>OX328096.1:70388896-71588896 GCA_946811185.2 Hippopus hippopus
GCCCCGATATCTGCTCTGTTTCTTATTTTGAGAGTAAACTTGGATTAGCTGCTGGAGGATTGGACAGAACAGGATGAGAAATTGATAAAAGCTTTCCACGAACTTAATTTGTCTCCACATATAGAAACATCAGGAGATTTATTAGAATTTTTGACCAGATTCGGAAAGATTGTCTCAGATCATGATCCTACACGACCGACAGCCTCTCATTCTTACCCCAAGTTATCGATATTTTACGGGGAAGACAACAAGGGCGAGGCAACATGGGAAACATTTCGCTATGAAATAGATGCACTGTTGTCCGACAAAACCTATACCAAAGAACAAATACTATTAGGCCTCAGAAGAGCTGTTAAAGGCACTGCAGCAGACATACTCAGGGGACTAGGACCTGGAGTAACATTGGAAGCTGTTCTACAGAAATTCCAAAGCATTTACGGAACAATTGAGTCGAAAGAAAGTATTTTAAGAAAATTTTACTCATGTCAGCAGTTGCCGAAGGAAACGATTACACTGTACTCAACTAGACTGGAGGAAATTTACTCGCAAGCAGTCACACTTGGTGCATTACCCCAAGATGAGACGATTTTGCAACGAGTACTGTACCATGGATTAACATCTGAAATCAAACACATGGCTACATACAAGAATGATGTCATCCATGATTATGACATATTCAAGATTGAACTTGGAAAAATTAAAGCTGACTTGACTTCTACCAGTCAGAAACAATGCCATGCCCAAGTGAATATAGAAAAGAAGCCATCGGAACTTGGAGAAGTAAAAGAGCTGCTACAAAAGTTGAACGATAGAATAGAAAAGATTGAAAAGCAGCAAGAAGACATGAAACAAAGTCAAGGGAACTATAGGCAACGAAAGTTCAGGAGACAGAAACAAGGAGGAAATTACAGACAGGATAGTCATAGCCAGGGCGGAGATAGAAAAAAGAGACCATTAGGATCGACAACCTTTGCACCTACCTGCTTTGGCTGCAATGGAAAAGGCCACATGATTAAAGATTGTCCAAATGCAGTAAGAAGACAATGCTATAATTGTCAACAATATGGACACATAGCAAAGGATTTCCCAAACTAATATGTGCCTCGGTTGGAGGGTCGAACTCTGGCACACGACAAAAAGACCCAAAATTAGTTGGAACAACCAGTGAAGTAAATATTGAACTAGAGAGCAACAAGATCGAAGCTTTGGTAGATACTGGAAGCTGCATCAGCACCATTTCGGAATCTTTCTATAAAGAAAAACTTCCTGATATTAAATTACAACCTTTGGACAACCTAATTAAAGTTGAATGCGCTGATGGACAAGAACTGCCCTACTCTGGTTACATTGAGGCAAATCTTTCAGTTACAGATGGCATACCTAGATCTAAAACAACTTCATGTTTATTTTTGATAACGGCAGACACAAGATACTCCAAAGATACTCCTGTTATACTTGGAACCAACATTCTAGACATACTTTTACAGGAATGTAAAGAAAACTTTGGACATCAATTTTTACAATGTGCTGCATTACAAACACCATGGTATCTTGCCTTCAGATGTTTGGTCCTCAGAGACAGGGAATTAAGGAAGAATGGCAATCAAATTGCTCTTATAAGATCTGCAGAGCCACAAAAGATCATTTTAGGACCGAACGAAACACGGACAATAAAAGGAGTTACTAACAAAGAAATAGGCCATCCCAAAACAACGTCTCTCTTACATGAATCATCAGACTCTTCCTTGCCTGACTATGTTGACATTTCTCCTGAAATAATTAACTACGAACATGGAAAGACAAAAGCCGTAAATGTGACCATCTCAAATGTTACAACAAACAGCGTTGTGATTTCTCCAAAGAGTATACTATGTGAACTGCAACCAGGCAAAGTAGAAGACATGGAGGATCACATGGAAAATATAGAGAAAAATGAGATTTTGAAGCAGGTCCATATAGATACCAACAAGAAACTGAATGCAGACCAGCTTCATGAAATCAATGAGTTACTGGAGAAACGTGTAGACATATTTTCTACAGGAGAATCAGACATCGGCTTTTGCGATAGGATTAAACACAGAATTGACCTGGTTGATGAGACACCTTTTAAACAAAAGACCAGAAGGATACCTCCAACTATGATAAACGAGGTTCGGCAACATATAGAACAGCTACTCTCCACTGGCATTATTCGAAAGTCAAAGTCTCCCTGGTCATCAAACGTAGTCCTGATCCGAAAGAGAAACGGAAAATTACGAATGTGTGTGGACTACCGAATGCTTAAAAATAGAAGTGTTAAGGATGCATACGCCCTGCCAAAGATAGAAGGAATCTTTGATGTTCTACAGGGTAGCAAGTATTTCTCCACGATAGACATGAAGAGTGGCTATCATCAGGTAGAAGTGGAGGAGATACATAAAGAAAGAACTGCCTTCAGTGTGGCAAACTTAGGATTTTATGAGTACGTCAAGATGCCTTTTGGACTTTCAAACTCACCAGCCACCTACCAGAGATTAATGGAGGAATGTTTAGGAGATTATAATATGTCCATCTGTGTCATTTACTTAGACGACCTTATCATTTTCTCTGACACATTTGAAGAACATCTTAGACAGATAGATCTTGTCTTCACCAGATTAAAAGAATGCAACCTCAAGTTATCACCTGAAAAATGCTTTTTCATCCAGGACCAAGTACCATTTTTAGGACACATTGTTAGTGAAAAGGGAATTGAAACAGATCCAGCTAAAATCGACAAAATAAAGAATTGGCCAACACCTTCTAACCAGGATGAGCTGCGATCGTTTTTGGCATTCTGTGGTTATTACTGAAGATTCATAAAAGACTTCTCAAAAGTTACAATACCACTTGCAGATCTACTATCTCCTACAGTGTCAAAAAGGAAGGCTACTAAGAAGCCATGGACCTGGACAGAAAATGAACAGCATATTTTCGAAAGCCTGAAAGAGATTCTGACAAAACCTCCAATTCTGGCATATCCGGATTTCTCAAAGCCCTTTGAACTACATACAGATGCATCAAAGCAAGGCCTTGGAGCTGTTCTGTACCAACATGATGGAAAACTGAAGAAAGTAATAGCTTATGCCAGCAGAGCCTTATCAAAGTCAGAGAAGAACTACAGTGCCTACAAACTAGAATTTCTGGCATTAAAATGGGCCGTGACAGAGAAATTCTCCGATTACTTGGCTTTGAACCATTTTACTGTCCTGACAGACAACAATCCGCTGACCTATGTATTAACCAGCGCGAAATTAGATGCAACAGGACAGAGATGGGCTTCTGCACTGGGAGAATTTAAATTTGACATCTACTACAGGTCTGGACTCAATAACACCGATGCCGATGCAATGTCCAGATACCCGCACGAGAAGTTAAGTGGTGAGGAAGAAAGAGTCAAAGTAAAGGATGATGTTGTAAAGGCAATATGTAGCTGCACAGATGTGGACCCTCTTATTGAGACCATCTGTTCTAATATCAACATCTTAGAAGCTACAGAAGAACAAGGACTCCCAATGGCCCAAATAGAATTACGGGAGATTAGAAAACAGCAAAGACTTGATACAGTCATAGAAAAGTGGCGAATTGCTGTTATCGACAAGAGAATACCTTCAAGTGTTAGGTCAAAAGACGATCTCATAATGAAAAGACAGTACAAACACTTTGTCATGAAAAGAGGAGTCTTGTATAGAAATGTAAAAGAGGATGGAGAGATCATTGAACAACTAGTTCTTCCACCCTGTTACAGGAACGAGGTCCTGAAAGGCCTCCATAATGAAGTAGGACATCCTGGACGTGACAGAACACTTGGACTCTTGCATGAACGATTTTTCTGGCCTGGAATGACTAAGGATACTGAGAAATGGATAGAAAATTGTGATAGATGTATTCGTCGGAAGAGCGGATCAGACATCAGAGCTCCTTTAGTCAACATTAACACCAGCTATCCCTTAGAATTGGTATGCATGGATTTCCTGACCCTGGAAACATCGAAAGGAGGATTTTCAAACATCTTAGTCATAACTGACCACTTCACCAAATTTGCCATTGCTATTCCGACCAAGAACCAAACAGCAAAGACTACAGCAGAAACATTTTACAACATTTTCGTTCTCCACTATGGAATACCCAATAGAATACATTCAGATCAAGGGCCTAATTTTGAATCAAACATCATCAAAGAATTCTGTAATTTGACTAATATGGAGAAAACCAGAACTTCAGTCTATCATCCACAGGGAAACTCAGGTCCAGAACGATTTAATGAACTTTGCTAGGAATGTGGAGGACTTTGGAAACCGAGCAGAAGACAGATTGTAAAAGATATGTCAATTCGCTAGTCTACACCTACAACTGTACTCCACAGAGCTCGACTAAACACTCACCTTTTGAAATAATGTTTGGGAGAAAGCCAAAATTACCCATTGATTCCTTATTTGAGCAAGTCATGGATAATAACACCAAATCAACAAAGCAGTATATAGATGACCTGAAACAAAGAATGGAAACCACCAGGAAAATTGTCGAGAAACATCTGGAATGCTCAAAGGAAAGACAAAAGAATTACTACGACCAGAAAGCAAAAGCTGCCAAACTAGCAAAGGGAGATAGAGTCCTGGTAAAAGTTCTTGCCTTTGAAGGGAAACACAAAATCCAGGACAGATTTGAAAAAGATGTCTATATTGTGACAGATCAGCCAAATGATCAGATTCCTGTGTACAAGGTTAAGTCTGAAACATCATTATTGACGAAGACCCTGCACAGAAACCATCTTTTCCCATTAGGAGAAAGAGGACCGCTTCCAAGAAAGAGGTTATCTCTCGAGAAGAAAACAGTGGTGGTCACCAAGAATAAGAAGAGAGAGAAGAGTGAAGAAGAAGAGAAGAGTTATGGTTACGTAACCAGGGATCAGACAGATTCTAGTGAAGAATCAGATTCTGAAGAGTGCAGAAGAGAATCAGGGTTGAGATTTGTGGATAGCACAAACTTACATGGGGACGCCCATGCTCCTGAAGAAGGAGGAAAAGAAGAAGAAGAAGAAGAAGAAGAAAGAAAGGAGGAGAGGAGTGAAAAGTGCTCTAGAAATGAGCAAAGTACTGATAGCTCTGAGAGAAATCAGGAAATAGAACAACAGAATAGAGAGGAGGAGAGAATAGAAGAAAATCAGGCTGCTGTCACAACAACAAGACAAGAGGAGGAAGCAACTGAACAAAACAGAGATCGAAGTATAAGAGAACAGGGACAAGTAGAAGAACTACAGAGAAAACAATGTGACATACAGAGAAATGAGTCGGAACATACAGAACAAAGAGAAATGGTGCGGAGCGAGAGAGGAAGGACAGAGGGAGAAAGATTAGAACCCATTCCGGCACCTAGACGTTCTACTAGAACAAGAAAACAGCCAGCATGGTTTGACTCTTTTCAGATGAACCAAGTTGTTTTGAGACCACATGACTCAAAACTTGAAGCCTTCAACATGCTGATGTCTTCCGGTATTTTAGACAAGATGGAGAGAAATGTTGCTTTTAGTGTATTAGATGCAATAATCAAATAATTTATTTCACTTGCAGGTTATTTTCATTGTCTTACTGTATTATGAGATATTTTTTTACTATGTCAAATTACAGAGAAGCAGGAATTTACATGTATGTATGAGTGGGAAAATTTCAGGAACATACAAGTAGATGCACTGACTGCTGTTAATACAACATTGGCGTGGACGCATGTTTAACAAGGAGGAGGAGGGACAGTTTATATATGTATTTTTCATATGATTATTTGATGTTGTAGAAATTTTCAACTTCTGGAATTGATGATGCCATTATTTGGAATATTGATTTGTTGTATTTAGTATTAACTTACTAACGTATTAACAGTATGACATTTTTTTGACATGACAATGACGGGACGTCATTTCAAAGGCCAGGGAAGCATGTAGTAGGGTCACTTTTTACATGCCATGTCTATTTGGTCAGTCTGCATTTACCTGTGTTCTGCTTGATCGATCATTTCCCTCCAATCAATCACATGACCTTTTGAATTTTTCATTCCCGCTTCAGTCTTTCAGCTGTTCACATTGAAAGCCATTATTGTCTTTCAAGACTAGAAATTATTGTGGAAAAAAGGAAGGAATTGGATGTAAGTTACCTTTTTGGATGGTTTTCTCTTGATTCTCAAGTCCTACCTTTTTTATGAAGGTTTTGGAAGTCTTTTGATTATTTGATCAGTTTACCCTTATCAGTTCTTTTCATCCTTCTTTGATCCAGAGTATTTCCTTTGTGTATTTTGAAGCAGTAAGACAGTTCTCTTTTAACCAGTTTCTTATCTTTCCCTAGCCTGCACATCTTTTATTAATATGTTCAGCACTAGCAGTCACTGAGAAAATAGAGAGAGATAGAGAGTTTACTTACAACAGTGTGGAGTGTGAACTCACCTAGTTCTCCAAATTGGTAAGGATATAGATTGTATTTGTTGATTAAGAAATTAGAAATCCTTAGATTTAATTATTTTCATTTTTGTAAGATTGAACTTAACTTTAGATAAGATTAGTTCACTTCAGAGTTTGCTTACCATTTGTACAGTTTTCATTCAAAAGCATGTTTTGAACTGAAATGATTTGTATTGTATTGATTTGCACATTTGCATGTTTGCTTATCTAAGGGTAAAGGATTTGTATGTCAGAAACTGACATAATAATCCTTTACAGCCTTAAACTCCAACTGCATAAATGTGACTGAAATTATTCATTTATTATTCTTTTGTGATATTTTACTTGTGCTACATTGTTTTACTTAGTGTTGTTTTTACATACCTTTTCAGGGTGAAGTCATTCATACTCTGAAGCCTGTGATATGTAAATAAATGTGAACTAGAAAGAAACTTACTTGTCACTTTCCTGAAACTCCAAAAAAAATAAGAACCCAACATTAACCTTTAAAAAAAGGAAAGGAAACGACCCTGCAACACTGAATAGATCACTCTATGCATTTAAATGTATGTGGTACTGATAAAGGACAAGATCAAGTTCTGCATAAAAACGACATTTGAAAAAAAAAAAGACAAATAATAGGCGATGTATCTATAAATACACTAAAGTTTTCGTCATTCGTCATGCTAACCAAACGTTAAAGGGAAAGTTTGGCTGAAAGACCCTAACATTAATATACAAAAGTAGTCCGTACACACGATTATGTACTGGCTGATACGGACATATTTTCTACAGAAGGTACATGACTGATACGGAAAAAATTCCAGTCATTTGTATTTGTGATTTAAATAACGCCCGTATTTTAATCAGATCATTTATAGGTAAATAATAAAGCTAAATACAGTACATATATAGAGGTTGATGTTATTCCTTATTGCTTTTTTCTTTGTCTTTCATACCATTAAACCGACTGCCATGTCGGTATCCTAAGAAATTCAAACAAGACGCCAACACAAGCGTTATAAGAGCATACACTTGTATCTGATAGAGAAAAGTTCTGGGGCCTATGTGTTCATAAATATAGGCAATGATTCTCAAGTGACAAGTTCCACCCAGAGAGCCTCCAAGTAAAATCAACCCCATAGCAACGCCGGTAAGTTCAACGTGGAAATCCGACCATCCAAGGCTTGATGGCGTAATAGGTGACAAGAAAAAGCCAAGTGGTTGTAACAGTAGCCAGTATGCGAGAGGGCTTGTTGTTGCAAATATATTCATCAAAATAGCAATAATTGTTATTGCAGTCGTTTCGATCATAATGATGATTCGGATTGACAAGATTTTGGCAAGGCCAAAGAAGCAAAGCCTACCCAGTGTATAACTAATCCAGAAAGCTGTGTTTATATACGTAGCATTGTCTTTAGAAAATTTCAGATGATCCACAGCATATGTTCTTAAAAATCCAGCAACAAGTCGTTCACCACCACTCAAATTGGCAAAATGCAAGATGATAAAGAAGAAAAT
The DNA here is from genome assembly GCA_946811185.2 of Hippopus hippopus. Classification (NCBI taxonomy): domain Eukaryota; kingdom Metazoa; phylum Mollusca; class Bivalvia; order Cardiida; family Cardiidae; genus Hippopus; species Hippopus hippopus. The sequence goes on from OX328096.1 coordinate 70,396,863, forward strand.
TTGAATTCCGTAGTAAAAATGTCCACCCGTGCATGTCGCGGGGTTTATCATTTCTTTAAATGAGCGGGGTTTCGTTTGAAGTGTCTCGGTCTTTTCAAGGTTGTTCATTGCTATAGAATTTGATTTCATTTCATTCTTTTTGTGATCGGTTGCAATTCGGTTTTCGCGTATCTGATAAATAAAGAAAGCTACAGACAGTAAAACAACTAAGCCAGCGGATATGCCATAGGGGTACTCTATTCTTGATTCCTTTTCGTAGACTGTCGTTGAGTTATTGACCATGGTTATGTCTAAAACATCAGTCAGATTTGAGTCAGTAGTGTTAAATGTCGAACTGTTTCGTTGACTGGTTGCACCACTATCCCGTTCCACGGCAAGAAATGGGTTGGTATACAACGGAATTATAAACGACCCAATACCGTAGCCCATATGTAAAAGATGCAGTGGTCCAGCCGACTTTTCTTGCCAGATGTTGAGTATAATTCTTTGTCCAGCTGAATATGAAAATAAAAGAGGATGGTTATCGTTTGTTCCTTTCCCAGACGACAAAATTTTAGACTGGTCCAAATTGAAAGTATTTGCAGACGAAAAAAAAATTTTTTTTTCCGTTCAGATGGTGAGACTTGTCTTTAATAGGATAGAAAACATTGTTGGAAAAGGAGAAAATGCTGGTTTCCCAGCAATGTCTTAAGGTTTGTTCGTCAGGGTTGTTAAAACACAGGATTGGTTGGTAAAGGGATAGAAATAATATGATGTAATATCCTTCGGGAAATATGTACAATTTGAGCTGTATGATTTTGCTTCAGACAGAAGGACAGGTTTGTATGGAAAACAGTTAATAATAATAATATGATGTTATATGATGTTATATCTTTCAGAAAATATGTACAATTTGAGCTGTATGATCTTGCTTCAGACAGAAGTACGAGGGCCATTCCAAAAATACGTAGACACTTTGATATTTACACTTTGGCTCAATAGAAATTTGTAAAAATTGGTAAAGATAAGGTGCAACTTAATTCCAGTTTATTAATTTACATGGCTATGATATCTTTACATTTTACTCAAAACTATCGCTCAAAATTGGTTTGTACATCTTTTCCTTTTCCCACAATGTTTTCCAACCTTTCAAAGACAAATCCCTTCGCTTTAGTTATCTTTTAATTATCGTCTGCAAATGCTTTCAATTTGGACAAGTCTAGAATTTTGTCGTTTGTTAAACTTACCAACATTGACAATGGATTCAACCAGCCCACCGATAAAGCATAGGAACCAAACAATGTCTACATCCGGACACCATGGAATGCCCACAGTTACAATACCGGCAACGTCAAGGCAGAGAGCGATCATTACGTGACAGTAACTGCCGAGCTTGTCAGTAAGCACAGCACCAAGCACGCATCCCGGAAACTGACCAACAGCTCGCCCCGATATAGCAATAGCTATTTTTTCGTAGTTAGTGTGCAGTTTGATCGTCAGATCGATCAAAGTGGGACCGAAAACTTCTAAGTACAAGCCCTGTAATCACCAAAGTATGAATTTTAACCATGCTCTTTGAAAAGGTGGGCTTAATGCATTTGCAAAACGTATAGACCCAGGTCGATACGCTGTCCACGCAGGCTGACCTAGGTCGAAACTTTTTGCTACTGTTTTCTGCATGTCATAGGACCAGTCTACCTCACAATTCTTTTGGTTCCTTGACAAAATTGATTTTATGGATCCGTACTTATGTGATGATTTGCTTGGTAAGATGCAACACGGAGAATGCATTAAACCCCATTTGCGACAGCATATGGCCTGCAACACGCGAAAAGGGGCATTCAGACATTTGCGTAAAGTGTCGTCTCGGATGGATCAGCCTGCGCAGTCCGCGCAGGCTAATCCGAAACGACACTTTCCGTTTTTATGCAATTTTCTGTTTTGCGCAAGTCTGATGAAGAACAAAATCTAATATAGTCGTAAAGTGCCGTCTCGGATTAGCCTGCGCGGACTGCGCAGGCTAATCCGAGACGACACTTTACGCTAATGTCCGAATGCCCCTTTTCGCGTGTTGCAGGCCATATACACATGCATAATATCATGGATGCAGACCAAAATTACCGTTCGCGCCCTTGCTTGAGATAACTTTTAAAAGTAATGCGGAAAAAAGGAGCAATTATTTGTTTCATTTCTTTGGTGTCATTCAAAGTAGAGATTTTTCAATGATTCACATATTATCACTTTCTGTAGTTTTCACTGTGGTGCTCATATGCTCAAAACAAAGTAGCAAATCTATAATAATCACTTAATTTGATGAATTTTATGTCTGTCTTCATTTAGAGTGGACGGTTAAGTATTGTGGTTTTTTTTTTTTTAATTTCCGGCGTTTCCCTATAAGCTGGTTTTCATCTTCTTCTTGGTATTATTCTGTAATAACTCATTAACAGTAATTTCGGATTGGTTAAAAATGTGGGCATGTTCATTTCGTTGTCGTTCTTGCGGACCCTTTGTGACTCTAATATATGACGGTTGCTACATTATCTTCCGCTAGGTGATTTGGGCATTCTGGGCTCAGAACAGGACTACTTTTCAAACTTGCATTCGATTCACCGATTTTCAAAATTAAACTAGATCTTCGTTTAATTAAAAAAAAAAAAAAGCTACCAGGTACGACTCATCCACCCAACACAACTCCTGTAAGTTTGGGAAATAACCCCGGTATAAGTCCAGGTATTTTTTGTTTATAAGTCTGTAAAAACCTCGCAAAAATCCTGGTTTTCTTTAGATCTATATCGAGAAACTGTATAGAAAGATTTTCAGGACACAATGGTATTTTTAAGATTATTTTTCCCGCTTAAAATAATTTATTTTTTCAGAAATTTTGGAGCGAAAAACGGGCTAGAACTTTCCACAGAAGAAGTGTTTAAAGCCATTTTCTTTATTGCTACCTTTTCAGCGGCAGAACTTTAGTTTACACACCACGTATTACTATTTATCCTGTACAGGATAGTGATGCGTCATAGCAGACAGGTCTAATCTTCGAAGAATATGACATGTGCAGACAACGAGGGTTTCTACAGTCAATCGATACCTCATGGCACTTATCCACACCACAGCAAACGGATATGATATGGAGGTAATCCTTTTTACCCTTTTTCGGCGTAGCTGAATGTGCTGGCTTTCGACTTACTTTTCGGTGCTGATAAAAAATGAATTAATCGAAATGTGTGACTGGTAAAAATGTAGACATGTTTCTTTTAAGGGCCCCTGCCTATTTGCAGGCAAAATTTACGCCGTCCTTCTTTTTTAGAAGATATTTCTTGTCTTGTACTTATTGACTTATTGGCCTCACAGCCAATTACCGTAGTGTCGACGTATATTTTCAGACACACCATATTTAACAGCATTTGCTCCTTTTCTAAAGATAAATTCGATTAGCATCTTATCATAAAAAATAAATATAATTGAAAAAATTGCTATTTTCAGATCCATTGGGAACATAAGCCATTTGACAGATGATGGTTTTCTACATAATTTGAATGTCGTAACCCATCAGTTATTTTGGTTCGTGACTCTTTAATAAGTGATCCCATCTACTGGAGACCTTGTGCTTTAAACTTGCAATGATTTTTTCTATCTTTTTAATGTCGTTTCGCCTCAACGATTTCGGTCCTTAACTCCTTCCAAAGTTATCCAATCAATTGGAGACATATTGCTTTTGACAAAGGATGATTTTTTTCATCTTTCGAATTTTGTTACGCATCAGTGATCCCATCTACTGGTGACATAGTCCTGTAGATGAAGGATGATTTTCTCCATTTCTTTATATTTCTTGCTTAAAGTAGTTTTTTTTAAAACTTCATTACGCACTTTCAGGTTCCTGAGAGTCTCTACAAAAGCAAAATAATGGATGATGGCATTCACACAGAACCTCTGGACATCACGTTATGCCCGGTGCCACCAAAAGAGATTAATAACCAAGAGCTTATCGACAGGCTAGCCAGTACCTTTTGAAGATTAAAAAGTTTACGCACAACCACTTTATGTTCATAATGAAGATGTATCCCTTTCCTGAATGTATGTCAATCGCTAAGTGGAAAAAGCTCCCCAGTGCTTCGCATGGTGCTTTGGTAAAAAAGCTAAAATGATGCTGAAAATGGCATAAAGCATCAAAGAAAGAAACTCTGATATTACAGAGTCCATAAGGATAGGGCACCCTAATGGGATTCGTGTAGCATCGCCTTTCATCGCCGAAAAACGTATGGATTCGGCTAAGACTAGAGTAATCCGTAATCGACCGGCCGATAGACGGTGATTCCACGTATCGATTACGGATTACCCGAGTCTTAGCCGAATCCGTACGTTTTTCGGCGATGAAAGGCGATGTTACACGAATCCCATTTCGGTGCCCATTAGCGTACCCTATCCTTAATTGCATTCAAAATTAAATTCCTCACTAAAAAAGTTTTACTATTATCTGATTATCTGATCGACTGTATTTGAAACGGTTTATTTAGCGAATCAGAAATTGCGTTACTTTGAAATTCGGGAAATTCTTAAGAATCAAATAAAACATGAAGCTCATAATGGATGCTGAATACGACCCCGTGAATCAGTCATTCGGAGAAAACGCATTGGACTGGTAATCCGGGGCTGCGCGTCCGAATCTCTGCTCGGCCAAAATCATTCTGGTGGGTTGATGAAAGTCATCGCAACTGGTATAATATCTCCCTCACCTTCATTGCAGGTCCCTGGTTCGAGTTCAGCGCCGGCCACACTTATAAATTTTCACAAACAGAAGCAATAGGAAAACACTGATACGTAAACTTAGGATCGACGTGAGATACATGTAGAGGATCTTACATGAGTGTTTATGTACAAGTTGGCTTCTTTACAAAAGAAGCCAGGAGAGGTCAGCATCAATGTTTCCAAATAGGTGGCTTTCAATTTCAATACATTTTGGTACATGTAAACATACAAGAGTAGATATAAAGTGAGAGAGCTGGGACAGAACCCGGAAGTAAATTATCCCCCTCTTCCACTCAACCACAAAACCCCCTCCCCTCAACCCGCCTAACCCTGGTCCCCCTCAACCACTCTCCACCCTGGTCAACTCAACCACTCTCCCCCCCAAACTCTCTGGCCCCTCCCACCTGCCTAACTCTGGACAACTCAACCACAAACTCTCTGGCCCCCTCCACCCGCCTAACTCTGGACAAGTCAAGCACAAAACTCTCTCCCCATTAGGCTGGCCCCCTCCACCCGCCTAACCCTGGTTAAGTCAAGCATAAAAAATAGAGTGGCCCCTCCCACCTGCCTAACTCTGGACAAGTCGAGCATAAACTCTCTGGTCCCCGCCACCCGCCTAACTCTGGTCAACTCGAGCACAAAACCCCCCTCCGTTAGAGTGGCCTCCCTCCACCGGCCTAACTCTGGTCTAAGCCAAGCGTAGAACTCTCCCCGCGCCTTAAGGTAAAAAAATGCATTAATGTCGTGAGAGGAACGCAAATATAAATGGTCGGAGTTGAGCGTAAAACTTTCCCCGCCTCCGAGCGTCGGCGAGGAGGTGCCCTCGGTCCCCTGTCTCGCCTGGGCTGTCTCGCCGAGGCTCGCCCGAGGTCGACCCAGGTCGGGGGCCGTGACTCGCAAAACTCAAGGTCAAATGGGGGTAAAGGTCAAACGGTGCATCGACCCCAGACGAGCAGACTCGACAAGCTCGTCTTGGAAGGGCGAGTCAGCGATCGAGCGACCCGGCCTGACGACGAGTCACCTCGCTTCTCTAATATGAAACCTAATCGTTAAATTTTCGCCTCTAAGATTTAGTAAATTACCATCTTGATCCGTAATATTTACCTCCAGGTTATGTATTTCATCTAATGTTATTGGTAAGTATACTAAATTAACTGGTGACTCTATTATCTTATATCCTGGCGCAACGTCCGGGAAAAAAGAGTAAATAGTGTTTTTTGTCGAACCATTAACGTAACTTCCCGAAATAATACCTATGTTAACGAGCAAACTATTTATGCTAAGAATGTTCACTACATTCTCCGACTCGTGAAATCCTCGCGTGTATTTAGCGCGAGTAAATCCTAATACTTTAGCGAGGGATCCAGGTTGATTGAAATCTACTTGGTATCCATCTTCTAGAGTAAGAACAGACTTTAGGGTATTAGTGTTTGCAGAAAGGTTAATAGGATACTCTTCATTAACTCTATCATAATGACCCTTTTTTCTCATTTCCTGCTGAATTGTATCATTAATGTCAACAAGGTCATAACTTCCTTCAGGTATTTTTATTTTAATCCATGAGGCACCATTGTCCGGAGAATAAACTAATGTGTTGTTTGTTTCGTCAATGTTTGGAAAAGAGTAGTAAGTTTCGAGGTTTACTAAAGCTATTTCGTATACTTTATCCTTTTCAAGCTGAATCGGAGGATTAAACCTCGTTCTAAAACGCGTTTTGTTATCGCTTACGATGATTTGAAGCGACGTTTTGTGTTCCGTATTTTTTACTATCTTTTTTAAAAGATCTATGTCCATCTTTTAAAAAGCGAAAAGATTCTTTAAACCGACACCGGTATATAGAAATTATCAAAACCGTTTCTATACTTCCCGTCGTGCTTTTTACTCGTTAAGTCAATGATGGCAAAGCCGAATGGTTTTTCCCACGCCTTTTGACAGAATTTTCTGAACTCGTCCTTAGGCATATCGTCACCCACATGATCGTTATAAATATGGTTAATGTTTTTTAGGTCTTGCGAAAAGAGACAGATAAAATTGGCGTTCTCTCTGATGGTTTGCCTCGGTAGTCTAAAGTAATTTTGTGAGAGGTAAAAACAGTCGACGTTACTATGCCTTCCTCGAACGTAATAACACTCGCATTTATTCTGCCTCTCTAAAAGCAGGTCGTCAAAGATGATCAGGTTTTTATTTTCCAAGTTTAACTCTCTCGGATCGGGCACATCGCTCGCATTCTCGAAGAAGTTGCAATCTATATCCGATTTATTTTTAATCGTTTTAATCCATTCTTCGACTAAAGCCGTCGGTACAATGTTTTGTTCTTGTATCTCATCACGCATGTCAAACAATTTAAAGATACATTCTTTCGGTAGTTTTTCTTCAAAAGCCTTTTTTAGTATTCGGTATTCGGGTTGAAAAAGGCTTTTTCCGAAAACGCTCAAATCGTTGTAATCGAGCCAACCCGGTCTGAGTAAAAGGTTTAACAATAAAGTAGTTTTACCGCATCCCGATTTGCCTATAATTAAACCTCTGATACTTCTCGGTAAAAGGGGGTGATTAAATCTCTTTGATACTACTTCATTCCATGACAAGTTTATAATATCCATTTTCTATTTAACTTTTATTATTTTATATGAAAAAGATGTACTGCGTTAAGTGTAAGAGACGTACCGATACGAAAGATGTAAGCTACGTGGTTAGTAGAAATAACAGGAATATGAAGCGTGGGAAATGCGCGGTTTGCGGGATAACTAAAACTCAATTTGTATCGACCCCAACGGGTGGATCCTTGCTAAACAAAGTCATAAACAACATGCCTTTCGAAATGCATCTACCCGGCCATAATTTCACGGGACCCGGTACTAAGCTAAAGAAAAGACTCAACCCAGATTTAACGCCGAAGAAGTGGAGCAAACCGATCAACCGCGTTGATAAGGCTGCTTACAACCACGATGTTTGTTATCTTAAGCACAACGACACAGCCACGAGAAACGCGGTGTGTGACAAGAATATGTTGGCGGAACTGGATGGTATTTACAACCCTTCTATTAGAGAAAAGATGGAACGGGGTTTGGTAAGTAGACTCATAGGTACGAAGATGCAGTTCGGAATGGGAACGCCGACTCGTTCGATCGTAAAAAAAACCCGAAAATGACAACTCTGGCGGAGGAATTGCACAAACCCGTAAGACGAAGATTTAAAAAGAGGAGGGTTATAGTGAACGGTATCGATAGTATATGGGTCGCGGATTTAGTCGACATGCGTGCTTTTTCTAAGTATAATCGGGGCAATAATTATCTTCTCGCTGTGATCGACATCTTTTCGAAGTACGGGTGGTTGGTCCCGTTGAAAAACAAGACAGGCAAGGTGACGGCAGAAGCGTTTAAAGCTATTTTTAAGGAAAGAAAGCCGGAGAAATTGTGGGTCGATAAAGGTCGGGAGTTCTACAACAAAGACGTAAAAGCGTTGGTTCAATTGTATTCCACACAAAACGAAGAAAAATCTAGCGTCGTTGAACGATGGATTAGAACTATGAAGGAGAAGATGCGGAAGTATTTCTCCGCCAACTCTACGATCGTTTACATCGATGTCTTGCGAAATCTCGTTAAGGAGTATAATAATACTATCCATTCCTCTATTAAAATGACGCTGGTAGAGGCTAGTAAGAAAGAGAATGAAACTGCGGTTTGGAGAAACCTTTACCCTCATAGTGGTGAAGAAAAAGCGCCTAAGTTTTCCGTGGGAGATAGAGTAAGGATAACAAAAAAGAAAAGGACCTTTGAGAAGGGTTATACAACGAGATGGACGGAAGAGGTTTTTATAGTTTCCGAAGTAAAACATACATCACCTATAACGTATAGTATTAAGGATCTTAATGGAGAAGAAATAGAAGGCGCATTTTATGAACCCGAACTTCAGAAAACTACCCAAGAGACGTTTAGGATAGAAAAGGTTATTAAAAAACAGAAAGATAAATCTCTCGTAAAGTGGAAAGGATATTCCGACGAGTTTAATTCTTGGGTCGATAATAAGAATATCGAGCAGTTCTAAAAATGGCAAATATTTCGATCGACCACGTAATTTTACCCAATAAACCGTTGAGCAATTTCGAATTGGAAGATGCGGTGAAAAGATTAAAGATTCCTTATTTTAGAGGAGTTTTTTTACTAGATACATTACCGAGAAAACCTAGTAAAAAGGAATGCGGTATAGTAAACTTCGATAAAAGCGGTGGGCCTGGTACACATTGGGTCGCTTGGTATAAAAACGGTAAGACTAAGATTTATTTCGACAGTTACGGCGTACAACCCCCCATTGAAATTCGAGAGTATTTAAGAAGCCCAATACAGTACAATACCGATCAATTCCAAGGAGTAGGACAAGTATTTTGCGGTCATTTATGCTTATACATTCTAAAAGAGTTATCCCGTGGGAAGGCGTTTCAAAACGTTTTAAATAAACTATTTTAGTATTAAAATGCCCGTTGACAAATTCGGAAGAATGAAAGGTGATAGTGGCACAATCGGTGATGGTGTGTCACTCGCTTACGTGAACAATAACTTTTTACGCGTGGATGGAACGACCGTTGTTACTGGTTCTATAGACATGAATGGTAATACATTAACGAGGGTTAGTAACCCGGTAAATTCGCACGACGTGGCGACTAAGGATTACGTGGATGAAAGTTCAGGGTGGATAAAAGAAAACGGAGGGTATCAGGCATTCGGATTTATAAATATGGGTTTCAAAGAGATACAGAATGTTAAGGAACCTAAAGAACCTAATGAAGTTGCTACTAAGAAGTATGTAGACAATTTCAAACGAGCCTTCGTTTATAGAGATGGAAGGTGGTTTCAAGCAATTGATGCAATCTCTATGGGAGGGCAAGTAATTAACAATCTCGGAACCCCTACGAGACACGATCAGGCTGCTAGTAAGTTTTACGTAGATACCGCCGTAGATAAGGCTACTGCGGATGATAAAGCTTTCACCCGTTCCTCCCCTGCTAGTAATAGTTTTGAGGCTAGAGGCCATATCTACATGGCCAATTACAAGATTACGGGGGTGTTGGACTCCCCCGGACACAACTATGAAGTTACGAATAAATTATATGTCGATAATTTAATTCGAGAGCTATTACAGAAAGTCCGTTCAAAGTTACCTATTATAACCGTGTTTGGTGAAGAAAACGGACCGATCGCAAACGGTAATTTCGAATTTTCCTTCGGTAATGCTAATTCTGGTAGAAGGCATGGTTCGGGTGGTTATTGTATGTCTTCGAGGGGAAGAATCTTAAGGGGAAGTTTAGCGGTCGTAAAAAGCGATCGTAAAGCACCTGGAGAAGAGGTTAAAATTAATATAACGGTAAACGGTAAAGAGCAGGTTGATTACTCTATTATAAAAAAAGTGAACGAAGATTGTAGCTGTACCGTTTTTCCCCGGGCGTTAGAGGTAAATCAATGTGACATCATAAACTTTATCTCGAGGTCAGACAGTCGTAATGTAGCACTCTCTTATATATCTATCTTGATAGAATTAGATATAGATGTATAGACAAAAATATAACTTCAAGCAAGTTATATTTTTACGCTCGACGCGAGGCCGTCACCCCTGACGAGCAGACTCGACAAGCTCGTCTTGGAAGGGCGAGTCACCCGATGATCGGACCCTACTTTATTCATCATCCTCCTCTTCCTCATCATCATCACTCGGACCTTCATCATCCTCTTCCTCATCATCACTCGGACTTTCATCTAAAATATTAGGTGCAATTTCCTTTTTCCTCGTATTCGGTATTTCCACATCCTTTTCTACTATCTTTACCGAACAAACCTTAATCTGGATCGTTTCAACGCTTTTATTTTTAAATATTCCCTCTACTTTTAAAATACAAAACAACTTACAAGTTATTCTCGTATATGAAAGAGGGTCTACCTCCTTGCCCTCTTTATCGTAAAAGAGGGTCCGAGATTCTTCGTTTTCGTAAAGTTTCGCGTATAACATAGCCGATCCATTATCATTATATTTTAAAATATTAATTGCTCCTAAATTTCTAATCTTATCTCCTTTTAGTTCTTCATCCTTACAACGCCCCTTGAAGAAATCCGTTAGTTTTTCCAGATCTTCTTTAAAAGCTCTTTCCTTCTTCATAGGTTTTCCAGCGTTATAACATATTAAAGGTAACGAGCAATCTTTTAGACTTTTTTTTCCCGATTTCGGCCCCGAGGGATCGGCGGGGGCCGAGGGATCAGGCGAGCTACCTTTCGAACCTTTTTTCTTCGATTTATCGGGCGGGCTACCTTTTTTCTTCGATTTATCGGGCGGGCTACCTTCCGATTTATCAAACGCATTAACACCGTATGAAAACAAAATGGGGGTACGTATAAACAACGAACCACTTTTACCATTAGAGTATCTGTACTTTACTGGTATCTTAACAAATTCATACTCCCTGCTCTTATATTTATTCGGGTAATCTATAGAAAGATCTTCTTTACGAAATTCCCCACTTTTGATACAATTCATATCTCCCCTCATTTTTACATAGGATTTCTTACTTAATTTTAATTTTTTTATGCCGTCCATGTCTGACTCGCCTGAGATCTCTTTAAGATAACTCGGAAGTAGATATTTTTTTAGCGAAAAATTGCTGGCTTCTTTCGCTTTTATATCACCACGTTTTACTAAATCTAATAACCATTCTATAACCCGAGTTTGATACTTCTCATGAACACCCGAACACAGGACTTTCCCCGTTGTAAATATAAATATACTAATATATTTCTTAGCTCTATTAATTGCAAACTTGCTATAAGTTATACTCGGTTCTTCTATTAATCCCTCGTCTTCTATTCTAATTTTATAAACCGGCATATCATCTATCGAGTCTATAGTTACGCGATAATGCTTTTCATTAATGCAGGATACCTCGACACCGTTCGAATTTTTAATCACGCGAAATAACTTTTCTCTATCAACTGGGAATCCTATGTTAAAAATAACGTTTCTCATTGCCGAAACTATACGAGCCTCTAAATGATCGAACTCGGGACAACATTTAAGGCTCCAAAATAAAAGTAAACCAGATTTACAATCATCTAAGTTTCTACAACCCGTAACCTGAATTACCCCATTTCTAAAAAGTTTAAGGTTAAGGTTAACTCCTTCGGAAAAAGTAAATGATATACAGTTTAATAAATGCCTCGTTTTATTTACCTTTCTTTTCTTAAAACCTTTCTCTCTCTCTTTATATAGCGTATGGATGAGAGAAGAATTTATGCCAACTTCATCGAAGATTACTCCTAAATCAAGGTCGTTTAAGTTTGTGTATGCTGTGAAAGTGTGAGTGGATACAAAAAAGTCAGACATTTATGAAATTTCTTTATTATTAAGTTGATATCAATCTCTGTCTCGTGTGTGGGATAAATAAAAAATAGTTATATATAAAATGACGCGTTACACTAATGTTAAAGTAAATATATCGGAAGGGCAAAAGGAAAAGCTTCAACATGCTGTTAAAGCTGGTTGTTCAGCAACAAGTATTCGTTTAGGTCACGAAGATTTACGCGGTAATGATGTTTTAGCAATTACCGATTCACAAGCAAAGAAAATGGCTAAAGCCTATGAGGATGGTAAGGGTATAACTATTAGAATGTCAGCGAGACAACTTAAACATAACTCGAAAATAGAAGGAGGTTTTCTCGGAATGTTAGCTGGGTTAGCTGCTAGAGCTTTGCCGATGCTCGCAAAAACCGTTTTACCGGCTCTAGGTGTTGGCGCTCTTTCTGGATTAGCTCAAACGGGTGTACAAAAAGCGATGGGATCTGGTCTTTACCTTAAAAAAGGAGGAAGTGTGTGTCAAGTTGAAACTGATGGATGTGGATTATACTTAAAACCATACAAAGGTAGGGGGTTATCTCGTGTCGGTGATGGGTTGTATCTAAAGCAGGGAGGAAAAATGTATGATGGAAGAGGACTTTTACTCGGGCCTAATAGTCCATTCGCTAATATCCCTATTTTAGGAGCTATATTATAAACTAATATAATTCTATATTAAAATGGAGGTTCATAAGTTCGGTATAAAGTCTAATATCTTCGGCCGACATGCGAGGGGAATATTTTGGAAACCACATTTAGAGGGAGTAAGATTTCCTCCCTTAAAGCGAGATCCTCTAAAATGGAAAATATACTCGCAAGTAACTATCAAGATTCCTCCTCGTGATGGCACGAGAGTTTCGCTAGGATTTGGTTATATAACTACACGAGGGGTTGTAGTTATATCTGTTAGTAATAAATGGAAAGATAGTTTAACAATTCTTAATGGGACACATCTTGATAGTGAGGTTGATGATATCTCAGTCCACATTTATAATGTCTCGCGAAATCCGATCGAAATACCTGAGGGAGAGTTAATCTGCTATCTGAAATATTTGGCATAAACAAAAATAGTAGTTTAATAAAATGACCGATACGGATCAAAAACACCCTAATAAAATATACCCTCAGTTACCCAAAGAACAAAGTACAGCAAGCGCCCCGCCTGGGGAGTCGACTCCAGGTCGGGGGCCTATTGAGATGCATGCGGATGACAAAGGTCATTCCTACCGTTTACAAAAAATATCCGAAGTACAACAGTTTCTTGAGAAGGAGATTCGAGAAAGAGAAGCTCTAGCCAAAAAGTACTTTCGTGCCTCTAGAATAGTAGACAACGTTGATATCGTCCTGGTAACCGTAACAATGGTTGCTGGTGCGGGGGGTATAGGTTTGCTTTCTACCGTTGTAGCTATTCCGGCTGTAGTAGCATTAGAAGCAACGGCTTTGGGAACCGGCCTTCTTTCATTGGTAGGTAAGTATGTAGTTAGAAATAGTAGAAGCAAAGGAGAAAAGCACCAAAAGATTAGAATGTTAGCTGACGCTAAGTTAGATACCGTTTCAACGCATATATCCAAAGCTTTAATCGACAATTATATCTCTGATGATGAATTCAGACTAATCATGGAAGAATTAGATAAATATAAAAGCATGAAGGAAGAGATACGTACCAAGATCAAGAAGAAGATTTCCTCAGAAAACGAAGAAAGTCTAATAGAAAGGGGGAGGCGTGAGCAAAGGGAGTCCTTTCGGAGGCTTGTTGAAAAACATCACGGCAACCTGCTCGAATATTAGATTGCCAAAAATCCGTTGTAGATGTATTTGTGAAATGGGTGACACCTCTGACATGTAATCCGCAGATATATTACGTTGAAAACTGGGTTGAAAACTGAGTTGAAAAACTATTTTAGTATTTTTAAAAAAATGTCTTTTTTAAAAATCACGGATCCCGCAAAGAGGGACTTAATCGTAAAAGAGTATCTCGAAACGAGAAAGAATATTCGGGATAATCTAATAGCGGAGAAAACGGGCGAACAACAACTTCAAACCGATCTTTCGAAGTTTTTTAAACCTATAACGGAAACGCAAAAAGCTACAGCGAGGGAGATTACGGAAGAACTTAAACCTATTAAAGAGGGTATAGAAAGCTTACCACAAAACATTAAATTTCCAGCCTTTCCTTCTATCACAGCTTATGATGAATCGTCGAAAGAAACGGATTCGATATTTATCGGAGAAATAGCGGAAAAGTATTTAAGAAAGTTTGCTACTAAGTCTGAAGTTGACAAAACCCACGGAATATATGACAAAAAGGGTAAGTTTTATATCGGTAACAAACCAATTGTTATTCAGGAGAACAATATTATTGTGGATGGTGAAGAATATGAAGGTACCCCCGGTCTATGGGAGTTAATCGTATCTAAAGATCCGGATAGTAATATTTTTGGAGAGGAGGATTATAATAATTACGCGAAGTTGATGGTAAAAACCAACTCCATTTTTCGTGACAACAAGCGAGAAAGTAAATATCCTAAATCTTCTAAAAGTAAAAAATGGAACACTATACTTAGACCTATTTGGGATAATAAAATATATCATGAAGGAAGGGGCATCATTGTTATCCCATCTGACCCTAACGCGTTAATAGAAAGACTAGACCTGTTGATGGCAAGTAAAGAAGCGGGTAACACGGGCGTAAGAAAGGAGTTAGTGGGCATTTGTGACGAATTAAAAAGACAGGGCGTTTTAAATTCGAGCGCTTATAAGAATCTAATGTCTATATTATAAAATGATCATCGTTAAACAACACGGATTTAAAAAGAGGTATTCATATGGTGGTGCTGGAATCTTTGATAGCGTTGCTAACTTTTTAGCGAGGCTTTTTACTAGTAGCGCGGCAAAACAAATCGCGTCTTCCGCCCTCGATGTAGGAAAGAGTGTAGCTAAGGAAGGTGCAAAGAAAGCTTTAGAGGTTGGAAAAAGCGCCGCTGTAAATGTGGGGAAAAAATTAGTTACGAAAGCGTTGACACCGAAATCGAGGGAAATCTTACAAAAATATGGTGCTACGACTCCAAAGCCCCCGCCCCCGGTGACTCGCCCTGCCTCGTCAGGGGTGAAAACGCAAGACATTAATACGTTAATAGATGGATCTTCTCTGGCAAAGACAGAGAGCGCCATTGCTATTCAAGACTTAGTTAAAAGATTAAACAGTGGGAGGGGCATTAAAACAGTATGAAAATCAAGCCTCGCCTCGAGTGAGATGGTTAGAACACTTATAATTTTATTTAAAATTATAAGTGCTATTATAAAATGGAAATTTTAAAAATCACCGAACCGATTTTGAGAGACGATAGCATTGATGAGTATGAACACCATGAGTATGAGCCAATCACAGGTACACACCTCAACAACTCTGGAGGAGATATTAGGATTAACATCGAGACCCAAGATATTTTTACTCATCCTAGTGAGAGTTATTTACTTATTGTAGGTGAGTTAGTAAGAAGCGATACTGGAGCAGTTTACGATGCTAACACCGGTATTTCTCTAACAAACAATGGTCTCATGTATCTTTTTAAAAATATTAAGTATCAACTTTCGGGCACGGAGATTGAGTCCGTATTGAATCCTGGCCATGCTACTACGATGCTCGGTTTGTTAAAATATCCGGATGATTTCTCTAAATCACAAGGGTTAAATCAATGCTGGTATAAAGATACAACGGCTAACGCGGGTGCTGGAAACACGGGTTTCGTCGTAAGAAGAAATTATATTATTAGTAATCCTCTTCCAAGAGGTACCTTTAGCTTCAGAGTTCCATTAAAACATATATTCGGTTTTTGTGACGATTACAATAAGATATTGTACGGAATGAAGCAAACTCTCACATTAACTAGAAATAATGATAATGATGCGGTCTTTCGAGATAATGCCGCTCCCGCTGATGGTAGAATTAATTTACTTAGAATATCTTGGTATATGCCGCACGTGCTACCCGCGGATGAAGAGAAGATGCAACTCTATAAAATCATAGAGAAAAAAGAAAAAATACCGGTCGGATATAGAATGAGGCAGTGCGACTCTATCGCAGTTCCTCAGTCAACATCATTCACCTGGAGACTTTCCGTCAAATCACCTCCCGAAGTGCCGCGTTTTATCATTGTTGCCTTTCAGACTGGTAAAAGCGGCGATCAAGAGCAAAATCCCGCTATATTTGACCATAGTAACGTTAAAAATATTTATGTTACCTTAAATTCTACTAGATATCCCACCGTTGATTATAATCTTTCATTCGTTGCGAACCAATTTAGTAGAGTGTATGGTGACGCTTCTCTATTTAGATCCAAGTTTTATAACATGAACGAAATGGTGTCAAACCCCAACATTACTCCCTCAGATTATAAAGCCCTTTATCCCCTATTTTTGTTTGACGTTTCCAAACAGAGTGAGAGATTAAAATACTCCGTCACTGATATCCAAAACAAAGCGAGTTTTACCGAAAATGTGCCCGCGAACACAGAGGCATATGCCGTTATTATTAGCGATAGGTTAATTAACTTCCAGTCTGACGGAAATAAGATGAGTGTAGTGTATTAAGTTAAGAGGCTATTTCTTATATATAAAAAATGATAAAAACAGTTAAGTCAAGTTAAATAAGTCGGTTACATATAAAAATGTTAACGACTAGCGATTTAAAGAAAATTCTTAGACGAAATGATATACCTTTTTACGGGTACTGGGATAAAAAGCGGTTACTCGAACTAGCGAAAACGTGTGGACTGTTACCGGAGGAGCCACCAAAAAAAGAAGGGAGCAAAGACCCGAAGTATGATAAATTAAAGACTATTTCGCGTAATCCTAGGAAAGTCACTTTAGAGGATGTTAAAACCGGCGAAATAAAAACCTTTCCTTCGATTTATAGCGCGAGTAAATTTATAGATCGATGCCCGCAAACGATCGGGAATTGGGATGGGAGAATTTGGAACGATAAATATAAGGTTACCATCGATTAACTTTATTGCGTCACTCGCCCGACACCCGGACGCTCGGCGAGACAGTCAGACAGGGAAGTATTAAGTTATGTATCATTTTTTATATACCTAAAAAATGATAAAAAAGAAAGAAGTTAAGTTAAGTAATTAAGGTACATATAAAAAAATGTCCAATTATAATATATATACCGTAAGAGGTTTAAAAAATTTAGCAAGGTCTAGAGGAATCAGAGGATTCTCTAGGCTTAAAAGAGCCGAATTAATCGCGCGTCTAGGTAAACCCCCGCCTATTAGTCTAACCGATCAATTCCGAGGATCCACAGTAGAAGACTTAAAAAAGGAAGCTAAGTCTAGTGGAATCAGAGGATACTCTAGGCTCAAAAGAAGCGAATTAATCGATCTCTTACTTAATCGGAGAGCGTCATTATTAGACTATAATATCGGCAATTTTCAAGCCAAGGTATTACAACCAACACCTTACACGCCCCCCAAACCCTCGACGCGAGGTCCCCCGCCTGGGGGCGTCAAAACCTCAGTTGACGAGTTGATAAAGTATTTAGATAGCATTAAAGAAATTCCGATAAATATATCGCCTAGGATAAAAGCTTTACAAATAAAAATAGACCAGTTATATAAGGATAAAGATGAAATAGAGATTATAGAAAGATCATCCGCACTAAAGGGATTCGCGAAAGAATATCTTATAGAAGGTAAAGGAGAATATTCTCCATCTCAGTTCCTTGATCTAGCGAAAGGTAAAGTAACCAGTATTATTAGAAATAACCGACAGACAAAAGTTAAACTCATCATGAATTGCATGATGAAACACTCTATTACCCGAGAGTTAAAAGAGATGAATTTCCATTCCGGTCATCCAATCACTAACTTAGAAGGGGAAGACGAGAATGAAATATATGATGTAATGGCGGAAGCTATATTAGAAGCTATAGCTGCCAAAGAAATGGAAACAGATTATTGGAGAGTCGTTTTCGTAATCGATTTAAGATTATACACAGCAGCGTTTAATCCATTAAGAGCTAATTCCTGGTTTCCAACTCCTCCTAACATAGCGAAAACAAAAAGCGTTATTAACCCGATAAATAAGGAGGATGATATGTGCTTTGCGTATTGTATTCTTATAGCTTTAAACCCAACTAGTGAACACCCTGAAAGAATTGCTAGACTAAAACCTTTGTTAAGCACTATAAATATGGAAGGAATTAACTACCCCGTTTCCCTTACCGATAGAATTAAATTTGAGAGACAAAATCCTTCGATATCGGTATCAATTTTCGGATATAATCACACCGGTGTTTACCCACTTAGTATAAGTAAGGAAACTTATAAAAGAGACCATCATATTAATCTTTTACTTCTCGAGAAGGTCGGCTACCTGGAGGAGCCGCTGACTCCTTGGGGTGTCACGAGGGAGACAGTCATCAAACAGTATTGCTTGATTAAAGACTTGAGTAAATTGCTATCTAAACAAATATCCAATCATAACGGTCAAACTTATATTTGCCAAAGATGTTTAAATCATTTCAAAGAAGAAAAAACTTTAAAGAAACATTTAGAGTATTGCGAGAAAAAAGATGCCTGTAGAATAGACTTGCCTGAAGAGGGTACCACAATATCTTTTGAGAATTTTCATAAACAGCAGAGACATCCTTTCACAATTTACGCAGATATGGAGGCTACGTTAGAAAGGCGATATGAAAAGAGGGGGAATAGTACGAAGGTTATTTACGCTCATAAAATCTCGGGGTACTGTTTCTACCTTAAATCGCTTTACGAAGATGTCTACCCATCTGATGTTTTCCAATATTCCGGCGAAAATGCGGCTGAGGAATTCGTAAATGAATTAGAAGAGGTTATAAAAGCAATAAGTAAGATACCAATGAGGGAAATAATTTTTAGAGCTAGGGATAAAAGGAAGTTTGATAGAGCAGAAAATTGCTGGATATGTAATAAACCATTTACGGATTCAGATGGAAAAGTAAAAGACCATTGTCATTTCACCGGAAAGTTTAGGGGGGCCGCGCACAATACGTGCAATTTGAAATGTGGAAAACCTACTTTTACGCCCGTATTCTTTCATGATCTTAGTAGGTATGATGCTCATTTATTTATAAAAGATTTAATGACTACAAAGGGTGATACGAGTTGTATACCAACAAACATGGAAACGTATATAAGCCTGTCTAAAAGGATACCGATAGATTACTACGTATTCGATAAAAAAGAGAACCAATTTATAGAGAAGACTAAAACGCATGAGATTAGATTCCTCGATAGTTTTAAGTTCCTAGCTAGAAGTTTAGACGAACTCGCCAGGTCTCTATCCGAGAAGGAGAAGGTTACTCTCTCAAAATACTTCGAGGGGAAAAAGCTTGAAATGGTCTCTCAAAAAGGCATATTCCCGTACGAATGGTTCGATAGCCTTAGCAGACTCAAAGAAACGAAGCTACCTGAACAAAGGAAGTTCTACTCGAAGCTTAAATGTAGTGGAATTGATAAGGAAGATTACCAACACGCGTTAAATGTATGGAAGACATTCGAGATGGAAACTTTTAAGGATTACCATGACCTATATAACAAGGTTGACGTTTTACTGCTAGCCGATGTTTTCGAGAACTTCAGGAACGTTTGCTTCGAGAATTACGGACTGGACCCATCTTGGTTTTATACGGCGCCGGGATTAGCTTGGGATGCGATGTTAAAAACTACTGAGGTAAAATTAGAACTATTATCCGACCCAGATATGGTTTTATTTATCGAAAACGGAATAAGAGGAGGTATCTCTACCATTTTAAAACGATACGCGACAGCGAATAATAGTTATATGGGTGGGAAATACGACCCGAACAAACCCTCGAGATTTATTACTTACTTAGACGCGAACAATCTTTATGGCTGGGCAATGTCTCAAAAACTTCCTACCGGTAATTTCAAATGGATGGATAATCCAGGAAATTGGCGAGACCAGCCCTGTATAGTAGAGGTCGACTTAGAATATCCCGAAGAATTACACGATTTACACAATGATTTACCTCTAGCTCCCGAAAGATTAAAGGCAGGCATCCCGGACGAGCCGGGGCGAGTCAAAGTCGAAAAACTTATACCTAATTTGTACCATAAAAAGAATTACATATTACATCGAGAAAACTTAAAGTTGTATTTAAGTTTGGGTATAAAGCTTAAAAAGATTCACAGAGGGTTAACTTTTGATGAGAGCGAATGGTTAAAACCTTATATCGATAAAAATACTAACCTGAGAACGAAAGCTAAAACGGCGTTTGAAAAGGACTTCTTCAAACTCATGAACAATTCCGTGTTCGGTAAGACCATGGAAAATATAAGGAACAGAGTCGATGTAAAATTAGTTAGTACCAAGGAGAAAGCGGAAAAATTAGTCGCCAAACCAAATTTCTACCATATAAGTATCCTCAATGAAGACTTATGTATAATTCAAATGAAAAAGCTTCGTTTATGCTTTAATAAACCTATCTATGTAGGGATGTCTATTCTAGATTTAAGTAAGACATTGATGTATAACTTCCATTATAATTACATTAAAGATAAATATGGTGAAAAAGTTAAACTTCTTTTCACCGATACAGACAGTTTAATGTATGAAATAGAAACGGAAGATTTCTATAAGGATATTAGCGACGATGTTAAAGATTGGTTTGATACGAGTGAATATCCACCCGATCATCCTTCAGGCATTCCCACCGGATTAAATAAGAAAGTTGTGGGTATGTTTAAGGATGAGGAGAGCGGCGGGACTATCGAGGAGTTCGTGGGTCTCAGGTCTAAACTATACTCCTATAAAATGTGCGGGGGTGAAGAGAATAAGAAATGCAAGGGAATTTCAAAGCAGGTAGTAAAGGCGTTTATCAAGCACGAACATTACAAAGAGTGTTTGTTCGAAAAGAAGATGCAATTAAGGAATATGGTAGTTATTAGGAGTCATAAGCATGGGTTGTATACTGAAGTAGTTAATAAAATCGCATTAAGCGGGGATGATGATAAACGCCATATCCTCGAAAATAATATCGATACGTTAGCATGGGGGCATACTAAGATAAAGCAAAAGTGAGCGTCTGGGGTCGGTGACTCGTCGTCAGGCCGGGTCGCTCGATCGCTGACTCGCCCTTCCAAGACGAGCTTGTCGAGTCTGCTCGTCTGGGGTCGATGCACCGTTTGACCTTTACCCCCATTTGACCTTGAGTTTTGCGAGTCACGGCCCCCGACCTGGGTCGACCTCGGGCGAGCCTCGGCGAGACAGCCCAGGCGAGACAGGGGACCGAGGGCACCTCCTCGCCGACGCTCGGAGGCGGGGAAAGTTTTACGCTCAACTCCGACCATTTATATTTGCGTTCCTCTCACGACATTAATGCATTTTTTTACCTTAAGGCGCGGGGAGAGTTCTACGCTTGGCTTAGACCAGAGTTAGGCCGGTGGAGGGAGGCCACTCTAACGGAGGGGGGTTTTGTGCTCGAGTTGACCAGAGTTAGGCGGGTGGCGGGGACCAGAGAGTTTATGCTCGACTTGTCCAGAGTTAGGCAGGTGGGAGGGGCCACTCTATTTTTTATGCTTGACTTAACCAGGGTTAGGCGGGTGGAGGGGGCCAGCCTAATGGGGAGAGAGTTTTGTGCTTGACTTGTCCAGAGTTAGGCGGGTGGAGGGGGCCAGAGAGTTTGTGGTTGAGTTGTCCAGAGTTAGGCAGGTGGGAGGGGCCAGAGAGTTTGGGGGGGAGAGTGGTTGAGTTGACCAGGGTTAGGCGGGTGGAGGGGGACCAGGGTTAGGCGGGTTGAGGGGAGGGGGTTTTGTGGTTGAGTGGAAGAGGGGGATAATTTACTTCCGGGTTCTGTCCCAGCTCTCTCACTTTATATCTACTTACAAGTCAAAAAGCCGCCGCGTAGAAACCTCATATGCTTTACATGACGGTCATTTGACCTTCTTGTCGCGTTTTCAAATCGCATGATCTTGTCCAGCAGTCTTCTTTCTCTTTTTTAACGAAATTCTTCTTATTTTTTCTTCTGCTTAGATTTATTTGCTAAGTGAAAAATTACAATTATTTGAGGGGTCATTTGCAACCATGGCAAATTAATATAACAACTATTCTTTTCTGAAATTCGTCATATAAAAATAAACCACGTCTATTTCCTGTTTCGGTTTTTTGATTTCGCTTTATTTACAAAACCATGACGAAACAGACTGTGTATCAGAACAATTTCGCAAGAAAAATGGACTTAGACAGCAAATTCTGTGGCAGTCTGCTTTTTAAACTCACCACTGTTGGAGAGGTCTGATGACCTCTCCAATTAGATATCATTTTTATCAAATGCATTGACTAAAATGTAGTTTGATAAAAATGATAATACATAAATACGAACACATAGAGGATAATCAACTGGTGGTGTGTGATATTAAAAATCTGTCACGAGAATGGGGTGTGATGCGGTTGAAAAACTCGTCCTTTGGTATCATACTTTAGTTCAGAGTCTGTAGAAAATGCCAGGCTAATCAGATTTTGACTAACAGAAAGTTTAAAAGTTAGGTTTTTGCAGTTTAAATGAAGGTGGTACTAAAATAAAAGTTGCAAAAGTACTCAAAGGCTAAGGTAACATTAAAATTAGGTTTTGGCCACCGCTCTCGTTCAGGAATGGAATAGAGTAGGTCCGGGTAATATCGGACACCCGGGTAACTTCGGACGCTTCGTTCGTCGTTGAATACAAAAAACAGAATAAAGACAAGGACTTGAAAAATCGACCAAGCCTTCTCATAAATCCCTTACAAAAACAATGCATATCTTATGATGACGTAATCATTGAGATGTAACGGTTAATTCGATTGGATTAGGCATCGATGTTGTGAATATGCAGGTTTTTCGTTTTCCTCCATAGGAAAGTATCAAAAGCGGAAACCTTCTAATTGCAAGTTAAACGATCTGGTAAAGGTATTTGATCTGCTATATGAAACTATTTACATATACAAAGTGAGTTTAGTGTACTCGTAGATTTACATTTTCGGTCTCTGATTATGTTTTGTTGTGATAAATAAAGCATTTTATTAAAAAAATCGAAAAGAATTCCATGTCCGATGAAACCCTACATGTGAAAAATAAAAAGAGAGGAGCAAGTCTTGTATCGGACGCGGTGCTCACGGATTTGCAATGCGGTTTATTCCTGATTTCAACAACTGTGTTAGAGCTTTTTAATTAAATGAATAAATTTTGCAGTGAAGCTATGGATTGAGTTATCGTTTGTGGGGAACCAGTAGCGTTCTGAATGTAAACATATTTATTTTACATCAATGAGAAACAAGCTCTCACAGCGTGTACTAATCTCTCTCTTTAGTCTGCTTCGCGGCTACTACACAAGTAGACCGAGAGGGGAACTGATTGACAATAACCTGATACAGGTAGATCGCCAAAGTACTGAGGGGGAAAGAAGCCATTGCTATCTAGAGCTACTCAGTCTCAGTGGACTCCTAAATTAAACAATTTTCCCATCAAATTTGCCGTCCGATGTTCCCCGAACCGAGTGTCCGATACAAGACGCCATGTGTCCGATCCAAAACTACCTATACAGTATGAACAAAATCGTTTATTTTTTGATGATAACCCTAACTTTTTGGAATAATACAGTGTAAAATACACTTTACAGTGGTTTGCCTAGTTGGTGACCGCAGAATAAACAACCTTGGCGAGCCAATGAACATGTAACAAACCGTAGATGCCGAAAGTGTCCGATACTACCCGGTTGTACTCTAACATTCCTGATGCAATGATTTTACGTTATGTAAGGTCTATGCGACGTCGAATAATTGCCTGTATCGACAGCAGAAGTGGCCATACAAGATATTGATTGAAAAATTACAAGAACTTTAAGAAAAACCTAACTTTAATGTTACCTTAGTCTTTGAGTACTTTTGCAACTTTGATTTTAGTACCACCTTCATTTAAGCTGCAAAAACCTAACTTAAACTTTCTGTTAGTCAAAATCTGATTAGCCTGGCATTTTCTACAGACTCTGAACTAAAGTCTGATACCAAATTTGTTGGTCTTCAGTAAAACATGCGAAGAGAAATAAAAGAAAATTAAGTGCACACTTATTTATGGAACTGAGTATATTTATTATATTCCTAATTCTCCCTTTGTTTGCTAATAATTATCAAGA
The DNA here is from genome assembly GCA_946811185.2 of Hippopus hippopus. NCBI lineage: Eukaryota > Metazoa > Mollusca > Bivalvia > Cardiida > Cardiidae > Hippopus > Hippopus hippopus. The sequence goes on from OX328096.1 coordinate 70,421,134, forward strand.
ATGGTAGGTATACATGTATAGGACTGTTCTTTACAAACACATGATCCATTTTTAGCAGAAGCAGCTGACGCAACAGATGACGTAACGCTCGAGTGTGTTACGTTATCTATCTCTCTATTTGAAGGCATGCATGGTTTTGCACTTTTATAATTTAAAACCAACCATATGAAATTAGAAGAAGAAACAGTTAACCCTTTTCCACACGACAAGTTTGAGACTTTCCCAGATTAAAAACATCTTCAAATGACAAATACTAAATTGGTACTAGTAGATCTTTGGATAGAAAACCTTATGGAAAAGGGACAAAATGCTGGTTGGTAGTATTTTCCCGTTTTTCCACAATATTTTCCAAGAGCTCTCTCCTACAGAAGCTATCTTTTTTTCTCGACATGTTTTCGAAAGATTTCTCCCACAAGGTCGTTAACTCAGGGTTGTTTGGAAAGACTGTACAGAAAATCTTTTCACTGTGCTATTGTTTACTTAAGATGTTTGAGGCAGAGACAGAAACATTAGACTGTGAGAAATATAAGAAAAAAAGAGTAGGTCCGGCAAACATTTGAAAACTATATCATCACTAGTGATGTTATTCACTGTGAAAAACTGAAAAAATAATACACTGAGAAATCCCATTAATTCACTGATAGGAATATAATAAAAGATTCTTTTTATAACATGAAACGCATAGCAGACAGATAGATATCCTGCATCATCTCCTTCAAGCTTTATACCGTTCAAGGGGCCATGTTTACAGAGTTAGTTCCATAAGAAATATGGACATGCATAAGAAGGTGCCGGTAGTTCATGTGCATCGAATGTACACTCATCAAAACGTCTTACCGGCCACTTTTATTTCTCCTGTAAATCTGACAAAGTGACAGACATATAAATAAAAACAACTTGTAGCATATTTTTATCATAGGGCATAGCTCATGATATTTCGATAGATCTACAAAAGAATACTTGCAAGAGCGAGCCATAAAGTAACAAGGAATCCTGTTTCCACAACTTTCTCTGACATCGATCGGTATCTTATCTGTGGATTGTTGTTCCCACTTTTGTTGACGTCATCACTTGTAGAGTGGTCCGATGACTTCATTGTCACAAGCTGAATATTGAAGGAGTGACCGCTTGAATTTTGTAGCTACCGTCGCTAACAGGAATAAAAATAAATAAGTGTGTAAATTGACATTTCCATCGTATTTGCCGTAACAGTGTAAAGTAGACCCCAGCCTGATTCGATTAGCAGAAAATTTTGTTTGCCTGCATCTTTAAACCTTCGAAAGCTTAAAGTCAAAGAGTAAAAATATTAAACATCAACAAAGAACACGGATTTTAACAATGAAAATTATTTTCTCTTCAATATACATTAACACATTAATGACGTCAGAAACACAGTTGAAAGACTTTTTTACACGAAATTAACTTCATGAAGGTGACGCTATCGCGCGCGGAAAAAAATGTTGATTCAAGAAACGGTGAAATTTTTACCCTTTACCAAACAAATCCCCGAGTTTTAAAGACCCGTAGGAAGGAGCCTTTTGAAAACGTTGTGGGAGAAGGAAAAAATGCTTTTTGCTAGCATTTTCTCCTTTCCCCACAAATTCGGAGTTTTCTACCCTATTAAAAAACAAGTTGCATCATTTGAATCAGTGAAATTGTCGTCTGCAAATGCTTTCAATTTGGATTAGTCTAATATTTCGACGTTTGGCAAAGAGTTTAAAGAAGATGAAAAGAAGAAGAACAGGAAGAAGAAACAAGCATGTGCTTTCTACATAAGGGTCCGTGTTCACCAACCATTCTTATGAATTTTCTTGGTCTAATTCCAAAGAATTTTCTAGAGTTGAAAGTATCACAACTTCTGATTGGCTAAACCAATATAGGTTATGACTGAGACTATTCCTCAGAATGGTTGGCAAATTCGGACCTAGATCTACTTCGTTTGTGCATTTCCGTATTTTTCATACTCGTATGCAGGTGTGAAGTTGGCAGTAAGTTCGATAATCGGAGTTCGATATTCAATGTCGAAATGAATATGCTGATGAGTTGAATTTCATGCCGTAGTAAATTCGCTATTTTTTTCAAACTCAAGGGATAGTTATAAAAATTAATGAATCCTGATTTGAATGTCGAGATGAATTTCATGCTAGCAGCAGATTCGCGTATTTTTATGTATTGGCATATGGATGGTGTATGAAATCGAATGTAGATTTGAATATTGAAATGAATTTCATGCTAGCAGCAGATTCGCGTATTTTTATGTATGGGCATATGGATAGTGTATGAAATCGAATGTAGATTTGAATATCGAAATGAATTTCATGCTAGCAGCAGATTCGCCTATTTTTATGAATTGGTATTTGGATGGTGTATGAAATCGAATGTAGATTTGAATATCGAAATGAATTTCATGCTAGCAGCAGATTCGCAAAATTTCTGTATGGTCATGTACATGATGTATGAAACGAATGTAGATACGAATATCGAAATGAATTTCATGCTAGCAGCAGATTCGCCAAAATTTCTGCACTGGCATATACAAGATGTATGAAATCGAATGTAGATCTGAATATCGAAATGAATTTCATGCTAGCAGCAGATTCGCCAAAACTTCTATAGGGGCATGTAGATGGTGTATGTAATCGAAAGTAGATTTGATTATCGAACTCAATTTTATGCTAGCAGCAGATTCGCCAAAATTTCTGAACAGGCATATACATGATGTATGAAATCGAATGTAGATTTGATTATTGAACTGAATTTCATGCTAGCAGCTGATTCGCCAAAGATTCTATAGGGGCATATACATGATGTATGAAATCGAATGTAGATTCGAATATCGAACTGAATTGCATGCTAGCAGCAGATTCGTCAAAATTTCTGCACTGGCAAGTACATGGTGTGTGAAATCGAAAGTAGATTTGAATATCGAACTGAATATCATGCTAACAGCAGATTCACCAAAATTTCTATACGGCCATGTACATGATGTATGAAATCGAATGTATCTTTGAGTATCGAAATGAATTCCATGCTAACAGCAGATTCGTAAAAATCTCATCAGTAAATATCATGTAACATCGACGTTTTCGTAAAGGCTATTCGGCCAATCTTTATAGCTTCCGTCTTTTAATATAAGAGTTTGGGGCCGTAGACCTTAAGTCGGGAGACCGGGATGAGCAATCAATAGGCCGGATACCCTCCCTTTGCAAGTACTCTTTGAGAACATTGGCCTTGAGAGGACGAGCATTATCGACGTTTTCGTAAAGGCTATTCGGCCAATCTCGGCAGCTTCCGTCTTTTAATATGAAAGTTAGGGGCCGTAGACCTAAAGTCGGGAGAAGAGGATGAGCAATCAATAGGCCGGATACCCTCCCTTTGCAAGTACTCTTTGAGAACATTGGCCGTGGGAGGACGAGCATTATCGTCCATTAAATGAAACCATCGCCAACAGCGCCAGCATATAACCTTACATGTGCTAGGCAGTCAATGTGCCTCGATCGAGCACAACCAGGTCAATTTGGCCATCCGAAATCATCCCACCCCATACCATGATACAGCCGCCCCCATTACGATCATACTCAATAATGTTTGCTGCATGATACATCTTTCCTGGCCTTCTCCACACTCGAACACGCATACAACTGTAATTCAAGCTGTAATAGGTGTCATTTGTAAAGAGGATAGGTCACCAGTCCATTTTCCTCCACCCAACATGGTCCATCGCCCAAGTAATCCGTTGCTGACAGTGGTTTGGATACTATGAAAATTGAGGGTATCTGCATTTGCGAGACTTGCACAAGGAATTTGCCTGTGACACAAGGCAGTGTGTGTACTGAAGACCTCGATACACCACTGATAGATTGACTGTTTGGTGTTTAACGCCGTTTTCAACATTATTTCAGTTATATCGCGGCGGCCAGTGCACCTATCCATGCTTTCCTAGAGTTTATTTTTCCAGTACCCAGCACAATATTCTTTCCAAGCCACTGGCTGCACACAAGCATCATCGAAACAATGGTCAGCGGTGAGAGAGGAACGAATCCTGTCGCAATGACTACCATCAATCCTCGGAAAGAAATTGGCCGAGCCGGGGATCGAACCAGCGACCTCCTGTTCTCAAGTCCTGAGCTACTTGGGCTCGGCCATACACCACTGAATGAATTCCCAATATATTAACATCATAAAAATATAGAATACAAACTCTGCTATGGTGCTAGGAAATCTTTGTGCTTAGCAAACTGACTGTGTTACATATCAGAAACTTTTCGGAATTAAAATAAAATGTAAGAAAATGATTTTTCAAAGATGACAGATAACGGGTCGGAAAAGGTAATAAAAATGTGTGACCAGTAAAAAATGATCTTTCATTAAGAAACATTCGTACGTCTTTATTTCATCGCATTTTGTAATTTAGGAGCAATTCGACTGTTGTTTACACTGGATAATCGGATAAAAAAAAAAACGGCGAAGCCACCTCACTGCGAAACTCGGATAACTGTTCGGGTTCTAAAATGGGTACCTCTCGAAAATGCGTGCAGGTAGGCCTACTCTAAGTCTATAAGTAAAGAAAGGAATGAAACACACAGCTCTCAGTCGAGCACTAGCCGCGTAATGTTGAGTCATTTGTTTGGCTCCGTAAATGAACAGCAGACGACATTTTTACATGCAATGTATTCGCGATTTCGATGTAAATGATCTGTGTTCGTGTGTCCTGGTACAGAACACACTGAATTCAAACATAATAATTATGTGAAGTTGAATATTTTATCTCTAAATGACATATTCGCGATATCAAAAAATGTAGCATCTGTAATTTATGTACGAGAGAAACACATTGGATCAGTAACGTTATAGAACTACGTTACATCTCGCAAACAGAAAATGGCATCGGAAGCAGTGCAAGGCCGGAGGTACAGTTACGTTACCTCATAAGTCATGAAACTATTGAGAGCCAGGTTTGATATTCACTTCTTTCGAATGTCAAAGTGCAAACTTCATAAAACTTCGCATAATGATAAATATTAATATCCAGCTAATGCACATGCCTTCGTGTAACAGCTAAACTACAGGTCACTTATAGTATAATTAGAAAATGGATTCTGCATTAACTTCAACAATCTATGAACTTGCTTTATGAAACCTCGTATCAGGATTGTTCTTGACAGGCAGATAATGCACATGTCTTCATTTTAGGGCTTTGTATAGTAAAGTTCACCAACATGTATCGAAACGAAATATGAAATTATTTAAACAAGCTTGGTTTCATAGAATATCTATGAGAGGCGACATTGTTACGCAGAGTATGCACAAATCTACATCACTTGCTGATGGTCACTTGCAAAGAAAAGAAAAGATTCCAACCTGAAACATTTTGGGAGGTAAATTTAGCTATATTATTGACTCGGGTGAAGGTTATAGGACCATCCTGGCCCTCTTGTTTCTCTTGACCGTCTCGCTGCCAAATAAAAGTACTTATGATTTTTGACGCATAAATACTACAAATGAAAAACTGTATTTGATTATAGAACAAAATGAGTAATCGACGATTGTAGATCCAAGATCAGATTTTACGTTCCGTGCGGTCTGATCTTGATCAACCCCATTGGCGGAAAACCTTGATTTTACCCGTAGTAAAAGAGTTAATGTGAAAAGTTCGCCTGTAAACTTGGAAATGATGGTGAAGAATTGTCTAACCATTCGGTTGGTTATGTGACCATAGAAAAAATAAAACACTATTTTCACGCACACGAAACAGTAAAAGAATGCTCACTGAATACTCTTAACAGTCATTGTTTTTTTTTAAGAAATGTACATCTGTGAACTCAACTTTGCGAAAATTTATCATTTACCGCAAAGGAGGCGAAATAAGTTTGTTTTTGAGCATGTATCTACAGCAACTGAGGTCTCAACAACTAATTGTCATTAATTACATTCTTCTGTGGGATCTGTTGATAAAATATAAACATCTGTCAATGAGAATTATTTTTGAAATACGATGGTGATATCGGCCTTTTTCCTGATATTCTGTTATGATTTTTAAAATTGGTGAAAACGCTATACATTAAACTGGAACATAACTCAAAACTTTGTGTCAATAGTTATGTGACCAGCATAAAGTTCAGATATTCGAATCGGTGTTAAATTTTACTAAGCATAAAAAGAAAGACACATCAGACTTTTTGCAATCTGCTTACAACACCATATTCATATCTGTAATCTATTTCACGGTATAGTCATATTACGATAGACATAAACGTAAATTCGGGCCGGTATTTAACTTTTAAGCTTCTTTTTCAAGTTCCTAATTCTTGAATATGCTGCCAGAGTGCAACTCAGATTGACCGATAGCTAAATTCACCTTCTCTATGTCCATATAGGCATGAAATTTAGTTCGATATTGAAATCAATATGCAATTTCATACACCATCTGTAGACCGATGCTGCTAGCATAAAATTTAGTTGTATATTAAAATCTATTTTCGATTTGATAAATAAATCTCTATGCCCACGTAGATATATCAGTTTGATATTGAAATCTAAATTCAATTTAAACCAGAACTGACGCTAAGCGGACAAATACCCTCACCAGCACCTTGTCACTAAAGCAGCACAATCAGTGAACGGAGAAATTTCCAAGACAAAGGTCACCAGTGACCTTGACCTTTGACTCATGTGACTGAAAAATAATAGGGCACCTCCTTAAGTCATGAGCAACATTTATATAAAAGTTTCAAGGTCCTAGATTAAAATGGAATTGAGTTAGAGCAAGGTAAAGATTTTCAAACAAATTTTACCTGTGACCTTAACCTTTGACCCATGTGACTCAAACACAATAGGGTACCTCCTTGAGACATGAGAAACACATGTATAAAGTTTCAGGATCCTAGGTCAAACAGTTTTTGAGTTAGAGCACGGACACGAAAACAAGACGGACAGACAGACAGAAACCAGTAGACCTTCCTCTACTTTGTAGGTAGGGTAACAAACACCAATAATAAATCTATAAAGAAATTATGGCGAATCTGCTTCTGGCATGAAGTTCATATCGATATTCAAGTCCATATTTGATTTCAAACACCATCTACATACCCGTTTTCCTCTCAGTCTGCTGCTAGCGTGAGATTCAATTCGATATATAAATATTCGTTCGATTTTTTACACCATGTACACGTCTGCATTATTTTTTAGATTCTACTTCTAGCATAAAAGACATTTCGACATTCAAATCTAAATTCGATTTCAAACACAGACTTTATGTCCCTTCAGAAATTTTAGCGAATCTGCTGCTAGCATGATATTCAGTTCGATATTCATATCTACATTCAATTTCATGCATCATCTGTGACTAATAAAGAAATTTTGGCGAATCTGCTGCTGGCATGAAATTCATTTCGATATTCAAATCTACACTCGATTTCATACACAGTCGTTATGCTCGTACAGAAATTTTAGCTAATCTGCTGCTAGCATGAAATTTAGTTCGATATTCATACTTACATTGGATTTCATACATTATCTTCATGCCTCTACAGAAAATTTGGTGAATCTGCAGCTAGCATGATATTTAGTTCGATTTTCAAATCTACATTCCATTTAATAAACCATAAACATGCCCGTACAGAAGTTTTTTACGAATCTGCTGCTAGCAAGAAATTCAGTTCGACATTCAAATCTACATTCGATTTCATACACAGTCTTTATGCCCCTTCAGAAATTTTAGCGAATCTGCTGATAGCATGATATTCAGTTCGATATTCATATCTACATTCAATTTCACGCATCATCTATGGCTAGTAAAAAATTTTTAGCGAATCTGCTGCTAGCATGAAATTCATTTCGATATTCATATCTACATTCGATTTTATACACAACCGTTATGCCCGTACAGACATTTTAGCGAATCTGCTGCTAACATGAAAATCAGTTCGATTTTCAAATCTACATTCCATTTAATAAACCATCTACATGCCCGTGAGGAAGTTTTTTACGAGTCTCGTGCTAGCAAGAAATTCAGTTCGACATTCAAATTTACATTCGATTTCATAAACAGTCGTTATGCCCCTTCAGAAATTTTAGCGAATCTGCTGCTAGCAGTTCGATATTCATATCTACATTCAATTTCATGCATCGCTCAATTTCATCATCGCTAGTAAAGAAATTTTAGCGAATCTGCTGCTAGCATGAAATTCAGTTCGATTTTCAAATCTACATTCCATTTAATAAACCATCTACATGCCCGTACAGAAGCTTTTTACGAAATGCTGCTAGCAAGAAATTCAGTTCGACATTCAAATCTACATTCGATTTCATACACAGTCTTTATGCCCCTTCAGAAATTTTAGCGAATCTGCTGCTGGCATGGAATTCAGTTCGATATTCATATCTACATTCGATTTCATGCATAGTCCATGGCCAGTAAAGAAATTTTAGCGAATCTGCTGCTAGCAAGAAACTCATAACTACATTCGATTTCATACATTATCTTCATGCCCCTACAGAAATTTAAGCGAATCTGATGCTAGCATAAAATTCAGTTCGACATTCTAATCAACATTTTATTTCATACACAGTCTTTATGCCCGTATCGAAATTTTAGCGAATCTGCTGCTAGCATGATATTCAGTTCGATATTCATATCTACTTTTTTTCTCTTCTTTCCTCTTCTTCTATGTTATGTTTAACCATACAGAAATTTTAGCGAATCTGCTGCTAGCCTGAAATTCAGTTCGAAATTAAAATCTAAATTCGAATTTATGATCCATCTAAATGCCCGTATAGAAATTTTACCTAATCTACTGCTAGGATGAAATTCATTTCGATATTCGTATCTCGTATCTACATTCGATTTCATGCATTACTTTGTCTAGTAAAGAAATTATAGCGAATCTGCTTCAAGCATGAAATTCATTTCCATATCAAATCTACATTCGATTTCATACACCATCCATATGCACATTCATAAAAACGCGCTATTAGCATGAACTTCATTTCGATATTTAAATCTACATTCGATTTCATAAATCATGTATATGAAAGTACAGAAATTTTGCAGCTAGCATGAAATTTAGTTCGATATTCAAATCTACATTTGATTCCATACTCCATCTACAAGCCCCTACAGAAATTTTATCGAATCTGCTGCTAGGATGAAGTACATTTCGATATTCAAATCTACATTCGATTTTATACATCCTGTATATGCCTGTGCAGAAATTTTGCCGAATCTGCTGCTAGCATGAAATTCATTTCGATATTCAAATCTGCATTCGATTTCATACATCATGTATATGCCTGTGCAGAAATTTTGGCGAATCTGCTGCTAGCATGAAATTCATTTCGATATTCGTATCTACATTTGTTTCATACATCATGTACATGACCGTACAGAAAGTTTGGCGAATATGCTGCTATCATGAAATTCATTTCGATATTCGTATCTACATTCGTTTCATACATCATGTACATGAACGTACATAAATTTTGCCGAATCTGCTGCTAGCATGAATTCATTTCGATATTCAAATCTACATTCGATTTCATACATCATGTATATGCCTGTGCAGAAATTTTGGCGAATCTGCTGCTAGCATGAAATTCATTTCGATATTCGTATCCACATTCGTTTCATACATCTTGTATATGACCGTACAGAAATTTTGGCGAATCTGCTGCTAGCATGAAATTCATTTCGATATTCGTATCTACATTCGTTTCATACATCTTGTATATGACCGTACAGAAATTTTGGCGAATCTACTGCTAGCATGAAATTCATTTCGATATTCGTATCTACATTCGTTTCATACATCATGTACATGACCATACAGAAATTTTGCGAATCTGCTGCTAGCATAAAATTAATTTCGATATTAAAATCTAAATTCGATTTTTATACACCATCCGTATGCCAATACATAAAAATACGCGAATCTGCTGCTAGCATGAAATTCATTTCAATATTCAAATCTACATTCGATTTCATACCCCATCCATATGCCAATACATAAAAATACGCGAATCTGCTGCTAGCATGAAATTCATTTCGATATTCAAATCTACATTCAATTTCATGCACCATCTATATGCCCATACATAAAAATACGCGAATCTGCAGCTAGCATGAAATTCATTTCGATATTCAAATGAGGATTCATTAATTTTCGAAACTATCCCTTGAGTTTGAAAAAATAGCGAATTTACTGCGGCATGAAATTCAACTCGTCAGCATATTCATTTCGACACTGAATATCGAACTCCGATTATCGAACTTACTGCCAACTTCACACACCCCTCGTATGCGAGTATTCAGCTATCTTTAACAACAAAATTAGCTAATCTTTTCGGCATGGTTGCATTGTGTATGTAGAGAAGCAGCAAGCATCTTGGAAGGGGTATTTTTTCTATTTGTCAGTAAAGTAACATCAGGAATGCATTGATTCGTAGACAGGCCACCGTGAGAGAATCGAAACAGTTCACATTTGAAACGGCATCAAACAAAAATCACATAGTAATACCACTTCCCTTCTGTTTTATTATTATATAACACTTTTTAGTACAATGTTGTTTATAGTTATTATTATTATCATTTCTTTTCTTTTTTTTCATTGGGTTGGATAAGATTGTAGTGGGGTTTAACGCCGTTTTTAATAGCTTAGATTATATCACGACGGTCAGAGCACCTACGCATGTGTTTCCTGGCTTTCTCACACTAGTACTGACACAACTTTCTTTCAAAGTCACTGACTACTTTTCTCACATGCAGCAGAGGTGAGAGGCGAAAAATCGCCGGATAAAAAGTTTTCCTCAACCGGGTATCGAACTCACAACCACCAGGTCACGGGTCGGATAGGCTAACCACTGAGCTACCCGACCGGATTTTTTCCGTAGCTGACTAAGCTGGATTTTGACCTACTTCTTGGAAATGCTTTACCAAAATGAATAGATAGCATCTTGCGATTGGTAAAAAATGTGGGCATGTTTTTTTTTTCGGCGGATCCCTGCTAGCCTGTTTGCGGGCACATTTAACATAACACTATACTTTTAGGAACTGTTCTTTTTTCAAAGGTGATGTGGATTAACATCAAACTTGAAAAAAAAAAAAAATAATAATAATAATAATAATTTGTAATAATATATAACTGAAATTTGCACTGTTTAACAATCGAGTAAAACAATGAGGATAAAGAGGCAATTGATGGCAAAGCTATCTATCATTATTTCTATTAAACTACATAACCCTACGTTTACACCATGTTCCCGGCAGCAACGTCTGAAACGTGATGTGACTGAGATTTGTTCGTTTTTTTCTCCATTTACATTAAGTTTAGTTAACGACGTATATCACACACTTTTCTAAGGGACAGATTTTTTTAAAACTTTGCACATATATATAAAGCTCATCATGTGTTTAGGACATTGCAGTACAAAAAAAGATATGGGTCACCGTGCTCGTTTCTGAGAAATTTGCCTTTGAAAATGGTATATACAGTTCCAAAATTAACCTAATATTGGATTTAATTTTCTTTTCTTTAATAGTCAGCTAAACAGGAATATTACCAGAAGAACATACAAATATACATCATCTTTATGAAAATTCATTTAGTTTTGTACACACACACACACACACACACACACATATATATATATATATATGAAAGCCTTGTTTTGAGCATGGTAAATGTACAAATATGCATGTTTTAAATGAGTTAAAAAGGGAGATAATTTGACCAAATTAAGGGTTAATCTTAATTAAATACATACTTTCTAACAGACAGATTTTTCTTAAAATTTCCACATTGATAGTATTTATAGTTCTAAACAATAAGAAAAAATAAAAATAGCACCTATCCGTGCTTATTTCGTCAGAAAATAGAGATGAAGGTCACTGTGGAAGTTTTCAAGCGGGGGGAAAAAAAGGATAAAAGCTCAGCAAACATAGTGGGATAAGGAGAAATTGCTCATTAGGAGCGATTTCTCCTTTTCCCACAATGATTTTCGAAGTGGAAACAGCTATACATCCACAGCTTTAAATTTCCTGCTTTGGTTTGCTTGTTTAGTGTGCAACGCCATGTCAACAGTATCTCAATTATTTCATGGTGCCAGTTCACAGATCCTCTTTTTTTTTCTCTGTACTAATACTACCCGAAGAAAGTGCTACTTGTTTCATTGCACCAATAGTACTACCATATGTGCGAAAAATAGATCGGTGCACCTTTGATTCACTATCCATGACAAAAGCACATGCGCAGTAGGATGCTGGCAAACATTTGTGATATACGTCGTTAAGTCTCTTTACGGTACCTCACGGTACCCGTGACAAGCCGTAAAGGGAACCCTACGTTTACACCATGTTCCCGGTAGCAACGTTTCTGACAACCGTGGACAAAACGTGATTGACCTAATACAACGCAGAGGGACGGGATAAGCAAACTTGTCAGACCATGATCGGCGGGGTTGCCGTGCCAGACTTTTTGACCGTCAAAAAACTGCCACGGCAGTCCCGGTGCTTGTGAGAAACCTAACAGACCGTAGCGGAACGGGTTGATCGTTGCGTTCTACAACGGCCTGATCGATACCGGTAAAAAAAGGGCTTCCACGTCCAAACACGAATCGTCTCTGAGTCTTGTTACGGCTCCTTACGTGATGGTAAGTTCTGAAGTCAAAAAACTGCCACGGCAGTCCCGGTGCTTGTGAGAAACCTAACAGACCGTAGCGGAACGGGTTGATCGTTGCGTTCTACTACGGCCTGATCGATACTGGTAAAAAAAGGGCTTCCACGTCCAAACACGAATCGTCTCTGAGTCTTGTTACGGCTCCTTACGTGATGGTAAGTTCTGATGCGAACAAGTTTGCTTATCCCGTTCCTCTGCGTTGTATTATGTCAATCCCGTTTTGTCCACGGTTGTTAAAAACGGGGCAGCTGTGGCTGTCGGGAACATGGTGTAAATGTAGGGTAAGAGTTAATATTCATTTCCCGTACCTCTTAGGTTGTCCATTATTATCTATTTTTTAACCTACTTCTTGGTATTAATAATGAATGAATAGATGGTAATTGCAATTGGTCAACAAGAGGACCATGAATGTCCTATATCGCTCACCTGAGTACTAAGCAGTAAAGGTCTAGAATGAAGATAAATACCAAATATTGAGGTTCAAGGCCAACTGATAATGAAACAAGAGCGGCAAATTGTAGCAAGATATGCCCATCCCACCGCCAGTTGTCGAGGAGGTATAATAATTGCAAAGGGCAGGTAATGCAACAAACATGTTTACTAAGTCTCAAGTCAATATGACTTGAGACTTCAAAGTTGCATTCCAGACAAGCAAGAAATACTATAACAAGAGCGGCAAATTGTCGCAAGATACGCCCGTCCCACCGCCAGTTGTCGAGGGGGGATAATAATCGTAAAGGGCAGGTAGAGGAAAATACTAGTGCAGCAGAAATCATGTAAGTAATTGAAATAGGCATGAATGTCTCCTCTAATGTTAAGGAAACATGCATATAAAGTTTCACGTCATTCCAACATGAAAAGGCAAAGTTATATTGTAGAGAAGCATGAAAAGCTGGAAAAAAAATTAATGAATAGGGAATAATTCCAAAAGGGCATTAGCTAAGGTTACGGCTCCAGTGCATTGCACTTTTCATAACTGAAACAAACATGTTTACCAAGTCTCAAGTCAATTTGACTTGAGGTGACAAAGTTCCGTTCCGGACAAGCAAGAAATACATAGATCAAAGTGGAATTACTCAAAATCCGCGCTAGGTAGAGTTATTGTTCTTGCGCACTGTACTCGGTAATATTGCAACAAACATGCATACCAAGTTTGAAGTCGTTCTGACTTGAGATGACAAAGTTATATTCCGGACAAGCACTAAATGCTGTAAAAATGACGATCAAAGGGAAATAATTCAAAGACAGCAAGAGGTAGAGTTACAATTCTTGTGCACTGCACTTCCAAATATTGCAACAAATAAGCATACCATATTTCAAGTCATTCCTACTTAAGATGACAAAGTTATGCTCCTGACGAGCAAGAAATGCTCTAAAACTGAAGATCAAAGGGGGAATAACTCAAAATTCGTGCTAGGAAGAGTTATAGTTCTTGTGCATTGCACTCCGTAATTTTTCAACAATCATGCATACCAAATTTGAAGATGTTCAGACTAAAAATGACAAAGTTATATTCCGGACAAGCAGAAAATGCTGTAAAAATGACGATCAGTGGGAAATAACTCAAAGACAGTACGAGGTCGAGTTATGGTTCTTTCGCACTACACTCCGTATTATTGCAACAATTACAAATGCCAAGTTTCAAGTCAATCGGACTGGAGATGACAAAGTTAAGCTCCGGACAAAGAACTGGACTGTAAAAATGAAGATCAAAGTGGAATTACGCAAAATCCATGCTAGGAAGAGTTATTGTTCTTACGCACTGTTCTCCGTAATATTGCAACAAACATGCATACCAAGTTTGAAGTTGTTCTGACTTGAGATGACAAAGTTATATTTCGGACAAGCACTAAATGACGATCAAAGGGAAATAACTCAAAGACAGCAAGAGGTAGAGTTACAATTCTTGTGCACTGCACTTCCAAATATTGCAACAAATAAGCATACCATATTTCAAGTCATTCCTACTTAAGATGACAAAGTTATGCTCCGGACAAGCAAGAAATGCTATAAAAAAGAAGGTCAAAGGGGGAATAACTCAAAATTCGTGCTAGAAAGAGTTATGGTTCTTGTGCACTGCACTCCATAATTTTTCAACAATCATGCATACCAAATTTGAAGATGTTCAGACTAAAAATGACAAAGTTATATTCCGGACAAGCAGAAAATGCTGTAAAAATGACGATCAATGGGAAATAACTCAAAGACAGCACGAGGGAGAGTTATGGCTCTTTCGCATTGCACTCCGTATTATTGCAACAAACACAAATGCCAAGTTTTAAGTCAATCGGACTGCAGATGACAAAGTTATGCTCCGGACAAGCAGAAAATGCTGTAAAAATGACAATCGAAGGGAAATAACTCAAAGACAGCATGAGGTAGAGTTATTGTTCTTTCGCACTGCACTTCGTATTATTGCAACAAACAATAAAATGCCAAGTTTCAAGTCAATCGGACTGGAGATGACAAAGTTATGCTCCAGACAAAGAACTGGATGCCGCCCGCCCGCCTGGACGCCCGCCCGCCCGTACGCCATGGGTGATCCCATAATACGTCCCGTCTTCGACGGGCGTATAAAAATGAAGATCAAAGTGGAATTACTCAAAATCCGCACTGGGTAGAGTTATTGTTCTTGCGCACTGTACTCGGTAATATTGCAACAAACATGCATACCAAGTTTGAAGTCGTTCTGACTTGAGATGACAAAGTTATATTCCGGACAAGCACTAAATGCTGTAAAAATGACGATCAAAAGGAAATAACTCAAAGACAGCAAGAGGTAGAGTTACAATTCTTGTGCACTGCACTTCCAAATATTGCAACAAATAAGCATACCATATTTCAAGTCATTCCTACTTAAGATGACAAAGTTATGCTCCGGACAAGCAAGAAATGCTGAAAAAATGAAGGTCAAAGGGGGAATAACTCAAAATTCATGCTAGAAAGAGTTATGGTTCTTATGCACTGCTCTCCGTTATTTTTCAACAATCATGCATACCAAATTTGAAGATGTTCAGGCTAGAGATGACAAAGTTATATTCCGGACAAGCAGAAAATGCTGTAAAAATGACGATCAAAGGGAAATAACTCATAGACAGTACGAGGTAGAGCTATGGTTCTTTCACACTGCACTCCGTATTATTGCAACAAATACAAATGCCAAGTTTTAAGTCAATCGGACTGGAGATGACAAAGTTATGCTCCGGACAAAGAACTATTCTATAGAACTTTCAAATTCAAGGGCAAATAACTCCAGCCGTTCTGGTCCGATTAGACCCATAATCAAACTCATCCCAGATCTTATGGTCATAAATATTTTGACCAAGTTTGATGCTGATTGGTTAAAAATTGTAGATGCTAGAGTGTAAACTAAGTCAAATGTAGCAATTTTTGTTATTCAAGGGCAAATAACTCCAGTTGTTCTGGTCCGATTAGACCCATAATCGAACTCAACCCAGATCTTATGGTCATATATATCTTGACCAAGTTTGGTGCTGATTGATTGATATTTGTAGATGCTAGAGTGTAAACAAAGTCAAATATAGCAATTTTTCTAATTCATGGGCAAATAACTGCAGTCGTTCTGGTACGATTAGACCCATTATCGAACTCATCTGAGACCTTATAGTCATATATATTTTGACCAAGTTTGGTGCTGATTGGTTAATAATTGTAGATGCTAGAGTGTAAACAAAGTCAAATATAGCAATTTTTCTAATTCAAAGGCAAATAACTCCAGTTGTTCTGGTCCGATTAGACCCATTATCGAACTCATCCAAGATCTTATGGTCATATATATTTTGACTAAGCTTGGTGCTGATTGGTGAAAAATTGTAGATGCTAGAGTGTAAACAAAGTCAAATATAGCAATTTTTCTAATTCAAGGGCAAATAACTCCAGTCGCTCTGGTCCGATTAGACCCAAAATCAAACTCATTCGAGATCTTATGGTCATATATATTTTGACCAAGTTTGGTGCTGATTGGTTGATATTTGTAGATGCTAGAGTGTAAACAAAATCAAATATAGCAATTTTTCTAATTCAAGGGCAAATAACTCCAGTGGTTCCTGTCCGATTAGACCCATAATCGAACTCATCCGAGATCTTATGGTCATATATATTTTGACCAAGTTTGGTGCTGATTGGTTAATAGTTGTAGATGCTAGAGTGTAAACAAAAAAATGTGAACGGACGGACGACGGACGGACGGACGGACGACGGACCCCGACGGACGGTGAGTGATCACAGTAGCTCATCCTGAGCACTTCGTGCTCAGGTGAGCTAAAAATGTGTACATGTTTATTCGGCGGACCTCTGCTGACATATTTGCTCTCACGTTTATAAAACCGCTATTAACAAGCCTTGCTTCTACTAATCGATACCCCGGCGCCTTGATTCATACCATTGCAAAATAGTGTAGTCGAGAATGATCCTTTTCTAGTACTTTTTAAAGATTTAATATTTTCATAAGCGTTGCCCAATAACCCAATAATCCTTTCCGACAAAATGAAAAACAGTGAGGAAAAAGACGCGATTGCCCGTGAGGTTACTTTTCATTATTTTACTTCGTATTGAGCCACTGAAGAGTTTCAATATTCATATTCCAGTAGCTCTTACGCCGTCTATCTTTTTTAAAGATATTTCTTATCTTTGAATATACCATGTTTTATATGAACCATGCTCTGACAAAAAGGGACTTAATGCATCTCTGCGATGCACGATTTCAAGCAAGTCGTCATATGAATATTAATCCATAATAGCTACTATATTTAACAACCGACTCGATCACGAGGTAAACTGGTCCTTGGACATACAAAAAATTGACCAATAGCGAAAAGTTTCGGCCCAGGTCAGCCTGCGCGGACTGCGCATGCTGACCTGGGTCGGTACTTTTCGCAGATGCATTGAGCCCCCTTTTGCCAGAGCACAGCTCATATAGTTTTGGTCCCTGTCTCACTATACTTTTTTCTCATTCTCTTACAAATGTTATAATTACTATCGATTTCCCCCCTGCAAAGCGAAAAAACACCGTGAGACCTGGATACGTATGAGATAATATAATTAACCCTCATAGCACTGAAGATAGATTTTGTCCCTGGTGGAGACAGTGTTGATCACAGAATGTGCAGTCTGATCTTGCATCTAAACTGAGCGCGTTTTTTCTTTTTTTTTTGCCAGACACTTTCACAAAACACCAACTTGAAATTGCAAATCACTGCATACTTTGTACTGATGCAAATAGTCTGTTCCATAGTTGGCACGACAAGGGTTAGGTCCTTACCAAAACCACAAAATTTTGGACTTGCCCAAATTCAAAGCATTTGCAGACGACAACATATATGTGACTTAAAAATTGAAAAAAAAAAAAAATATATTTGTAGAAGGGTAAGGTTTTCAATAATCCCCCCTCTCCCTGCCCCCCTCCCCCATCAGGCCCTTTAAAAACTCGGGCTTCAGTCGGTTGTTAGACCTATTACGTGATGACTTGCTTGGTATAATGCATCACGGAGATGCATTAAGCCCCCTTTTGTCAGAGCATGGCTTATATACAAATGTGTCCTTTCTAAGCCATTCTAAAAGCCAAGTCTTAATATGTAGTTGTTAAGCAAATGTGAGAATATTTCTATGATTATATTCGGCATTTTGGTAAAAGCCGTCACCAATTTCAAAGTAAGCGGGAAAATAACTTGTAAAAGACGTGACGTCACAGTATGGTCATTCGTAGGTGATCATCGTTTCAGACGCCATAAAGTGAAAATGATACAGAAAGAGAAAGGCAACCGGAGATAGCGTAAGATGAGTGGAGCATCTTTTTTTTTCCGGTGAAAGATCGAAATTTATTTCATCGTGTGAATACCATCAGCAATTTTTTTCGAAAGTGGCGCAGCCACGAGTGAAAACATTTTCGATGATGTTCAGGAGATGAAATGAATTTCTATCTTTCACCGAAAAAAAAAAAAATATTCTATTTATTTCATGCTTCTAACCCCTTTTTTGGAGGGACTTACATCAAAATCCAGTACAGTTGTTTTCTGCAATTTTCCGTGGCGTACCTCCTTCGCATAACATATGTAATAATTACAATATTACATAAAGCGCGAGAAATGTAAGGTAAATTACGTCATATTTCCATCTAGTTGAATATGACTGATGACTTAAATTTAGATACATATTACTCAGATCAGCCTGCTCTACTGCATTGTCTGATCTTGCCTCAATGCACACTCTATTACAGTTGCCAAGGTAGCTTTATAAGTTATAGTAACTTTTGCATTGCTGTTGAATTTTTTTTTTAATATAATATTGGGTCTATTTGTTTTCTTAACTCTTTGCTATACTTTTCTGGATTTTAACAGTTGTACGTGAAGAGCATCTGGGGGCATTGTGGGTGAGGGAGAAAATGCTGGTAACCAGCATTTTCTCCTTTTCTCACAATATTTTCTACTCCTTCAGGGATGAAGTCAATCATTTAAGCCAACTGAATTTGTCAACTACAAATGCTTTGAATATGTGAAAACTTTTCCAGTGGTAAAAACAAATGCTTTGAATATGTGAAAACTTTTCCAGTGGTAAAAAATTCAAAGTATTGGTGTCATACAGCTTTTATTTTCTTTTAACGTGATAGTTATTACAGGCATGTTTAATATTAAGCTTTAAAATTGCATTTTTCCTGTAATTTTTGCATCTTCTTGGATCCTGTTTGTGTTAAATATACTAAAGCTGTAGATACATATTATATATACATGTATATATATTTTTTATGCCAAAGTCGCTGCCATTTTTTGGCGTCGTTGCCGTTGACGTCATGTGACGTTGATGTCATCAGCCTTTAATGAAAAACAATATGTCCCTTGATAAAGGTTTGAAATAACCGAAACTAGTCGGGATTAAAATATTTTTTTCAAAATGACACTTGGAGTTTGATCTCTTTTTATTCATTTATTTATCATCTAGTTGAATGGCATGCGCTGTTGACGTAGGTAACTAGTGCTTGGCAACTACTGTTTCCGCCTTCAATTGAAGAAATAGAAAATAAAATTCGTATTTTTCACTGGTCGTAACCATGAACTATCAATTGATATTCCACCTTTATTTCTTGATAAAGTACTTAAAAGCATGAAATAAAGACTGGCAGACTAACAGAGGCATGAGAGGACGTACATACGGGCAGATAGACGAATCAGGTATGCCTTCCTTTAAGCACGTCTCCATGTTGTCGGCTTGCTTTGAGGAATATTGTTTGAATTATTGATCGGCTTTTTTTTTTTCGAATCCCAGGGGAACCCATATAGGTAATTAACAACAGATATGATATTCCTTGTTCCTGTAAAACAAATTAATTTCTAGACAGACAGACAGACAGACAGACAGACAGGTCTGACAGACAGACAGACAAAGTCTTTACAGAATGAAATCATAACTCACCAGTTTCAGATATAATCGTACCAGTACCTACATTTCAGATAAAGTTTGTATACCGTTCTTCAATTTAAATCATAAATTTTAATTCGGATGTCCAGTGTACACTGCTCAAAATTTGTTAACGGCCTCTTCTGTATAATTCATAATTATTGTTCCGTGGCTAAAATTTCTCCACGGTTTCATTAAGCTTGGACGTGGATATAAAAATAGTTAGGTGGGAAAATTAAACAATGGGTACACGAAGGGAAATTTGTAACAACGCGTTTTGTTCAAAACGATTAATTCTTTACCAAACGATCTCGAGTTTTAACGACCCCGAAAATGAAAGCTTTTGAAAACTTTGGAAAAGGGAAATAATTGCTGGTAACCAGGACTTTCTCCTTTTTCGGCAAAGAATGTGGAAAACCGTACGCACCATCTTTCTGCAACCGATACCAGCCTCATGGGACCTATTTCTGATTATTCCGTTTTATTTTGCAGTTTTGCAGTCGAAGTTCTGTAAACGATTACGTCTGGCCTTGGCAAAACTATATCAGTCCTTTGCTCGCAATCTACACCTAAAACGGCCACTGCCATACAAATAAGCATGCAGGATCTAACGCAATTTAAATATTGTTTCAAACATGAAGACTCTTGGACACAATCAAGGTACGGACAACTTCACTCTATACCAGGCTCCTTGTCCAAAATGGAAGCAATTACAGACAACAAACTCAGTATTACTCACAAAAGAAATTTGTCTTTCAGAGGGCATAAAACGTTGTGGTAAAAGGAGAAAATGCTGGTGACCAGCATTTTCTCCTTTTCCCAAAATGTTTTATAAAGCTTTCTTCCGCAAGGTCGTTAAAACATGGGATTGCTTGGTTAAAAACTGACACTTATTAAATTTTGCGTAGTATTTTTAATGCAAAAAACGACTCTTTTTATGCCCAAGTTGACAGAGGTTTCAAAATTAAAAATACCGAAGCAGTGTAGACATATAGTTGTATCAAACACAAAACGCGTGACCACGATAGCATTCAAGCGTATGGAGACATATTAAGTGGTTTGGGGTGTATATTAATGAACTAATAGATTGATTGATTGATTTAGTGTATTGGGTTTAACGCCACTTTCGACATTATTTCACTTATATCGCGGCGACTAGAGCACAAATTCATGCTTTCCTGTAGTTGCTTTTCACAAATGCTTAGCACAATATTCTTAGAAAGTCCATGACTGCACCCCGCATAATGATCGTCGAAATAATGATCAGTAGTGAGAAAGGAATGAATCCTGTCGCAATGACTATCATCAAGCCTCGGAAATAAATTTACCAATCTGGAGATTTGAATCAGCCACCATTTGTCCTAAAAGCCTGTATGCGATCGACTGCGCTACTGGGGTCCACGCTGTTATAGAAAACCATGAAGGCGTTCCCCTTAATACCAAGGACGCAACTGCGGGCGAGCGAGAGAGGGAGTTTCTCCCATGTCATACTGGGGATTCAGGGATCTCCATTCTTTACCACACGACAAAATTTGTGACTGGACCAAATTGAAAGCATTTGCAGACGACAAATTAAATGCGGCTCAAATGGTGATTTCGGTACTTGAAGGGGTAGAAACATTGCAGGAAAAGGACAAATGCTGATTACCAGCATTTTCTCCTTTTACCACAATGCTTTCAAAAGCTTTCCCTTGCAGGCTCGTTAGAGTTTGGGCCTTTATGCTAAAAAGTTAAGACGCAGTTTGATTGTGAATCTCAATGAAATTTATCGGTGTGGTCTTTGTTTCAGACAGCGTTACAGCCGTAACAAGTGGTGATATCCGCAAAAAAAAAGTAGTCCGTCCGTGGCCTTGCCAGACTGTCTGCGCTTTTGTTGTAAATCATTTTACATTTTACATGCGACCCTAGGTTACATGTTACAACTCTTACACCGCCCAATAAAATTTTAATGAGCCAAGCTCTGGCATGGGGGCTGGGGGACTAATGCATCTTCGTAATGCATTATACCAAGCACGTCATAACAGAATTATGGATCCATAACAGTTTTTTTTTTTTTTTTTTTTTTTTTTAATAATCTACTTAATCATGAGGAAAAGGGGTCCTTGGACACACAGAAAATTGACCAATAGCGAAAATTTTCGACCCAGGTCAGCCTACGCGAACTGCGCAGGCTGACCTGGGTCGATACTTTTCGCAGATGCATTAAGACCCCTTTTCACAGAGCATGGCTCAAATTAAATGGATACATTTAGTCAGTAAACAGGATCTTGATACGGGGTGAAACGTAATGTAGGAAAAAAAGATTTTTTTAATTTACAAAAGAAACACCATAAAAAATCCTTGTTTTACAAAACACTGTATTGTCATATTTTTACACAATATAAATGTACAGGGGCCGAGCAGTAGCCTATGGGAAATATTGACGTCACGTTATAAATAACGCTGTTGCATCATACTTTAAGTCAGTGACTGCATGTTTAATGGTTAAATCAAAGCGATGAAAGCACTGATGGCTATTGGCAAGTGGAAGGTGCATATATGCTAAGAGCAATTTGTATTCAACCATGAACTGTCCATTTAAAAAGTAAAAAAAAAAATATTTTTGTGTACTGCTGCACTTTTTTTTTTTCCCCATTTTTTCATGCACATCCAAACACTTAGAAGTAGTGAGTGGATGCATCCACATGCTGCATCCTCATGTTGCAAAAAATTAAACAAGAACTTCACATAGATTGTACCGTTTTTTCCAAGCGCCAGGTGCATACTGTGTACTCCAAGTCCATAGTAATACTAGTACTTGTTTAAAAACAGGGTGCAATGATTTTCACCGCTCTTCAAAATGAAGAAAACTAACTTGTAGGTTTGAAAGACATTTCATGTGAAGCAGAAAGCACAATTCTACGTGATTGAAAAAAATAAAATTGGTTTTACAATACATTAGTTTTATGTATCGCCATTTAATATTTCAAGGGTATGTGAAAGGGTTGTTTTTTTTTCCTCTCTTTCTCTCTCTCTCTCTTTATATTCAAGTTATTTACTTCTTCTTTTATCTTTTGCAAAAGAAGAAAAAGACTAGAGCACCGCATTTGGATGCCAATGCACGGTTGTAGTTGCTTTAGTGAAAATTGTAAGTCGAAAAGCCGGGCATGACTGTATCAAAAACATTTAGATGGTTACCTGCCCGCGTTGTACGGATTTCCTTTATGATAGTTAACAACTAGCCCGAGTTTGAGGTAAATATGATAGTCAGCAACTACTCTAAGTTTGAAGTAAATATCTTCAGTGACGACAGAAATATTATACAATATCAAAATATTTGAACATTCAAAGTAAAAAAGGGCATTTATAATAAGTGATTCAAAATACTTTAATGGATACCTGCACCTGTTGTATGGGTTTCCCTTTTGATAGTTAACACCAGTCCGAGTTTGAAGTAAATATCTTCAGTAATGACAGAGATATTATAAAATGTCAAAGTTTTTGAACGACAACACAGACGACGCTAGGGCTATGTAAATGTCTCAATGTTTTCCTCGAAAACAGCTGGGCTAAAAATTAAAGTTATTCCATAGGATGAGAACTTGCACTTTGACTATCATATGTTTCTTTTTCAAACAATATGCAATATGGAAGAAATTGGCAACACAATAGGGAACAGAAAATTGCACAGGAGAAGCAGCTTTTCCTTTGACAAGGAAAATATTCACTTTTTCTAAACTTTATTCATACAATAAAACACTGTTGCATTATTAGTTCTAGTGATTGAATACAACAGTATTAACTGCCACTGTGTTCAGTGACATTTTTTAAGCACTATAACTTGTACCTGTGGACAGTTTATAGTAACTTTGAGATACATTTCTAACTTATAGGTTCTTCACATGTGTTTTTAAAATAAAATTTGTATAGAAAAAAAGCAAGACTTTACAATAAAAAAAAAAAATCATCAAAAGCCTATTATCATGATGAGTTTAGCAACCAACAAAGAAGAATTTGATTTATCATTTCCTACATATATATCAAAATGTTAATTTATACACTGATAAAGCATAATTTTGTCAACTCCTACTGCCTAAAATGAGTATCAAGGTCTTCTTTTAACTCTTCACCAACCAACAAAATTTTAGACTTGTTCACAATGAAACCATTTGCAGACTTTATTTAATATTATTTAAATTATGTTATTATGCTTGAATACAATATGGTGTTGTCAAATAGACAAATTTCATCTTCAATTACAAAAATAAATTCTGCGAGATTTATACCTAGAGAGCAAAATTTCTGTTCCATGGCATATACGAACTTATCAGTCTTCGCAAAGGGTCCGGGACGCTGTCATATTGTTTCTACCGTACTAATCAATAGACGGATCAAAAATGTAAATCAGTAAAGTTAGATGAACATAAAACTTGACCAAAAGATAAACCATACCTTTTGAATGGTAGTCCGGTTATGTACCCAGAATGCCCAAATTAGATAGATGTGTATTTGTAGAATGCCATCTAGCGGGAGATAATGCCTGAAACAGCGAATAGCGCGCAATTATACATGATGTTCAGAGTGGCTGCAGCTTTCGTGCAAAAGTCAGAAATGTGGTTACGAAAGCTACGCGCCGTTGGCCCCTAGCCAAAAATCACCTTTTCAGCTTTCACTACATTTCGTTGTTGTTAATGTTTTGTTGCTGTTTATGCAATTAAAAATGATTATATTATTTGAGAAGCTAATGAAAAAAAGAACGCTGGTTATCAGCGCATTTCTATTTTTCCCACGTTTTTGTTTTCTTCCTCAAGGTCGTTTAAAAAACCGAATTGCCTTGGAAAGGCCTAATTCAGGAGGCCAAAATTTAACTTTCGCAAAAGACGTCGATATTGTTGAATAGGGACATTTTTTTTCTTTTATCTGCTTGTTTGTTCATGTATAGTGCTTAATGTCGTTTCAAATTAGTTCAGTTATATCGCAGCGGCCATAGCAGCCCGGCCGGGTAGTTCAGTGGTAAGCTTATGTGACTCGTGACCTGATGGTTGCAGGTTCGATACCCGGCAGAGGCAAACTTTCCTTCTGGCGATTTTTCGCCTCTCACCTCTAATGCGTGTAAGAAAAGTAGTCAGTGGCTTTGAAAGGAAATTATGTCAGTGCTGGTGTGAGAAAGCCAGGAAGCACATGGGTAAGAGCACTGGCCGCCGTGATATGACCTAAGCTGTTAAAACGGCGTTAAACTCCAATAAAAACAAACAGTCAGTGCACCTATTCGTGCTTTCCTACAGATTCTTTTACTAGTTCTTTGCACAATATTCCTCCAGAGCCACTGGTTGCTTTCCCACATAATCATCGTCGAAACAATAATCAGCGCTGAGAGAGCTATGAAACCGGTTGCAGTGACTATCATCAGTCCTTGTAAAGTAAATTGGCCGAGCTGAAAATTGGAGCCAGTGGTCCTCTAGTCCTTGGGGGTTATCTGTTTTATATACACACATTTCATCCAATACATTTAGAGGGCTCTACATGTATTATATCAATTTATTAATACAAACAAAGCAATACGAAAAGGATTGGATGGAAAGCTGAAAATCTTACAAAGTTCCCCTTCCTGAAACAGTCACTTGGTACAGGGATCCTATATACACATATATAGGATCCCTGCTTGGTATAACAATTGCGTACAGTCAAATCAGATACATGTTTACAGCAATGTTTTAACGAGATAATATTTTGGGTTGAACGTGCCGCGTTCCTTTTTTGGCTCAGTATATCTTACATTGCTTATGATTTTAACGATTTAATGATACTTCTGTCACCGTTACTATTGTTTTCAGTATTAAATCGTAATCATATAAAAATAACCATGGAATATTGTTTGATATTTCATGGTTACGACCACTGTAAAATACCGATTTTATTTTCTAACGCTTCAATTAAGGGCGGAAACAGTAGTTCCCGCTTACTAATTACCTAGGTAAACAGCGCATGCCATTCAACAAGATGGAATATGACATAATTTACCCTAAATTTATCGCGCTTTACGTAATATTGTAATGCGTTGTTATGCAGAAGGGGTACGCCACGGGGAGTTACAGAAAACGACGGTGCTGGATTTTGATGTAAGCCCCCCCCCCAAAAAAAAAGGGTTAGAAGCATAAAATAAATACAATATTTGGGGTTTTTTTCGGGTGAAAGATCGAAATTTATTTCATCAAGTGAAGATCATTGGTAATATTTTCATGAGTGGCGCAGCACTCATGAAAATATTACCGATGATAATTATTTACTCGATGAAATAAATTTCGATCTTTTACCGAAGAAAAAAAAATCTTCTATATATTCGAGTCTCTGCAATCACTTATACATTGATTTATATTGATCGACATTTTCCTACAATATACGTGAGAATTAGGTTTCTGTTTTGACATCAATCCTTTCAGCGCCACAGGCGAAAACATCGGCCTTTGCGGATGGCATAGATCAAAATCGGACTGCACAAAATTATATGAACCTTGCTCTGTAAAAAGGGGGCTTAATGCATCTGCAAAAAGTATCGACCCCTGTCAGCCTGCGCAGTCCGCGCAGGCTGACAGGGGTCGAAACTTTTTGTGATCGTTAAATTTTCTGCATGTCAAAGGACCATTTTACCTCATGATTCAGTCGATTGTGCCTGAGACAAAATGGATTTTAGGAGGTACATCATTATATGGCGACTTGCTCGGTATAACGCAGATGCATTAAACGCCCTTTTGCTAGAGAATGGTCCGTGTTTTGTCTGCTGGTTCAGTCAAGTTTATAAGATAGTAATCTTTCCGCGCAGGCTGACAGGCTGACAGGGGTCGAAACTTTTTGTTATCTTTAAATTTTCTACATGTCAAAGGACCATTTTACCTCATGATTCAGTCGATTGTGCCTGAGACAAAATGGATTTTAGGAGGTACATTATTATATGGCGACTTGCTCGGTATAACGCAGATGCATTAAACGCCCTTTTGCTAGAGAATGGTCTGTGTTTTGTCTGCTGGTTCAGTCAAGTTTTTAAGATAGTAATCTTTCTGGGTTTCAGTGAACAGCATTGTCAGCTGTCGAAAAGGATCAAGTTTATATATTTCTCGCTGAGGGAGTTAACCTTTTACCAAACAGTCTCGAGTTGTAAAGACCTTAGTAAAAAAAAAAACCAATATTTTGTCAGCCAATAGCTTTCAGCTGAAGTTTATCTGTTAATCTAGTCTAAAGTTGCTTGTATCTTGTATCTTAGCTACAGGAGAACAGATGGTTTCCAGCATTTTCTCCTTTTTTCCACCATGTTTTCTACCTTACGACAAATCTTACCGTTTGAGAGACAATTAATTTTTT
Source organism: Hippopus hippopus (assembly GCA_946811185.2). Taxonomy (NCBI): domain Eukaryota; kingdom Metazoa; phylum Mollusca; class Bivalvia; order Cardiida; family Cardiidae; genus Hippopus; species Hippopus hippopus. The sequence goes on from OX328096.1 coordinate 70,448,550, forward strand.
ATCTGCAAATACTCTAAATTTGGATGAGTCTAAAATTATGTCGTTAGGTAACGAGTAAAGCCTCTATACCTAGTGTTGAATAGAACGAAAAGTCGTTGTTTGTCACCAGTTACCAAACACTGTATTAGGTATGGTGGCATATTTCTGCCACGAGATACGAGATAGCTAGACTCTATCATGATAATTTTAAAAAATTATCGCGATAAACTAAAGTTTCCTGGAAATTTTATCGAGATAGTGAAAAGTTTCCTGAAAAAAAGAATATCACGATAAACTAAATAATTTACCGCAAAATTTCTCAGTCGTGCACGAAGCTGACATTTGAGTTAAAATTATCCTGATAGAATGTAGTTCTATCTGTTTCTCGATATCTATAAATAGAAAATGTATCATTTGCATGAACTCGGTGGTTTTTGACTTCACAAGATTGCAGTTAGTAAATATTCGAATATAAACAATAACCTTTCAGCTGGATGAAAGTATAATGACGAATACTGAAGTTTCGAGAGATTTTTCGATTAACCGAGCAGGCTGATATTTCGAGCTAAGTTCACGGTCTCTCGCATTTGCGAATTATACAGGTTTTGCAAAAATGATTTTGTAACATATCATGCAAAATGATGTTTTCCCTTCCTACAAATGTTTTATTCTGTCTGCATGTGATTTGTACCAGACCTAAATCAAAGAAAGTCATGAAATCGTCACTCGTCACAACTCGTCCTTTTCCGTAACTACATCTTATTGATCAACGGATCACCCGAGGTTTGCCGAATGATGTATTCATTACCTGACACATAATGGTTCTATTTGATATATGCCTAGGCTTTCACAGTTCACAAAGCTTATTTATAAAATTATGTACAAAACATATATCAAAAACATCAAAATACAAACACAAAAGTTACCATCCAGATACAAATGTTGATAAAGCAATTGATGTAGTTTTGTTGCTGTTGTTGTTTATATGTTTCGTTTTTAAAAACAAATTTATTTTAAATGGAAGGTGAATCAACTTCTTTCAGCCTATATTAATCACTCTGGATGATTGCTTCCTGGAAACCTTAAAGTTCCCCAACTACTCTTTTAAAGCCCAATGTAGAAATACGACCTATGTTTAACTCAATAAATTAGCAATATCTATGGCCCTAAGGACTGAAAAGAAGTTTCAGATTTGTTATTGGAAATGAATTTTGGTCAGGAGAAAAATACCTCAGGTCTAAATTGTAAATAATTGGGGAGTGTATCGCTAGAGTCATTTGCATACCCCCCCCCCCCCCCCCATCCAAAACTAGAAAGCTAGACTACTTGTTGTTTCACAACACGGGTAATATCGCACTCGTCTGCTTATAGGATCATGTCTTTTCCCCTTCTTTCAGCACTCCAAAAACGCTAAATATCAATGTTCACATACGAAATTTACATTTGAAATCATTCCACTTCACTCTCGATATATATAAACTTCCGACATCCTCGAGTAAATTGCTGTTGGGTTCTTGTGACATAGATTGTTGCAAAAGTATACCTGTCACTGTGTAGAGTATCTCGATTCCACTTGCTTGCTAGCTGCATGAATATGCAAGGCGAAAGTCGCACACAGTCAAGTGACAAGCATCATGCGATACGTTGTCTGCGCATGTCATATTCTTCGAAGATTCGACCCGTCTGCTATGACGCATCAACGATCTCATATCTTAGGGAAAAGTAGGGCTTATACCGAAGCTATTACCCAAGCCTGTAGGAGCTGTTTTAATAAAAGGCCGGTGCATAGGTTACATGCAAGCTGATCATAGCTGAATGAATCGCACCAGGTAGCGTTTTATTGAGTAAACGTTTATTTTATTTTGAAATTCAAAGTAACGGTTGTCGTTTTGAAAAGTAGTCCGGTTCTGTACCCAGAGTGCCCAAATTAGATAGATGTGTATTTGTAGAATGCCATCTTGCGGGAGATAATGTCATGCGATATCCTCGACTGGACGAGTAAACAGCCGCCATGTCCAAAATGACATTTTTTATCCGTCTGTATCTGTGCAATCTCGCAACCGCCAGATGTAGTATTTGTCGTGAAGCCACAAAATTGACCATAGTTTGATAAAATATTGACGAAATTTGTTAAATTTGGCTTAAGTGGGTAAATAGGGAACTTTAACAAGTACTCGCGCTGTGTTGTGGGCAGTTCCAAAAGTTGACCTCGCTCATTGTGATACGAACCCGAAACCTTAGATGTGAAAGGCTGACGCTCAGCCCCTACGCCACGGTCTCCCAAAATCTTGTTTAATTGCTTTATTGTATTATATTATATCATGTTATATTATATTATATTATATTATATTATCCTCTCCTCTCTGGATAACTGATTTCAAAATAGCACGCAATTTGATTTCCTGAAGCAAAACTTTGAGAAAATCTTCAGGAAAAAAATATCTAGTATTTTCGCCTGCAATCATGGTTATAAAACTAAGGAAAAGACGTAATTATAATGTCGCAAACACAACGAATATCTCATATTTGAGTCGTGGCTTGTGAAAAGGAGGTTTGGTACATATGCATTTGCATAAAGTATCGACCCTGAAAGTCTGTTCAGTCCGCACAAGCTGACTTTGGTCGATACTTTTTGCTATTTGTATTTCTGCATGTCAAAGGAGCATTCTGCCTCATGAGTCAGTCGGTTGTTAGACAAAAGTGATTCTATAAATCCATAATTATGTAATGATTTGCTTGGTATACTTAGTCACAAGAGATGCACGTAAACCCCTTTGCCAGAGCATGGCTCATTTATTTTGAGATATATATACATATAGTTGAGCGGATTGCTCGGTCGATTTGATGTCGTTGGACTATGGTTTTGAACGTCGCAGGTTGGAGTACCTGGGTTGGCATGTAATTTCTCTCTGATTTATGGTTTAAAGTGTGTGAAAGTGTGTGGATGTGTTTTTCTCCCTCCAAGCTTAAGTAAGCATTTATGTCATAATGATTTGTACAGATTTTATTTATCAAATATCAACTTTCTTCTATGAAAAAAACAAGAAATATCTTTAAAAAAAAAAAGACAGACGGCGTAAAATTGCCTGCAAATCGGCCTGCAGGGGCCAGCAGATTAAACATTTCCACGTTTTTGACCAGTCACAAATTTCTATTTATTCATTCGAAATTATTGATACCAAGAAGTAGGTCAACAGCCATGACGTTCAACTACACCGAAAAATCGTGGTTTTAGTTTGATGTAGCTGTTAGCCATCTCGAAAAAAAAAGGGGGGGAGGAGTGTCGATTTCACACAGGGTTATTGTATAGCAAACAGTGATGTTGTTAATTCTGAGTGATCTATCCATTTATTTTGTTTACACAAGTTATTCAAATGATACTAGAGAGCCGTTTAATAAAATCTGTATTGTGAAAACGGTGCGAAAAACATTTATTGAGATAACAGCTTCTCAGATACAAATAAACCAATCGTTGCGCAACTCTTTTGTTGAATGGTCTTTACTTTTTACCACACAATCCGGTGATTTAACGACCCCGCTAAAGAAGTCTTTTGAAAACATCGTGGGAAAAGGAGATAATGCTGGTAACCAGCATTCTCCATTTTCCACAACGTTTTCAACCATTTAAGAAACAAACACAATAACTTGGACCATATTTAATTGTTGTCTGTAAATGCTTTCAATTTGAACAAGACTAAATTTTCGTCGTTTAGATAGAGGTAAAGTGCTGAACACATGAAATGGACACTTTTGTAAGAAAAAAAGAAAAGACCCAAAATACTAGTATTGCATCTTGGGGGGGGGGGGGGGGGAGGTATTCACCAACCATTCTTATGAACATTCTTAGTCTTTGTATCTTAGATTTTCTAAATTTGAGTGGTTTAGCCAATCAGAAGTTGTATTACATTCAACTTTAGAAAATTCTGAGAAAAAAAAAAGACTAAGAATGTTCTTCAAATGGTTGGTGAGACACAGACCCTGGCAGGAATTTTTTGACCAGGCTATCTCAACAAAGATGATAGACTGCACGTTATATGCAGCCTGATCTTTACCTATGCTGTCTGCGAAAGAAGCCAAAGATGCGCCCATCACTCTGAGGTTTCACCTATCACCAGGGTCCGTATTCACCAACCATTCTTAAGAACAATCTTAGTCTTATTCTCAAGAGTTTTCTAAATTTGAAAGTAACATAAGTTCTGATTGGCTAAACCAAATGGTTTAGCCAATCAGAACTTGTGTTACTTTCAAAATCTAGAATAAGACAAAGAATATTCTTAAGAATGGTTGGTGAATACGGGGCCCAAACGAAAAAGTTTTCTTCATAGAGTCCTTTATATTAAAAGTACACGTAATCGCACACAACAGTTTGAGTGCAACTGAAATTACAGGATTTGTCGCTTGTGACACAAATTTTTACAGCAATTATTTATGACTGTTAATGATTGCTTTCCGGAAAACCTTAACTAGTACTCGCGACCTGTTGTTGATAGGTTGCAAAGCTTAAAGGCCCAGTAAAGTCCAAAATATCAAAGCAGGTGTCATAATATATTTAAGTTTAAATCATACTATTTAAAAGTATGGAAAATATTGTGGAGATGACAATCTGTTATCGTGTGGTCGGGCCATATGTTAGTCGCAGGCAGTAAAAAAGATTTTTAAAATCAGGCAAAAAGTAAACAAAAGACACAGCTACCTGGCAGGTTTTAACCTAGTTTTGAAATTAATTTCTCTGTCAGCGACTAAGACTTGGACCGACCGTACAATAACAGGTTGTCATTTTCACAATAATTTCCATACTTTTGAATGGTATGATATAAGTTCAAATGCATTTAAACACCCGCTTTGTTTACATTTGGCCTTTATTGTCACTTTAACCCTGCACATCAAATGACCAGCATTTTCTCCTTTTCACACAACGCTTTCCAACTTTTAAGTCTGATCTTCTCCTTCACTATCTGCAAAAATAACCAAAGATGCGCCAATCACTCTGAGGGTTCACTAATTACCAGGGTCCGTATACACCATCCACTTTTTGGTCTTATTCTCAAGAAGTTTCTAAATCTGAAAGTAACATAAGTTCTGATTGGCTAAACCAAATGGTTTAGCCAATCAGAACTTATGTTTCTTTCTTAAGACTGACCCTGCATATCACTGGATTCTAACCAAAAACTTCCGATGTGACAGGCAGACTCTCTACCATATACCACCGTCTCGTACTGTTTTTGATTTATCTCAAAAACGGTTGGAAAGATTTTTTTCTTTCTTCTGTCGAGACAATGTTTTCAAAAAGCTTCCCTTATCGGGGTTATAAAAACGCGGAGTTGTGTATGAAAGGGTGAAAAGATAGTTTTTTCCCCTTCTTTTGTCTTTAAAATCAATATGAGAGGAACTGCTAATTGACTTGCGAAGACAAAATGAATGAAGCTGTTTAACAAATACCTGTATTGTTGCAGAGTTGCAGAAAGGACCTCATTCTGTGCGAGACCGTTGTAAGTGAGCGTGACAAAGATAGACGTAAGTTATAAAAAAAAAAAGTAATCTCTCTCTCTCTCTCCCTCTCTCTCTCTGTCTGTCAGTCTGTCTGTCTGTCTGTCTCTCTCTCTAATTCTCAAGTTTTTAGGCTCGACAAAAAACACAGATTCCTGCATATTGAAACCATTTGCTAATGACAAGTAAAACTTGGATCTGACGGAGACGGCTTTTTAAAAAGATATTGTGGAAAAAGGAAAAAAATGCTGGTAACCAGCATTATCTCCTTTTCCCACAATATTTCTAAAAAGCAATCTCCGTCGGGGTCGTCAAAATTCGAGACTGTGTGATAAGAGGTTAGGAGATTTTGAATACTTTATCAGGGTTTCTGTCTCACGATCTCGGCTTGAGTCCTCAATGGTGTGAGTTTACTTTGACCTAGTCGCGGTTTCACGAAGAAAACTTGTGTCTCTTATTTTGCTCAAATTCACTAACAAATTCGTTGTCTGCGCATGTCATTTTTTTCGAAGATTCGACCTGTCTGCTTTGACGCATCATACCATCCTGCACAGAATAATATTAATACGCCGCCAATAACGTAGCAATGGAGAAAATGGCTATAAACAATACATCAGTGGAAAAATGTAGCCTGTTTTTCGCTCCAAATATCTTGAAAATTTAATTATTTCAAAAGGGGAAAATAGTTTTCACAAATACTCTAGTTTTATTACACATCTTTGAATACAGTTTCTAAATATAGACTTTAGGGAAACAAGGATTCGTGTAGGGTTTTTCCAGATATATCAACAAGAAGTGTCTGGGCTTATACCGAAGCTTATTACCCAAGCCTGTAGGGGCTGTTTTTATAAATGGCCGGTGCATAGGTTACATGCTAGCTGACCATAGCTGAATGAATCGTACCAGGTAGCGTTTTATTGAGTAAACGTTTATTTCATTTTGAAATTCAAAGTTTTGAAAAGTAGTCCGGTTATGTATATTAATTTTGAAAAATGCCACCTAGCGGAAGATAATGCTAACAGACTCATTTTCCAACTTAAGCCGAATTTGTTATTTGAGACTCATTTCACTAACATTAACAGACTTTAAGAGTGTTCTAAAATCCTGAGTTGCCACAGCGTTTCAGACCCAGCTCAGCAGAATAATGGAATTAAGTGTTTTGACTGAGTTGAGTCCATTTATTTTGCTAAGTTGAGTCTGAAATGTTGTGTCATCTCAGGATTTGAGATTCTAAATGGAGTCTGTTAATGTTAGAGAAATGGGTCTCAAATATAGACGAGCCCCTGTAGCTCAGTCGGTAGCCTACAGGACTTGAGAGCAGGAGGTCGCTGGTCCGATTCCCGGCTCGGCTAATTCCTTTCTGAGAATTGATGATAGTCACTGCGACAGGATTCATTTCTCTCACACCGCTGACCATTGTTTCGACGACGGTTATGTGGAAAAGCAGTCAGTGGCTTGGAAAGAATATTGTGCGGATTACTGGTAACAGAAACTCCAGGAAAGCATGTATAGGTGCATTGGCCGCAGCGAGATAACTGAAATAACGTTGAAAACGGCGTTAAACACCATACAATCAACAGTCTCAAATAACCAAATCAACTTAAGGCGAAAAATGAGTCTGTTAGTGGATTTGAGCAAAATAAGAGACTTAAGTTTTTTCGTGAAACAGGGCTCTGTTGCCCTCGTTAGCTGTACTTCTGTACTATGACCCATGAAAGCATGGGTACTGGTAAATAAACATGGCTCTTCCAAAAGGGGAATTAATGCATCTCTGTGTTGCACTGAACCAAGCAAGTCGTCATATCATTATGGATCCGTAGAATCTATTTTGTCGGACAACCAGCTGAGTCATGAGGACAGATACACGGTCTTTTTGCATTCAGACAGTTTACAGATAGCAAAAAAATTCGACCTGTGGCAGTCTGCACTGGTTGTGTAGGCTGATGTGGGTTGATACTTTTTGTGAATGCATTAAAGCCCTTTTAAACATAGCATGCCTTATATGGCTTGCAACACGCGAAAAGGGGCATTCGGACTTTTGCGTAAAGTGTCGTCCCGGATCAGCCTGCGCAGTCCGCGCAGGCTAATCCGAGACGGCACTTTACGACTACATTAGATTTTGTTCTTCAATAGACTTGCGCAAAACAGAAAATTACATAAAAACGGAAAGTGTCGTTTCGGATTAGCCTGCGCGGACTGCCCAGGCTGATCCGAGACGATACTTTACGCAAATGTCCGAATGCCCCTTTCCGCGTGTTGCAGGCCATATGAGCCATGCTCTGGCAAAAGGGGGCTTAATGCATCTCTGTGATGCATGAGACCAACCAAGTCATTACATAGTTATGGATCCGTAAAATTCATTTTTTCGAACAACCGACTGAATCATCAGGTAGAATGATCCTTTGACATGCAGAAAATTTAAAGAAAGCAAAAAGTTTCGCAGATGCATTAAGCCCCCTTTTCACAGAGCATGGCCCATATGTCTGTTTGTTTCTTTCTTTGGTGTTTAAGTCAATTTCCAACATAATTTTAGTTTATCGCAGCGGCCAGTGCACGTATGAATTCATGCTTTCTGGGATTACTCTCCAAACCACTGGCTGCGATCCGGCCCACATAACCATCGCCGAAACAGTGCTTAACGATGAGAGAGGAAATCCTGTCGCAATGAAATCATCAATCTCCGGGAAGAAACTGCTGAATAAATAAATTGAAAATTTTTAGTCACTAGTGAACGCCCTATATTGTGATTTAAAACGTCTTTTTGAATGTAACAAACCGTACAGTATCAGAGCAGGGGCGTAGCTAGGCCTGTTTTGAACTTACGCAAATTTGGAAGGTAGGGGTCTGGGAGTCCTCCCTAAGAGGGGTTTAGGGGCTTAGCCCCTTATGGCGGGACCTCTCTCTCTCTCTCTCTGTTCTTTTCTAGAAGAACAGTAACTACAACAGGGCCGGACTAGACTGTTACTACTGTATGTATACACAACACGAAGTTTTTTTAATTAATGTTATACATGGTTGAGTCAAGGCCTTTCTTCTATTTCTACCTTTTTTACAGACCACAACGAAAAGACACTGAGAAGATTTTATGAACATTCAGAGGAGAAAATCGTTAGCAGACACCATAGTATGTGTTTGTGTATCATTACGCTCTGACGCGGTCACGTGACAGGTTATCATCATGCTTGGCAACGAAACCGAACTCGGACCTGAAATACCTCTAGTATACAAGATCTCTACTGCTGTAGGGACATCTCTGTCAGCCATAACGATAGCACTGCATGTGCCAGTTTTGCTTGTTCTGAAACAGTGCCGGAAGATGCCGGTTTCGATGAAATGGCTGTCATTCAATTATGTAATTTGCAACATACTGTATTACCTGTGTGTGATCACACTGTCGGTAATTTTCTTCTGTTTGGACGATACCTATTACGATGCTATATATGACTTCCGGGTCATGTTCGCCTCCGCAATATACTGTGCAAGCTGTGGAACGACCTGTATGTTGGCAATGGAACGCTATGTCAAGCTAACAAACCCGTATAATTTCAAGAAATACTTGTGCAAATGGAATATAATCATCAGCATTATAAGCACGTGGCTGGTTAGCTTTATGGTCCCATTTTCTGTTTGTATTGGCGTGCTGGTAGCTGAATGCCACTCCACCTTTAAATCATGTTACTTTTCCAACGCCGTAAGGATAAACCGGGTAACGTTTACAAGTATTTTCACATTCTTTTCACTTTTGACCCTATTAATTTATTCTAGAGTAAGAAATATAGTGAATTCACAAATCGCAAAGATTAAGATATCGACACAGATCATAGCAATCAACAATAACAATAACCTACAATCTAGTAGCGTTACACAGACCATCAGACCAGAAGTGCCAAGACATACAACGGACAAAGCTTTCTATGCGACACGAAACATGCTGAAAATAATTATCACGTACGTTATCCTTCACGTACCCTTGATATTTCATGCTGCTATATTCATCGCCCTGCCCGAATGGAGTTCACATATTGTTGACGTTATGCAGTTTTTAGGGTTTTGTTGCACTTTGGTTAGTTCATATCTAGCGTTGTACTTCTACATTTGGAAATTCAAAGAGTGCAAAATGCATTTTCTGTTACTATTCTTTTCGTGGAATGAGAGATACAGAATACAGGGTCACCAGTTACGGATAGAAATCTTCAATATTGTGACCTTTGCTAAGGGAGATGGTTCTTTACAAAAGACAAGTGTATGATTCAGTCTGTGTTGTGAAAAGATAATGGCCTAGTTTTTACGCTAACTGGAACCGACGTGTAGGATTTTTTGCTTGCCGCGTCTACAGTCGTGCAAATGCAACATCTGATTCAGGCTGTGTTGTGAAAAGATAATGGCCTAGTTTTTACGCTAACTGGAACCGACGTGTAGGATTTTTGCTTGCCGCGTCTACAGTCGTGCAAATGCAACATCCAACTAAAAATAGGACAAACTTCGAGGGCGTAACTGAAACGGCGCTCCTTTAAACCGCTACCAAACGAAACAATGTTAGACTCGTGCATTTGCAAATATGTTCAAGCTTGAAACGGATTTGGCTACGTCTTCATCTCAGAACCTTTGCCTATTGTTATTAATCGAGCAGTAAGAGGACATATTATTTGATGTTTGGTGTTTCATCTTTCACCGATGTCCACCGTATTAGTTTAAACATATTCTATTGCCCATAATTTACATATACAGTTCGTAAAGTCAAGCAGTCATTCTAGACAGTCTTCTTCGTGTTCAAGTCTCTACACAAAATTCCAAAATCAGCTTACAACAGGAAGCCTTAAATGCTTAATGTCATCAAGTCATGCTGCTCATAAAGCTTAGATACCACAGAATACCCTTATCTTGGTCCAGACTTCGCAGACTGTGGAACCTTTAAAATTGACAGAAGTCTTATTTTATGTTTAGTGGCATGACTAAATACATATTGATATTTTGTGGAGACTGTGAGCAAAATCTTTTTCTTGTCAGGGAGGGATATACAAATGTTGCAAGGACAGAAGATAGGTTATTGAATGTTTAGTGCTACATTGCTACAGCTGGTGGAACTGGCATACTTATGTATATGCACCCAAGGAAGGATTAGTAGCTTGAGCATAATACTGAAGCAACATGCTTGCCTCAAATTATGCCTTTTGTGGAATTCTACTGTACAATTTAAGACAAGGGCTCACTGAGTAAGGGTTATCATAATGTGGAATCTTCAACATTTTATGAAATATTCATCAGCAGTATAATTATCATCAAATCCAGATCAAATAGCTTACTAACATGTTTGCATTTCATTAAGACAAAAACAATATAAACTGCAGAGAAAAACTGTCATTTTTAAGATTGTAATCATAAGGAAATATGTCTCGAGTGTAACAATTTCTACTTCTTTTACTACATGGTAATCATTTGCTGAAACTAGTTTGAAGTAGCTTGAATCTGTCAAGAACTGTTTTTGAAAGGAAGGAATGGGAAAATACATGTGGAAAAAGTATATTAGTAAGCACATGTTTATAAAGCATTGTACTTTGAAAGTACATTTCGAAATGTATATGCTTTTTTCTAGTATATCTATTCTCAATTCTTAAAAAACATATTAAACAGCTATTCTGTTTGAGAATTTTATGCTGAACAGATAGAAATTTGCAAGACAGTATTTTAGAATATTATTTTTCAATGATCATAAACTGGGGAACTATGTCCCGAGTGTAACGCAAAACCTGGTTATGTATACCAGTTATTGATGGCAATTCTAAATTACATTAAAGTACTGCCAGGCTTACAAAGTAAACCTTTACTTTATTTCGAAATTCGTAGTAAAAGTTGTCGTTTTGAAAAGTAGTCTGGTTCTGTACCCAGAATGCCCAAATCAGATGGGTGTGTATTTGAAAAATGCCACCTAGCGTAAGATAATGTTTCTTATTATATACTTTGATATTGTCCCCATATATTTGCACTGGATGAAAGTATGCAATATTTTTCCATATTGCATACTTTGATCATATTACATAGTTTAGAGCTTTTTTCACTGCGTTGCTAAGTACGGAACTATTTTGAAACCCGCCATTTCTCTAAAAATATTTGATATTTTTTAAAAAATTGAAGACGAAATTAAACATTTTCAGACGCTAGGAGGGAAGCTTTTTCTTTTTGGTGATTTGAATTCACGAACAGCATGTAAAAATGATTTTATTATGAATGATAGACCATTAATTGATCATAACGAGTTTGATTCGAATGAAATCGATTTGGTCACACCTCGCGCAGCATGCGATCGAGGGTCAAATAAGTTTGGTGATAATTTATTAGATTTGTGCAAATCTTTGGACATGAGAATCGTAAACGGTCGTCTCGGGAATGATAGTGGCATTGGTAAATTTACCTGTTATACGCACAACGGAGAAAGCACTGTGGACTATGTTATCACTAGTTATAGTAGTTTCGATAGTATTTCGAATTTCAATGTTCATGATTTTAACGTTCATTCAAACCACTCACCAAATTCACTTAATTTAATTGTAAATACTTTACAGAATCATACAAATTCAAGAAAGGCGGAAATCGTCTATAAATGGGATTTAGAATATAAGGATCATTTTCAAAATGACATAGCATCAAGTATTCATGATTTTAATGAAAACTTAGATGAAAATATTTCTAGTAACTGTTCAGCTGATGTGTTGGTCGAAAATTTTACGAACTATTTAAATACGGTAGGTAATCAATATTTCAAGAAATCATTTAAAACAAGAAAAAATGGTTCTTATTATGACAATACATGTCACAGTGAAAAAGAATGGTTTAACGAGGAATGTAACCGTAAAAAGATATTGTATCAAGAAGCCTTATCAAACTACAGCCTAACAAAAGATGCCGCCAGCAGGAAAAATTTTCTTTCCAAAAAAAGAGATTACAAGTATTACTGTAAAAAAATGAAACGTGAATTTTACAGAAAAAAGGCGTCGGAGTTAGAAAATTTGAAAAAAAATTAAGCCTAAGGAATTTTGGAAATTATTTAAGAAAGACAAAGATGTTAACGATAACCTAGATATTGATCTGGATACTTTCTTCGATCATTTCAAGAATCTTTATTCAAATATTTCTATGAATGGAGACGAGGTATGTGAAGAGTTTTTTTAATAACTTTGATCAAAATAATCAAAATGAGCCTATATTTCAGGAGATTGATGAACCTTTCACAGTTACAGAGTTAAGAAAATGAGTGAAAAACCTTGGTTTGAATAAAACATGCTCGATAGACAATATATTCTATGAATATTTCAAATTTGGTATAGACTATTTAGATAAACCTTTGATCAAACTATTCAATTATATACTTGACAAACAAGTATACCCCAAAGCCTGGTCAAGAGGCGTGATCATACCAGTTCATAAGAAAGGGGATAATTCAGATCCTAACAATTAGCGCGGAATAACTCTGACAAGTTGTGTCTCAAAACTTTTCACATCATTAATAAATGAACGTCTTAAATCATAGGTTAAGAAATATGACATTGTAAGCGATGCACAGTGTGGATTTAAGTCTAATTTCAGTACAATTGATTCTATTTTTCTATTAAACAATTTTATCCAAAAACAATTTCAAGAATAGAAAAAAATATATTGTTGCTTTATTGACTTGCAAAAATGTTTTGACTCAATATATCGCAATGGATTATGGTTCAAAATGCTTAAACAAGGACTAAGTGGAAAGCTTTTTTCCGTTATACGATCATTATATGACGATGTTAAAATTTGTGTCAAGCACATGAACAATGTTTCTGAGCTTTATAGTTGTGACGTAGGCTTGTTACAAGGGGAGACAATTTCTCCCATACTTTTTTCACTGTTTATAAATGATATAGAGTTATTTTTGCAATTAAACACAAACCAATCATTCACCCTTGATCACCTTACTATATTTTTGCTCTTGTTTGCTGACGGCTCAGTCTTAATATCGGAAACTGCAGAAGGACTCCAAAGTTTGATAAACACGTTTGAAAAATATTGTGAGAAATGGAAGCTTACGGTTAATGTAAGCAAAACTAAAGTGGTAATATTTCAAAAGAACAGAAGGGCCAGCGAATCTTTCGAATTTGTATACAAGTCTGAGCCAAATGAAATAGTAAACACTTTTAATTATTTAGGCCTTGTCTTTACAAATAATGGAAGTTTCCAAAATGCTATTAAAACACTAACAAGCAAAACAACCCGGGCATTGAGTAACCTTTTCAACGTAACTAAAAATAAAGAAATTCCAATAAAAACTATTCTTGAATTATTCGACCCCTTTGTCGCGTCTATAATATATTATTCGTGCGAAGTTTGGGGGTTTTTGACAAGCGATCTTGTTGAAAGACTTCACAGAAAATTTTTGAAACGTTTAATCAACGTGAAATCATCCACGTGTAATTCGGCACTGTATGGCGAATTCGGAAGATATCCTTTATGTATAAATATCAAAGTTCGAATAATGAAGTATTTCGTAAAGTTGTTTACGGAAAAACAATGCAACTGCATTTTTCAAACAATAACAAATGCATATACATCTGAGAACATAATTTCAAATGGCTGGTTCGATAAAGTAAAGTTGTTATTACAAAGTAACGGTTTTTGCGATGTTTGGTTTTTCCCCTCATCTGTAAATCTAAAGGCCTTTGTGCCCTTATTTCGCAGAAGATTAATTGATAATTACATTAATAATTGGTACAATGAAATAAGCAATAAAACATCGTTAACTTTGTATAGGAACGTCAAGGATACCTTTGAAATGTCCTCTTATCTAGTTAAAATTAACATTCCTACGCATCGAAATGCAGTTGCCAAAATACGTCTTTCATCACACCAATTACTAATTGCAACAGGAAGACATAGAAATATAGAACGTAACAAAAGAATATGTATACTCTGCGATTTGAATGAAATTGAAGACGAGTTTCATTTTCTTCTAGTTTGCCCGTTTTATAAAGAAAAAAGAGAAATTTACATTAAAAAACATTTTCAGAAAAAACCGAACGTGTTTAAATTGGTAGAACTTTTGAACTCTACAAACAATAGAATTCTTAATGGAATGGGCATTTTCTACAAAAAAGCTAACATAAAAAGAAAAATTGAAGTAAATAATGTTGGGAATTAAAACACATTTCCCATCGTAACACTAGAAGTCTATTTCCGCATTTTAGTTTAATTTTGATTGATTTTTTTTTCCTGCAACCATTTTTTGTTGCTGATATTTTTCATGTTGTTGTTATATTTCAATACTCATTGTTAAGTAAAACTATGTTTGTAACGATGAACCGTATGTGTTCAAGTTTAAATGATAATAAAGTATTCTGTATTCTGTATTCTAAAAGTCAAAATGTGAACGGCCGCCATTATCAAAAATTTCAGCGTTAGACATCAGGTTTTACGTACTTTTAAATGCATAGTTCTCATTAAATACATGAAAAATAAACAGAATATTTGTTTTCTGAATATTAGTGACTACAAAGGTATGATAAATTTGTCTATCGAACATGTATATCGACGATGAAATTTTTAAGCGATGAAAAAGGATTCTCCGTCGCCATCTTGTTTCTTTACATATCGTTAGTAACGGTGACGTCATCAAAAGCCAAAATTGAAAATTCCGCGAAAGCACGGTATGGCGACGAAACAGACTTCTCGTCGCTTTTCAAATTTTGAAATAAACAAAATCAATCAAGGATTTGATAAAAACGCTGTTAAATCACGGGAAATTATGTAAACAATATCAAAGTATATAATAAAAAGGTTATTGCACTTGTATGGGAATATATTGTGTTGAACTCGTTCTTTTGGCGTAGTTGCCCTCGCAAGCTCGGGCAACTCTGCCAAAAGAACTCGTTCAACACAATATATTCCCATACAAGTGCAATAACCTATAATACAATATCTTTTGTCCTTATAGAGTCAGGTTTCATCAACTGAGCTACATTTAATTTGTGATCTGCAACAGCTTTGAATTTGGACAAGTGTAAAATTTTTCGTTTGGTAAAGTGTTAAAAACTATATTCTAACATGGCGCGTGAATTCGGCTTTATAAACACAGTGCAACGAAAGCGTGGTAAAATCTACGTTATACTATATAGAGCGACGTCATTTTATATAGAGTGACGTCATTCTGTATAAAGTAAGTAAGTAAGTTATTCAATAAAATATAATCTGCATCCGCGTTTTTACTCTAAGTATGAACTTGTTTTCCTTTCATTAAGAGTTGGTCATGTTAGAATCGAAATAATCTTCTTTCTATCGTGGTTTATCGTTTAATAAACCACGTTGTGAGTTATGAGGCGCAATGAATAAACCACTCGGGCTATCGCCCTCGTGGATTATTTATTGTGCCTCATAACTCACAACTGTGGTTTATTGAACGATAAACCACGATAGAAAGTAGATTATTTCTTAAATCAAGTTTAAATCTAACCCTTAGGCTAACCAGCTAACAATGAAACTTTTAATCTGATAGTAAGAACCTGAATATTCCTTTTTCAAAGTTATATTTTGGAAAAAAAATACCCACTGATCAGACAGTGTAGATCCAAGATCAGACTGCAAGTTCTGTGCAATCTGATATTGATTTACACTGTCCGCAAAAAGTCATCGAGTCGCGCTTAGCAGCCTACGGGTTTACAGAACCCTACATATTCAATTATAATTCAATATTAGTCTTTTTCATGAACATTGGCGAGTTCTGATTGGCTGAAATTTTTTTTCATAGCTCCATGAAAAAAAAATCAACAGTGCCGGAACTACTTTTGCAGTCAAACTAATGTAAACAAACATGTTTACGAAATTTCATAATGTTTTTCGTTCTGATTTTATATCGAGTCCAAAGTTCAAATTGCTAGCTGAATTTATTTAATCTGAATACTAGAAAAAAAAAAAACAGTAAATTCAATGAGGGCTGAAAACTCATTGTTACTCTGCTGGGTTTAAACAATCTTATTTTCAACCTAATTCTAGCGTATTGAACTTCTAATAATAAATCTACTCAATCTGCAAATGTTCAATTACTATAATGATGTCATGAATTACGTCATTTTTACGTCATGAAGGAGCAGTTTTACAGCGCTATGAAATATCAATGAAAAGGACAGTAAATAAATACGCAATGTTGGATTTACAAAAAAAAGAGCAGTTAGTATTATTTAAGTGCATATTTGTTGTCTGTGATATTGAATTATAAGGAATGAAGAGAATGTTTTTTGTTTTCATGGAGGTATGAAAAAAATAAAGAAAAAAATGTGATTAGGTTTTTTTTTCATACCTCCATGAAAACAAAAAACATTCTCTTCATTCCTTAAATAAACACATTTTTTTACATTACATTGTGTCAAGCATAGAAAATGATCTTGGACTTATATGTGCTTGACGATAGTTTGGATAGTTGGTCAGGGTGTTTGTCTTTATTACATCTTGGACAAGTGTGAAATTGGGTCACGCCGGGCCAAAAAGTAGGTGACTTATCAAAATCTTAGAAAAAACTTGTGTGCATTCTAGTGGCCAGATTTTCAGCCTTATACTCTTGAAACTTGGTCATAATATTTGCCTTGATAAAATCTCGGACAAGTTTGAATTTGGGTCACATTGTGCCAAAAAATTAGTCACCGGTCAAAATCCTAGAAAAACCTTGTGTGCTCTCTATAGGCCACTTTCTTAACTTAGGTCAAAATGATCATCTTGATAAAATCTGAGACAAGTTTGAAATTAGGTCATGCCAGGTCAAAAAGTAGTTTACGCGGCCAAATCTTTGACAAACCCTTTGTGCACTTTAGAGGCCACATTTTGAGCCTGATACTCTTAAAACTTTCAGAATGTGTGTCTTGGTGATAATTATCTTGGTTAAGTTCGAAATTAGGTCATGTTGGGTCTAAAGGTCACTTACACTCATGTGTTTTACAACGTTAAAACCAAGATCTCTTCATCTTTATCAACTCTCGATGACTTTACTCAGCTTAGCCCTCTAGGCCCAATGGCCCTCTTGTTAGCTCACCTGAGCACAAAGTGCTGAAGGTGAGCTCTTGTGAACATGCTGTGTCCGGCGTGCGTCGTGCGTCGTCAATTTTTAGCTTGTGTACACTCTATAGAGGACACATTTTCAGTCTGATACCCTTGAAACTTGGTCGGAATGTTTGTCTCGATGATATCTCGGAAGATTTTGAAAATGGGTCACGTCAGGTCGAAATCTAAATGTAGGTCACTGGGTTAAATCTTAGAAAAACTTCATGTACGCTCTAGAGGCCACATTTTCAGCCCAATACTCATAAAAGTCTAGATGGAAAAATTCTGCGCATTTTTCGTTCAATGTATAATATTGTGAAATCGTGTGTTAAGTGCGGTAACATATATTCTAAGTTTTTCGATATTTCAGTAGGTTTACGCCAAGGCCAAATAAATTCACCGGTCATGTATGCTCTCTTCATAGAGGATATAGAATTATTTTTACAAGATAGACCAAACTGTGGTCTAAATTTTAATGATATATGTCTCATCCTTTTATTATTTGCAGACGACATGGTCCTAATTGGCCATTCAGTCAGTGATTTACAAGCGAGCTTAAATCGTTTATATGATTACTGCAGTATATGGGGAATGAGAGTTAATATAGACAAAACAAACATCGTGGTATTCAGAAAAAGGGGCAGGAAAAAGAATAATGAAAAATGGTTTTACGGTGGTAAAGAGCTAGAGATAGTTAATAATTTCAACTATTTAGGTGTTGTTTTTAACCATTCCGGATCTTTTGAAATGAATAACCAATATTTAATAGGTAAAGCCTCAAAGGCGATGTATACTCTTTTACGCAATATCTTTGAATTTGAGGTTAATCCTGCTATTTCTTTACAGTTATTTGATGCTTTTGTAAAGTCAATCCTTGGATACGGGAGCCCTATATGGGGATTTACAAAATCTAAAGATATAGAGCGCCTGCAATTGAAATTCTGCAAGTCCGTTCTTGGTGTTAAAACTAGCACTAGTAATGCGGCGGTGTATGGCGAGTTAGGTAGACTCCCACTATATATAGATAGGTACATTTCTATTGTGAAATACTGGTTTAAAGTCATATCATCCGATAATATTTTATTGCAAACGGCTTATAATATTTCTTTGATTGATGCATTAAATGGAAAAAACAATTGGGTCTCTCGATTGAAGCAATTACTGTTTGATTATGGTTTTGCAAATGTCTGGGAAAGTCCTTTTCAATACGATAATAATATTTTTATTAATGCATTTAAACAAAGAGTTATTGACGTTTTTTTACAAAGTTGGTACAGTGATATAGAAAGTAGCAGCGTATTGTCAGTTTTATACAAATATATAAAGCCCGAGTTCTGTTATAGTTTTTACTTAGAAAAGTGTATTCCCCGAAATTTGCGGGTAAATTTGACCAGGTTGAGACTTTCCTCACACAGTTTGCGGGTAGAAACTGGGAGGTATGGTAGCAATAGAATTCCAAGATCCGACCGTAAATGTCTTTGTTGTAATTCGGGGAGAATTGAAGACGAATTTCATTTTGTGTTAGAATGCGAAGCATTTAGAAACCTGAGAAAAGAGTTTTTAAAACCTTACTTTTACAGAAACCCCAATATGTTTAAATTTATAAAGTTACTTAATAGCCCACAGAGATCAAACTTAGTTCGCTTATGTCAATTTATAAGTAAAGCTATAAAACACAGAAATACAATTTTATTACATGATTATGTAACTTAAACTTCATCTATACTGAGTTTGATCCATGGATTTTAAACAAGCCTCAATGAGGCTTTGTAACAGTTTTAGTCCCGACGTGAGCACAAAGTAGAATTTCAGCATTAAGCATATTCTTGATTTTTTTAGCTAGTAGTCTTATGGAAGACGTTGAAATAGACCGGACAATGTGGATCGAAGATCGGTCTACACTTCGGTGTGGCCCGATCTCGATCCACTTTGGCCGAAAATACATCTTATTTCCCGAATCGCCCTGCAGATAAAAAAATGTTTTTAATGTATTTGATTATTTTGTAAATCTAAATAACTAACATTAAACTTTTGTGCTGTACTTCACGGTCATATCGATTTTTCGAACGGTGTGGATCGAGATCATACTACATATAAAGTGCGGTCGGATCTACGGTGAGCACTGTGAGGTGAAATCTAATTTTCGATTTGATAAGAAAAATGAAACTGCAGCATTTGGTTTTTACTTTTGGTTAAAATGATTGAAAACTTATTGTTTTTTACTTTTTTCCTATTAGTAGTTTAGGCGTTAATAATGATAGTTATATTCACTCTCCAAAGTTGGATTTAAAAGAAAAGAAAAAAAATGTACGGAAAAAAAAAAAAGTAAAACATCTCTATAGAAGTCGACTTGAAAACATTGATACAGAAATTACATCAATCTCAACAGGATCATATGAAATTAATTATTTGAAAGACAGAGTAGATTTTTCCACGTCTATATGAATATACACGCAACAGTTCTTGGTTTACTGTCGGTTGTTTATATTTATCATATATATATTGTAGGTGACGAGATACATGTATTTGTATAAGTCAATAAAATCTATCTATCTATCATAAAATGTAATCAGAATAGTTGTCTTGATGATATCTCAGACGAGTGCAAGAATGGGTCAAGTCAGTTGAAAAACTAGGTCACATGGTTAAATCTTAGGAAAAAAAAATTTACGCTCTAGAGGCCAATACTCATGGAACTTGGCCAGAATCTTTGGCTTGAGAATATATCAGACGAGGTCAAGAATGGATCATGTTGGTTAAAAAACTAGGTCACTGGGTAAAATCTCAGTAAAAGCTTGTGATCGCCCTAAAGGCCACATTTTCAGTCCGATACTCTTGAAATATGGTCGGTCAAGTTTGAAAATGGGTCAGGTCGGGTCAAAAACTAGGTCACTGGGTCGAATCTTTGAAAAACCTTGTGATCGCTCTAGAGGCCACAATTTATTATACATGAAACTTGATCAGAATGTTTTTCTTGAAAACATCTTGGATTAGTTTGAAAATTTGTCATGTCGGGTAACAAATTGGGTTAAATCTTTGACAAATCTTGTGAACACACTAGAGGCCACATTTTCAGTCCAATCCTCTTGAAAGTTGGTCAGAATATTTGTCTTAATCATATCTCAGACGAACTTTAGAATGGGTTACGTTGAGTCAAAAACTAGGTCACTAGGTCAGATGTTTGAAAAGCCTTGTGATAGCTCTGACGGCCACATTTTTAGTCCTATGTTCATGAAATTTGGTCAGAATGTTTGTTTTAAAGAGTCGAACCCCGATAGCTCAGTCAGTAGCATACGTGACTCGAGAACAGGGGGTCACAGGTTCGATTCCCAGCTCGGCCAATTTCTTTCCCAGGATTGATGACAGTCATATTCCTCTCTCACTGCTGACTATTGTCTCAACGATGGTTATGTGGGAAAGCAGCCAGTGGCTTGGAAAGAATATTGTGCAAAGTACGGGTGAAAGAAAATCCAGAAAAGCATGGATACGTTGACTGGCCGCCGCGATATAACTGAAACAATGTTGAAAACGGCGTTAAACACCATACAGTCAATCAATCGTCTTAATGATATCTCGGACGAGTTTGAAAACGGGTCACGATGGGTCCAAAACTAAGTCACTAGGTCAAATTTTACTCTCTAGAGGCCAAATTTTCATTCCAATACTCATGAAAGTTGGTCATAATGTTTGTTTTAATGGTATCTCATATGAAACGGAAAATGCGGCACATTGGTCACAAGGTAAAATCTTTAAAATAGCTTGTGCACGCTCTAGAGATAATAATTTCAGTCCAATACCTGTGCAAATTAGTCAGAATATTGCCCTTAATGATAAATCCACAAAAGACCGACACATAAACAATCTAATGCAACAATCAAAGAACGAGTATAGAACGTTGTGAAATTTAAAACAAATGTAAATGTATATTTATGTAAAAATGGTATATTTAGGAATGTTAGTTCTCTTTTAATATTTTTGATAAATTAATGTTTATTTTATATATTTCTATAGAACAGTTTTAAAATTGCCAAACAACAAACTTTAAGACTGTTCCAAAATAAACTAAGTGTGACCCAAGAAATATTTGTCTTTATGCGCGATTAAGGGATATACACCACTGTCAGTGTCAAATGTACGAATGAGCGGTGCATAGATTACATGCTACATGTAGCTAACCATGGCTAGATGAATCGTATCAGATAGCGTTTTAATGAGTAAACGTTTATTTTATTTTGAAATTCGAAGAAACGTTTGCTGTTTTGACAAGTAGTCCGGTTCTGTACCCAGAATGGCCAAATCAGATAGCCTATGTATGTATTTGAAAAGTGCCACCTAGCGGAAGATAATTATTTATTATATCGTACTTTATACTTGTAGTAACCGGAAATTGGACAGGAACTCTATAAGCTTTGCTTTCGTTCCGATCCATTTCTGCGGGATCATATTTGTCAGTTGATTCTATCGTAATGCTTATGTATATTGTACATCTGTAGAATAAAATGTGTTTAAATTAAACTAAGAAATGCCGCGGATCAGATTAATTAGCCAATCAGCGCTCAGTACTTGGTCTGTATATCTCGTATACACGCTTTGTCATTCAACGTGGTCTAAGTCGGATAGACAAAAGCTCGCCTATTTGATATAGACACTCGCAAATGCAAGTGTCTGTATCAGATAGACAACCTCACTCGTTGTCTACCCTACACTCAAACTTATGTCTAGAGTTAGTTTAAGAACAAGGCGTATGGTCTATATGCGTAAACTACAAGTATTAACCTAAAATCTTTACCAACTTTTTTTTTTCAAACCGGAGACGTCTAGCAGCTGTCAGAACGGTTTTGGATTTTTTTTTATTTTTGTTCAAGCTGATGAAGTCTAGCCGTCACTAGGGTTTGTGATAAATCTTCAGAGCCGGAGAATTCGGATTCCAGTTTGGTTTTCTTCGAAGTGTGATGAATCCATACGCTCCATCGATAACCATTTACCAAACAATCCCAAGTTTTAACGACCCTGAAACAAGAAAGGGCTACTGAAAACTTTCTGGAAAAGGAGAAAATGCTTGTAACCTGTATTTTCTCCTTTTTCTACCTTTTCAAAGACAACTTCCATGATTAGTTAAGCTTCGTTCTGTTAGTCGTCTGAAAGTAACTTGAATTTTGAAAATTTTAAAATTTTGTCTTCTGGTTAAGATTTAATGTGAGAAATGTTAATAGGAGGACAAGAAATCGGAACCATACACACTTTTACATCTTATGAAATTACATATTAATAATTGATATAGATTGTCTGATATGTCGTAGATTCTCTGTGGTTTGAATCCAAATACTGATACAGAAAAATTCAGTATTTTCAACCTATTTTGAAAACTTTCCTTTCCATGCGATATTAGCTTTAGCAGCGATGAGAATCAAATTAGTTCTTTGTGAGGAGGGTATCAATCAACATCAGTAAAGCCTTACCAGTCTCGATTACCATTAATTCAGCGAAATAAAGATTGTCTGATTGATCTGTCATTCACATTTAACAGAAAAGACAATGAATCGTAAAAATAGCGTCTCAGTTATTGTCGCTATGGCAACATTTGCACAAAAGTGAATTTGTGTCACATTAGATCTGTAGATAACCAATTAACTGTTAAAATGGTAACGAAATATAAGAGAATCTGAGAAATATGGTAAAAAATGTTTCTTTTTCTGTAATGAAACAACAATTTCAATGTTTTTGTCATCACAAAGAAAAAAAAAAAACGAACATTTGTAGCATGATTCGCATCTCTAATAAATTAAAAACAAAAGCAGGCCTAATGAGCGGCACTCTGGCAAGAGAAGGTTTAAAGCGTCTCTGTGATACATTATACCACGCAAGTCAACTTATCATCGTGGATCCATAAAATCCTTTTTGTCTAACAACTGACTGAATCCTGAGGTAGACTAGTCCTTTGACATGCAGAAAATTGATAAATAGCAAAAAGTTTCGACTCGGGTCAGCCTGCGCGAACTGCGCAGGCTGACCTGTATCGATACTTTTCGCAGATGCATTAAAAAACCCTTTCAACAGAGCCTGTATCTATACTGGATCTAGCCTTTGCAATTGGCGAGCCCGCCCTACAGTATTATCTGATAAGGGTTACCCCTATACCAAATAAGCTTGTGTTTTAACGACACCAAGGAAGAAACCTTTAAAGACCATTGTGTAAAAAGTAGAAAATGCTGGTGACCAGCATTTTTGCCTCTTTCTACAATTTTTTCCCCTTTTAAAGACAAATATTTCTTGAGTCACATTCGTTTGTATTTTGGAACAGTCTTAAAGTTTGTCGTTAAGTAATTTTCAAACTATTCTATAGAAATATATAAAATAAACAATAATTTATCCAAAATATTAAAAACGATAACTCACATTCCTAAATATACACTTACATTTTTTTTTAATTTCATAACGTAGTATACTGGTTCTTTGAATGTTGTATTAGATTGTTTATAATGTTGGGTTTGTTGTGGTGTTTGAAGAAAAAAATATGGAAAAAACAGACAGTTAATAGCCGTAAATATTTCACCAGATTCGAAACTCTCATTAAGGTCTACGGCCCCTAACTCTTCATGTTAAAAAGACGGACGCTGCCGAGATTGGCCGAATAGCCTTTACGAAAACGTCGATGTTACACGATATTTACCGATGAGTTAGTGAGTCTACGGCCCCTTATTCTCATACTAAAAGACGGAAGCTGCCGAGATTTGCCGAAAAGCCTTTACGAAAACGTCGATGTTTACCGATGAGTTAGGGGTCGTAATTCTTAACTTACATTTATGTTTTAGGAGTGAAAAATACATACGGAATATTATGCTGTACAGTGACTTTCCTAGTGCTTGTATTTACTTCGAGCAGCGTGAGAAAATTTGGTATCGCGCGAGACCGAAGGTAGAGCGAGATGCCAAAATTTTCTTACGCAGCGAGAAGTAAATACAAGCACCAGGAAAGTCACTACAGCATAATATTCCTTTTATTATATGCCTACACCTTTTCAACGACAAATATATTGCAAATTATTGATATTTTATTCGAAAAGGGTAAGCAAAAAAAACCCAAATAATGGCGCAGTAGCGATAACTTCGTTTTTATGAATGGCGGATAAATATTACAGCGTAAAATTTTGACCAATGAACTTGCAAATAAATACATACGTAAACCGCCGGTGAGTTACGTCATCATGAAGTCATCATACCGTATATGGAACCGTATTCCAATGAGTGTAGATACTGGTTTTTTTTTCCGTCGTGTGTGATTTTATCCACGACCCATGTATTTAACCCGGAAAACTTATAGGCATATAATAAAGGAATTTATTTCATCGAGTGAACATCATCGGTAATATTTTTACGAGTAGCGCAGCCACGTGTGAAAATATTACCGAAGATGTTCACGATTTATTTCATGCTTTACCTTCCCCCCCCCCCCTTTTTTTTTTGTTTGGATTTTCATCAAAATCCAGCACATTTGTTTTCGGTAATTTCCCGTTGCATACCCTTTCTCCATAACAGCGCAATATTACGTAAAGCGCGAGAAATGTAGGGTATTTGCGCATAAATTACGTCATGTTTCCGTCTTCTTGAATGGCACGCACTGTTTACCTAAGTAACTAGTGCGCTGGGACTACTGTTTCCGCTTTCAATTGAAGAGTTAGAAAATATGAAATCGGTCTTTTTCACTACCATGTCGTAACCATGAAATATCAAGTCATAATCCACCATTATTTTTCCATAAACTACCGAAAAGCATAAAATAAAGCATAACATTCCTTATGATATACATAAAAGTTTTCCGGCTCAAATACATGCGGCCCATGCGAATAAAAAATGACACACACACAAAAAATCAGTATCTACAGCGTATCTAAAATAAAAAAAAATCGTGGCCCCAAGTCTCCGTGTTGACAGCAATTGGTGAATTTGAAGTTCGGTGCTTTGAATTTGTGACAAAATTATATTCAAGCCCTGACTATTTCTACGGCTAATTCTAACGGGGAATAAAGTTAAAGCACGATAGCATTGCCGGAATATTCGTCAGTTTGCCTGTACAGAAATAGATATTGATAAATTCTTCGAAACAGTCTTTTTTTTTCTTATTGTTTTTTTCTGTCGGAGGCTCTAGCTTGCAAGTTCACGGATGTGTTGAGGGCACAATGACTCTTTTTGGAGCTAGTTCCCCTAATTACCATCCGTGATAACGGTCGTGAAAAATTTACTACACACAGGGACTCCCTATATAAAGACACTGCTACAAATTAGCATAAAAGTATTACATACATTCAGAAATTAATATTGTCCATTCAATGTCCCTGACAAGTAGCATATTATTGCAATGTGGGTACAGTTGATTCAGTCTGTTTCTAATATTTCAGAAGGTATCTATGTACGTAAATACTTAATTTCAAAGACTGGGTTTTTTGTAGAGCTGTGCCCTTTATCTATTTCAAATTCATGTGGGACCCCCACTAGCCGGGATTCCAGTCCGATCATTTTTTTTTTTTCCTTTCATATACTCGAACGTTACCTTGTCAAAAATAAAGGTAATACATGTAATTACGAACCGATTAACAGTTTTGCCACAGATCTGTGTAGCCCATGTAAGGAGACCGCGTTAAGAAGTGCTTACAAGATTATTACCACTTGGGCCCAGACTGGACTCCCACAACAAACGAGAGGCGCTTTGGCAAAAGGGGGTTTAATGTATCTGCTCGATGCATGATACCAAGAAAGTCACACATAGGACCTAATAAAGGGTCCATAAAATCTATTTTGTCAAAAAACCGACTGAATCTGGTGGTAGACTAGTCCTTTGGCAGGCGTAAAATTGACCAATAGCAAAAGCTATTTACTCAGGCTGACCTAGGTCGATACTTTTTGCAGATGCATTAAGCCCCCTTTTCACAGACCATGGCTAAAATATTTCGTTGTCATGTACAAATTATATTACAAATTTACCTAGCCACATTATAAATTTATTTCCATTATTTTTTTACGATACATGTATTTGTTGTTTTCTTGAAGTTTTATATAGTGCAGTTTAATATCAGTTTCAATACATGGACTTAATTGGTTAATATAAATGTCAGCAAGAATATCAATTGAAAGATGTTCATTACTAAAACAAAATAAAGGATTTCTATTACAGTAGCCAAATTATAGTGTAGAGCCTGGTCTATATTGTTCTGCACTCAAAACTGAATAGTCTAGGATCAGGGTACGTATTTATTATTCTTAATGACATTATTTCAATTCCTTGTAAATTTGAAAGTAACACAACTTCTGATTGGCTAAACCACTTGTGGTTTAGCCAATCAGAAGTTGTGTTTCTTTCTAAATCTACAATTAGACTAAGAATCAAAGTAAGAATGGTCGGTGAGTACGAACCCGGAGAAATGCCTCGGCTGAATCTACCTTGCTGTTATAGACATGACAATGAGTTTAAATTTGTGACCAGTAGAACACTAGCTTGATATAACGAACCTGTAATAACCCATTCGCAAATAGTTTGGATTCAATGAGACACTTAGTAGACCTGCATCTATACTGGGATACTGCTGTTGCTTTCAGCTTATTTTCTCAGCATCAAAGATAGACTAGTAAACTTTGCAAAATTTTTGAGGACAAAAAGTCATCAGGAAAAAAGTAGAAGGTAACAGAAAATCTCATGCTTTGCGTGATTCAAATGCTTTGTATTATTTTTCTATTTTTTGTTGTTGTTGTTGAGGTTGTTTGAAATTTATGGTAATTTTTATGAAAATTTGCCGTCTTTTTTTTTTTCTTATTACAGAGAAACTGCTTTTTTGTAACAGCTTTGTACTTTGTACTTCTGATACTCTCCGAAACATTTAGGGAAAAAATCAGCAAAGTTGAAACTGCAGGTCCCGGATCAGACTATATTCTGTGTAGTATGACTGAAAATGTGGCATCTGGAGTGCACAAAAGGGTTTTCTAAGATTTGTCCCAGTGACCTACATTTTACTTGATGTAACCCAATTTCAAATTTGTCTAAAATATCATTAAGACAAACATTCTGACAATTTCATGTAGTATCAAACTGAATATGTGGCCTCTAGAGTGCAGACAAGGTTTTCCTAAAATCTGCATAAGTGTCATCCTCTTTGACCTGACATGACCCGATTTCAAAATTGTTTAAGATATCATCAAGATCATTATTCTGACCAACTTCTATTGGTAGCAGACTCAAAATGTGGCCTTTACAATGCACACAAGCTTTTTTTTCCCTTAGATTTGTC
This sequence comes from Hippopus hippopus, assembly GCA_946811185.2. Taxonomy (NCBI): domain Eukaryota; kingdom Metazoa; phylum Mollusca; class Bivalvia; order Cardiida; family Cardiidae; genus Hippopus; species Hippopus hippopus. The sequence goes on from OX328096.1 coordinate 70,476,340, forward strand.
CCAATGATCAAATTTTTGACTAGATGTTACCCAATATCAACCTTAGTCAAAATATCACCCAGGCGAATATTGTGACTAAGTTTCATGAGTATAGGAATGAAAATGTGGCCTCTGGGGTGCACACAAGGTAATTGTTGATGCCTTGGCAGCTGACGAAGCATAATGGACACAGCACAATCACAAAACCCGAGCCCCGATAGCTCAGTCGGTAGCGTATAGGACTTGAGAACAGGAGGTAGAGGGTTCGATCCCCGGCTCAACCAATTTCTTTCTGAGTATTTATGATAGTCATTTCAACAGGATTCATTCTTCTGCCACCGCTGCCATTGTCTGGACAATGGTTATGTGGGAAAGCAGCTGGTGGCTTGGAAATAATATTGTGCAGAGTACTGGTAACAGAATCTCCAGGAAAGCATGGATAAATGCACTGGCTGACGCGATATAACTGAAATAATGTTGAAAACGGCGTTAAACATCATAAAATAAATAAACAATAAACAATCACAAAACCTTACCTAAAGCACTTTGTGCTCAGGTGAGCTTAAAAGATGACTAACACAACTTGAACAATGAAGCTTTACTAAATCACAACAAAAGTAAATCTCTACATTAAAAAACTTTCCGCTTAAACTGAATTCTGGTTTTCTGTAGAAACATCACACAAACTATTTACGAAGACATCAACTGGACAAAGACAAGTTCAGATATCAATTTACCAAACAATCTCAAGTTTTAAGAGCTCCTCAGTAAAAAAGGTCTTTCAAAACATTGTTGAAAAAAAGAGAAAATGCTGGTTATCAGCATGCTGGTTACCAGCATTTTCTCCTTTTCCCAATATGTATAATTTCAAAAATATCTTTAACTCTTTACTAGACGATGAAAATGTAGACTTGTCCAAATCCAAAGATTTTGCTGACAATTCAGTTGTGACTCAAATGAAGGAAACTGTCTTTAATAGGGTAGAAAACATTATGGGAAATTATGGTACCATTATGGTACCAGCATTTTCTCTTTTTCCCATAATGTTTTTAAAAAGCTTCTTCCTCTGGGTTGATAAAACTCGGGAATGTATGATAACGTGTTAAAAGTAGTTGCTATAATTTGGGTGAACTGAACAGTAATGACCACCTAATATTCATTCTATGCATTGTATGTGCCCATATACCTACACTGTTACAGTCTAAACACAATTTTCTTGCTTTGTTCCTCAACTCTTCAACAGATAAGGTATCTTCACAATAACTTCCACCATACTTTTAGTTTAAACTTTATTTATTATGTTGATACAAATACACATGTAAAATAAAAGAAATGATACATGGTATAACAAGTTTCAAAGGTTGATAGGTAGGATTGGAAAACAAGCTAAGAATAACTTATATTAATTCCTCTCCTAAAGATATTTTCATACTTATTAAAAAATACCACATATTGAGATGCCATAGCTTTAAAGTAAAGAAAGTAGATATGATACCGAAAATAAAGACAAAAAATATAGAAATGATAACCACTTCCTGTTTTCTTCTCCCTTCACTTGGGAGTTCACAAAGCGTAATATACAGGTGGATTTAGGTTATTGAATCATAGCAACGGAGATTGAGATGACGACTGGCTCCAGACACCCAGCCTATGAAGAAAATCTTTTTGACGCTAAAATAAAGTGATGGACACAAGCAAATATGTACTTGTTTTGTTCAAAGGTAAGGTGTTCGTTTCCATTTAATAAATTGGAGGTGATAAGCGGACATGGAATATCATAAAAATTTTGATTACGTAGCTGATGATACTTAGGACAATAAAGAAGGTAGTGATCTACAGTTTCGATTTGGCCACAGGAACATAATGGTGAGTCGATTAGAGATCGTCTGTGTAGATCATGGTTAAGCGAACTACATCCTAAGCGTAAGCGTGCATGTAAGATCTGTCCCTTTCGTGTCCCAAAATTAAGCAATGGAGATGATTTTTGTAAGGTGCGGTTTAATACTGATTTAAACTGTGATAAGGACGCGGCGTTTCTTGTACTTTGTGGCAAGGTATTCCATTCCCGAATTGTGCGAGGTGAAAAAGAAGAGCTGTAGGATTGGGTCCTTGCGTTTACACACCTGATACTCCTTAAATTGTATCTTCCAGGATCGGTTTGATCACGCCCAGGGATAAGATTTGACAGGTACGTGGGTGATAGACCGTTTAACATTTTATAAAGTAAAATGAGTCTATGTTTACGTCTTCTTGCTGCTAGTGTTTCCCACTTAAGATCGCATAGGAGTTTCTGGATGTTACAATATTTAGTAGCACCAGTAACAATTCTAGCTGCTTCGTTGTGTACTGCCTCGATTTCATGTTTCAAGGTTTCTGTGCAATTATCCCAGACGACATCTGAATATTCTAAGAGAGGTCGAATAAAAGAAAAGTACATTCGTACCATACTTTTAACCCTTTTCCACACAATCCCAAGTTTTAATGACCCTTAACTCTTTCCCAAACGACAATATTTTAGACAGGTCCAATTTGAAAGCACTTGCAGATGACAAAGTTTGTATGGCACAAATGATTGGATTTGAATCAGATAGTGTAGAAAACATTGTGGGAAAAGGGGAAAATGCTGGTTACCAGCATTTTCTCCTTTTCCCTTCATGTTTTCAAAAGGCGTACTTCTCAGGGTCGTTAAAACTCGGGATTGTGTGGTAAAGGGTTATGGAAGAAAACCTTTGAAAATAATATGGGAAAAGGAGACAGAAATAATAAATTTATCTACATTCAGAAAGCTGTCTGCAAATGCTTTTCCATGGTTGATTTAGAAATTTTTCCCTTTGGTAAAGAGTTAATTGGTATGATTTTAATTGAAATGCAATTAAACACTCTCATAGTTTACTTTTAGAGGCTACTGTGCCTTGGTGTCAGTTTCCATTGAAATTCACAGCCAAATTCAGGTGAATTGAGGCTTAGTTAACAATGCCTTTGTAAAACAAGAGGGCCAAACAGGCCGTTTAAAGCTCATCTGAGAACACAGTTTTAAAAAATCTGATAATTTGTCATTTAATTTCTGATGAGAGGATATTTAACCCTTCACCAAACAACAAAGTTTTGGACTTGACCAAATTGAAAGCATTTGAAGACAACAAATTGAATGTAACTCAAATCATGATTTCTATCTTTCATAGGGTAAAAAATTAGTAACCAGCACCTTTTTCTTCTTTACCCACAATGTATTCAAAAGGCTTCTTTCACAGGGTCATTAAAATTTTGGAATGTGCGGCAAAGATTAAAGAAGTTGTAGTCACACAGTGACATGTCAACAATAGCCAAAAAGTTGACCAATCACAAAAGCTCACCTCAAGTACATGGTGAGCTAATAAAAGCTTTATTCCCTGTAATAAACAAAAATAACATAAAAATACACACATCAATTTTTGTTAATTAATTTTGGTAAATAAGCATATTTGAGGTAATTATTTCAAAAAAGGTAAAAATGGACACAAAGGGCTATACATGTATATTAACACATGCGAAGTTAGGAAAATGTAAAAATATTATTACAGAAACAAGTATATGCATCCCCACATAGATAAAGTAAAAGCATTATATAGGAGTAAAATGAATAAACCCTGTTAACATGACATTCATCAATCTTATTCACCCTTTACCACACAATCTAACTTTTAATGACCCTAAGAAAGAAAAAGGAAAACACTAGGAGAAAAGGAGACAAAAAATTGGTAAACAACATTTTTTCCTATTTCCATACTGTTTTCTACCCAATGAAAGACAAATTTCATGTTTTCAGTAACATTTCATTTCTGCAAATGCTTTTAACTCTTTACCAAACGACAAAATTTTAGACTGGTCCAAATTGAAAGCATTTGCAGACGACAAAATGAGTGTGACTAAAAAATTGATAGTTCTTTTGGGAAGGGTAGAAAACATTGTGGGAAAAGGAGAAAATGCTGGTTACCAGCATTTTCTCCTTTTCCCATCATGTTTTCAAAAGGCGTACTTCTCAGGGTCGTTAAAACTCGGGATTGTGTGGTAAAGGGTTATGGAAGAAAACCTTTGAAAATAATATGGGAAAAGGAGACAGAAATAATAAATTTATCTACATTCAGAAAGCTGTCTGCAAATGCTTTTCCATGGTTGATTTAGAAATTTTTCCCTTTGGTAAAGAGTTAACTGGTATGATTTTAATTGAAATGCAATTAAACACTCTCATAGTTTACTTTTAGAGGCTACTGTGCCTTGGTGTCAGTTTCCATTGAAATTCACAGCCAAATTCAGGCAAATTGAGGCTTAGTTAACAATGCCTTTGTAAAACAAGAGGGCCAAACAGGCCGTTTATAGCTCATCTGAGAACACAGTTTTAAAAAATCTGATAATTTGTCATTTAATTTCTGATGAGAGGATATTTAACCCTTCACCAAACAACAAAGTTTTGGACTTGACCAAATTGAAAGCATTTGAAGACAACAAATTGAATGTAACTCAAATCATGATTTCTATCTTTCATAGGGTAAAAAATTAGTAACCAGCACCTTTTTCTTCTTTACCCACAATGTATTCAAAAGGCTTCTTTCACGGGGTCATTAAAATTTTGGAATGTGCGGCAAAGATTAAAGAAGTTGTAGTCACACAGTGACATGTCAACAATAGCCAAAAAGTTGACCAATCACAAAAGCTCACCTCAAGTACATGGTGAGCTAATAAAAGCTTTATTCCCTGTAATAAACAAAAATAACATAAAAATACACACATCAATTTTTGTTAATTAATTTTGGTAAATAAGCATATTTGAGGTAATTATGTCAAAAAAGGTAAAAATGGACACAAAGGGCTACACATGTATATTAACACATGCGAAGTTAGGAAAATATAAAAATATTATTACAGAAACAAGTATATGCATCCCCACATAGATAAAGTAAAAGCATTATATAGGAGTAAAAGGAATAAACCCTGTTACCATGACATTCATCAATCTTATTCACCCTTTACCACACAATTCTAACTTTTAATGACCCTAAGAAAGAAAAAGGAAAACACTAGGAGAAAAGGAGACAAAAAATTGGTAAACAACATTTTTTCCTATTTCCATACTGTTTTCTACCCAATGAAAGACAAATTTCATGTTTTTAGTAACATTTCATTTCTGCAAATGCTTTTAACTCTTTACCAAACAACAAAATTTTAGACTGGTCCAAATTGAAAGCATTTGCAGACGACAAAATGAGTGTGACTAAAAAATTGATAGTTCTTTTGGGAAGGGTAGAAAACATTGTGGGAAAAGGAGAAAATGCTGGTTACCAGCATTTTCTCCTTTTTCCACAATGTTTTCAAAAGGCTTCTTTCTCGGGGTCATTAAAGGTCTGGACTGTGTGGTAAAGAGTTAATTTGGATAAGTCTTAAATTTTTTCATGTGGTAAACAGGTGATAGATAAACTTCCATTTATTAATTGTTGGTGTTTTTTAAAGAGTCTTTAAAATCTATATATTTGTATATCTTTTATTACAAAACATGGAATGATATTATTATGTTAATACTAAATTTGACTGTAAATGATAAAAAATATTATTAGAATATAACATACCTCAATTGAACAAGAAAAAAATGCTGGTAAGCAGTTTTATATCAACTCAAAGGTAAAGTGCTCACTTTCTACAGTGAGATCAACAGAAGGATTCTTGGTGTTCCAAACATTCTTGGGGTAAAGCATAATTATCTGTACACTAAATTTTCTGCTTGTTCAAGGACCATTCTACCTCATGATTCAGGCTCTTGTAAGACAAAATGGAAATTATGGATGTATGATTATGTAATGACTTACTTGGTATATTGCATCACAGAGATGCATTAAACCCCCTTTTGCCACAGCCATGCATATTTATTTTTATCACATAACTCCCCTCGTTTCAATGTAATACAGCCATTACGAATTTTCTTGTCTCACACACGTGTGAGATAAGAAAATAGTGTTGTATTTGGTTAACACTCTGTAATCATACACCTTTTTTCTAAAACATTGCTGACCTAGGTTCCTGAGTGAAATTAATGGTCAAATTTCGTAATAATGATAAAGTTGTTAATTTCATCACTTTAAGGTTAAAAAAAAAATCAATATATGCAAGTTTCTTCGGAACTATTTTGCGTTCGTAATGTACCTGTCAAAGAAGCGCATAGGCTTCATGTAAATTTCACTACACATTATACATGTATGCCTCTGTTTTAACACATTATGGACAATAATTCTTGTTATACAGTTATGTGATAAAAAGAATCTGACACTCGTTGGCTTTTGAGGTAAAAATTTATTAAACTCGTCCACAAAAAATGTTATTAAGCTCACCAAAGGCTCGCTTAATAACATTTTTTGTAGACTCGTTTAATAAAATTTTATCTCAAAAACCAACTCAAAAAAACCAACGACAAAATTTTAGACTTCTCCAAATTGAAGGCATTTGCAGACGACAAATTCAGTGTTACTCAAATGATGATTTTTGTCCTTGATAGGGTAGCAAACATTGTGGGAAAAGGAGAAAATGCTGGTTACCAACATTTTCTCCTTTTCCTACAATGTTTTCAAAACGGCTTCTCTCCAAGGGTCGTTAAAACCCGAGACTGTTTGGTAAAGGGTTAAATGCTTGTACTACATTACGATATGATGTATATAGCTGTTGGTATTTTGTAAAGCACTCTGTATGGCAATACCTCATTTTCTTCTGCAGCTGTCAATTCAGTATTCAAAGTGAAGTTATTTTTTTGTATCTCTTTATGATATGGAATACTTTCTTTTTCTTCAACTTTTTCACTGCAAATGTCGCCCTGGACAACTTTTGCAGATGGCATAGATCAAGATCAGACTGCACGAAATGTAAAGTCTGAACTTGAATCTACAACATCTGCTGGCTTATGCTGATCTTTGACAAAAATCATGTTCAAAAGTAACAAAAAATATATTTGTAAACTTTGAGAAATACTGAATGCATTTGTTCAGCAGCGAAAGAATCAAAATTCAAAACGGCTTGATAAAAAGTCACAATTTAACAAAGGATGGTATCTTTTAAATACGTGCCATTAAAAAAAAAAACCTTGAAGAATCTGCAGATAATGGTTTGTACAGTTAAACAATTTCAGTCACAAAAATTTAGGATTTACATATTAAAACAACAGCACATAAGAAACCAATTAATATAAGGTAACTTATTCACAACACTTCAAATCTACTTGTCAGAATACTCAAATATGGAATGGAAGAAAATAAGAGTAACTTTACTCATATAAATCAACAAAATTAAACAATTAATATTTTTTCAACCTTTAAAGCACCTTTCAAAACTGGAGTTGTTTTTGCCACTAGTACAGACAAAGATCAGACTGCACAAAATATGCTGTCGGATCTTTGTTGACATTTTTGGTTTTGCTTAGACATTCTAGACAAAGGCAACCTTGAAACTGCATCTGGGTCCATATTCATCAACCATTCTTAAGAATATTCTCAGATTTATTCTCCAAAGTTTTTGAAATGTAAAAGTAACACAACTTCTGATTGGCTAAACCATTTGGTTTAGCCAATCAGAAGTTGTGTTACTTACACAGTACTTTATAATGCTTTACTGAGATACCCCTAGAGCATAGCTCATAATCATACAACAGCACAACCTGTTCATGGAAATAGTACAGTTGAATGTAACAGTAATTTTTATATTTTGTTGATAGACGTAAAAATTCATATTTATACAGTAAAAGGTAAAACACTCCAAAACTAAACATGATAAATAAATACAAAATTATCATCTTTGGTAAAAGTTGAAATATGATTATCGTCTGAGCTTAAGATCAAGAACCGCAAGGAGGAATGTCAATTCAAAGTGTGAATTATATGTTGTAAGCCTCAATACCTTATCAATGGGCAACAAAGAGAGAGCAAGGATATTTGCTTTTTGTAAATTTTCTGCTTGTCCAAGGACCATTCTATCTCATGAATCAGTGGGTTGTTAAGACAAAATGGATTTTATGAATCCATAATAATGTAATGACCTGCTTCGTATAATACATCACAGAGATGCATGAAATCCCCTTCTGCTAGGGAACTACTCATATCTATTGTAAAGTGAAAAAAAAACAACATACAAGTTATTGAATCTGCCCCTAAGTTCATTTTCATGATGGAAACTCCTATAAGAAAAGTACATTTTATAATTCATGTAGAACCTATTTCTTTATTTCACATAATATAAAAATTTCCCCTTCTTGAAAAAAAAGTTGGAAAAAAAAAATGAAACAGGTATTTGTCTTTGATACAACATTGTCAAAATTTCATGTCTATAATTACCGGTAACCCTTTAAAAAGCAATTTGTAAGGTTAACTTTAGAAAACATGGTGGGAGAAGAAGAAAATGCTGGTTACCAGCATTTCATTCTTATCCCATGATATTCATTTTTTTTTTTTCAAATACGAATTCCATCATTTGAAGAAAATGCTAGAAACCAGCACTTTCTTTTCTCTCCATATTTTTTTCTCTTTTTCAATGACAAATTCCATCATTTGCGACTGAACCCTATCATATATTTATGTCATCTGCAAATATTTTTCATTAAGGGGCTGACTGAAATTTTGCCTTTTCATAATGAGTGAATCCCTACCCAAAGCTTCACAATGTCTTCAGACATAACACTGATATCAATAACATTCAGATATAATTAACACATGAAATAACAAACCAACACTAGAAGAAAAATGAATGCAGTGGAATTATTGATTTATTACACTAACTCTTTACTACACAATCCCAAGTTTTAACAACACTAATTAAGAGGGCTTTTGAAAACTTTGTGGGAAAAGGAGAAAATGCTGGTAAACAGCATTTTCTCCTTTTCCTACAAAGTTTTCCACCCTTTCAGAGATAAATCCCGTCATTTGAGCCTGAGTTCAAATTTATCATTTAAAGCGCTTTTAATTTGGACAAGTCTAAATATTGTTGTGTGGTAATGAATTAACTCTTTACGAAACGACAAAATTTTAGACTTGTCCGAATTGAAAGCATTTGCAGACAATAAAATAAACGTGACTCAAAAATTGAAACCAGACTTTAGAAGAGTAGAAAACATTGTGGGCAAAGGAGAAAATGCTGGTTTCCAGCATTTTCTCCTTTTCCCACAATGTTTTCAGAAGACTTCTTCATCTAGATCATAAAAACCAGGGATTGTTTGGTACAGGGTTAAACTGGGTAAAGCTTACAATAACAGAATTATTCTACTACCCCTTTACCAGACCACAAAATTTTAGTCTTGTCGAAATTGAAAGCATTTGCAGACGACAATTTCAATGTGGTTTAAAATGGTGCAATTTTTCTTTGATAGGATAAAAAACATCATGGGAAAAGGAGAAAATGCTGGTAACCAGCATTTTCTCCTTTTCCCATGATGTTTTCAAAAGAATTCTTTCCCAATTCTTTGATAGGGTAAAAAACATTGTGGAAAAAGGAGAAAATGCTGGTAACCAGCATTTTCTCCTTTTCCCATGATGTTTTCAAAAGAATTCTTTCCCAAGGTCATCCAAAGTATGCACTGTGTGGTAAAGGGTTAATTTTTGGACATGTATCTATTTGATCTCACCAATAAAAAACATGATATATAAAAACACTTTTAATGCTGGTAGATGACGATACGTTTAAATACACTTTAATGCCGGTACACAATAATTAACAAATCATTAAATTTTATTCCATGACAAGCTTTTACAATCCATGTACACAGATAAAGATTCTATGTACAGATTCAACAATGACCTTCGTGACAATCTTGGTCATACGATTATCAGTCCCCATATGTGGGTACTTTTCCCACCATGTTTTCCACTTTTCCAAAAAACCAAATTCAAATTTTTGAGTCACATTTATAGTGTTGTCTGCGAAATCTTTCAATTAGGTCAAGTCTAACATTTTATTGTCAGCTAGAGAATGAAATAAAATGAGTTGTGCTTTTTAAAAAGGGGGCTTAATACATATGCAAAAAGTATGGACCTGTGTTAGCCTGCCCAGACCGCGCAGGCTGACTTGAGTCTAACAATTTTGCTCTTGGTTAATACTCTGTGTCTCAAAGGACCATTCTACCTCATCATTTGGTGATTTTCAAACAAATTGGATCCACATTTTGCTACAACTTGCTTAGTTAAATCAATTACTGAGATGTCTAAGACCCCAAAGAAAACAAGTGTGGGAAAAGGAAAAAATGCTGGAGACCGGCACTTTCTCCTTTTCTCATTATGTTTTCTATCCTGTCATGGACAAAAACCATTATCTGACACACATTTGATTTGTAAACTGTAAATGCTTTCATTCTGGTCCAGTCCAAAATTTTGTCGTTTGACTAAGACTTAACTCTTTACCAGATGAGGTAATTTTGGTCTGCTGAAATTGAAAGAATTTGCAGACGACAAATTTAGAGTGACTAAAAAGGTTGTATTTTTATCTGTAAGGGAAGAAAACACTTTGGAAAATGGAGAAAATGCTCATTATGAGCATTTTCCCCTTTTTCCACAGTGTTTTCAAATGCCTTCAACATCAGAGACATAAAAACCAGGGCTTATCTGGGAAAGGGTTAAACCCCTTTTTAACAGAGAATCACTAAAATTTATGGCCTGCAACACGCGAAAAGGGGCATTTGGACATTTGGACAGTTGGACATTTGCGTAAAGTGTCGTCTCGGATCAGCCTGCGCAGTCTGTGCAGGCTAATCCGAGACTGTACTTTACAACTACATTAGATTTTGTGCTACAGTAGACTTGTGCAAAACAGAAAATTACATAATAAGCGGAAAATGTCGTTTCGGATTAGCCTGAACGGACTGCAGAGGCTGATCCGACACAACACTTTACGCAAATGTCCGAATGCCCCTTTTCGCGTGTTGCAGGCCATATCAAAACTGACTGAATCTAGAGGTACACTTGTCCTTTGACCACCAGAAAAGTGACCAATAGCAAACAGTTTTGGCCCAGGTCAGCCTGCGCAGACTGTGCAGGATGACCTTGGTCAACACTTTTTGCAGATGCATTTTGCCTCCCTTTTCACAGAGCATGGCTCATATAATAATAGAAACCCTACAAATTCTTAACACACAAAAAAATAACAAGCAATTTCGATGAAATGATATCCCCCGCCGACAAATTTACTTGACTGCGTAACTTAAAATCGCTCCCAGTCGGCCATTTTTCATCGAATCCAAAAGAAAAAGAAACTATATCGGCGGAATGGGTTATTGTACACACGTATAAAGTTTCATGAAATTCTGTCCAATGGTATTGGAGATATTTTCCCGGATGGACACACAGACAACGCTAAAACTATATTCCTCCGCTTTCGGCGGGGGATAATAAATTAATCCAAGAAATCTAAACTTCAACTAATCAATAATCATTATTGGAATAGTTTCAGTATTTCCCAGCTAATCATTTAAAAAATCTGTAGAGTTTTCTGTATACAACTAGGTAAAACTCACCAACTGGGAACATTTCTATTTAAGATAAAAATGTATGGGCAATCTTGTTGCAAAATCACTAAAAGATGCTATATGTAAAATAATGTATGTATAACAATAGGCCCTGCACTTCGACATGAAGATCTTCCCATGGAAATCACTTTCATGAAAATAAAAAAACATTATGGAAAAAGAAGCAAACAAAATGATAAAACTTCTCAGTTCTGCAGTGAAAGGTTTACAAAAACTTTCAAAAAATACACCAAAAGAGTAAGATATAAAACACAGTTTCTTTGGCATAAGCATTTGTTTACACAGTAATTCTTTACCACATGACAGTAATTTAGACCAGTCCAAATTCAAAGCATTTGCGAGAAAACAAATAAAATGTGGCTGGAATGATTAAACTTGTTTCTGAAGGTTAGAAAACATAGAGGGAAAAGAAGAAAATGCTGGTTACAAGCATTTTCTCCTTTTCCCACAATGTTTGCAAAAGGCTTCTTCCTCAGGGTTGTTAAAAATCAGCACTATTATGCTACCCTATTATACACAGAAGTTATAATTTGAGCTACATTTATCTGCAAATGCTTTCATATTGGTTGCATCTAAAATTTTGTCATTTAAGGATTAAGCCAAAAGCTCTCCTGGAGCACCTTTTGCTCCGGCTAGCTCAAAATTACAAAGCAAATACTGGGTAGTTTTGGTCTTTTGCAAATACACAAATTTAACACTGAAGCACAAAAAGCTGAAACTATATCAAAAATAAAATTCATATTCACTATTACCAGACTACACCATTTTAGACTTGTCCAATCTGAAAGCATTTGCAGAGGACAAATTAAATGTTACTCAAAACTTAAAACTTATAATTCAAAGAGTAGAAAACATTGTGGGAAAAGGTGAAAATACTGCTAATCAGTATTTTCTCCTTTTCCCACAGTGCTTTCAAAATTTTTTTTCTCGGAGTTAAGACACAGGATAGTGAGGTACAGGCGTAACGTTTTCCATTTGTGTTCTCCAACTTACTGGAATATTAATCTTATTCTATATTCAAATACAAGCCACATGGTTTGCTATGGCACAATTTTTCTGCCAGTATTGAAATTTAGAATTAGAATTGAGTTCACAATGGTTGACAATTGATGCCCAAATTTCAACTTCAAAATTTGGGTAAAAATGGTTGGCTCTTTATACAACTACAACATTTTTTACTTTTCCACGGTTCGCAGTTTTTTCAGACAACTATTTGAACCTGATTCTACCAATAGGATCTGATGTAAAAGGATAAAAATTATTGTGGCCAAAGGAAAAAAATGCAGATGGCCAGCATTTTTTCCTTTTTCCCTAATGTTTCAAAATTCTTCTTTTTCAAGGTCTAAATCACTCTGGATCAATTAGTAAAGGCTTAACCCTTTACCACACAATGATGACTTTTAACGACCCTGAGAAAGAAAGCTTTTGAAAACATTGTAGGAAAAGAAGAAAATGCTGGTAACCAGCATTTCGAGGGTTCGGCGCAAAACTGTCATAACTGACATTTTTTACGAAATCCACTTTTTTGCATTATTACATGTATTTTTCACATCCACATCATATAAAAAATTTTTATGGCAAAATACCAACAATTAAAAATTGTGCAAAGAAAATGCGATACTATTGTAAGTGATTATGAGAAATTTTGTAATTGCAATACTATTGTAAGTGCACTTACCATAGTATTGCATTTCAGGTTATTACATTTGACACATAAAAATGATTTGCAATACTACTGTAGGTGCAGTTACCAAATAGTCCTTCATTTCAAAAATATACTTTTAACAACATAGTATTGATTTTTTTAAAGAGGAAATAAGTAATTGAATTACTTCCAACACATGACATCATCGATACACTGGTTAGTGATGTCATCACATTTGAATTTTTGGCTGAATGTGTGACAAAGAATCTTGCATGAGCATGTGCCACATTTATAAAAAATCATCTAAAGCATCTGTGGTGTATGACCTTCTTCAGGCAGAAATTTCCCTAAAATCATGTTAGAATATAAACAGTGATTTAAAAAAGGTAATTCATTTGTCCCTAAATATAGAATGTTTGGTCATTTTGATGCAGCGCAGACAAATCCTTGATCTGTGCCTTTGCATTAATTTTTACCTACATTGCATGGAAACCCCAAACTGTCTATGTTGAATGACAAATTACATTTTTCAAATCATTATGTCATAAATTTAGTGAAGTTTGTTAAATCATTTATTAATCATAATTATGAATAGAGTTATTTGGAATCCCCTGATTTACAGTGAACTCACGAATGACTTTGAAGATAAGTAGTAATTTATTATAAAGGCCATAGGCCTTGGTTCTCATTTATGTTATGTTTTTTAATAGAAAAATTGTCTGAAAAACAAATATGGCACTACAACAGAATATTTAGCATGGTTGTGAACATAATAAATAAACAATTAAAGGAACTCAAATTCATGTTGAATGTGACCAGATCAGAATGGACTAAGCCATTATTGCCTAAGAAAAGGTTATGAAAAAGATAAACCATTGCTCCAACAATAAATGACTATCATTTTCATAATGTGTTCAGAAGACTTTCTCCTCAATTCAAGTATACAAATGATCAGAAACAGAAAAAAAAAGTGAAATTTAAAGTTGTAGACATACTTTTGAGGGTACTGTCAATGGAATGTACATGGAATGGGTTGGATTGGGAATGTGCAGAATGTGAGCAGAATGATTGACAAATTCATCTTGTTCTTAATTTCACTGTACCATCATGTAAATTCTCATCAAAAGAACTTTTATAATCTTCAACCATTTATTGCAGTATGAACCAATATAATTTATTGTTATTATAAATGACAGGATACTTTTGAGTTTCTTTTGTGACATTTTCAAAGTTTTAATATGTTTCAAAAAGGAATGAAATAATTATTTAGTTACATCTGCATTTCTATAGATTTACACTTTAAATTTATGCTTACCATTCCTCTCTAAAAAAGAAAAATCAATTCATTCTGCTTACCACTGAAAATCACCAATAAGGCTCATTGATGGCTAAAGAAATTTAAAAAATTCAAGTTCTATTTCCATGATTAATCTTTTTGTGGTGTGGAAGAACAAGGGTCATAGAGTTTTCACCAGAAATTTCAATCATAAAAATCTGCACCATTTTCACAAAAATAACTCCATGATACCTGGTACAAATGTGACTTAATTATTATGGTGTAAGTGCATAAGAGTCTTGTTAGACTTTTCAAAATTACATTACATATAAATGTTGATGCTTCAACAATACGTTCAAAATGAAAACATTGTATGTCACTATCCTCTTAGCATTGAAAGATCAAAGATCATAAAGCAAACAGTCCTATTTTAAGGAACTGTAACATAAACTTGCAATATTATGACAGTATTAAAATGTCATCCATCGATTGTTGATTGAAGTACCTGTACTTTATTTCACCAACAAGAAACAAATGATAATGTAGTTTTCTGAAGTGCACATTACACATGCATCATTTGATGTACAAATGAAGTATTATTTGATTATAATTAAACCATTGTAGAATGTAACTCATGTATTTTTTGAAACTCCGAAATGAAATTATTCATTGTAATTGGAGTATTGTGCTGTAGAAAAGCAAGAACTACCAGTCAATGATCTCACATGTTTATGTCAATGAGTATTTTATCTTTAAAAAGAACAATAATGAATAAAGGGCCACCAACACTATCACTTTTCTGGAAAGTTCCACAAACTATATTTCCAGTTATTCAGAATGCATCTTTCTTGCAGCAAATATGACCTAGTCACCCTGACTGATTAACCTTACATTAAAGTTCAGTGGTATGGGGGCCAGTAATTTCATGTATCATATTTGCACTGTCAGGATTGTTGCTCATATCATTTACCATGCAACTTATCAGCTTTAGTTTGTCTGCCTCAGCACCTAGCATAAACAGCCTTTTTGACTTTCATACTGGCTAGAGTCTCTCCCATTGCCTACCTGGAGCACATGCCCACTATGGTTAAAAAGACAAGGCCTACAGTTTCTCAACCTTTGAAGAGAAATGTCAAAGGAAAACCTTCATGGGTTGTCATATAATAAAAGGAGTAACTATGAAAGTATGATCATCAGTTCCTAATAAAGGAATCAACTAATTCTGGAAAGAAATACTCAGGCAGGTCTTACTTTAGACCATGACCCCCACCCTGGGGAGGCCAGACACTAAAGCAGGAAACCATTGCAGAAGTCTCATTTGAGAGCATTACTTCCCATTGAGGAAATTCTGCTTTAACAACTTGTTGTAGAGTAAGTGTGGCTCTAGAGTAACACTTCCTCTAAAGAGGGAGTGATTTGCTCCAGAGTGAGTTTTCCTAGAATGTCCTTGTCCAGAGTTAAGGGATCTCAATCCAGAGCAAGATTTCCTGGTGTAGTCTAATGCTAGAACGTATCTTCCTGGTGCAAGTGTCACTCCCAGGCTCTACTGGGAGAAAGTCTCACTCTGGGAAATGTCTCAATCTACAATACAGTACTTTCCATGATACTGTCATTGTCGTAATCTTTCTTTTATTGAAAAGGAAGCTGCTTTATATTTCATTTGCTTTATTATTTTTGTATTTCACGTTGTGGCTGAACATAAAGGGTAGCAACATAAGTATAGATATTATGCAATAACTGTAATATTCTTGGTACATGTACTTCAAAAGAAAAAGGTAGTTTGCTCCCATCTGAGTATCAAAAATTATTCCCTTGTTAGATAAAAAACACATGCATTTTTATTCAAGACATGATTGTGATCAAATGATTTTCATACTTTTCTATACTAGACTATGAATTATTGTATTATGGAATTCATAGATTGATCAGCCATCATAGAATTTAACAACAATGTCTTTTGAGTTTTTCAAAATGCATGTAGATGAAACCAAATCAACACACTTGTAATGAAAGAGAGCATATGTATCAATGATTTTTCTTGAAGCAAATTTTAACATACACTGTTATGAAAGAATCGTTGCCAATAGGCATACCTTTTAGCAAAACCAATATATACTATGTTACCAGTAGTCGCGTATGTATTGCTTGTTTGGTTTGCAACAAGAATTGTTATAAACTTGTGAACTCAGATTGATATTATTTTCACTTGAAGTAAGTGAACTAGTCCTGTGAAATGCCTCAAAAACTGAATATAACAAACTTATTAACAATATACTCCGTTTCACCAGTGATATTACATGAATATATCTCAATCTTTTTATTATTTAACAAATTGTAAATATCCCAATTTCTTCAAGAATAGCATGGTAGCCCTAACAAGGTTACACAATGAAATACAAATCCTGTCAATGACAGAATTTTTACATGTCAAAATTTTTACTTGTTCCATTTTGTATGTTTTGATTACTATGTACCATATGTACATTACTCAATATTTTCCACCTGTAGCTTGACAACAGCCTGTCTTCTTACAATTCAGTTTGCAGGTGGGATAACCATGCTTTATTCAAACTGCATTTCATGGCTACAGATAACTTTTTATTCAAATTAATATACATTATGCATGTACTATGATAATCCATATGTAGCTGCAATGAACTAAAATTCAATCTGGTATCATCTAAGCAATAGTTTTTCCCAACAGCAAGGGGCTGTTTTCATTTTTATAAAACATCTCTTGTTTACTCTGGCTGTGCCATGCATCTCCACAAGATTTGATTTTGCAGGAGCATGACATTATGTATCATAATCATTGTGACAATGTCTGCAGTGACCGTAACTTTCAAAAGAAATTTCTGCTGATTCTTACCTGCTGAATAACAAAGTGTACTTTTAAACATATAATTATATGCTGGTGAAAATTTGATAAGAAACTGTTTTTTGTTGATGTGATGAAGTATAAACAGGTTAATTCTAGGCCTGCGACAATAATATATGTACTGTTTTTGCATTTTTAATGTGTTTTAAAAAAATATCTGAAGAGACACTGAGTAAAATATAGGTGATAAAATTGAACTGACTTGGGAACTACACCTAAAATACTTTTTGTCTTTTTCCTCCGAGCTGACTTTACGAACAGTATGACTTTTTTTTGTGACATGTACAGTATTTGAGCCTTACTAGTTATTTTCCTTGTTAACCTTAGATTATGACCCTAGTATACATACAAAGTTTCAAGTGAATACCTTGTGTAGCCACAACAATAAGAAGTAGCACATACATATTGATGCACATGTGAGTAGAATAGCCCTTTTGTTGTTTTCTGATAGTCTACATAACAAGATTTTCATCTTTTGTGTGTTTAGGACTAGTTACAGCAAAAAATAAATCACATGCAATAGTATTGCGTAAACTTTTATCTTAAGTACTTTTACTAATATAAGCGCAATACTATAGTAACTGCACTTACGATAGTTTTACATAAAATTTTATTCTGAAAGTGAAGTTTTTAGATGCAATAGTAAGTGACATTTTTATCAAAATCATTTTAATGGTGAATGTTACATCAACATTAACTAGCTATTTATAAAAAGGAGTAAAAGTAATGCTAGTAGCCAGGGATTTCTGTGACTTATTTTTGAAACAAAAATTTAGTGAAGTTTTTTTGCGTTCCTGTAAAATTTTCAAAAAGACAGTTACGATACTATTGCGTCGAACCCTCGATTTTCTCCTTTTCCCACAATGTTTTCTACCCTTCCCAAATCAAATTGCAATTTTTGAGTCACATTTATTTTGTCGTCTGCAAATGCTTTCAATTTGGACTAGCCTAAAATTTTGTCGTGTGGTACAGGGTTAAAACCAAACAAACAGAAAGCTACTCCTATAATTTACATTGACTGGATTTTTGATCTGCGTGTAAGTTTAACCTCAATGCCCTTCTCAGGTCGCAAAATCAATTCCGCAACAGGTAACACTTCATCTCGGCTTTGTTTGGCTTCAACATGGAAGTGGTGGAATATAGTGGACAAGATTACCTTCTCCTCCAAGATGGCAAACTTTTGCCCTAAAAAAACCAAGAGCAATGCATGTGAATGCCAACGCTTGGCTGCATTTACTTTTAGAGATGGTGAAAATGTTATGCAGAAAAAGGGGCACTGTTGCGTAAAAAGTATTTTGAGGGTTATTTGCCGTACTGGTATGGCTTCACCTTTTGAAAGTAAACAATTGATTTAACCCTTTACCACACGGCAAAATTTAAGACCTATCCAAATTGAAAGCATTTGCAGAAGACAATTTCATAGTGGCTCAAATGATGCAACTTTTCTTTGATAGGGTAGAAAACTTTGTGGGAAAAGGAGAAAATGCTGGTGACCAGCATTTTCTCCTTTTCCCACAATGTTTTCAAAAGGCCTCTTCTTCAGGGGCGTTAAAAGGCGTCATTGTGTGGTAAAGGGTTAAGTCTGAACTGATACCTTCAGTAATGACAGAAATATTAGAAAAAGGTTGATTTTGGTGAAAACTCTTGGTCGAAAAAGGAACATAACTGCTTGATGCCTACCCGCCATATTGGTACGGGTTGCTTTTTTGATATTTAACAACTAGTCCAAGTTTTAAATACTGTAAGTAATGCCAGAGATAATAATATTATTACAGGGTGTCAAAATTTTGACCAGCAATGACACAGAGGACAACAGGGCTATGACAATACCTAGATGTTTTCCTCGAAAAACTATTAGCCGAGCTAATAGAAATTTGCATATATTACTATGACCTCATGTCCCTTGACAGATCCATGTTATCCATTTCTGTTCAAATGATACTTTTACAATCTCTGTGGTGAGCATCTTTTGAAAATATCACTAGAAAAAGAGGAATTACTCCTTACTAACAATTGTTCCTATTCCCATAAAAGTCAAAAAAGCATCCTCAAACTACAACTTTTTTGCCCTAAGATTCTCATGTTCTACTTTTAATGACTCTGGGGTAAAAGACTTTTGAAAACATGGGAAAAGAAATGTTGGTAACCAGCATGTTCTTTTTCCCACAATGTTTTTCACTCTATCAGAGCGCTACAGTTCATTTTGTACCTGTCTCAAACTTGTCCGCAGGCATTTTCCATTTGAAAGAGTCAAAATTTAGCAGTTTGTTGTTTGGAAAAAGCTTAAATTCTAATTCATTCTGTTATACATATTTTACTTGAATATTTTTTGAAATCGTCCACTGCAATTATGTTTCTAGAGGTTATGAAATACCTGCCTTTTATGCATTGATTACATACCAAAAAATACTCCAAAATTTCACAGCATGCATCTCACATAATCAGTGAACAGACAGCTGTACAATGACACTTACCAATACAATTCCGGGAACCTGCTGAGAATGGCATAAAGGCATATGGATGTCTTTTAGCCCCGTTCTCTGGCAAAAAGCGGTCTGGATCAAACTTGTCAGGATCGGGGAAATAGTCTTCATCCATATGCATAGCTCCAGCACATATAACTATAGTTGTTCCCTTTCTCAAAGCCATCTTACCTTCAAATCACAGAAAATTATAACACTTGTAATTCTTTACCAAGCAATCCTGGCTTTTAGCAACCATGTGGAAAAAGGCTTTTAAAAACCTTGTGGGAAAAGGAGAAAATGCTGGTTACCAGCATTTTCTTCTTTTCCCACAATGTTTTCTACCCTTCCAGAAACAAATTTTAATTTTTGAATTACTGATATTTAGCTTCTGGTCTGCAAATGCTTTCAATTTGGACATGTCTAAAACTTTTTTGTATGGTAAAAGGATAATTATCTTTAACTCTTAACCCTCTACCACAAAATCCCGGCTTTTAAACGACCTTGAAAGAAAAGGCTTTGGAAAACATTTTGGGAAAAGGAGAAAATGCTGGTAACCAGCATTTTCTCCTTTTCCCAAAATGTTTTCTACCCTATCAAAGACAAACTCTCCCATTCGAGCCACCTTTAAATTGTCGTCTGCAAATGCTTTTAATTTTGGACAAGTCTAAAATTTTGTCATTCGGTAAAGAGTTAATCAGACAACAAAATTCTAGACTTGTCTAAATTGAAAGCATGTGCAAACAACAAATTATGTGTGGATCAGATGATTTCAGGAAATGTAGAAAACACTGTGAAAAAAGGAATAAATGCTTGTAAACATCATTTTCTCCTCTTCTGACAATGTTATCTATGCTTTCACAAATAAATCCCATCATTTAAGCCACATCTGGCTTGTTGTTTGCTAGTTTTTTTGATTTTAACAAGTATAAAATTTTGTCATTTGGTAAAGAGTTAACCCCTCACGAAACCATAAAAAATTTCAACAACCCTGAGGCCTTTGGAAAACTTTGTGGGAAAAGGACAAAATGATGCTAAGCATCATTTCCTACTCTTCCCATAATGTTTTCTACCATGCTAAAGAGCTTTATCTGATTTGTAACACTTTCAAATATGTCATCTGCAGATGCTTTCAATTTGGAACTTTGTTGGTTAGAAAGGAGTTAGTCACCTTGCCAAAGAGCATGACTCATTAAACCTTTACCACACAATCCCGAGTTTTAGCGGCCCTGAGGAAGACAGTTTTTTTGAAAACATTGTGGGAAAAGGAGAAAATGCTGGTATCCAGCATTTCTCCTTTTCCAGCAATATTTTCTACTCTTTAACAGACAAATTCCATAATTTCAGCCACTTTTTATTTGATCTCTGAAAATGCTTTCAATTTGGACTAGACTAAAATTTTGTTGTTTGGTAAAGAGTTAATCTGTACTCAAAGTAAGCATTTGTAGATGACAAATTTAGTGTAGCTTAAAAAGACAATTTCTCTTTTTTGAATTATGGACCACATTGTGGAAAAAGGAGAAAATGCTGGTAACCAGCGTTTTCTCTTTTTTCCACAATTTTTCCTTTAAAAAAAAAAAAACAAAAAAAAAAAACAGTTTCCTTCTTTTGAGTAGTGGAAAACTTTGTGGAAAAAGGAGAAAATGCTGGTAACCAGCATTTTCTCCTTTTCCCACAATTTTTCCATGAGCCATCTCTCTATGGGTCATTTTAAGTCTGGACTGTGTGGTAATGGGTTAATGTAACCAGACCAGGGTTGTAAAATAATGTTACAAATCAAGTAATTTTGTACTGGCTGAAGTTGGAGATCCCTGGGCTGGGATATTAACACGAGACCTACATAAGAGGGGCTATACCACAGACAGAGGCCCAGCAACTTAGCAAAATTCTATCTAAGCATTGATTATAGTTATTGAAATAGGTCTCATTGGCACAATTCTATCCAAGAATTGATAACAGTCAATGCAAAAGGGTTCATTCCTCCCTTGGTAACTCGGCAAAATTTTATCTAAGCATTAATTATAGTCATTGCAATAGGTCTGATTGGCACTATTCTATCCAAGAATTGATAACAGTCAATGCAAGAGGATTTATTCCTCCCTCAGTAACTCGGTAAAATTCTATCCAAGCATTAATTATAGTCACTGCAATAGGTCTGATTGACACAATTCTATCCAAGAATTGATAACAGTCATTGCAAGAGGATTAATTCCTCCCTCAACACTATTTCCACTATGGTTGTGAGAAAGCACCTGGTGGCTTTGGAAGAATGTTGGATGAACCAGTGCTACAAATACCCAAAGAAAGCATTGACAGTAACTGTTGCAGCAGGTGACAAAATTGAAATAATGTTAAAAACAGTATTCAACACCAAAAAAAAAAACATACAAAGTTCTGTTACCTATGGAGCAATTCTCTGTTAACTTTCGACCAAACATTGGAACAGAGGGAAAAATTCTCAAAGCTTCCTGAAAATACAAAGAAATTACAGATGATAGTGGTAGAAATGCAAAGTTCCCTCAGGCTAATCTAAGTCAAAACTTTATGCTATTGGTCAATTTTTGATTTGTCACAGGACCAGTCTACCTCATAAAATGTATTTTATGGACCTATAACAATGTGATGACTGTCTTGGTTTCATGTATCACAGAGATGTATTGAGCCCCCTTTTCCCTGTGTATTGCTCATATGTAAAATATATATGGCCTGCAACACGCGAAAAGGGGCATTCCGACACTTGCATAAAGTGTCGTCTCGGATCGGCCTGCGCATTCTGCTCAGGCTAATCCGAAACGGCACGTTCCATTTTTAGATAATTTTCTGTTTTGCGCGAGTCTACTGTAGCACAAAATCTAATGTAGTCGTAAAGTGCCGTCTTGGATTAGCCTGCGCGGACTGCGCAGGCTGATCCGAGACGACACTTTACGCAAATGTCCGAATGCCCCTTTTCATGTGTTGCAAGCCATATGTGAGCCGTGCTCTGGCAATAGGGAGCATAATGCATCATCATTATACATGATACTAGCCCAAGTCATCTCATAATTATGGATCCATAGGAGCCACTTTTTTTCAATAACCGACTTAATCATGAGGTAGATTGGTCCTTTGATTAACAGAAAATTGATCAATAGCGAAAAGTTTCGGTCCAGGTCAGCCTGCGTGGAATGCGCAGCTGACATGGGTCGATACTTTTCACAGATGCATTAAGCCCCCTTTTCACAGAGCACGGCTCATATCCGAATAATCCATTCCAAAAGGCATTTGTAGTAAGGGCACTTTTAATCAAACAAACTTACTTAGACACCACTGAATAATGCTACATACAAAATATAAGCCTATGTAAAACTTAACCTTATCACAAGGCAATGATCCAAAGCATTGAACAATTCAACACATAGTCCTGACTTTAAATGGCCTTGAAAAAAGATGCTTTTGAAAACATTGTGGGAAAAGGAAAAAATGCTGGTTACCAGCATTTTCTCCTTTTCGTACAGCTCTTCTTTTAACTTTTACACAGACAAACTCCATCATTTGAACCATGTATTATTTGCCCTCTGCAGATGCTTTCAACTTGAATGGGTCTAACATTTTGACGTCTGGAAAAGTGGTAATTCAAACAACTTTGAAACAGGACCTCAAGATGCAGCTTCACAAACGCTCATAAGATGAGGCTTCACAAAAATTACTGAGTATTTTGTTTTGATTTCAAACAAGAAGTTTATTTTTCTACTTTTTATGTAACTCTGTGTAAAGCATGTAATCCCTCAAAGTTAATCGCTTATGTTACACCCTCTGGATATAATCTGAATGATCTTAAAAAAAGAATCGTTGATGAGGCTACATCAATGAATTTTTCAAATATATATGTATCTGTGTACAACATGTGATCCCAGGGTGGGATAAAGGTTTTCATATATGTACAAGGGGTTAATGCTACCAGATTGGTCCAGTGACCTGGGGTACCTTTCTCTAATCTGCACATGCATGAAATTTGTGTACACAGTACACTGTATGGGTAAACAAGCAATGAGTCTAAAAGACAAGTTTCACTGACTGCGTAACTTTACAATTTGAGTAAATATTTGCATAATTTTATGCCAACTCATACCTTTGGGTAAAGCAGGGATCGCGTGTAAAAAAAAAATGGCCTTAATCTACGCAGTTTAAAAAAAGGTATCCATGGGCCATTTGACAAAATACCTGCCCTCCAAAAGTTCCTTCACACAACCTTTTTTCACCATTTTTTCTTAATATCTTTATTTTGGAAGTCGATAAAGATGTTTTAATGGTTAAAATACGAATTGACGTGATCTTGCTACCTCTTTTAGTTATAATACCTCCCTTTTTAAAACATTTTAACTTTTATAATCAGTCAAACAGCAAGACGGTCAGAATTAATCAGCATTTTGTTTTGGTGATCAAACCATTGCAATGCATTGTCTGTTCAATAAAACATTTAATTAGACATTTTTTGAAACTTAAACAGAATCAAAAAGTCATTTGGACATAAAGGAAAGATCAACAAGGGTCCTAACCACGTCATCATGTTAGCATTAACTGAAGAACAGCAAGTTACCATCAAGGTTCTTTGTGATCAAGGCATCAACCTCAAAGACATTGCCATTCATCTTGGTTGTTCAAGTTTAGTGTTCTTTTGTTCTACCTAAGGCATTTTCGTTGATGTGAAGTCTTTGCAATGTGATTTGCCAAAATGTTTAGCTCCACTGGCCAAAGGCCAGCGGGCTTATGTCATGACCCGGTGTCCATCGTCCGTCCGTCCATCCATCCGTCCGTCTGTCCGTCCGTGCGTGTGTTAACTTTTTTTTTAAACTTCTTCTTCTCTGAAACTACCCATCCAAATTTGATGAAACTTCACAGAAATGATCCTGCCATGGTCCTCTTTAGAATTTCGTGAAAGAATTTGATTCCTTCAAAAACTCTGGTTGCCATGGCAACAAAACTGAAAAAAAATGAACATCTTTGAAAATCTTCTTGTCTGAAACCATAAGGCCCAGGGCTACCAAATTTGGCATGTAGCTTTATCTAATGGACCTCTATCAAATTCCTTCATATTATAGCCCTGGGGACAAAATTGGCTCTGCCCCGGAGATCACAAGTTTAACATGGGCTTATATAGTATCTGAAATTTAAAATAGTAATCAAGGGAAATAACTCCTGTAACACAAGATAAAGTTTGTTACTATTTACCTCCCTTGATTATCAAACTGCACTTATACATTATTGGAGTTTGGTATTCAAGTTTTTTGGAGAGGAAATGTTCTGTTTTAAGGGACAGTGATTTATTTTGATGCTAATGGTTATGTTCACATGAATGGAATGTTTAATTTAAAGTAAGGTTTCTGTCACTCAAATTTTTTCAGAACTTTACCTTTCATGCCAATGAATAAACCTGCTTGTATTCACTGACATTATCTTTGCATTTAAAAAGATATGACTGTTTTTGTTTGGCGGGTGGGGTGGAGGTTATGTTTTCAAAGTAAGTTTATTACCATACAGACTTTTTATGCTGTATGTCTCTGTCAATGCCAATTAAGCGCATGATACGTTAATTTTACTCTTTAAGAAATGACAATTTTTTTTTTACTGTACCAAGTTTAAAGCCATTGCAAAAAGACAAATTAAATGTAGCTTAAATGACTATTTCTGTCTTTGATAGGTTAGGAAACGTTGTGGGAAAAGGAGAAAATACTGGCTGACAACATGTTGTCCTTTTCTCACGATGTTTTTGAAAGCCTTCTCTTTCAGGGTCATTAACACTTCGATTTGTGTGGTAAAGGGTTAAAAAGCCAGTGGAGCGATACAGGGCCATCATGGCCTTTTTTTTTCTTGGTTTTGCTTAGCAATTTGTTTTCTGTTTTGCAGGCATTCTTACAACAACCAAGGTAGCCATGCTGATCTGCCCAGATCAGCATGGCTACTCTAAAAGAGGTAGCAAGATCATGTCAATTCGTATTTTAACCATTAAAACATTTTTATCAACTTCCAAAATAAAAATACTAAGAAAAAATGGTGTAAAAAGGTTGTGTGAAGGAACTTTTGGAGGGCAGCGTATCTTTTTCCCTTTCCAAAGCAGTCTGAATATAGAAGTTGATCTAGCTTGGTTCACTAGTATCCGAAGAGAAATCTTCCTAAGAAATAAAAAACATAAATAAAATGGACAACAGGTACTGTATCATGATATAAGCTCTTCAATACCACAATTTTTTGCGTAACCCTTTACAAAACAATATTTTCTAATTGATTTTGCATCTGCAGACGAAAAAATAAACATGAGTCAAAAAGTGAAATTGGTTTGGAAAGGGTAGAAAACATTGTGGGAAAAGGAGAAAATGCTGGTTACCAGCATTTTCTCCTTTTTCCACAAAGATTTTTAAAGCTTTCTTTTTTTTTTAGAGTCGTTAAGTCTGGAGTGTGTGGTAAAGGGTTAAACATGTAATCATGGAAGTTTATGTATTGAAAAAAGTTTCAAAACCTTGATACAACATTCAAGATATTTCATTTCCTTCAAATCATCCATGGTAGCATCACGATCCTCATTTCCTGCAAAATTAGAATAAAGAATTTATATGTAATTATATCTATATTATATAACAACTTTTGTTACACATGACATAAATTTGTTCAGCTTCAAATCTATTTGGAAAGATAAACAGAGGATAATCAACTGGTTGTATGTGGTATTAAAAATCTGTTCCTAGATTGGGGTGTGATGAGGTTGAAAAAATGAGTCCGAAGGACGAGTTTTTTAACTGCATCAAACCCCATTCAAGTGACAGATTTTTAATATCACACACAACCAGTTGATTATCCTATTTATTATATTCCTAATTCACCCTTTTTTAATAATTATCAAGAATGGTACAATATGAGCAATATACGAAAAGAGTAGTTCCGGTAACATTCTAAAATTATATCATCACTTGTGATGATAACATAATCATCATCACTAGTCATGTTATTCACTGTGAAATCCCAGTAATTCACAGATAGGAATATAATAAATCTATCTTTATTTCAACACTCACCAAAGTCACCTAAGGGTGCTTTAGTTTTCAGAATTACGTATTAAACATTACAGTTTTAAATAGAATAAAAGCCCAAATCTTAATATAATAATAAAATGTGAGTATTTCTTGACTTTCAGGGCCCTTTTCTTTGTTTGACCCATTACTACACAATCCCAAGTTTCAATGAACCTGAGAAAAGAATCTTTTGAAAACAATGTGGGAAAAGGAGAAAATGCTGGTGACCTGCATTTTCTCTTTTTCCCATAATGTTTTTTTCTGGTTACCAGCATTTTCTCCTTTTCCCACAAAGTTTTCTAACCTTCTAAAAACAAAAATCAGTTTTTTAGTCACATAGATTTTTAAGTCTGCAATCCTTTAAATGCTTTCGATTCGTACAAATTAATAGTTGTTTCGTGCAGTAGTGCAATTCTCTTTTCAGGACCTTCAGTCCTTTGATTTTAGCTTCATCTTACCAAATATAGAATCCAGTTCTTCATGGACTTTTGCTTGAACTTTTGGATCACTGCCAATTAAATGAATGGCCCAGTTTGACGCCATGGCTGTTGTGTCATGACCCTAGAAATCACAATAAAATCAGTCAATACTTTTGATTAAATATGCGTGGGGCTCTCGGAAAAGAGGGTCTAATGTATCTCCATAGCGCATTGTACTAAGCACGTCATCCCATAATAATATCCATAAAATCCATTTTGTGTAACAACCAACTGAATCATGAGATAGAATGGTCCTTGAACAGAAAGAAAATTTATAAGAGCAAAGAGTTTCTATTACTCGAATAAACTGACCCGAGATTGACCTTTATGCAAAGAATAATTAAAGAGTGAATATATATATCATCGGGTATAATCGGACGGTACGGAAATTCTGTTAATGGTAAATGTCGGGTTAGACCCTTACAGTGCCACAGTCAAAATATGAAAGCTTTTGCGGATGACATAGATCAAGATCAGACTGCACAGAAAGTGCACCTTAGATCTACGTTACCCACTATGTATTACTAAATGTAAACCAACAAAATCATTTTTATTTCAGGTATTTAGTATTCTTTAAAGAAACGATGAATCTATTAGCCACATAAAGAGTTGAAAAACGTTCACATAGTTCTGCATAGAGACGACATTAGCCGAAGCTAAGTTTGGACAATAATTCAAGCGTGTAATATATGGTAATAGAGGTCATTTATTTCATGTCAATTTGTTTGAGTAATACCAATGTTAGCCAATGCAGATGCAATAAATCTCCTTTCCACACTGTGTGATTTAAATGCAACAAATTCATTTCCAATCAAATAACGGAACTTGTCTTTGAAAAGATTGAAAATATTGTGGGAAAAGGAGAAAATGCTAGTTACAGGCATTGACTTCTTTTCCCACAATGTTTTCAAAAGCCCTCATTAAAACTCAGGATTGTTTGGTAAAAGGCTGAAAACAAATCTCCAAGATGAAAGTATCTACCTCCTCGTAAAGGGTCAAAAGTTTAAGAAATTATTTACTTCCCCTCCAATGTCAAGAATGACATAGAAAACATTGCGGGAAAAGAAGAAAATGTTGGTTACCAACATTTTCTTCTTTTCCCACAATGTTTTCAAAAGCCTTCTTCCCCAGGTTTTTTAAAACTCAGCATTGTTAGAAAAAAGGGTTAAAAACAAACCTCAAAAATGAAAACGACCTCTCTGATGTCAAAAAATGAAATAGAAAACATTGTGGGCAAAAGAGAAAACCATCATTTTCGTCTTTCCCAAAAATTTTTTCGAAACCCCTCTTCTTTATAGTCATTAAAACTCAGAATTATTTGATAAAGGATTAAAAAGCAAACCTCAAACATGAAAGTATCCACTTCCTCTCTAATGTCCATAAATGACAGTTTTTCCCCTTCACTTGTGGCACAGAGAAGCATGTCCAGAAATGCTAACCTTTTCTTGTCCCCAATTTCCTCAGCATCTTTACCTTCCAGTAGCATTTCCATCGTGGTGTCCTTATTGTGAAGTTTGGAAAACTCAATCTGTCTCTCTCGGATAACCTTTAGAATGATAAAAATAAAATTTCTTCAATTTGTTCCCTTTAAAGAATGGTTACCAGCATTTCATCCATTTCCCACAATGTTTTATATACCCTTCCAAGTATAAATATCATTATTTGAAACATGTTTGATTTGTTGTCTGAAAATACTTTCAGTTTGGAAAAGTATGCATGGTGAATTGTACAAATACGAGCGTTGTTCGATATGTAATGTGTATTGTACGATATCTCAAAAGCATTCGACTGAAATAGTGAAATGAACATTACATCCCTTCAAAGTATTCTCCGCGGTTTGAAATACATAATTTCAATCTCTGCATCTATTTCTAAAATGCGTCACGGTACGCTGACTTAGGTAGACCTCTGAGGCACTGACTGATGGCTGAGCCAAGGGCTTGTCGGGACTTGTAACAACGACCAGATAAGAACTTTTTAAGTTTTGGAAAAAGGAAAAAGTCGCATGGGGCTAGATCTGGAGAGTATGGTGGGTGTGGCAAGACGGTAACCTTCTCCGACTTCAAAAATTGCTTCACAAGCTCAGATGTATGTGATGGAGCATTATCATGAAGTAGACGAACATGCCTAAATCCTGACACAGGGCGTCATTTAAGATAATATTTCTTGACCTTTTTTAGTATAACATCTCGGTAATACCGACCTGTAACACTTTTGCCCTTCGGCATCGGAATTTGTACTGCTATACCATCACATGAGAAGAATATGCAATAAAGAACCTTCTTCGTGCTTCTTTTGGCAACTACAGGCCTTCTACCGTGTTTAGTTAGCCATATTTTGTTTCCAATTTTTCTTACTGGTTCGAAATAGTGAACCCATGTTTTGTCACCAGTAACAATGTTTGCAAATTGTCTTTGATTGAATTTGGGAAACATTTTGAGCAATTGCTTAGCGGTTTGTACTCGTACCCGTTTTTGGTCATCTGTCAATATATGTGGTATCCATCTGGCAGAAATCTTTCGTACTTTCAAAATGAGCTTCAAAATGAAATGCACCCGCGATAGCGATATGCCAACAGCGTTGGCAATATCACGAATCGTGTATCTGCCATCACTTTCAATTATTTCCCTGACTTTTGAGGCATTTGCCTTGCCTGTTAAAGTCACAGGTCGGCCAGATTTTGCTGCATCTTTGATGGACTCTGTGCCAGTCAGAAATTTCTTTCTCCAACTACGAACTGTCTCATAAGATACCTTATCAGACCCATAAACTTCCCCCAATTCAGTAAAAATCTACATTACCGAATGACCGAGTTTTGTGCGAACTTTTATATAAGCTCTAATTTCTTCAATATTCTTAATCCGTTTCCCAACCATTTTTACAACAGTGGTCAACGACTAGCTCTATTGAAATGACTATAAGTTTAAAACTATGTGGAGCTGAAGGCTCGTGTTTATACCGTTGGAAAGGTATTGAATAGAGCTATTCAAGCGTATCATCATCCACGAAATCGTGCAAAGCGTTATCGCGCTGTGGTACAATACACATTACATATCGAACAGCCCTCGTAAGTAAATAATCAAAATTTAATTTCTCGAAAGCTATTTTCTGAAATCTACGCAAATGTGTTACAGTTTCAGTAATCTGCCAAATAACCATTCCCTACAAGTTTCAAAGAAATGAGGTAATGTTAACTTTAAAAAGAATAACTCATCATAAGGCTCATAACAATCTATGTAAGTTTCAGAAAGATCTGGTGAAAATGTCGATTTCATTGCATAAACAAGGAAAGGTCAGACGAACAGACATATGACCAAAACTATGCCATGATATAATTATGCTCTTTTAGGGTACATTTCTCTAAACTACCTTTGCACAAAATTTGCATTCGCAGTTTAGATAAGCAAGCATCAAGTCAGAAATAAGTTTCAGTGAACTGCATAACTTTAAGATTTGAGTAAATGTTTGCATATTTTTACACCAGCTCAAGCAGGGATAGTATTTATATTCAATCAAAAAAAATTTGCGTAACTCTATGCAGTTCAGTGAAAGGTACCTTTGGCCTTTGTCCAGTAGAGCTAAAAACCTTATTTACAAGGCAATTAGTAGCAAAATTGGTAAAAGATACAAACCTTTTCAGTAAAACTGTGAAGCGTGTCGAGGGTTTTTGTACATTTTCTGCCAGGACCAATGGCATTGTAGATGAAACTGGGCCAGAACCATGGAGTTCTCATTCTTTTAAAGATATACTCTGATGCCCTAAAATAATTTATCGCAAGTGAAGGAAGGTCCCACAAAAAATTGCTGGCAGAAAATTTTTCCTTCAACCATAATGATTCTACATGACTGCATCCATATGTTAACTGTTTACTGCCAAGAACGAGAAAATTTTAGGCTCAACTAAGGTGAGGGCATTTGCAGATGACAAATGCAGCTCAAATGACAATTTATGTATTTAATCAGGTAGAAAACATTGTGGGGAAAATGATAAATTGCTGGTTACCAGCATTTTCTCCTTTTGCCACAATGTTTTCAAAAGCTTTCTTTCTCAGGTTGTTAAAAGTCAGGATTATGTGGTAAAGGGTTAAATTTTAAGTCTTTACCAAACAACATAAATTTGGAGTTGTCCAAATTGAAAGCAATTGCAGATAACAAATAATGTGACTTAAATGATGACTGTATTTGTGTCTGATGTAGAAGAAAACTTTATGGGAAAAGAAGAAAATGCTGGTTACCAGTTACCATGTTTTCAGAAGGCTTTTTGCCTAGGTTTTGTGTGGTAAAGCATTGATTAATGATAATTATCAGTATTTTGCAAGGTTGTCCCCTGCTGCAAATTTGCTTTTGGAAGTAACAAGTTTTTTTTTTAGAGAAGCACAGGTAGGTGTGTCAGGAGTTCATCAAGAAAAGAGTTAAAACAGTCACTATCCATTTATCCTGCAAATTCAGATCAATATCCATTATCTCCCTACCAAACGATAACATTTCAGACTTGCCCAATTTGAAATCATTTGTGGACATCAAATTTATTGCTTCTCAAATGATGGAATTTGGCTTTGATGGGTAGAAAACACTGCAGAACAAGAGCTTTGCAGAGCAGTGCATATGCGCCCGAAGGGGCTTGTCAGTGAAATGGGTTAAAATCTAGAACGCCAACAGATATCAAAATTTTAAGAGTCACATGCACAACTACACATCATAGAGATTCATTGTGGTAAATTTCAAATTAGTCCAATGGAAACTGTTGGAGGAGTTACGTACACAAGAAATTGCTAACGGACGGACAGACAGACAGACGACCAGGGCCATAACATAATATGACCCTTTGGGCGTATAAAAGGAGAAAATCCAGGTTAGAAGCATTTTCTCCTTTTTTCTACAATATTTTCAAAAGCCTTCTTCCTCAGGAGCATTGAATCTTGTGATTGTGCTTTAAAAGGTTAATTCTTTACCACACAATAAAGTTGTGGATTCAACCAAAATGAAAATATTTGCAAATGACAAATTAAATATAGCTCAAATGATGAAATAAATAAAACATTTGTTTTTTCCAGTGAAAGATCAAAATTTATTTGATCTCGTGAACATCATTGGTACTATTTTCACTCACAGTTGTGCCACTCGTGAAAATATGACTGATAATGTTCACTCAATGAAATAAATTTCAATCTTTCACCATAAAAAACACATATCCTCTATGTATATGGACTTAAGGTCAACCAACCCTCACAACTCTAACAGTCCATTAAATGATAGAGACCAAAATACCATATATCTAAATGAAACCATGCTTGCATATGGCTCAGAGGAGGATATTTTTAGTTCTATTTATTAAAAGATGTAGCGGGTAACCTAACCACACAACCTTTATATATCCAGCAGTTTTTCCCCACCTGAGGGAGGTTTTGCAATCCTTAACATGCCTTTCACAATTATAGTTGCTTTTGCACCCAGTGTAGATCAAAATCAGACTGAACAGGCAGGCAGCCTGATCTTTGAACTACACTGTACCCTTTGCTGAAACACTATAGGTGAAAGCAACCATGAAATTACATAATCAGCATTTTCTCCTTTCCCCACAATGTTTCCTACCCTATCAAAAAAAAAAAAAAAATTCCATCATTTGAGCCATATCTAAATTGTCGTCTGCAAATGCTTCCAATTTGGACAAGTCTGTGGTAAAGAGTCAAGTGTTAAGTGTAGGGTGAAGCAAGCTCTGTTTTCATTAAATTTTGTAATGTGTCCAGTGCAGAATTGGAGTCATTCATTCCCTGCCCCCCCCCCCCCCCCCTTGAAACATTTTGAAAACAATCTTGCATATGGGTTTGTCCTGGGCTTTCTACACTCTAGGGTATTTATTTTGCATATAAACCATCAATTAATCATAACAGACTTTAAATCAGAATCTTGTGGATTCAACTTTGCACTAGAAAATTAAGCAGCTGAGCACCTGGACTGACCATGCAGTTTCTCATGATTTCACGAATTGTTCACCATTATTAAATGAACAACAGTCAGTAAATGGATTTTACGTCTCACCAAGGAGACTTTTTGAAATTCTACAAACACAAACTTACATGTATACAGCCTGGACATATTTGGAGTTCTTGTTGTGTTGAGCATTCACTGATCTACCCATAGCAGTTTCTGTAGTACAATAGAAGGCAATCAATGAAAGCTGAAGAAATAGTAAAGATGAAATGATACATGGATCCGTGGAAATCGATATTTGACCAATCAGGTCATCGCATTTATTTTACCCGATGTGCAGCCTTGTTGTCTGCTATTTCAGCTCCCAAACAAACGACTGTTAACTTTGGAGGGATGCGACAGTTTTTATTCATTTTGAGTTTTAAACGTTTGAATTTAAGAAAAAGTTTAAAATATGTGCTTTGTGAATGTGTACTGCTGACGTTAGATCACGCAGAGGCTGTAGACAAGTTTGAATTATGATAATGACTGATAATGGGACATTTGCAAGGAGTTCTGATCAGCGCTACATTACATGATGGATTAATTAATGCTTTAGTTTTTTTTCCCCCTCTGAAAGATTTTGAAAGAGACAAAAATGTTTTAAAGTGGAAAACAAAGGTAAAAATAGATCTAATGAAATACTTACAAAAATAAAATATGTTTACTTAAATATATCGAACCTTTTTCAGTAACCTATGCACATCCAAATGGTACTTGCCATCAGTGTTTCAGTTTGATGTTAATCTTAACCCTTGGTGCATGAAGAATATGCTGAATGTGTAGATATAGATCAGATTGCAAATAACAAGCAGTTTAATCTTGGATTAAAAGTATCTGCTATTTACAGTAAGCACATTGACGTGTATTCCTCACAACGTACTCCTCACAAAAAGTAGAACTCAGTTTTGAAATTAAGTCTAACTCTGTTCTGTACCGGTGGAAGTTCAGCTAAACAGGCAACTTATGTTAATTAAATATACTTTTTACTTAGTCGTATTAAAGTGGATAAGCACATCTGCCATTTCAAAGGATGTGTCGGTAAACTGTTAACTGATGAGAAGTGTGTTTG
Organism: Hippopus hippopus; assembly: GCA_946811185.2. NCBI lineage: Eukaryota > Metazoa > Mollusca > Bivalvia > Cardiida > Cardiidae > Hippopus > Hippopus hippopus. Next base: position 70,510,662 of record OX328096.1, read on the forward strand.
ATTGCAAACCAATTTGCCGCTCTAATCAACTTGACCACCCGTTGTCTTCAGTATATCATAAGATAAAACAAACTACCATCACTGATATTAACAAGTTTGTTAATTGACAGCACACTTAACACATTTTAAAATCATAAGACAACCCTTTTTCCCTTAACCTGAAATTGAAATTTTTCACAGTCAAGTCATAGTCAACTTTTCATAAAATTACACATCTCTGTAGAATCAGACAATCTATAATGTTTTCGGAATGCTTGTAATTCAATGTTGTTTATTTGGGTATGATGTTGAGATGACTTTACTAGCCTGACGAAAACAATAAGTATCTTTAATTCTATTATAATGTGGCAAAACGGAGGTTTGTTGAGGTGTTTTATTCTTTCTCGTTGAAGTTCAAAACTAGATCTTTTACATTGTCCGTAGCCCCCATAAATCACCCTTTTTGTACATATCTTTGTGTGAATTTGTTCAAGCATCTTTAAATTTCTACCAAGAATTCATCATCGGCAGAAACATAATTTTTTTTTTTCTGAATTTTATTGCGAGAAACAGCCATGACAGCATGATTTAAGTAGCCTATCTGCTATACTGTATATGTATTTACTGTGGTTGTTAGGGAGCCCTTGGCAACAGTAAACAAGGAAGTCAGTTTATCTTATCACCACGGATCCATGTATTGCTCTTTCACTCTTGCCTACACAACAAAGTTTGAAGTCGTCCAAATTGAAAGCATTTGCAGACTTCATATTGAATATAGCTCAAATCGTCAGATCTGTCTGTGATAGGACAGAAACATTGTAGGAAGAGGTGACAAATGCTTGTTACCAATATTTTCTCCTTTTCCCCACACTGTTTTCAAATGGGCTTTTTCCCCCGGGTCTTCAAAAGTCAAGACTGTTTGGTAAAGGGTGAACTCCTACTAAAGAACAGAATTTCAGATTTTTGTTTGTATTGGGGTTAAACGCTGTTTTAACAGCATAAGTCATATCACGGTGGTCAGTGCACCTACCCATGTGTTTCCTGGCTTTCTCACACCAGTACTGACACAACTTTCTTTCCCAGTCACTGACTACTTTTCTCACATGCGTCAGAGGTGAGAGGTGAAAAATCACCCAAAAGAAGGTTTACTTCAATAAGGTATAAATTCTGCAATCACCAGGTCACAAGTCAGATACACTCACCACTGACCTACCCAGCCAGGCAGAGAATTTTAGATGTTTTAAACTGGAAGCTATTACAGACCCAAAATTAAATATGGCTAAAATGATAAGATTTGTCTTTAAAATCTGTCTTTAAAAGGGTAGAAAAAATAGTGTGATAAGGAGAAAATGCTGGTGACCAGTATTTTCTCCTTTTCCCACAATGTTTTAAAGAGCCATCTTCCTCATGGTCATTCAAACATCTGATTGTTAGAACGCTTGATTATCAAAGGGTTACAGAGCCAATAACACCTGAAGTTGCTCTTGCAGACAGTGCAGAAGATCAGATTACACAGACCATGTAGTTTAATCAAACATTTACTCTTTCCAGTATTTCGTGACCTGACAGTTACAACAGTCTTGAAATTGGTACATTTTTGTACTTTTGTTTACAAAAAAAATCTGCTGCACTCAAATTGTCAATTCATCATAAACTATTATCCTGCTACAATAAGTACTGTATACATGGATATATATGCGTGTCAAAAATTTGCTAATCACTGATTACAGACATTTTGCTTACGGAAATGTTTGCGAATTCAAGACACTCTTTATTAGTAATTGGTATACTTGTTGTAAAATATGTGAACAGAAGAGTTTGGGAATTTTACAAATTCACAAAATTGCAAACGTTTCCATGTTGCTAAAATTTCCATATACACATATACAGTTTTTAACCTGTTACTACACAATCCCAAGTTTTAACAACCCGAGAGAAGAAGGCTTTTGAAAACATGGTGGTCACCAGCATTCTCTCATTTTACCACAATTTTTTTCCACCATTAGTTTTCAGAGACAGAAATCATCTTTTGAGTTAACTGTAATTTGTAACCTGCAAATATTCTCAATTTAGTCTAGTCTGCAATTTTGTTATACAGGGTTAACTTCAGACTTCTATTGTAAAGAACTTAAGTGTTCTCCATGCAATTTTCCAAACAACATTTATGAGGAAAACAATTGATCATTTCCTTTTCAAGGTTTTATAATCAAGATACTCTGCTAGTTCGAAACTTCTTTGATTTAAGAGTTTTTGCTTTGCATATCAGTTATTCTAACACATTTATCATGTAATAAATCAAAGGGTTATGTGACAGAAGTCATGTGACCATCCAAAAAAAAAAAAAGGTAACTATTACAAAAAAAGGCATGCATACCACATATGATATCCAGTGCACACAGGGTTACATCATTGAAGATGTTGTAAGATTCTTCGCCCACATGTGTGTACAATTTTTTCAACAGCACTCTAGACTGATCATTGAAAACACCAACAAAGTCATGGAGAATCTTGAAGTGGAATGTTGGCGTCAGCATTTTCCTTCTGCTCTTCCATTTATCCCCTGTGCTGAAATATACTTTGGTCTTTATGCTACGGTCCATGCTAGAAAATTTTCTCTTAATCCATAACCCTTTACAAAAAAAGCCTGGGCTGTCATGACCCTGGGAAAGAAAGCTTTCTAAAACATAGAGGGAAAAGGTGAAAATGCTGGTAACCTCTGGGTTGTAAAAATGCTGTATTCTTTGGTAAACGATAATCGATAAAACCTTAAAAGGATATTTTCACTCAAAGAAAGAGCACAACTCAACCTAAATACTTTTCTAGTCAGGATATTTTGTGTTCTGTGTAGTCTGATCTTGACTTACAGAGTCAGCAAAAGCATCTAAAATTACTCCAGATATTTCAAGAATCATTGACTGATTACATTGTGTGTATTGCCATTTTCAACATTATTTCAGTTATGTCGCAGATGCCCTCTAGGAGTTTATTTGACAAGTACTATGCACAATATTCTTTCTTATGCAATGGCTGTTTGCCCACAAAACCATCATCAAAACAATGATCAGCGGTTAGAAAGGGATGAAGCCTGTCGCAATGATAATCATCAATCATTTTAAGAATAAAAATGGAATAAGCATGCTTTTTATGTCAAGGTAATAAGTGTTACGGGAGATCACTCCTTCCTTACTGCAATGCTTCTTCCTGTATAAAATCAATACCCGACAACTGCGTTAGGCAGAATTCTCTTTAGCTCAGTGGTTAAGGTGTTGGTCTTTTGAACCTCAATAAATTACAATCTCATCCACATGGGTTCGAATCCTGCCAAGTGCGATTTATATTTGAGCTATGCAATTGTTGCAAACTTTCATGTTTGTAAGATATGACCCTTTCAGTGCCAAATTTTTATACTTGACCTCTTACAATAGCTGAAAATACAATCCACTGAAACCTACAAAGAATTTTATCTTATAGGCTGGACTAAACAAGCAGACAGTGTAGATCAAAGAGCTTGAAAAACATTTCTGGAAAAGAAAAAAAAAAAATGCTGGTAACAAGCTTTTTCTCCTTTTCCCACAACCTCCCACTGTTTTCTACCCTATCAAAAAGAAATTCCATCATTTGAGCAACATATTACTTGTCGTCTGCAAAATTAATGCTTTCAGTTTGGACAATTCTACATTTTTGTAGTGTGGAAAAGGGTTAAAAGATTTTATACAATACAGAAACAAATCCATAAATACCTTGTTAAAAGTCCAGTTCCCAGCCATGGATGTAGGAATGAATATTCCTCGGACTTGTCCAAGTGTTTTGAGCTGTTCATTAAAGGCTACAAAAAATAATTGTTGTGATAAGTTAAAATGGCACTGAACTCCAATACAAACAAACAAATAAATGAGCCGTGCTCTGGCAAAAGGGGGCTTAATACATCTGCGAAAATTATCGACCCAGGTCAGCCTGCGCAATCTGCGCAGGCTGACCTGGGCCGAAACTTTTCGCTATCGGTCAATTTTCTGTATGTTCAAGGACTAGTCTGCCTCATGATTAAGTCGGTTGTTGAAAAAAGAAGCAATTATGGATTCATAATTATGTGATGACTAGGTTGGTATGATGTATCGCAGAGATGCATTAAGCCCCCTTTTGCCAGAGCATGGCTCAAATCTATTTAATCTGATGTCTGCACAAAGTTTAAACAAGGAAATGTCTAAAATTTTATCCCTTGGTAAAGAGTAAACCTTTCAGACTCACTTCAGCCTCCTCAGGTCTGCAAACAAGTACCAGAGGGTGTGTACCAAGCATCAATCGGAATACCCGCAGTGGTCCATACTCCTTCATGTACTCTCGCATTTGCTGTGTAAATTCTAAAAAAAGAAACACTACTATAAAAAAAAGAAGGCTTCATTATTTTTCGAAGCTTTCATAAAACAATTCTTACAGGCGACAAGTAATATATTTATACAGAAAATCTAAGGAACCAATTTTTGGACAATCCATAGTTGGAGCAGTTTTACTCTTTTCGGTGTTATAAGGTGCCTGAGGAAGAAGGCATTTGAAAACATGGGAAAATGAGAAAATGCTGGTAGCCAGTGTGTTCTATCCTACCAAAGACAAATTCCATCATTTGAGTCATATTTAAATTTTTGTCTGCAAATTTGTTCAATTTGGAGAATTTTTCATGCTATTATAAATTTAGATTATTACATATTGGTCAAGAAAACTAGTTTTATAATCAGATTATTAATTATCCAATCAGAAACTTCCTGATTTGGGAGATTTATACATGTTTCCTTATTCCAAATTTTGGGACATTTTTGACTGGAATAATAACCTTTCTCAAAACCATCTGGGTTTCGAGAACCCCCAAGGAAAAAGACTTTTGAAAACAATAGGAAAAGAAGAAAATGTTGGTTACTGACTATGCTGGTAACCAGCATTTTCTCCTTTTCTCACAATGTTTTCTATTCACAATGTGTTTTAGCAACATTTGTCATCTGCAATTGCTTTCAATTTGGACCAGTCTAAAATTATGTTGTTAAAGAGTTAACCCTTTGCCACACAATCCCACACACCAGAGTTTTAACAATCTTGTGGAAAAAGCCTTTAGAAAACATTGTAGGAAAAGGATAAAATGCTGGTAACAAGCATTTACTCCTTTTCCTATATTTTTTCCTAGCCATTCAAAGACAAATCACATCAGTTTAGTTATATTTAATATGTCATCTGCAAATTGTTTCAATTTGGACGAGGCAAAAATTTTGTCGTTTGGTAACAGAGTTAACTACAGCTGTCACTGAATGTGACTTAATACCCCCCCCCCCCAGCACTTTGACAGACACAGGCAATTTAACAAAAAACTTTCTAAGTTCAATGGGAGATTACCCTTGAATCATAGGGAGTAGATGATTGAAAACTGCATCTTGCACAACTTCAGTATACGATCAATGTATCAACAAACTTTCAATACAATAGCAACATAACTGTAGGAGGAATTCACGACACAAAATTACTAGTATTTTGTACACAAACGGACACATGGACGGACACACGGACGGATGGACAGACAGGCTGATTCCAGTATCCCCCCAAAAACATTCGTTTTGCAGGGGTATAATGAAAGAGTCTCGATCAACATTAGACTGCACATAGTGTGCTGTCAGCAGCCACATCTTGGTTCACACTGTCCCAATAAGCAAATGAAGTTTTGTCTAGCTTTAACGGTGGCCCTTCAGATTTTGGGACGAAAATTTTACAAAAATACAAAAAAATCATCCAGATACTCCCAAAGCCTTTTAATTTTCATTCATAAAATCCCAGTAGTCGAAAACCATCCGACAACAAGAGAAATTAAAGATTTACTACGGCCCAGGTTGACACCGACGGGAAACACGGTCTATTTTTACATGAGCAACTCGCTCATTTACATACCGGAAATATACAGACGAAGCTTCAAACATAGCGTCCAAAGAAGACATTATGGAAAATAATTACATGTTTGTTATGTTATGGAATTAAAGCTTCATTAGTCACGTGCCAGTCACTTGACATTCCCACAATGCTTTATTTGATTTCTGGCGCGAAATCTAAAATTACCTTAAGAGGCTACGTAGCCTTTTAAGGGAACACCATCAAAAAAAAGGTTTTTGGTAATTTTATGATTCTTAATTATTGATGATTTGTATTGTTTTTTCATATAAATTTCAGTGATATATATATTTTCTAATTTGGTGAGATGTGAAAAATCTAAATACCCACCTTTAAGTGATAAAATTGGAAAACATAACCAGTGTCTGGGATTTTTCTGTGGAGCCCATCTTTGGGCCCCCATATTTGAGAAAGAAAAATCCCCGAGTTGGGCGTTTTTGACAAGTAATGTACCTGTAAATGTACCTAAAATGATAGGATTTGTCTTTGAAAAGGGTGAAACATTGTGAGAGAAAAACAAAAACACAAATTTATGTTATCAACATTTTTTTCTTTTTCCCAAAATGTCTTCAATTTTCTTCTTTTCAGGGATCCGTTGATGAGAAGGATTAAAGCTCTGAGGATAGAATTTTGGTAACTCTTTCCCAAAAGACAAAACTATAGAACAGTTCAAATTGAAAGCATTTGCAGATGACAAATAAAATGTAGCTGAAATGATATGATTTGTCTTTGATAGGGTTAAAAACATTTTGGGAAAAGGAGAAAATGCTGGTTACCAGCATTTTCTCCTTTTCCCACAATGTTTATGAAAAACCTTACAATCAGGGTTGTTAAAAACTCGGAAATGTGTGGTAAAGGATTGAAATGTATAAGAATTCTCAACGTTTTGCCCATTGTAACTAGCACTCGTGGAGATCCTGTTACACAAACACAATCATTAAATCATAATTATGACAATCTTCTATTCTTGTTATCATAATTAACATTCTAATCATTACTTTATACATGCATATGATAATATAGTGAGTTGTTAGATCAGTTCTTGTCTGTCTAATTCTACTTTTTCAAGAACAAAACTTAAAAAGTGCTTTAACCCTTCACCAAACAAAAAAAATATTTGGAGGGGATTAAACTGAAAACATTTGCTTAAAAAAAAATCAAATGTGGCTAAAATGATGATTGCTGTCTTTGATAGGGTAGAAAACATTGTGGGAAAAGGAGAAAATGCTGGTTACCAGCATTTTCTCCTTTCCTACACTGTTTTCAAAGCCTTCGTCCTCAAGGTCATTAAAGTCCGGATTGTGTGGTAAAGGGTTAAGAAGCCTATTTAGATTTTATGCAGTGAATAAAAACTTTGCCTAATACTGATAAAACAACAAAATATATTTTTCTCTGATGATTGCATTCAATAAATGCGACTATGATGTTTACATAATGGGTGGTAATTCATGCAATTAGTAATTCAGCCTGTTTCTTATGGGATATGACAATGTCACACTTATTTGAATACAATGCCACATAGTCAACATGTGTTATTGATCACATGACGTTCCGACAAGCCTTGAAACCATGAATCAAATACATTATCTGTAGATGCCATGTATTTTGTTTAATCAGGTAAATTTTTTGGCGTAAATGAATGTGCTGGTTTTTGACCTACTTCTTGGTACCAATAAAGAATGAATACGGTAGACGGTAATTTGCGAATGGTCAAAAATACAAACATGTTTTTTCAGCGACCCCTACTAGCATATTTGATTGCACATTTATGATACTACTGGTACTACTGGACATGTACAGCGAGAGTCGAAAGTCGAGAACAAAAGTTGAAAGCGGAGAAACACAAGGGGTCGTGTAAACATTACCAACGACAATTATGGAGTATGTAAAACTGATTCAAATTGGATATGTACAGCGATGGACGAAAGTCGGGAATGAAAGCCGAAAGGAGAAAAACTGATTCAAATAGCATTAGCTTTTCCGAACAATATTTCAGGTTCAGAGGATAACAGAGGATAAGACAAGTCTATGTTTTTCCTATGGCATACCAGTGCACCACAGTTATAAGCTGTGCCGGTCATATATCTGCTTTGGTGTCTCCAAACACTGCTTGTTATCACTGGAAGACTGTTAGTATAAATTGCATCTCCTAATAACGCACAATTACTAAAGAAAAAAAAAAAGGCAAATCTCCAATTTGGCGCAACTGCTGTGTGTCATTCTGGTGGCCGAGAAAGCTAGACTCAATATAGCCAATAGTACCCGAGCAATCAACCGTGATTTACGTATTTAAACAATGGTAATGATGATGTCCAGAGGAGCAATGTCCTTAATGTTTGTTTTGATGATAAATTTCACGACTAGTCGCATCAATAGCACCTAAAGTTGCTTCAATTTTATGTCATGTGCCCTCCATATTTCGACACTCATCCAATGATGGCCAGCGAATATAACCTGCTAAACACGTATAAAATACTGGAATAGCCGTCTGTGTCTCATTTTCAACAGTTGCTAAACTCACCTTGAAAAGTGTTGAAAGCATTCTATATATCGAATATGTTCGTAACCACATACTTGATAAGAGGACTCTTGCGTTTCGACAAAATATTTGGGAACTCGGGCAATTCTACTTTACTGACTAATTGAAGAAATGTTTTGGATCATACCCGTGGCTTGAAAAAACTCGTATTGTTGACAACATATCATTCAAAAAAACATTTCTCCCAGAATACTGTCATAATCATAATGCAATCTGCTGCGAATATCAAGAAATGGGATTGGCGTAAATGGCACATAATATCCGGTAAAGCCGATGCATATTTACGATAATGTACGAAATCGGGTGGTGGTTGGCACAAAGTATTGCCTCAATAAGGTATTGGCATCTGCGAGTATTAATTTCACAAGAATATATATATTTTGGTAGTGACAGTAAACGTTTTAAAAATGGTGATTGTGTACATTCTGTTTTCCAAACGGATTATAAGAATTTAATTGACACGATAAGCAATGACTGTACACAATCACCACTTTCAAAACATATACTTTCAAAATCAAAATAAATATTTCCTTAAAAAAAAAAAAACTGAATGTATATGTATAGAGCTGTGCAACTAGCCTAAAATAATTCGTGCAAGGCGTTGGCAAACAGTTGTTAATTTTCTATGCAGATTTTATTAATATGCTACACAGACCTTACACAACCAGTCCACCACTTTCAAAACGTATACTTTCACAATCAAACTATACAATTGATTTATTGAATGATGTTTTATGCCGCTTTCAACATTATTTCAGTCATATCACGGCGACAGCTCGCATATACATGTATTTCCTGGGTTTCACCGGTACTAGGTTAGGGCTCTGAAGTGTCTTGCCTAATGACACTCCCATGAAAAACCCAATGGATCCAGTGAGGCTCGAGCCTGGGGCCTCCAGATCACGAGTCCAACACTTTACCACTGAGCCACATAGGATCCCCAAAATATGCATGGCCATCAGCGGTATTTGGAGGAACCCAGAGAGATATTTGTCCAAAACAGTTTATATCTATGGTGAAAAAGTATGTTGTAGGATAGAAATAGGTCCTATCCTCTGAAACTGAATAATGCACGAAAAAAGCTAACGCTATTCGAATCAGTTTTACAAACTTCATTCAGTGGAGCGCATCTTATACGACCCCTGGAGTTTTTCCGTTTTCGGCTTTCGTTCTCAACTTTCAACTCTCGCTGTACATGTCTATTTACAAGTGTTGCTGCCCCTAATCATTATCGAGGTCATTTTTTTTTGGTCTATTTGAAAATTCAATATTTCATAAGCGTTTCCCAATAATCAGTAGATGATTACTACTTTTCAAGAAAATGAAAAATACTGAGGAAAAAGAGACAATTTCTCATGTGGTTAATTTTCATTATTTTCCTAAATATTATGCCAAAAAAGAGTTTCAATATTCATATTCCAGTATCTCTTATGTCATCTATCTTTTTTTTCAGATTTTCTTGTTTACACCTCTCTCCCATTATTTATTACTGTAATGGTTTGCCAGCTATGCATTACTGAATACAGTGATAAAACATATTTGGACATTTTGTTAAAAATACTCCCCTTTAACCCTTTACTATACGATCCCAAGTTTTAGAGACCCTATGGATGATGGCACATGAAAACATTGTGACAATAGGAGAAAATCCTGGTAACCAGCATTTTCTCCTTTAGCCACAATATGTTGAATCCTTTCAATGATAAATCTCTTTGCTTGAGTCACCCTTAACCCTTAAAGCACTGGAACCAACTTAACTTGTTTTAGTGGACAGTGTAGATCAAGATCAGACTGAGATCTACACTGTCTGCAAAAGGACCTTGAGTCGCGCTTAGCAGCCCAAGGGCTAAGAGTTAAGTGCTAGCCAGTCCCCACAGAGGTCATGATACAGAAAGTAGGTTATCAGTATCAGTACTGTCCTACCCTATTTATCATCACACTGACCAGTGTGACAAACTGACATGTGTTTGACCTTTTATCAAATCACAAAGTTTTAGACTTGTCCAGATTGAAAGCATTTGCAGACAACAATTTTATCGATATTAGATAGTGATTTCTGTCTTTGATAGGGTAGAAAGCAACATGGAAAAAGAAGAAAATGCTGGATACCAGCAGTTTCTGCTTTTCCCACAATGTTTTCAAAAGCCTTCTCTTTAATAGTCAATAAAAGTACAGACACAAGTTTTAATGACCCTGACAAAGAAGGTTTTAGAAAAAGATTGTTGGTAACCAGCATTTTTTCCTTTTCAAACAATGTTCTCTACCCGTTCACAAAGCCCATCATTTGAATCATTAATCGCGTTAAACATATTAAAAGCAAATGCTTTGAATTCGGAGGACTCTAAAATATTGTCGTTTGATAAAGAGTTAAAGGGCTGGTTACCAGCATTTTTCTCCTTCTTCCACAATGCTTTCAAAAGCATAATTTCTTGGGGTCATTAGAATACAGGATCATTTGGATATGAAATTATTTTAGACTCTCAAATAAATGAAAGCTGTAATTACATTTCGTAATGAGCCGAGACATAGAAGTGTTAGAGGCAAATTTGGTCATAAATCATAATATGTACCTCTTAACTCTTTTCCAAACAACAAAATTTTAGACTGGTCCAAATTGAAAGCATTTGCAGACAAAAAATTGACTATTGTTTATAAAGTGAGATTTCACTTTGATAGGATAGAAAACATTGCGGGAAAAGGAGAAAATGCTGGTGACCAGCATTTTCTCTTCTTCCACCAATGTTTTCCAAAGCCTTCTTGGTCCGGGTCATTAAAACTTGGGATGGTGGGCTAAAGGGTTAAAACGTCCTGTGCAGTCAAATCTTGTACTCTTGCTTATAAAACTTTAGTCCATGCCCAACTGAGTTACTTTGTGCTCAAACTCCAAGTCTCGTGTATTCTCAAGACTTTGATTCAAAAGGCAGAAACAAAGACAGGCTGTGAAGTTTAGAAGTTGCTCAGTAAGAGTTATCAAACCAGGGGCATAGCTGCCTGTGCACTAAAATGCAATTGAGTTCACTTTGAAAAAAAATGAGAAAAGAAAGAAAATTCTGCAAAAAAAAAAGTAACCAGAGACCACCAAATAGCTTCTATAATTCTTTTCTGGGGAAGGCTCTCAAGTCCCTCCTCGGACATCCCCCTCCCCCTCTTGGCACTTAGCGCCTTGGATAATACCTTGGATATTAATTTTTCATATACATGTACCTTATATTTGTTTAGCTATGCGACTACAAATTAAATTTAAACAACTTTGAAAGCTTATGCTCAGCCAAATTTAGCACAAAAATTGTTTTATTAGCATTGAGCCAGAAAAAGCAACTTGAACTATCAAATTTTGTCCTCTTCAGGTCGATCTTTTTAATTTGGAGTCATGTTACATGTAACCACATAATCCCAAGTTCTCACAACCTTAAGAAAGTGGAGTTTCGAAACATTATTGGAAATCGAGAAAATACACTTACTGCATTTTCTCCATTTCCTGAAAGTTTTCTACCCTTTCAAAAAAAGATTCCATCACTTTAGCCATTTTAAATTTATTGTCTGCAAATGTTTTTGGTAAAAAACAAATGTTGCTGGTAACAAGCATTTACTCCTTTTCCTATATTTTTTCCTAGCCATTCAAAGACAAATCACATCAGTTTAGTTATATTTAATATGTCATCTGCAAATTGTTTCAATTTGGACGAGGCAAAAATTTTGTCGTTTGGTAACAGAGTTAACTACAGCTGTCACTGAATGTGACTTAATACCCCCCCCAGCACTTTGACAGACACAGGCAATTTAACAAAAAACTTTCTAAGTTCAAGGGGAGATTACCCTTGAATCATAGGGAGTAGATGATTGAAAACTGCATCTTGCACAACTTCAGTATACGATCAATGTATCAACAAACTTTCAATACAATAACAACAAAACTGTAGGAGGAATTCACGACACAAAATTACTAGTATTTTGTACACAGACGGACACATGGACGGACACACGGACGGATGGACAGACAAGCTGATTCCAGTATACCCCCAAAAACATTCATTTTGCGGGGTATAATGAAAGAGTCTCGATCAACATTAGACTGCACATGGTGTGCTGTCAGCAGCCACATCTTGGTTCACACTGTCCCAATAACAAATGAAGTTTTGTCTAGCTTTAACGGTGGCCCTTCAGATTTTGGGACGAAAATTTTACAAAAATACAAAAAAATCATCCATATACTCCCAAAGCCTTTTAATTTTCATTCATAAAATCCCAGTAGTCGAAAACCATCCGACAACAAGAGAAATTAAAGATTTACTACGGCCCAGGTTGACACCGACAGGAAACACGGTCTATTTTTACATGAGCAACTCGCTCATTTACATACCAGAAATATACAGACGAAGCTTCAAACATAGCGTCCAAAGAAGACATTATGGAAAATAATTACATGTTTGTTATGTTATGGAATTAAAGCTTCATTAGTCACGTGCCAGTCACTTGACATTCCCACAATGCTTTACTTGATTTCTGGCGCGAAATCTAAAATTACCTTAAGAGGCTACGTAGCCTTTTAAGGGAACACCATCAAAAAAAAGGTTTTTGGTAATTTTATGATTCTTAATTATTGATGATTTGTATTGTTTTTTCATATAAATTTCAGTGATATATATATTTTTTAATTTGGTGAGATGTGAAAAATCTAAATACCCACCTTTAAGTGATAAAATTGGAAAACATAACCAGTGTCAGGGATTTTTCTGTGGAGCCCATCTTCGGGCCCCCATATTTGAGAAAGAAGAATCCCCGAGTTGGGCATTTTTGACAAGTAATGTACCTGTAAATGTACCTAAAATGATAGGATTTGTCTTTGAAAAGGGTGAAACATTGTGAGGGAAAAACAAAAACATAAATTTATGTTATCAACATTTTTTTCTTTTTCCCAAAATGTCTTCAATTTTCTTCTTTTCAAGGATCCGTTGATGAGAAGGATTAAAGCTCTGAGGATTGAATTTTGTTAACTCTTTCCCAAAAGACAAAGCTATAGAACAGTTCAAATTGAAAGCATTTGCAGACGACAAATAAAATGTAGCTGAAATGATATGATTTGTCTTTGATAGGGTTAAAAACATTTTGGGAAAAGGAGAAAATGCTGGTTACCAGCATTTTCTCCTTTTCCCACAATGTTTATGAAAGACCTTACAATCAGGGTTGTTAAAAACTCGGAAATGTGTGGTAAAGGATTGAAATGTATAAGAATTCTCAACGTTTTGCCCATTGTAACTAGCACTCGTGGAGATCCTGTTACACAAACACAATCATTAAATCATAATTATGACAATCTTCTATTCTTGTTATCATAATTAACATTCTAATCATTACTTTATACATGCATATGATAATATAGTGAGTTGTTAGATCAGTTCTTGTCTGTCTAATTCTACTTTTTCAAGAACAAAACTTAAAAAGTGCTTTAACCCTTCACCAAACAAAAAAAATATTTGGAGAGGATTAAACTGAAAACATTTGCTTAAAAAAATTCAAATGAGGCTAAAATGATGATTGCTGTCTTTGATAGGGTAGAAAACATTGTGGGAAAAGGAGAAAATGCTGGTTACCAGCATTTTCTCCTTTCCTACACTGTTTTCAAAGCCTTCGTCCTCAAGGTCATTCAAGTCCAGATTGTGTGGTAAAGGGTTAAGAAGCCTATTTAGATTTTATGCAGTGAATAAAAACTTTGCCTAATACTGATAAAACAACAAAATATATTTTTCTCTGATGATTGCATTCAATAAATGCGACTATGATGTTTACATAACGGGTGGTAATTCATGCAATCAGTAATTCTGCCTGTTTCTTATGGAATATGACAATGTCACACTTATTTGAATACAATGCCACATAGTCAACATGTGTTATTGATCACATGACGTTCTGACAAGCCTTGAAACCATGAATCAAATATATTATCTGTAGATGCCATGTATTTTGTTTAATCATGTATAGTTTTTGGCGTAAATGAATGTGCTGGTTTTTGACCTACTTCTTGGTACCAATAAAGAATGAATATGGTAGATGGTAATTTGCGATTGGTCAAAAATATGAACATGTTTTTTTAGCGACTCCTACTAGCATATTTGATTACACATTTATGATACTACCGGTACTATTTACAAGTGTTGCTGCCCCTATCGTAATCGAGGTCCCTTTTTTTGGTCTATTTGAAAATTCAGTATTTTATAAGTGTTTCTCACTAATCCAGTAGATGATTACTACTTTTCAACAAAATGAAAAACATTGAGGAAAAAGAGACAATTTCTCATGTGGTTAATTTTCAATATTTTCCTAAATATTATGCCAAAAAAGAGTTTCAATATTCATATTCCAGTATCTCTAGCGCCATCTATCTTTTTTTTCAGATTTTCTTGTTTACACTTCTCCTATTATTATACCCCCGCAAAACGAATGTTTTCGGGGGTATACTGGAATCACCCTGTCTGTCCGTGTGTCCGTCCGTTTGTCCATCTGTGCATCCGTCCGTGTGTCCGTCTGTGTACAAATAATTGCCTGTTTCTGTCAAAGCGATGGCGGGGGTATCAAGTCACATTCAGTGACAGCTCTAGTTTATTACTGTAATGGTTTGTCAGCTATGCATTACTGAATACAGTGATAAAACATATTTGGACATTTTGTTAAAAATACTCCCCTTTAACCCTTTACTATACGATTCCAAGTTTTAGAGACCCTGTGGATGATGGCACATGAGAACATTGACAAAAGGAGAAAATCCTGGTAACCAGCATTTTCTCCTGTAGCCACAATATGTCGAATCCTTTCGATGATAAATCTCTTTGCTTGATCATCCTTTAACCCTTAAAGCACTGGAACCGACTTGTTTTAGTGGACAGTGTAGATCAAGATCAGACTGCACTGAATGTGCAGTCTGATCTTGGATCTACACTGTCCACTATTTTGTTAAATATTCTGGCCAAAAAAACCTTGGTACAGCAATATTTCAGATGATTTTCCTATTTAAAAATGTGTATTCTATTAATTCAGCACTGTAAGGGTTAATTTGTAGTTTATAAAGGCTTTCAATCTGGACAAGTCTAAAATTTTGTCGTCAGTTAGAGAGTTAAGAACTACAGATACACATATTGTATCCTAACACCAAGGAACATATATTCATCCTTGAACAAGACTTAGCCGTAGTAGCCCACTGTTACAGTCCACACCCTTACTTTTATGCATGGCATTGTGTTTTTGTTATTGGTCCATAATGAAATTATACATTTAATGAAATTATACATTAAGACCCCTTTCTCCATGACATGGCATACATGGCATAAAACAAAAAAAAAACATACAAGTATATCAGGGGACTATCATAAGGAACACAGATATGAAGATTCATCATTTTTCAAGGATTTTAGGAGATATCTGTCCAGATGGATGGACAAACAATCGTAGTTGAGGGGCTACAAAGATCTTTCAATGTCACTGACAGTTCAATATTGACATCATCATAATTGTCATGTTTTACCTCAATCAATCAATGAACGAATTAGGCCCACTCCATCAAGACTTGTGCCTTACATCCCTTCAAGTCATATTTTCTATCTCCTTGGAACTTTAGAAAAGCTGCTTATTTCTAAGATGTTCTGTTCTCTCTGTACAAACTTGGCTCATACAAGGAGCCATCTCAACTAATGGCCAGGAGACATTTGGCCTGCAATGAGCTTATGATACCCATGCATTGCTCTTATCCCTTTCTCCATGCCACCTCTGTCTGGTGGTTTTATGATTATCCTATGGATGCACTGGTACCGTAGTCTCCATGATTTTGTTTAACCTTGCATAAAGACAATTTTATACACTGCCAGTTGATATGTTGTGATAGCATCACACCATCCCCGCACAGGCATCATACATAGGCTATGTGATGATCGTGCGGACTACGCCTGATCTTAGGCAGTCGTTTTGGATAATCATACAGCCACTCCCCCCATTTGGCTACCCCGCAGTAGCTGCAAGGTGCCTGTGCAATTTCTGTGTGGAGACTGCCCGATTTCCGCATGATATCTGTGCAGCCGTATCCCCAAAGGGATATATCTATCTTCTAAAGATAGCACAGGAAATCACATGATGCAAGTATGCTTTGTAAACACATAATTTATGCCATGGCCAATCAGAAATTGTGCTATTCTCTAAATCAGCATCATAGAATGCAATTTAAAATGGTTGAGTATAAGCCTTTGTAATAAACAACTGGCCTATAACACACAAAAGTCGTGACTTATAGATTTTAACCCTCAGAACACCACATAAACCCAAGGAGCACTTTCATTCTCCATTTAAGACCCTTATAACCGCAGTGCCAAGGCTGTTATTGTCTAGAATGTCTCAGCAAAGCAGACTGTGTAGATTAAAGATCAGACTACATGTTTGGTACAGTCTGATCTTAATCTACATGGACCGCAAAAGCAACTTTAGTTCTAAAAGGCACTTTAACCCTTATCCTGCTAAATAAGTGAAATGAATTTTTCAAGCCAATCGTAAAAAAAACAAATGTTTCTGTTTCAAATGCATTATAGGAGGAAAAATATCTCCTTATCAGACAGTGTAGATCAAAGATCAGACTGCATGTTCTGTGCAGTCTGATCTTGATCTACACTGTCCGCAAAAAGTCATTGAGTCGCGCTTAGCAGCCTAAGGGTTAAATGTTAAGTGCTAGCCAGTCCCCACAGAGGTCATGATACAGAAAGTAGGTTATCAGTATCAGTACTGTCCTAACCTATTTATCATCACACTGACCAGTGTGACAAACTGACAAGTGTTTGACCGTTTATCAAATCACAAAATTTTAGACTTGTCCAAATTGAAAGCAATTGCAGACAACAATTTTATCGATATTAGATAGTGATTTCTGTCTTTGATAGGGGAGAAAGCAACATGGAAAAAGAAGAAAATGCTGGATACCAGCAGTTTCTGCTTTTCCCACTATGTTTTCAAAAGCCTTCTCTTTAATAGTCAATAAAAGTACAGATACAAGTTTTAATGACCCTGACAAAGAAGGTTTTAGAAAAAGATTGTTGGTAACCAGCATTTTCTCCTTTTCAAACAATGTTTTCTACCCGTTCACAAAGCCCATCATTTGAATCATTAATCACGTTTAATATATTAAAAGCAAATGCTTTGAATTCGGAGGACTCTAAAATATTGTCGTTTGATATTTAGAGTTAAAGGGCTGGTTACCAGCATTTTTCTCCTTCTTCCACAACGTTTTCAAAAGCATAATTTCTCGGGGTCATTAGAATACAGGATCATTTGGATATGAAATTATTTTAGACTCTCAAATAAATGAAAGCTGCATTTACATTTCGTAATATGAGCCGAGACATAGGAATGTTAGAGGCAAATTTGGTCATAAATCATAATATGTACCTCTTAACTCTTTTCCAAACAACAAAATTTTAGACTGGTCCAAATTGAAAGCATTTGCAGACAAAAAATTGACTATTGCTCATATGGTGAGATTTGACTTTGATAGGACAGAAAACATTGCGGGAAAAGGAGAAAATGCTGGTGACCAGCATTTTCTCTTTTTCCACCAATGTTTTCCAAAGCCTTCTTGGTTCTGGTCATTAAAACTCGGGATTGTGGGGTAAAGGGTTGAAACGTCCTGTGCAATCAAATCTTGTACTCTTGCTTATAAAACTTTAGTCCATGCCCAACTGAGTTACTTTGTGCTCAAACTCCAAGTCTCGTGTATTCTCAAGACTTTGATTCAAAAGGCAGAAACAAAGACAGGCTGTGAAGTTTAGAAGTTGCTCAGTAAGAGTTATCAAACCAGGGGCATAGCTGCCTGTGCACTAAAATGCAATTGAGTTCACTTTGAAAAAAAATGAGAAAAGGAAGAAAATTCTGCAAAAAAAAAAGTAACCAGAGACCACCAAATAGCTTCTATAATTCTTTTCTGGGGAAGGCTCTCAAGTCCCTCCTCAGAAATCCCCCTCCCCCTCTTGGCACTTAGCGCCTTGGATAATACCTTGGATATTAATTTTTCATATACATGTACCTTATATTTGTTTAGCTATGCGACTACAAATTAAATTTAAACAACTTTGAAAGCTTATGCTCAGCCGAATTTAGCACAAAAATTGTTTTATTAGCATTGAGCCAAAAATAGCAACTTGAACTATCAAATTTTGTCCTCTTCAGGTCGATCTTTTTAATTTGGAGTCATGTTACATGTAACCACATAATCCCAAGTTCCAACAACCTTAAGAACATTGTTGGAAATCGAGAAAATACATGTACTGCATTTTCTCCATTTCCTGAAAGTTTTCTACCCTTTCAAAAAAAGATTCCATCACTTTAGCCATTTTAAATTTATTGTCTGCAAATGTTTTCGATTTAAAGCAGTCCAAAACTATGCCTTCTGGTACAGGGTTAATCCTTCATGCTCTGGAACCTATATAAGTTGTTTTTGTGGACACAGAGGATCAAGATCAGACTGTACAGAATGTGTGGTCTGATCTTGGAACTACACTGTCCGCTACTTTGTTACGTATTCTAACTGAAACAGCCTTGAAATAGCAATATTCTGAGCTGTTTTTCCCAGCTAAGAAGGTCCAGACCATAAATTAACAAAATATACCCCCTCTCAAAAAGTTAAGCAACAATAAATTACCACTGCACCAGAATTTTATTATTACACATATAGAAAATTTCATTGTATAAATGTAATGATAATTGAGTTACAAACAAGTCCAAGCAATTCCGTACTTCTATCACATAATGTTTCTCACTTACAGGCGTTTGAAGTGAGACACTGTCAAAATCCACGTGCAAAAAGGTGGTATGCTACCCAGATGTTTTAAAATCTCTAAAATTCGTTCAATCTGCAATAGTCAGTACACGGTATGGCCACCATTAGCACGAATACAAGCTTGATCTCTTCTGGGCAATTTCAGTGGCCAGCAAGATCTCCAGATCTCAATCCGATTGAGCATGCGTGGGACATTCTCGGTAGGCTTGTCAATGATGGAAATGTGAGGCGTCAGAACCTCCAACACCTTGAGCAACTTTTGAGTCAGGAATGGCAGGATATTCCATAACAACAGCTGGATGGCACTGATCTGGTCAATGCCCAGAAGAGTTCAAGCTTGTATTCATGCTAATGGTGGCCATACTGTGTACTGACTGTGTCCCGGTTGCAGACTGACTGAATTTTAGAGATTTTAAAACATCTGGATAGTATACCACTTTTTTGCATGTGGTTTTAGATGTTGCCTTACTTCAAAAGCTTGAAAGTGAGAAACATGATCTGATAGAAGTACAGAATTGCTTGGACTGGTTTTTAACTCAATACTCATTACATTTATACAATGAAATGGTCTATGTTTGTAATAATAAAATTTTGGTGCAATGGTGATTCATTTTTGCTTAACTTTTTGTGAGGAGTATATAAGTGCTTCAACTCTTTACTTCAACTCTTTACCAGACTATTTTAGACACAACCAAAATGCAGGCATTTGCATACGACAAATTGAATGAAACTAAAATAATGATTTCTGCTTTTTATGGGGTAGAAAACATTGTGGGAAAAGGGGGAACTGCTGGTACCAACATTTTCTCCTTTTTCCACAATGTTTTCAAAAGCCTTCTCTTTCAAGGTCATTGAAACTTGAGATCGTGTGGTAAAGGACAAACATAGCTTGTAGGCAGTGTCAAATCAGTACGAAACAACTAAAATAGATTTCCAAATGAAGTTTTATTTAAAGAGAAAGCTCCAAGTGCAGTATTTGATTTATTTACAAAGCAGCATGATGAATTTATGTAAGAATGTAACCATTCGCCATACAATCCCGACTTTCAATGGCCCTGAAACATTATGGGAAAAGGAGAAAATGCTGGTAACCAGCATTTTCTCCTTTTCCCATAATGTTTTCTTCTCTAGCAATGAGATTTGAACAAGTCTAAAATTTTTTTGTTTGGTAAAGGGTTAAAAACTTAAAGGTTACCTAAATGTGACCTGAAGTCTATTGCTATCAATTCAATTCAATGACCACTTGAGCTTTTACCAAATTACAGTATTTTTTATTTTTGTGTTTTCTCCTTTTCCCACCATGTTTCCTACCCTTTTATGGCAAGGAATTCCATCACTATAGCCATGTTTAATTAGATTTTGTCGTCTACAAACTGCTTTCAATTTGGATCAGTCTAAAATTTTGCCTTCTGGTACAGACTAAAAGAATGTTGCGGGCAATTTAAAATTAGTATCTACTGAAATAGAATTCCAAACAAAGTTTTTCTAGTTGAAAAAAAGCTCCATAAGCAGTATGATTTATTTACTTAGCAGCATGGTGGTTTAGATAAGAACTGAAAAGGTTATCAAGATGTGACCTTAACTCTTTCACTACCATCCACCACTTAACCCATTACCACATAATCCTAAGTTTTAATGACCCTGAAAAAGAAAGTTTTTGAAAACATTGTGGGAAAAGGAGAAAATACTGGTAACCAGCATTTTCTCCTTTTTCCACAATGTTTTCTATTCTAAGACAAAAATCCTTATTTGAGCTACATTAAATTAGTCATCTGCAAATGCTTTCAATTTAGTCGAGTTCAAAATTTTGCCGTTCAGTAATGCATTAAATCTTTACCAACCAACAAAATTTCAGCCTTGTCTTTGATTCTTTGTGTTGGAGTTTAACACCGTTTTAAAAGCCTTGGTCATATCATGGCAGTCAGTGCACCTGAGCATGTGTCTCCTAGCTTTCTTTCACCAGTACTAAGATAACTTTCTTTCCAAGCTACTGACTACATATACTTTTCTCACACGTGTCAGAGGTGAGAGGTGAAAAATTGCCAGAAAGAAAGTTTGCCTCAACCTGGTACTGAATTGGCAACTACCAGGTCACAAGTCAGATATGCCATTCACTGAGGTACCCCTTCTGGGCTTCGATTTGTAAAAATTAAAAGATCTTGCAGCAAAACAATAACTGTGACTCAAACATCAGCATTTTCCCTGGAATTTGTTATATGGGGGTCATCTGACCCCCTTCAAATGAATTTAAGAAGGCAAACATTTTTATACTGGGGGTCCAATTTAAAAGAAACAGGGGGTCAGGGAAAAACCCTGAAAACAGATTTTTTTTTTAGAAAGAAGAAAATATTGTGGTAAAAGGAGAAAATGCTGGTTTCCAGCATTTTTTTTTTCCTTTTCCTACAATGTTTTGAAGTCCTCTTCCTAATGGTCCTAAGAACTCGGGATTGTGTAAAAAAAGGTTTCAATACCTTTCACGGGTGGTGTAGATCAAGATCTGACTGCACACAGAATGTGGTCCGATACTGATCCATGATATCCTGATGAAGACTATGACGCAATTTATCTTCAACAGCAGTGGAAATTATTTTACTAAACCTAAAAAAAAGTTGAATTGCATGAGTTGGTAGTGAAAATGTTAATTCAATCTGCAGTATGGTTCTGAATTTTCATGCTCTGCTAGTTTGTTACACTAAGAATTAAATTATTTGGTTGTTCAATATTTTCAGCTATTGCCTTTTTCAGAAGTTTTGAAACACTAGATTCAACAAGGACATGGGTAAATGTGTATTACATGTACTTCATTCAACTATATTTATTGTTTTGTAAGTAGGAAGCGACATAAACGTTGTGTTGTCATTTAGATGTTTTCAAACTTTGTGAGACATCCAGTAACCCTTTTACTTTTATCATTTAATTGATTGAATGATTGTTTGGTGTTTAACGCCGTTTTCAACATTATTTCAGTTATATCACGGCGGCCACTGCACCTATCCATGCTTTCCTGGAGTCTCTTTTACCAGTACTCCGCACAATTTTTCCTTCCAAGCCACTGGCTGCTTTCCCACATAACCAATTGTGGAAACAATGATCAGCGGTGGGAGAGGAATGAATCCTGTTGCAATGACTATCATCAGTCTTCGGAAGGAAACTGGCCAAGCTGGGGATCGAACCCACAACCCCCGTCTTCAAGTCCTGCACGCTACCGACTGAGCTACCGGGGCTCGGCTCATTAAATTGCTTGTCCTCGATGTTTAAATCCTTTACCGCACAATCCAGATTTTTAAAAACCTTGAAAGAGGAGGCTTTTAAAAACATTGTGGGAAAAGGAGAAAATGCTGGTAACCAGCATTTTCTCCTTTTCCCACAAAGTTTTCTACACTATCATGAACAAATTTCACCATTTGAGCCACTTCTAATTTGTAGTCCACAAATGCTTTGAATATGGACAAGTCTAAATTTTGTCATGTGATAAAGAGTTAATCCTCAATGCACCTTTCATAACTAGTTGCATTTGCAGCCAGTATAGATCAAAGATCAGACTGCACAAAACATGCAGTCTGATTTTTGATCTAAACTGTTTGTTTTCTGAAACATTCTGAAAAAAAAAAATCTTAAAATTTAGGTATTTGTCCTAGACTAAAAATTTGTTTGGTTTATTCGGTACAGAGGCTTAACCTCGCGACTTTCGGTTGGACGCGAGTGGATCTTATGTTATTTGGAAGAGCTGAAACACAGGAATTTGACATTCTATAATGAAAAAATATTATTATATAAGAAAAAAATATTTCCCTATATATAAAGAAACACAAGGAATGCAACGCCTCGATTACCGGCAACAACACAAAAATGCCCTACCCACCCAAAAGCACCCAACGAAACGAAGAGTGATCACAATTCCCTTTACCCTAGTAACAGATAACACCAAAATGTCCCTATGACATCCAGCGATCCTTAAGTAGACACCTTTTCACCGGAGATATCCGTCATTTTTTACAGCTTTTTTGACAATTACAAGCCATCGAGGAAGCCATTCGCTGACGTCACTATTTTTTAAGGCCTGCAGATAATATTACTTTCGTTTTCATACTTATTTTCGTTTTAAAATATATTTATGTGAATCGCATGATACTACATATTTTTCTTGAGGTAACTAGCAAAAATGTTTGTTGATATTCTTTTAAAGAAGGATATTTCACTTGTATGAATAGGGAAAAACCCATCAGGGGACGTAACTCTTTTGACATTAGCCTTATTCGACTGATCATTTTCGTGAAGCACGGAAATGAAAATATCAACAAATAAACAAACAATCCATGGTTTTCACGACCATGAGGAAGAAGCCTTTAGAAAACATAGTGGGAAAAGAAAAACTGATGGTTACCAGCATTTTATGCTTTTCCTCTAAGTCTTTTCTACTCTATCACGGGGGCCGTAGGGGCAGGGAATATTCTTGCTCATTTTTCGAGTGGGGCCGAAGAATACACATACCCCTCAGCCACAACATTTACTGCGGGCATAATGTATTGATGTCAGCGAATGGCTTCCTTGATGGCTTGTAATTGTCAAAAAAGCAGTAAAAAATGACGGATATCTCCGGTGAAAAGGTGTCTACTTAAGGATCGCTGGATGTCATAGGTACATTTTGGTGTTATCTGTTACTAGGGTAAAGGAAATTGTGATCACTCTTCGTTTCATTGGTGCTTTTGGGTGGGTAGGGCATTTTTGTTTTGTCGCCGGTAATCGAGGCGTTGCATTCCTTGTGTTTCTTTATATACAGGGGAATTTTTTTTTCTTATTTAATCATATTTTTTCATTATAGAATGTCAAATTCCTGTGGCTGAAATAAAACAACCTCAGCCGTTCTGGTAACGCAGATTAATATTCTATCTACAGTTCCTTTACATTAGTATGCATTAAAGACAATGACAGAGAAAATAAATTCTCACACTCCATAAATAAACGGGTGGTCTTTTCTTCTTAATGCAAACGATAGATCTAGTCGCTAATTTAATAATGCGTAAAGAGGAGGAAATTCTGAGTTATATAACTTACCTTGCGGATCTCGCCGGAGCTGATGCACATTTCCAATGATAGGTATTGATTTCGGACCACCCAGCTGATCGAACTTTCGTCTCCTTCTCTCTGCCTTATAGAACCAATACGAGAATAAGCCTATAACAATCAAAGTCAACACGATCGTCGTGGCCACCATTTTGATAATTAGCTATGTAACTGAATAATGAAATCATGTGACTGGTCATGTGATTAAATCAATAGCCACTCTCTTACTCTGCAGACGACGTTTTGTGTCTTTTTAACATATCACTTTTGAAGTAAACGTGACGAGTAAATTCTCCTTTTTTTTTTTTGCTATGTTTTCATACACTGAACCTTAATTCATACTGACAATCCATCATATTCATAGTCATCAAGATCTAGATTCTAGTTTAACTCTATACCACACAACCCCCAAGTTTTAACAGGGATCGCACATAATATCTATCTTGAGGGCTCTATATCGGGTCTATAACGTGTAATTTATGACCTCTGGTTTTGATAACGACAGCCTTTTGAAAACCTTGTGAGTAAAAAGGAAAAAATCCTGGTAACCAGCATTATCTCCTTTTCCCACAAGTTTCTACACTTTCCGATTTTTAGATCTAGACACCATTTCTGCTAAATCTAGATTTCGTCTGCAAATGCTTTTAAGCTTGATCAGTCTAAACTTTTGTGGTGTGGTAAAGAGTTGAATTCAGCATATACCTATTTCATTTTGAACATGTTAAAATGGGTAAGGTTTAACAAGTTCTTTCAACCAAGAGTCGGTGCGCCCCCTTTATACAAGTACTCATCCTCTCTTTTATCCCATTAGTGCGCTTTTCACCACTATAGTTGCCTTTGTGGCCAGTGTAGATCAAGATCAGGCTGATCTTTGATCTACACTAAAAATCTAAGACAAAACGCAACCACCAAATTGCAATTACATGTATCTAGGTTTTATTCGAGACTGAAAATGTCCACTGGATTTATTTGGCGTTTTAGGGATTAAGCTTGATTGATGATTGGATAAGAGTATTTTCTGCGGCTTTTTCAAAAGTACTATATTATAACATGATGATAGCTCAGTTTGTGATGTCTCCTGAATTTCATCATATAGCTTTTAAACGTCTTGGTGCCTTTGCCACTTATTTGAGTAGATCTACGAACGGGAATCATACTCAATGACTTGCTGAATACAAAGTCTCATATCGTTATATCAGAAAGGCCTGTGCACCTAGTCGCTCAATCCTGTCATTTCTTTTACTCTGCCAGCACCAAATGTTGAAATTCCAAGCTTGTCCAAGTTGATTTGCAACATAACAAATCTGGCTCAATTAGATAAATGGAATTTGCTTGTGAATGGGCAGAAAACATTGTAGAATAAGAGGGCCATGACGGCCCTGTATTGCTCCACTGGCTAATACGTAAAATCTCTACATGTCAAACATTACAATACTTGGCCAATTGGTTTTGAACATAAGACCCTTGAGACAGGACTAAAACTGATAGCCCTAGTTCTTATGAAGATTTCTAAAGATTTCACTATATAAGCCTATGTAAAACTATAATTTGGGCACTCTTGGTAGAGGACCACTAGATAAAGCCACATGCAGAATTTGGTAGACCTAGACCTTATGGCTAGGTACAGGGAGATTTCTAAAGTTTTCCCTATATAAGCCTATGTAAAACTATAATTTGGGCACTCTTGGTGGAGGACCAATAAAGCCACATGCAGAATTTGGTAGACCTAGACCTTATGGCTAGGTACAGGGAGGTTTCTAAAGTTTTCCCTATATAAGAACATGTAAAACTTGTGACCCCCGGGGTGGGGTCAAATTTGACCCAAGGGCTATAATTTGGGCACTCTTGGTAGAGGCCCACTACATAAAGCCACATGCCAAATTTAGTAGCCCTAGGCCTCATGGCTTGGTACAGGAAGATTTCTAAAGTTTTCTCTATATAAGCCCATGTAAAACTTGTGACCCCCGGGGCGGGGTCAAATTTGACCCCAGGGCTATAATTTGAAGAAACTTGATAGAGGCCCACTAGATAAAACTACATGCCAAATTTGGTAGCCCTAGGCCTTATGGTTTCAGACAATAAGATTTACAAAGATTTCCAATATTTTTAAGTTTTGTTGCCATGGCAACCAGAGTTTTCGAAGGAATCAAATTCTTTCAAGAAATTCTGAAGAGGACCATGGCAGGATCATTTCTGTGAAGTTTCATCAAAATTGGATGGGTAGTTTCAGAGAAAAAGATGTTTAAAATAAAAGTTAACGGACGCACGCATGGACGCACGACGGACACCAGGCCATGACATAAGCCTGCTGGCCTTCGGCCAGTGGAGCTAAAAAGGAGAAAATGCTGCAAACCAGCATTTTCTCCTTTTCCCACAATGTTTTCCACCCTGTAAAAGATAGACACTGCAATTTGAGTTTCATTTAATCCTTGAAGCTCCTTTCAAAACTAGACTTGCATTTGAGGTCAGTATAGATCAAGATCAAACTGCATAAAACACTACAAACAAAAGTAAGCCACAAGTTTACAATTATTTTGGTCTTATTCTAGAATCAAACTGTCCTTTGGTTTTATCTGGCACTTTAACCCTTTACCACACAATCCTGAGTTTTAACGACCCTTACGAAGAAGCCTTTAGAAAACATTGTGGGATAAAAAGAAAATGCTGGTGACCAGCATTTTCTCATTTTCCCACAATGTTTTCAACCTTTCCAGAGACATGCTTTTATTTTTGAAACAGAAATATGTTGTTGTCTGCAAAATCTGTCAATTGAAGTAAGTCTAAAATTTTGTTGTTTGGTAAACAGTCAAGGGTTTATTTGTCGTCTGCAAATTCTTTTAATTTGCTTTCAAGTCATCCAAAACTTTGTTGTTTGGAAATGAAGAAAAACTTTTACAGTAATTTTTTTTTCGTTGTATGATTTCAATAAAACAATTCATCTCAACTGAAGGTTGGTAGATATCTACTATAATGCATGTACATAAGTTGTTATCATTAAGAATGCAAAGTTAAACTTAGGTGGTTTTGTGTACATGGCAGAACATGCATTTTCATGAATTGTTTCAAGCCTATTTACGTTGATAGATGACCTACTTACACGTCCTTAACTCTTTATCAGACGACAAGAAGTGGACTTGTCCAAATTCAAAGCATTTGCAGACTTAAACTTAAATATGGCTCGAATCATGGAACTCAGATTGGATACGGTAGGAAACATTGTTGGAAAAGGAGAAAATGCTGGTTACCTGCCTTTTCTCCTTTTCCCACTATGGTTTCAAAAGCCCTCTTTATTTCTAAAACTCAGGATTCTGTGGTAAAGTGTTAACTCTTTACCAGACGACAAGAATGTGGACTTGTCCAAATTCAAAGCATTTGCAGATGAAAATCTAAATGTGGCTCAAATCAGGAACTTGGGTTGGATTCAGTAGAAAAACATAGTTGGAAAAGGAGAAAATGCTGGTTACCAGCATTTTCTCCTTTTCCAACAATGTTTTCAAAAGACTTCATTCTCCAGATTGTGAGGTAAAGGGTTAACAAAGTTCAGTTTTTAAAAGCTTAGTCCTTTAACTATTTACCAGACGAAAAAAATACTAGACTAGTCCAAATCGAAAGCATTAATTTTGCAGACGACAAACTGAATGTGTATCAAATGTTGGAATTTGTCTTAAAAAGTGTACAAAAGATTCCATGAAGAGGAGAAAATACTGGTTACCAACATTTCCTCCTTTTCCTACAATGTTTGCAAAAGCCTTTTTAGTAATAAAAACTTTGGATTGTTTGGTAAAGGGTCAGAAATATCGTAACTCATATTCCATGTAGCAATTATGACCTTATTCAGTATGTTTCCATGCAAAGATTTTATCTTAGGGACTATGAACAGACCCATGTATACATACTCTTTTCTAACATACATACTGTCTCATGTAATCTCAGCAATATCAAGGTGACCAGTTCACCCATTCATGTGTTCCCTTCAATAGTGCCCTGAACATCTTTCAAGGTCATTGGCCACGATCTGATACATGCCTCTTAAGGTCTACGGCCCCTAACTCATCGGTAAACTTCGACATTTTCGTAAAGGCTATTTCGCCAATCTTGGCAGCTTCTGTCTTTTAATATGAGAGTTAGGGGTTGTATACCTTAAACATTCAAAATCAAAACCCTGGAATACAAACCCTTTGAGTTACCAAAAAAGCTTCAAGGTGTCAGCATCATTCATCACATTATTCTTTTGTACATTAAGATCCAATCGTATGGTGACTTACTTTGAAACCTTCCATTGTTGGGATAAATTGAAATGTTTGCTTCTCTATTCCTTGATTTGTCAAACAAATCTTGACAGCTATAAACATTACTGTACAAATAAGACTGTCCTGAAATGTGGATAACTGAGCGACTGCAAGGAACAAGCTTTTGAAAGTTTCTCTTCACATCATGTGGTATGACTTGCATCTGTCTTTGATACTCTTTGCCAAACAAAAAAACTTTTATATTTACCTAAATTGAAAGTATTTGATGATGACAAAAGTAACTCAAAGCCAGAAGTTTTTCTTAAAAAAGAATAGAAAAAAAACATTGTGAGAAAAGGAGAAAATGCTGGTTACCAGCATTTTCTCCTATTCTCTTTGTTTTCAAAAGGCTTCTTCCTCAGGGTCTTTTAACCCTTTACCAGACAACAAAATTTTAGACTAGTCCAAATTGAAAGCATTTGTAGACAGCAAAATAATTGTGAATCAAAAATGGAAATTTGTTCTGGGAAGGATAGAAAACATTGTGGGAAAAGGAGAAAATGCTGGTTACCAGCATTTTCTCCTTTTCCTACAATGTTTTCAAATGGCTTCTTCCTCAGGGTCGTTAAAAGTCGTCATCGTGTGGTAAAGGGTTAAACCCTGGACTGTGTTGTAAAGGGTCAATAAATTATACAATTTCCAATTAGCTCTATACCAGACAATATAAGATTTGACTAGTCCATATTGAAAGCACCATATTGTTAGTTTGTTTGGTGTTTATTTTTGCTACCATATATCAAGCTGGCTAGTGTATCTATCCTTGCTTTCCTGAAATTTATTTAATCAAAATTTCTCAAATATTCCCTCCATAGCCACTAGTTGCTTTCCCACATACCCATCACAATGATCAGCAGTGAGAAAGGCTTGAATCCTGTCACAATGACTATCGCCGATACCCTGAAAGAAATTTGCTAAGCGGGGGATTCAAACCAGATTGAATATAGCTCAAACTAGAACTGTCACAAGGCAGACAAATACATCCCACCAGCACCTTGTCACTGAAGCAGCACAATCAGAGAACAGAAATGATTTTCAAAGCAAAGATCTCCTGTGACCTTGACCTTTAATCCTCATGACAGAAAAACACTAGGATACATCCTTGAATCATGGACAACACTTGTATGGTTTCATGATCCTAGATCAAACGGCTTTCGAGTTAGAGGCCAGAAATGATTTTCAAACAAATTTATTAAGTGACCTTGATCTTTGACCCATGTGACCTAAAAGCGATATGACACTTCCGCGGATCATGGGAAACACTTGCATCAAGTTTCATGGTCCTTTGTCTAACAGCTTTTGAGTTAGAGCACAGAAAGGATATCAAACAAAGTTCACCAATGACCTTACCCTTTAACCCATGTGACTGTAAAACACTAGGGCACTTCTTTGGATCATGAGGAACACTTGTATGAAGTTTCAGGGTCCTAGGACAAAAAGCTATTGAGTTACAGCACAGAGTTCACCTGTGACCTTGAACTTAAACCCATGTTACCCAAGTTGGACAGACTTCGTATGTTGGGGGTATTATGATGGGATTTGTTTTGTAAGTGTGAAAAGCATTTTGGGGGGAAAAGGGAAAATGCTGGTTATCAGCTCATAAAATTTGAATCAACTGAAAGAATCAGCTGTTATACTGAAGGCACAAACAAGGAATGTGTTATGATATTGTTTAACTTTTAACCAAACAATAAAATTTTAGACTCCTTCAACCTGAAAGCAATTGCAGGCAACAAAATAAATCCAGCTCAACTGAATGGATTTTTAAATGAAAGGTAAGAAAACATTGTTGGAAAAGGAGAAAATGCTGGTCACCAGCATTTTTTCCCTTTCCAACAATGTTTTCCAAAGACTTCTCCCACAGTGTTTATAAAACTTGGGATTATGCGATAAAGGGTTAACTCTTTACCAAACGACAAAATTTTAGACTGGTCCAAATTGAAAGCGCTTGCAGACAACAAATTAAAAGTGACTAAAAATTTGAAATTTGTTTTGTAAAGGGTAGAAAACATTGTGGGAAAAGGAGAAAATGCTGGTTACCAGCATTTTCTCCTTTTCCCACGATATTTTCAAAAGGCCTCTTTATCAGGGTCGTTAATAGTAGGGATCGTGTGGTAAAGAGTTAAGCAAATTATCATATACTGAATTCTCAATCTGTAAACAAAGCTCGTTGATTGACAAATTTTATTTCTAAGTCAAATTTAACACATACAACTCTAACAACTACTGTACAAAAAGAAACTTCATCTAATTCTCGAAGTTTTATAGCCCTTTACCATAAAATCCCGAGTTTAACGACATCGAAGACAGCTTTTGAAAATATTGTTGGAAAACAAGAAAATGCGGTTAACCATCTTTTCCTCAATGTTTTCTACCCTTTGGCTGGTTATCAGCATTTTCTCCTTTTCCCACAATGTTTTCAAAAGCTTTTTTTCACAGGGTTCTTTAAACTCGGGATTGTGTGGGAAAGGGTTAAATACACTGTTATCCGTTTTGTGACTGAAAACTCTCCCTGTCATTTTATCTTTGACTTAACTCATCATCAAATTGCATTTTGCCTAAAATAATAGAAAAGATTAGAAAACACTGTGAAAAAAGGAGAAATGCTGGTTATCAACATTTTCTACTTTTTCTAAAATGTGTTCTGCCTTATCAAATACAAAATCTTGATTTGAGCCACATTTGATATGACATCTGCAAATATTGTGAATTTAGACAAGTCTAAAATATTGTACTGTGGTGAAGGGTTTTTGGAAAAACAAAGCATAAAGGGCAAAAATGTTGTTGGACAGTATAAGTACATTATCACTTATGCAAACAATTCTTTAAAAACAATAAAATTAGAAATAAATAAAAAAGTTTCGAAAGTATTTAATTCACCCTTAACTCTTTACCACATAATCCCAAATTTTACCTATCCAAAGGAAGAAGCCTTTTGAAAACATTGTGGATAAAGAAAAAAATGCTGGTAACCAGCATTTTCTCCCTTTTCCACTATGTTTTCTACCCTATCCAAGACAAAGTCCCTAATTTGAGATACATTGAAATTGTCATCTGCAAATGCTTTCAATTTTGACAAGTCTACATTTGTGTTGTGTGGTAAAGAGTTAACCCTTTACCATATAAACCCAAATTTTAACTACTTTAAGGAGGAAGCCTTTTGAAGCTAGAGCTGTCACTGAATGTGACTTAATACCCCCGCCAGCACTTTGACAGAAAAAAGTGTCAAGTTCAAGGGGAGATAATTCCTCAACCAGGAAGAGCTGACACTTGAAAATTGCGTCTTGCAAATCTTCAATATATGATCAATATATGTGCAAAGTTTCAATTCAATTGAAGGAAAACTGTAGGAGTTTGCGACACAAAATTACTAGTATTTTGTACACAGACAGACACATGGACGGACGCACGGGCGGACGGACACAGGGACAGACAGGCTGATTCCAGTATACCCCCGAAAACATTCGTTTTGCGGGGGTATAAATATTGTGGGAAAAGAAGAAAATGCTGGTAACCAGCATTTTCTCTTTTTTCCACAATGTTTTTACCATTTCAAAGACAAGTTCCATCATTTGCACCATATCTGACTAGTGCATACAAATGCTTTTATTTTGGAACAGTCTAAAATTCTGTCATATGGTAGAGGGATAATATTTCATTAAGATAGGATTCCGATTAAAAAGTATTTGAGCCATGTTCTGTGAAAAGGGGGCTTAATGCATTTGCGAAAAGTATTGACCCAGGCCAGTCTGCGCAGTCCGCACAGACTGACCTGGGCCGAAACTTTTCGCTATTGGTTAATTTTCAGTATGTCCAAAGACCAGTCTACCTTATGATTGAGTTGGTTGTTAAAGAAAGTGGCTATTATGGATCTATAACTATGTGATGACTTGCTTGGTTTAATGCATCACGGAGATGCATTAAGCCCCCTTTTGCCAGAGCACGGCTCATTTAATGAGATCTTCAGTATTTCAGTCCTATCACTGGGACAGCACTGACACTTATGGTGGCATATTCATATAGCTGTACTTGGGCTTGGTAGAAATCTGTTGCCCAAAACACTCTCATGATGATTTGCTCTATTGGCTTACAACAGACGGAACTAATTGGCTATGGAGATTTGGTCTGTTTTGGAGTTAAACTCTATTTTAAACAGCTCAGGTCATATCATGGCGGTCAGTGCACCTACCCATGTATTTCCTGGCTTTTTTTACACCAGTACTGACACAACTTTCTTTCCAAGCCAATAAAAACTTTTCTTACATGCCTCAGAGTTCAGAAGCATAAATCGTCCAAAAGAAGGTCTGCCTCAACCTGGTATCCAACCTGCAACAACTAGGTCACAAGTCAGATATGCTTACCACTGAGCTACCCAACAGGGGTTGCTATGGAGGATTCATTAACAAAATCTTCCGGTGTTGTGCCATTGTTTTGAAACAGGCAGCACTTACAATTAAGCCCAATCAAGTATTCAAGAAATGCATCAATTCTTTTAATTTTGTAGACTCTGTACGTCCCATTGGTTAATACTCCATGTTCACTTAACTCTTTACCAAACAACAAAATTTGGATTCTGTGAATTTGAAAGCATCTGCAGATAACAATTTCAGACTTGACACAAATAAGCTGATGATCTCTGATAATGTAGAAAACATTGTGGGAAAAGCAGAAAATGCTGGGAACCAGCATTTTCTCCTTTTCCCAAAATGTTTTCAGATGGCTTTTTCCTTGGCGTTGTAAAAACACAGGAGTGTTTGGTAAAAAGTAAACTCTTTATCAAACAACAAAATATTGGACAAGTCCAATTCGAAAGCATCTGAAGGCAACAAATAAAATGTTTCTAAAATTTTGGAATTTGAACCAACAAAAACAATCAGCACAAAATTCTGTCAGTCTGTAGACACCTCTTTTTTGATGACTCTATCCAATTTTGATTTTGAATCCTCATTCAGGACTGTGTTGACCTTTCCACTTAGTGTATTCAGGAGTCCCTGGGTCTCCATCAACACCGACAGGTATCTCTTGTTGTTCGACTCGGAGCTGTTAGTTATTCGCTCCTGCACTGACAGCTCGTGTTTTACAGACTTTAGATCTGTTGATAGTTTGTTGTATGACTCCTCCTTCTTTTTCAGCTCCTTTTTGGTTTGATCTGCAAAAAATGACCATAGAAAGTAACTGAGTTATGCTCTGTGAAAAGGAGGTTAAATGTGTACAAAAAAAAAGTATAGACCCAGATCACTCTGCAAACTCTGCACCGCTAAACTGGATCGATAGCATCAGATAACTATCCTTCTTAATTATGAATGTGTAAACACATATTACACTCGCTCTTTCACATTTAAAGTTGTTTATTAAGCAATTCTAGGCAATTTCTGGAGTCTTCAACAAAGAAAAAATTTTCAGGGAATAACAAAAATGACTGCAAAAAGTCAATAAAGTTATTCATCATTTGATGAAATTTCTTTACGTGATGGATGTTGCCATCTGCTTGAAATGGCAGACATCTTAAGGATAGGGCACCCTAAAGGGATTCATGTAACCTTGCCTTTTGTTGCCAAAATTGTGAGGATTCGGCTACGACTCTGGTAATCTGTAATCCGTGCAGGAAAGCAGCGTGTATCGGCCTATCGATTACAGATTACCAGTCTTAGCCAAATCTGTACATTTTTTCTACGATGAAATGTGAGGTTACGTTAAGGTGCACTATCCTTAAGATGGTCTATATGTTTCCCTACCAGTTTTGCTTTATTCCATCTTTCAATGACCTAACTCTTTATCAAACAACAAAATTTTAGACTAGTTCAAATTGAAAGCATTTTCAGATTACAAATAAATGGGACTCAAATGATTGGATTTTGTCTACTGAAGGGATATAAAACATTGTGGGAAATGGAGAAAATGCTTATTACCAGCATTTCCTGGCAAAAAGCATTTCTCCTTTTCCTGCATTGGTTTCAAAAGACCTCTTCCTCAGGGTCATTTAACCCTTTACCAAACAATCCCATGTTGTAACAACCTTGAAGAAAAAGGCTTTTGAAAACATTGTCAAAACAGAGAAATACTGATATTAACCAGCATTTCCTCCATTTCCCACAATGTCTTACTTCCTTTCAAATTCAATGTCCACAGTTTTAGCCACATTTGTTTTGTAGTCTGCACATGCTTTAATTTGGATAAGTCTAAAATGTTGCCATCTAGTAGTAAAGGGTTAAAACAGAATTGTTTGGTAAACAGTAAAGTAGAAAGATATTGTGTAATATTAAAACATCCCATAAGCAACTGAAGTAAATTAAAAAGATCATATTTTACCTCTTTCCTGTGTCAATACCTCAACCTTCTTCTCGAAATCTTCCAACAACTTTTCACCTTTTCTCAACCTATCAAGGACATTATCAATATCTATCATGGCTCCATTGTGCATCACCATTCCACTCAGGGGCTCACTCTTTACTCTGTTTGATCCTTTTGCCTTTCCTGGACTTTCTGTATATCTCTTTAGCTTGTCTGTGTTTCCTGACAAACACATATAAAATCTCACAATGACATACATGTACAAACATCTCAAAATGACAAGCCTTTAAGATGCTTGTGCTCTGTCATCTCTGTGAAAAGCGAGTTAAATGCATCAGCATAAACTAGAACTGTAACAAAGCAGACATATACATGTATTCCCCACCAACACCTTGTCGCTGAAGCAGCATAATAAGAGAACACATATCAATTTCAAAACAAAGATAACCTGTGACCTTGACTTTTGACCCATGTGACCCAAAAATAATAGGGCACTTCCTTGAATCATGGGCAACAGGTCAAACAACTACTAAGTTAGAACACGGAAACGATTTTCAAACAAAGCTCATCTGTGACCTTGACCTGTTGCTATGGGTAAATTTTTGCATGTCCAAGGGCCATTAAACTGGGGATTCAGGCCATAAGACAAAATGCATTTTATGGATCCATAACACAACTTACTTGGTATAATGCATTAACAAGAGGACCATGATGGTCCTATATCGCTTACCTGAGTACTAAGCAGTAAAGGTCTACAATGAAGATAAATACCAAATATCGCATTTCAAGGCCAAATGATAATGAAAGAAGAGCGGCAAATTGTCGCAAGATATGCCCGTCCCACCGCCAGTTGTCGAGAAGATATAATAACCGCATAGGGCAAGTAATGCAACAAACATGTTTACCAAGACTCAAGTCAATTTGACTTGAGGTGACAAAGTTCCGTTCCGGACAAGCAAGAAATACTGTAAAAATGAAGATGAAAGTGGAATTATTCAAAATCCGCGCTAGGTAGTTACTGTTCTTGCACACTGTACTCCGTAATATTGCAACAAACATGCATACCAAGTCTGAAGTCGTTCTGACTTGAGATGACAAAGTTATATTCCGGACAAGCACTAAACGCTGTAAAAATGACGATCAAAGGGAAATAACTCAAAGACAGCAGGAGGTAGAGTTACAATTCTTGCACAATGCACTTCCAAATATTGCAACAAATAGGCATACCATATTTCAAGTCATTCCTACTTAAGATGACAAGGTTTTGCTCTGGACAAGCAAGAAATGCTGTAAAAATGAAGATCAAAGGGGGAAAAACTCAAAATTCGTGCTAGGAAGAGTTATGGTTCTTGTGCACTGCACTCCATAATTTTTCAACAATCATGCATACCAACTTTGAAGATGTTCAGACTAGAGATGACAAAGTTATATTCCGGACAAGCAGAAATGCTGTAAAATGGATGATCAAGGGAAATAATTCATAGACAGTACGAGGTAGAGTTATGGTTCTTTCACACTGCACTCCGTATTATTGCAACAAACACAAATGCCAAGTTTCGAGTCAATTGGACTGGAGATGACAAAGTTATGATCCGGACAAAGAACTAATCTAAAGAACTTTCTAATTCAAGGGCAAATAACACCAGTCGTTCTGGTCTGATTAGACCCATAATCAAACTCATCCGAGATCATATGGTCATATGTATTTTGACCAAGTTTGGTGCCGATTGGTTAAAAATTGTAGATGCTAGAGTGTAAACAAAGTCAAATATAGCAATTTTTCTAATTCAAGGGCAAATAACTCCAGTTGTTCTGGTCTGATTAGATCCATAATCGAACTCATCCGAGATCTTATGGTCATATATATTTTGACCAAGTTTGGTACTGATTGGTTGATATTTGTAGATGCTAGAGTGTAAACAAAGTCAAATATAGCAATTTTTCTAATTCAAGGGCAAAAAACTCCAGTTGTTCTGGTCCGATAAGACCCAAAATCAAACTCATCCGAGACCTTATGGTCATATTAATTTTGACCAAGTTTGGTGCTGATTGGTTAATATTCCATATATGAGAGCTCTAGCCCTTAAGGTTTGGGACAAGAAGATTTTTAAAGATTTCCTTCTTTATATCTATGAAAATCTGTGACCCCACAACAAAGAGCCAATTTCCACACAAGGGCTATCATTTGAAGTATTTCGGTAGAGGTCCTCTAGATGATGCTACATGCCAAATATGAAAGCTGTAGCCCTTCTAGGATTTAGGACAAGAAGATTTTTAAAGATTTCCTTCTTAATCTCTAGGTGAAATCCCAGACCCCACAACACAGGGCCAATTTCCACACCAGGGCCATGATTTGAAGTATTTTGGTAGAGGGTCACTAGATGATGCTACATGCCATATATGAAAGATCTAGCCCTTACAGTTTGGGACAAGAAGATTTTTAAAGTTTTTTCTTTCAGTTGCCTTTGCAACCAGAGTTCTTCATGGAATTCAAATCTTTGAAGTATTCTGAAAGTGCATCACCTAAGGATCATTTCTGTGAAGTTTCATTGAAATCTGTTCACCAGTTTCAGAGGAAAAGATTTTTTATGAAAGCTCTAGCCCTTAAGGTTCGGGACAAGAAGATTTTTAAAGATTTCCTTCTTTATCTCTATGTAAAATCCGTGACCCCACAACAAAGGGCCAATTTCCACACAAGGGCCATCATTTGAAGTATTTCCGTAGAGGTCCACTAGATGATGCTACATGCCAAATATGAAAGCTGTAGCCCTTCTAGGATTTAGGACAGGAAGATTTTTAAAGATTTCCTTCTTAATCTCTAGGTGAAACCCCAGACCCCACAACATAGGGCCAATTTCCACACCAGGGCCATAATTTGAAGTATTTTGGTAGAGGGTCACTAGATGATGCTACATGCCATATATGAAAGATCTAGCCCTTACAGTTTGGGACAATAAGATTTTTAAAGTTTTTTCTTTCGGTTGCCTTGGCAACCAGAGTTCTTCATGGAATTCAAATCTTTGAAGTATTCTGAAAGTGCATCACCTAAGGATCATTTCTGTGAAGTTTCATTGAAATCTGTTCACCGGTTTCAGAGGAAAAGATTTTTTATGAAAGCTCTAGCCCTTAAGGTTCGGGACAAGAAGATTTTTAAAGATTTCCTTCTTTATCTCTATGTAAAATCCGTGACCCCACAACAAAGAGCCAATTTCCACACAAGGGCTATCATTTGAAGTATTTCGGTAGAGGTCCACTAGATGATGCTACATGCCAAATATGAAAGCTGTAGCCCTTAGGATTTAGGACAAGAAGATTTTTAAAGATTTCCTTCTTAATCTCTAGGTGAAATCCCAGACCTCACAACATAGGGCCAATTTCCACACCAGGGCCATAATTTGAAGTATTTCGGTAGAGGGTCACTAGATGATGTTACATGCCATATATGAAAGCTCTAGCCCTTATGGTTTGGGACAAGAAGATTTTCAAAGTTTTTTCTTTCGGTTGCCATGGCAACCAGAGTTCTACATGGAATTTAAATCTTCGAAGTATTCTGAAAGTGCATCACCTAAGGATCATTTCTGTGAAGTTTCATTGAAATCTGTCAGCAGGTTTCAGAGGAGAAGATTTTTTAAGTAATTGTTCACGGACGGACAAACGCCGGACGGTGATCGATCACAATAGCTCACCCTGAGCACTATGTGCTCAGGTGAGCTAAAAATGCATGAATTTTTAAAATCATTTAAAAAGTTGCCCAGTAGCTCAATCTCATAACTTTTTAACTGATTTTAAAATCCGTATTACTGCCGACGACTAACACTTGTACTGACCACAGAGTTACAAAATGTAATCTTCACAATTTCCATACTTTATGATTTAAATCTAAATACAATTTACTACTCACATTGTTTACTTTTGGCTGTTACTGTGCCTTTAACTTCATGTATTGTTAGTAAACCTTTACAATGATCAAACTCAACTTCAATTAAACTCCAGATTTAGTGGGTTGTTAACCAAAATTGATTTTATTGATCCTTAATTATGTGCTGACTTTTTCCAGAACATGACTCATTTATTTAATGCTTTAACCCTTTTCCACATGACAAAATTTTAGACCTGTCCATATCCAAAGCATATGCAGAAGCAAACTTAAATGTAACTAGTGTGAAAGTTGTCTTTGATAGGGTAGAAAACAATGTGGGAAAAAGGAGAAAATGCTGGTAACCAGCATTTTCTTCTTTTCCCAAAACGTTTTCAAAAGCTTTCCTCAACAGGGTTCTTAATACTTTGGATCATACGGTAAAGGGTTTTAGTCAAGAGTTTATCGTTTCATGTTACAAGTATTGAAGTATCACTTACCAGTGAGATCCATGTTTATATCAACCTCCAGGGAGTCGGTTGTTAGCTCTTCATCCCCAATCCCGACATCTGTTAACTTTCTGTAGTTAAATGTATCCCTAGACAACACTTTCTGGATAAGTTTCTTCACCTAAAATGTTAGTTAAAGGTGCAGTAGTGGCCAAAAGTAAACAATGAAGGTGGTAAAATGCATTTAAATTTAAATCACTCTACCAAACGACAAAATTTTAGACTGGTCCAAATTGAAAGCATTTGCAGGCAACAAATCAAAGGTTGCACGAATTAGGAAAGTTTTCTTTGAAAGGTTATAGAACATTGTGGGAAAAGGAGAAAATGCTGCTTGCCAGAGCTATTCATTAAATGCATGTTGAACAGTAATGTCCCTAATGGATGCTCCCCCTGTAATTAACTCTCCCCCAGCTTTTTTCTAACTGAAAACTGGCTGACTATCTGCATCTACATACACTTCTGATAACATTATAAACTTCCAGTAAACAAAAATTTGTCAACTAACTTGGAAAAACTTTAAGAAAGTGAAAGTATCAAAGACCAGTGTCCTACAATAATCATGAATGCTACTAATGTCCAATTATGATTGGCAGTAAAATCCATATTCTGCATTAAATGCAGCGGGTTTCTCAAATGGCAATAGCTTCAGCATTTGGCACTAACTAAAACCAGAACAGTAGTGTTATTGTCATCCTCAGAAAATTCTATGTTGTTTTACCTCATTAATGTCCCTCTTTTCAGAAAATGTAATGCCCCTGCAGGCCTTATAAAGAGATAACATGGTATCCTAAAAAACTATTTTTGGAAAATGTAATGCCCCTGGAGGCCTTACAAAGAGACAACATGGAACCAAAATAAAAACTATTTTTTGTTCTTTTCCTTTTTTCTGTTTTTCAGTCATAGAACCTAACTGTAACTAAATTCTAGTATTTCAAAACCAAAGAATGGAATGACTATCTTTACCTGTGCTCTAGAGAGTGCAAGACCTATTGAATGTACTAATTCCTCCACATCTTTATCCAGCAAATACCCTGTGTGGTTCTGGTCAAAGTAGATGCAAGACAACAACAAGTCTGGTTTAACTGTCATGTACTTTTTCTTCTCTTTTTTCTCCTTCTTTTCATCCTTATCTTTCTTCTCTCTATCGTCCTTGTCTTTCTTCTCATCCTTTTTGTCTTCTTTCTTGTCTTCGAGATCCTTTTTGTCTTTTTCTTCCTCTTTTGAATCCTGTTAAGATATCAAAACAATAAATGAAATGCAAAGGTAGGAACAAAACATTGTGTGCAATATCAGACTAGGCAATGAAAGCTAGAGGAAACATGAGTACCACATGCAGTTGCCACTACTGAGCTGCAGTTGCATGATTTTCAGCAAAAATCATGTGTCAAAAAAGGGGTATAATGGTGTCAAAAATACTTTGATACCTGCCTTTGCTGTATGGGTTCCTCTTTTGAAAAGTAACAACTTGTCAAGTTTAAGACAAATATTTTCAGTTAGGGTTGACTATTGAGGCCAAAATCTACTATTGGGATAGTATTGACATTGGAAAAAATACTATTGCAATAGTATCGATATTGCCTGTTACTATTGCAATACTATTGGATGAATTGCAAGAGATGAATTTCACCAAATTACATCTTGAAACCATGTTTTAGACTAATACTTTCTCCGAGTAGTTTAAATTCTACTTGAGTATAGTTTTGAATAGCAAATAAAGGGAAAAATAGAGTTAAATGCAAGATGCTCAATAAATTTCAATGACAATTTTTTCTAAATGCAGATGGCTCACAAAAATTTTAACATACCTAATTACTCTGAACTTTTGAAGTCAACTTTTAAGTCTGATTGATATACAACAGCATGCAAAGCACAAAATGCTGACAAATGCTGGTGGTTCATAAACACACCTAATAAAAAGTAATTATGAAGCAACTTTAAACTTTTAAAGAAATCACCTTTTAAATGTGAGCCCTTAAGGTTTTTTTGAGTTGACAGAATTTATCTAATTTTACCCATAATTGGCCAATATATTCAGACAGAAAAAATAATTACTTTTGTTTAGTCTCCAAATCTTTAGGAAATTATCATTCTGAAAAAAAGGGGATGGCCGAAATAATAGGTTTTACCTTGTTGTATGTGTATCCAAAAAGTGTGTTATATTAAGATATTTGTATAAATTTACTGCTTATAGTCATTAAAAAGCTGAAAAGACGATCTGAAGTGACTCTGATCGGACAATGTCAAAGAGGCATTTTGTTGTGTCATGGGTTTCCGTGTTTTTTACTCCGATCAGTTTTTCATGTCTGTTAATTTCTGGCTAGGTATTTCCACATGATTTGTCAAAAAGATTGTCAATGAGGGTAACAAGTAACTTCAAAACCTGTCATTTTTCACAAGAAAAGCGTATAATGGCATTTTTTGTCCATGCATTTTCTTACGCGAAGTCTCGGGTGTAACCAGAATTTGTTACGTGAATTTCAATTCTATAACGTGATTTACGCAATAATTTGCGCGAGTGGGAACACTGTTAAACATTATCTTACCTTTTATAGCCCGAGAAAGAAGTAGCTTTCTAATACGAGTTAAGTCATAGTACAGAAGTGGATGGTATAGATCCAAGATCAGACAGCGTGTTCTGTTTAGTCTGATGTCAATCTACACCATCCGCCAACTTTGAAAATCGCCATCTTGCCATCAGCAGAGTAAATCAGAACGACCATAATGTAGATCTATATTAAAAGCCATCTGTCTACAAGATGCCTGTCAGCGTGTCTTGGGTACACAAATGTTTGCAGTAAAATTTGGATAAGGGGTATGACGTTACATGCAAATCATTCGAAGCGACTGAGTTGTAACGCACCTGTTTAATTTACACACTTAAACTGGTCTGCTCGAAGAAACTTGTATCTAGCTGCAGGTCAACCTCCAATCAATTCAAAGTGATCATGCAATAAGCCTATTTCATGCACGATTTACATGTACACCAGCTGATAAAGCCTTTTTGTATTTAGTAATATAGCTGTTTCAAGAACACGCCAGTCGTGTCACGTTTTGTGTAGTCAATATAAAAAGTGCGGCTGTTTTCTAAAAATTAATCTAATTCCTTGCAGCCGAAATAAAAGGAATGCATTTGAAATGGATTACTGATAAATAAAGAAAAGAAAGAACGAGGTTTAGTATTCATTTTTCATAGTAGATTTATTTATTGCTTATGGAGGGACAACACGCATGGTTATGGTTTTGGCGGCCTGTGTAGATTAAGATTAGACTGTAGACAGACTGTTTGGTCTGATCTTTGATCTAAATCCACACTTTTCGCTTTGGTGAGAAGTTTTTAACAAAAACACCCTTAGTGTTGCAATTATTTTGGTCTAATTTCATGACTTAAAATTACCGCTGAGTTAATCAGCTCTCGAAGGATTCGTTTTCGTAACGATGAACATTGCTATGCAGAAATGAATATTATGCAGCCGATCATTATTGAAAACATATTCCAAAAAATTACCCGTCTAATATTTTGGGAAATTAACGTTACGGAATGTCCGAATATTTAAGAAAGCTTGCTTTTGGAAGTGTTTAGAGAAAGAATTAAAAAATAAATTATTTTTGTAAATAATTAAACGTGTCCGAACTTTTAGGGCATCCGAATACATTAGCGAATTGCAGTATTTTCGCTCTCTTTCTTGTCAGTGAAACTATCGAAACTATCGATATTTGAGGTAACTATCGGCGATAGTTATCGATTTTCAACATAACAATCGATGCAGTAGCATCGACTCGCTCACCATCGCGATCCATCGATAGTCCGATGTATCGTTACACCCCTATTTTCAGTTATAAGAGGGATATAATGAAATGTCAGTTTTTGCATCACAACAAAGGTGACGCAGACGATGACAGGGCTATGAAAACACCTCAACATTTTCTTTGAAAACAGCCAAGCTAAAATTAAACTGTGAAGTCTTATGGTACAAAATATACAGTCAAGAGTAATGAAGAAAGCAATTTTTAGAGTAAAATACTAAACAGTTTCCTATGGACCAAACTGAAAGCATTTGCAGATGACAAATTGAATGTAGGTCAAATGATGATTTCTGTCTTTGATAGGGCAGATGGGAAAAAGAAACAAGAGCACTGCATGCCGTCGCCAACACTTCCCTGCAAGTTTGCTAGAATATGCCTTTAAAGTAACATATTCAGAGATAAAACAGTTTTGAAGTTGGGTTAATCTTTAAGTTTGACGGAAGAAATAAGGCTCTATAACAATGGCATACAGCTTGCAACATACATATATGGGAAAGCAAAGTTACTTCTATTGCATTTGTACTAAAAATAAAAAATCTGCTTGTCACAGCAATACCTTTTTATCAGATTCCTTCTTTTCCTTATCATCGATTTTCTTTT
Source organism: Hippopus hippopus (assembly GCA_946811185.2). NCBI lineage: Eukaryota > Metazoa > Mollusca > Bivalvia > Cardiida > Cardiidae > Hippopus > Hippopus hippopus. The sequence continues at coordinate 70,554,313 of OX328096.1, forward strand.
TCTTTGGTGCTGGTTCCTAAAAATACACGGATTACAATTACATGTAGTACAGAAAGCCACAATGTAATCACACTATGACTTGAAATATTCACAAAAAACTAAACAAAAATAAAATAATGATATGAAATAACAAATTGCAAAGCCATACAGCCATTTTTTGTCCTTTCCCCACCCCCTGCACATAACAAAATCAGGGGATTTCAAAGGAAGAATGGAAGTTATTCACAATGTGAAAATACTGCTAACAATGGTGGTATAATATTGAAATCTGTTTCAACAAATCCCAAATATGGAGTGGGGATTGTAAGTCATCAATAGATACAGAAAAAAAAATGTTCTTTAATATCAGATGAAAATTCGTCACTGTTGAATGGAGGCTTGTCATCAAATAATAACATTTTTAATTTGAAAGTATGATAATTTATAATAATTGGCTATTCAAAAATCAACAAATCTGTAGGAACATGACATGTAAAAGTTACAACTGTGTTAATAATAAACAATAAACCCTTTTGTGACATTGTTTTCTAGTTAATAAATTCAAAATACTTCCATCTACAAAGAGTGAAAGAACCACCAAAATGATGTCCAAAAAAAATGCATTATTATAACAAAAAAGACATTGTACTTTACAGTGACCAAGAAATCATAATCACCATTTTCACCAGGTAAAACAATGTTCATTAATATAAAGTACAAGTTACAACTGAAATTTTAACCCTCAACCCTTTACCAAATAATCCAGTGCTTTAATGACCTTGTAGAAATAGGCATTTCAAAACCTGGTACTCAGCACTTTCTTTATTTTTGGCAATGTTTTCTACCCTTTCATAGAGAAAACCTTCTATTTGTAACACATTTATTTGACTGTCTGCAGTGTTTAACAACCTTTTCTTTCCTAACAAAGATAAATCCCATAAGTTTAAGCCACATTAAATATATGTTGTTTGCTTAATGCTTTAGATTAAGACAAATCTAAAATATTCTTGTTTGGTAGAGTCATCCAAATATACCTACAGTAGTTGAATTAGCAAATGTTCAACTAGAGCTGTCACTGAATGTGACTTAATACCCCCGCCAGCGCTTTGACAGAAACAGGCAATTATTTGTACAGACGGACACAGAGATGGACAAACGGACGAACCAACGGACGGACACACGGACAGACAGGCTGATTCCAGTATACCCCCGAAAACATTCATTTGGTGTGGGTATAAAAATGAAAATAATTATTATAAGTCTAAAGGTCATACCTCTTCTTTGTCTTTCTTCTTCTCTTTCTCCTTTTTTTCTTCCTTTGGTTTTTCTGGGGCTGCACACAAAGCTTTGTAAATATTAAATCCACAGTCCCTCATGAGCATTTCGTTAAATAATTCTGCAAACAGTGATACCTTGAAGAAAAAATACAGATTAATGACAGCTTGTTTTTGATTGGTTTGTGGTCACCTGCATTGCTTTTTTTGTGATTTTGGTTAAGGAAGCATAATACTGGATTATGATATTCATGCTGTGGTAAACATGAAATAGCAACACAATATGGAACGTCTTATTCTTAGACATAACAGACGGCCATTGTCTTTGAAAGGGCAAAAAACATTGAGGCAAAGGAATTTATTCAAAAGCTTTCTGTCTTAGGGCTGTCAATTAATTGCTTGTTCGTATGGTTTTTAATGCTGTTTTCAAAATTATTTCAGTTGTATCGTGTTTAACACTGTATTCAAAAATTATGTCAGATATATTGCAGCAGTCAGTGCACCTATTTATGTTTTAATGGACTCCCTTTTACCACTATTTTGCAAACTGTAGAAGAAAGTAGCATTCTGCAACAAGTTTATTGTTTCACTTCAGTATTTAATGTAGTGACTCAAAAAAAGCATTATAACATGAACCAATGAATACATAAATACAGCTTTTCTATACCACAGCTGTAGAAAGTGTTTTGAAATACTGAGGGGAAATAAACAATAAATGATTTTTCACAATCTGTTTAGTAAGGGTTAAGAAATGAAATTTTCCTTGCCTTCAAAAAATTAACATCTGATCCATATGTCCTGGTTAGTAGTACGTCTAAAACCAGTCCAGTGGTTATGGATCAATATTTCATTGTCTTTGCAGTGATTAATTTGATAATTTATAACCGTTTCAAGTAAACACACTCACTTCAAAAGAATGTTCCTTATTATCTTCAGGTCTGTAATCCAGCAACACACTGAGTGACATGACTGAACAATCAAACTTTCCAGCTTTGGCTTGAGGGTTTGGAAACACGAGGATTGAGGGCTTTTCTGGCAGTGTATACCTTCTCTCCAGTGTGGCCTTCTTTCTCTCTTCTTCTTTTGTCTTTTCCTCTTCCTAAAAAGTCATTATATTGTACAGTACTCACAAATATCAAGACAAGTCTGGTTTATCAAATTAGAATTTCAATCAATGTAAAAGTTAACTGAAGCATGCTTCCTTGCAGTCAATATTTACTATATTCATCTGAAGCTTAAAATAGAGAGAAAAGTACCCACAAATAATAAAGATGCAGACACTCACTGTCATGTTTCTCAACTTATACAGAACATTACATAAAAACGATATGCAAAAGTCAATTACCCTCTTTCCAACAATGTTTTCTGCCGTCTCAACAAAAAACAAGAGCACCACATGTGGGTGCCACAGCTACAGTTTCTTTTGAAAATAGATTAATTTTAAGATAGAATTCTAGGTGGAGAAAGAGGCATAACTGTGTCAAAAATATTTTGTTGGTTACCCACCCTTGTTTTATGGTTCCCCATTTGATAGTAAACAACTAGTCTGAATATCCTCAGTAATGTCAATGATATCAAAAAAATGTAAAAGTTTTTGAGTGACAAATTCTTAGTTAAGAAAAGGGCATAGCTGTCAAAATATTTTGACGGTTACCTGCCCTTGTTGTTTGGGTTCCCTTTCTGAAAGTTAGCAACTAGTCAGAGTTGGAAGTAAATATCTACAGTAATGACAGAGATATTATATATGTCAAAGTCTTTGCACAAAAATGCAGACTACGATGCAGATAATGCCAGGGCTATGAAAACATCTCTAGCTTTTCTACAAAAACAGCTGAGCTAAAAAATCTAAAATTTTCAGCCACATTTCATCTTTTCTCTGCAAATGCTTTCAATTTGGGCAAGCCTAAAATTTTGCTAACTGGTACAGAATTGAACCAGTAAATGATACAGATAAATCATACACATGTTACCTCTTTCTGTTTTTGTTCCTCACTCACTTCAACATCTTTACTTTCCTCCTCTTTTGTTTCCTCCTGTAGTAAGGTAAATATCAACCCTTTACTACACAATTCTGAGTTTTAACCACCCATAGAAAGAAAGCTTTTAAAAACATTGTGGGCAAAGAAAAAAATGCTGTTAACCAGCATTTGCTCCTTTTCCCATAATGTTTTCTACACTTCATAAAGACAAATTTTATCATTCGAGACACATGTATTGCCTGTAAATGCTTTCAAATTGGTCCAGTCTAAAATTTGATGTTTGGTAGAGTTAAAGCCCCTGTAAAGCCAAAAATAGGTAATTTTCACTGTTTATAACTCGAAAATATATTGGATAACCCATCACAACACACATATATAAGATCGGAAAAAACTCAAACGTGTCAGTTACTACATTGGTTGCCATAATATACGTGAGCGAAAATGCATGGAGAAGCCCACCGATTTCACAGACGCCATTGATCGAGACAACCTTCGTTATCATTCGTGTATATCCGAACTAGGTCTTCGAGAACGTCACGTGATAACATTGCATCTCATTAGTGCTATGACGTAGTAGACAGGACTATTGTTTACAATTCCAACATTGTGTCATCGGAAAGTAAGATTGCTCATTCTGAACCTGTTTTCTTATTTAGATGTAGTAAACTCTTCCTGTATTGATGATAAATGAATAAGCGATGATCAGCCTGTGTCGTCGTTTCTGTTTACGATGTCGATAAACTTACGTTTATGGGGACAAAACGATCAAGTGAATGAAGGGTTTGTTTCGACGCTTTGAATGATCATGTGGTGTTTATGTCACTAACACGTCACTGCGGACATTTACGATGAAAAATCGGCTAATCATCGGCGATCATCGATGTAAACAAACAGATAATGCAGCATGGTAGGATCTGTTCTAGTTTCAAAATTCTTTTTTCTGCCACTGACTGGAACTTTTGCGAACTGTACCTTTACATATTGTGAAAGTCATAATAATCGCCATATTTTTACATGGTAAAAATGAAATTTACTTTTATTTCATAAACAGGTTGTTTATTCAGTTGGACGCTACTGAGACTTTAAACGGTACATATCCATATCTTGTTAACCTCTTACCACATGACAAAGTATTAGGCCGGTTTAAATTGTAAGCATTTGAAGACAGGAAATTGAATATTGCAACTGCATATATAGGGATTTATCTTTCAAAGGGTAATAAACACTTTTGGAAAATGAGAAAATGCAAGATACCAGCATGTCCTCCCTTTCCCACAATGTTTTCAACAGCCTTCCTCTTTAGGGATGTACAAACAACATTGTTTGATAAAGAGTTACCTAATTACTATCTGAATATAAATTTGCAACATAACAACATGAAAATCAAAATGGACAAAGGAAATTTGGCTCAAATGATGGCATTTGTGTTGCAAAGGATATACAACATTGTGGGAAAAGGAGAAAATGCTGGTTACAAGCATTTTCTCCTTTATCCACGATGTTTTCCAGAGCCTTCATCCTCAGAATTGTGAAAATATGGATTTTTTTAGTGAAACACTGAACATTCTGAAACCCAATCTCTTCTGGAGAAAAACAATTAAGCCAAGCTCTGGGAAAAAAAGGGTTTAATGCATCTCCAAGATGCAACATAAAAAGCAAGTCATCCCATAATTGTGGATCCATAAAATCCATTTTGTCACACAACCAACTGAATTGTGAGGTAGAGTGGTACTTGGGTACTTGGACATGCCAAAAATTTTACAAAAAGCAAAATGTATCATCCCATGTCAGCCTGCGCTGAATACGCAGGCTGACATGGGGCAATACTTTTTGCACATGCATCAAGTCCCTTTTCACAGAGAACGGCTCAATTACTTACAGTTTCCTCTGGTTGGTCTGCCGCATCTTGCTCCTCTTTCTCCTGCTCTGACTTCAGGACTTTAGTTAATCTGGCAATCAGCTGTGACTTCAAGCCTTTAGAACTTAGATTTCGGCATTCCAGTTCCTTCCTCAGTTCAATTATCTACAACAATAGTTGACCAAGCACTTGAAAATTGTTATTGTGGTTTAACACTTTACCAAACCTGGCTTTAACCTTTTCCCAACAACAAAATTTAGACCCTTTCCAAATTAAGACCCTTCCAAATTGAAAGCTTCTTTGGACATCATATTTGAACTTGATATATATGAATTTAAGTTCTTTAATAGTGCAGAAAATATTGTGGGAAAATGACTTTACCGAACTTGGTTTAACCTTTATACTAAATCTTGCTACAGGCCAACTAGATAAAGCTACATGCAAGTTTTGATGAACCTGGATCTTACAGTTAGGCGCCTGAGAATGCTTTTAGCTTTCTGTGTATAAGCCCATGTATAAACTTTTGACCCCCAGGGTGGGGCCAATTTTGACCCAAGGGCTATGACTGGGATAATCTTGGTACATGTCTAGTCCATTAAGCTGCATGCAAAATTTGGAAGCCCTAGGCCTTACAGTTAAGAACAAGAAGATTTTTGAAGTATTCACTACATGTATACAAGTCCATGTAAAATTTGCGACCCCTGGATTGGGGCCAACACCAACCTCAAGGATATGCTTTGAACAAACTTAGTAGGGGTCCACTAGATAAAGCAACATGCCAAATTTGGTAGCTCTATGCATTATGGATAGGAACAGGGAAATTTTTAAAGTTTTCACTACATATTATAAGCCCATGTAAAACTTGTGTCCCTAAAGGAAAAATCCAAGCCACTGACTACTTTCTCAAATGCATCAGAGGTGAGAGGCAAAAAATCGCAAACCCGCAACCACCAGGTCATGAGCCAGTTACGCTAACGACAGAGCTACCCAGCTGGGCTGTACGTATGTAGAAGCAAATCTTTGTGAAATAATGGGACACATTATTCTCTTCATATTCTCAAATTCTGACCTTCATAGTCTTGGGGTCCAGTTCTAAAAAGTGGGTGGGGTCTGTCTTTTCAACAATCTGTTCCTCCACATCCTCCTCCTCTTCCTGTAAAACAGCAAATAACAAAACATTATCAGTAATGGCAGAAAAGGTGGGTATACATACATGATTCACTGAAAAATCAAATAAAATATTATTTCTCAGTTGTGACCCAAATTCTGTTCTCCGTATGATAAACTTGGAATCACCTTTACAAGGTAACAGTGTTAGCGAAAAAAAAAATAGGATATTTCAAGGTTAATTTACGCCTAAAGAGACAAAAGAACAGATTTCTATAAAGTGTGACTTCCTTCAATTGATGATGTTATCCTGTAAACATTGTTGTTTTCTCTACATGCTAAACAGATCCGAAACAGAGCACATGTTTGGAGTTAAGAATTCTGACAAACTGACCGTAATGCAGTGTTCAGCCACAAAAAAAAAAAAAATGAGTGTTTGAGAAGATTCCACACCAATTCCATGAAGCAATTACCTGAGTCCTTTCTCTTAAATTCTAAAGACAAAAAAAAAAAAAAAAAAAAAAAATCACATGGAAAAAAAAAACTATATCCAAGACAGCAAAAATTGCTCCTTGAATCCTGCTGAACATGAAGCAAAACTATCTGGACTCTGATATCATATAAAAGGCAATGTCTGAGGAAAGGAAGAGATATGGAAATTTTCAAGAGTAAAGTAAAACTAATGATAGACTGATCATCACTAAAGCTATTGAAGTTGATGATCTTGCTTTCTGCTCCATTCCATCTAATGATTATGAGCATACATGGGAAAGTCTTCATGAATATAAAAACAACATAAGCAAGATATTTATGCACAGGGACAAGAGGACAAAAATGAAACAAGCAATATTATGTATCACAGTACATCATGGCTTGATCAGCTGTTTCTTCCCTGTGATGAAATTTCATGAATGAGATACCTAAAACAACGAAAAACTTCATCCTGGACAAAAAATACCTCTATGGATCTAAAGTCTAACCACTGACTACATACAGTCCCCTCAAACATTTTGGAGTTTACTCTCTCAGATTGCCTTCATGTTATATAGCTAGTTAAAGAAAACAAATTATAGATTAAGTCTTATATTTATATAAACATCTGCCTGAATATCTTCTTTCCCCTCCACCTGCGCCAACTTTTTCTGCAGCTGCTTTTTGAAGGAAATCTGGACAGTCTCCCACTCCAGATGTGTAGGCTGACAGCTCCAGACATCTGGCAAGAAAATGACCGTTGTTTCTACCCGAGCTGGAACTACTTTCCCCTTGTGGGTCTCCTCAGGTCGGAGGTAATGCACCTCTGCGTACCTGTACCTGTATAAATCATGTAAAACATTTTGATTCTGTATTGCCAGTTACACAGTTAAAGATAACATTACTAGACATGTATAAAAGCTGTAACTGCCAGCAACATATCATTTCATCTACTTACTTGCACATCGAAGCTGAAAAACAAAAAGCAATCTTTAAGTCAAATGAATATGTGTAGAGATTTGTTTTCATTTTGAAACAGAGCTGCATAATGACAAGGGGCAAGTTTACCTTTCTGAATTTAGACTTTTTCAATGAAGGTTAGAAAATATACTGGAATTCAATTTTTTACACAGATATGTATCAGTATATATGTAGTTTGTACCACAGTATGTATTTGTAAACATTCTTCTTTTTCAACGAAACGTGTATAGATGTATATTTAACTGATTAAAACACTAAGATTGTACATCCAAAGTTTCCAAAAAGCACTCAGTTACTGTGAAAAGGGTTTAGAAGAATCCTTTTATCTCCATTAGAAAAGGTTCCATGAACATAAAAATATGGCGTTTCTGATATAAATCCAGACAACAAATATGTAAGATGGGGACATAGAAAATTAAGATTAAACATGTCTACATTTACATTTATTTAAAAGCTAGTTTTCAAACAAGTGCACCACATGCAGGTGCCAAAACTTGGCTGCAGTTGCATTTAGAAATAGATTGATTTCCAGTGAAAATTTTAAGTTGAAAAATGGACAAACTTTGTCAAATATATTTTGATGACTATCTGCCCTTGTTGTAAGGGTTCCCCTTTTAATAGTTAACAACTAGTATTAGTCTGAAGTAAATATCTTCAGTAATGACAGACATCAAAATGTGAGAGTTTTTGCATGATGACACAGACTACAATGCAGACTATGACAAAGCAGACAGCAACAGGGCTATGACAATAACTCAACATTTTTATCAAAAACAGTCAAGCTAAAAACTACCTACATACACTTTCATTCATGGTAAATACACAGCAAAGAGAAAGTATCTAGAAGAAACAATTGTCCAAAAAAAAGCTTGGAAGATTGAGACAAATTTCCAAACATGTCCATCTATCCTACAAGTACTTCAACAAATCTTATTTCTAAAAAAACAGTTCCAGTCTAAAATTGTAAGATTTTCACTTTATACTGTTTACTCATTATAAAGCAACATACTGCTATTTAATCCATTCTACATAATATTTACAAGAAGCCTTGATATTCCTCTTTTACTTGGCGAATGTTTTGTAATTGCATCATTTCAAATTGAAACCTATTAGTTTCTATAAACTGTCTGGCAGTCATTTCAGTGACAAATGATCTGGATTTCAAACAGATGGTAGCAGATGGTTAGAAAGGAATATACTGTTTTGGTCTTTAAGAATCTTGGTGACATCTTTCACCCTTTACACCACCTCCTTTTTCCTCTCTTTTAAATCACAGCGTTTTTCAAATCATGATGTACAAAAAGACATGAGGTATCTAACCATTTACAATACAAACACCACTTAAAATACCCAGCCATAAGACAGCTTTGATGAACATTGCCAGAAAATGAGCTTTTTCCTTGTTACAATGATTTGCAAATGATAAACAAGAGGGCCATGATGGCCCTGGATCGCTCACCTGAGTCAATAGGCAAAATTTCACTCCACGTGCAAAATTCAATTTCTGACCAATTGTCAGGTCAATTGAGCTTAAAATGTGGCATCTAGAGCATCCACAAGAAATTTCCTTAAGTTGACCTAGTGACCTACTTTATCACCATACGTGACCCAATTTAGAACTCATCAAAATATTTATCAAGACAAACATTCTGAACAGTTTTCAAGTTAATTGAGAAATAAATGTGGCCTCTACAGTGCCATAAAGGTATTTCTTTAATTTGACCAAGTGACCTAGTTTATGATCCCAGGTGACCCGATTTCAAACTCATCCAATATTTCATCAAGAGAAACATTCTGACCAATTTTCAAGTCAACCGAGTAAGAAATGTGGCCTCTACAGTGTTCTAAAGGTATTTCTTTAATTTGTCCTAGTGACCTAGATTATGATCCCAGGTGACCCAATTTTGAACTCATCTTAGATTTCATCAAGAGAAACATTTTAACCAATTTTCAAATCAATTGAGCAAGAAATGTGGCCTCTAGAGTGCCCTAAAGTTATTTCTTTAATTTGACCTAGTGACCTAGTTTATCATCCCATGTGACCCAAATTCAGACTCATGTGAGATTTTATCAAGACAAACATTCTGACCAATTTTCAAGTCAATTGAGCAATAAATGTGGCCTCTTAGAGTGCCCTAAAGGTATTTCTTTAATTTGACCTAGTGACCTAGTTTATGATCCCAGGTGACCCAAATCCAAACCCATCCGAGATTTCATCAAGACAAACATTCTGACCAATTTTTAAGTCAACCGAGTAAGAAATGTGGCCTCTACAGTGCCCTAAAGGTATTTCTTTAATTTGACTTAGTGACCTAGTTTATCACCCCATGTGACCCAATTTTGAACTCATCTTAGATTTCATCAAGAGAAACATTTTTACCAATTTTCAAATCAATTGAACAATAAATGTGGCCTCTAGAGTGCCCTAAAGGTATTTCTTTAATTTGACCTAGTGACCTAGATTATGATCCCAGGTGACCCAATTTTGAACTCATCTTAGATTTCATCAAGAGAAACATTTTAACCAATTTTCAAGTCAATTGAGCAATAAATGTGGCCTCTTAGAGTGCCCTAAAGGTATTTCTTTAATTTGACCTAGTGACCTAGTTTATGATCCCAGGTGACCCAAATTCAAACCCATCCGAGATTTCATCAAGACAAACATTCTTACCAATTTTCAAGTCAACCGAGTAAGAAATGTGGCCTCTACAGTGCCCTAAAGGTATTTCTTTAATTTGACCTAGTGACCTAGTTTATCACCCCATGTGACCCAATTTTGAACTCATCTTAGATTTCATCAAGAGAAACATTTTTACCAATTTTCAAATCAATTGAACAATAAATGTGGCCTCTAGAGTGCCCTAAAAGTATTTCTTTAATTTGACCTAGTGACCTAGTTTATCACCCCAGTTGACCCAAACTCAGATTCATGTGATATTTTATCAAGACAAACATTCTGACCAATTTTCAAGTCAATTGAGCAAAAAATGTGTCCTCTAGAGTGCCCTACAGGTATTTCTTGAATTTGACCTAGTGACCTAGTTTATTACCCGAGTTGACCCAAACTCAGATTCATGTGAGATTTTATCAAGACAAACATTCTGACCAATTTTTAAGTCAACTGAGCAAAAAATGGGGCCTCTAGAGTGCCCTAAAGGTATTTCTTTAATTTGACCTAGTGACCTAGTTTATGATCCCAGGTGACCCAAATCCAAACTCATCCGAGATTTCATCAAGACAAAACATTCTGATCAATTTTCAAGTCAAATGGGCAAGAAATGTGGCCTCTAGAGTGCCCTGAAGGTATTTCTTTAATTTGACCTAGTGACCTAGATTATGACCCCAGTTGACCCAATTTTGAACTCATCTTAGATTTCATCAAGAGAAACATTTTAACCAATTTTCAAATCAACTGAACAACAAATGTGGCCTCTAGAGTGCCCTAAAGGCATTTCTTCAATTTGACATAGTGACCTAGTTTGTGATCCCAGGTGACCCAAATCCAAACTCATCCGAGATTTCATCAAGACAAACATTCTGACCAAATTTTAGGTCAATTGAGCAATAAATGTAGCCTCTAGAGTGCCCACAAGGTATTTCTTTAATTTGACCTAGTGACCTAGTTTATGACCCCAGGTGACCCAATTTTGAAGTCACTGAACATGTTGTGCTCAGGTGGGCTAACAAACTTAGAACAGGTTCACTACATACCAAATATCAAAGTTCTACGCCTTCCAGTTTCAGAAAAGAAGACTTTTAAAGTTTTCCTTCTTTGTTCCTATGTTCGAACTTGTGACCACCGGGGCTGGGCCAGTTTTGACCCCAGCGGTATCATTTGAACAAACTTGGTAGAGGTCCACTAGGAGATGCTACATACCACATATCAAAGCTCTACACCTTCCCATTTTAGAGAAGAAGAATTTTAAAGTTTTCCTTCTTTGTTCCCATGTTCAAACTTGTGACCCGGGGCGGGGCCAATTTTGACCCCAGGGGCATCGTATGAAAAAACTTGGTAGAGGTCCAATAGGAGATGCTATATACCAAATATCAAAGCTCTACGCCTTCCAGTTTCAGAGGATAAGAATTTTTAAGTTTTCCTTCTTTGTTCCAATGTTCGAACTTCTGACCCACGGGGCTGGGCCAGTTTTGACCCCAGGGGATCATATGAACAAACTTGGTAGAGGTCCACTAGGAGATGCTACATACCAAATATCAAAGCCTTCCAGTTTCTGGGAAGAAAAATTTTAAAGTTTTCCTTCTTTGTTCCTATGTTCGAACTTGTGACCTCCAGGGCAGGGCCAGTTCTGACCCCAGGGGCATCATATGAACAAATTTGATAGAGGTCCACTAGGAGATGCTACATACCAAATATCAAAGCTCTACACCTTCTAGTTTCAGAGGAGAAGATTTTCAAAGATTTTGCATTTTTTTCCTTTCTGTTGCCATGGCAACCAGAGTTAAGGGTGGAATTCAATTCTTTGAACAACTTTGGTAGAGCTTCACCAAAGGAACATCCCTGCCAAGTTTCATCAAGATTGGCCCAGTGGTTTAGGAGAAGAGGATGCTTAAAGAAATTGTTGGCGGACGCTGGACATAGGGCGATAACAATAGCTCACCTTGAGCATGTTGTGCTCAGGTTAGCTAAAAACAGATTATTTCTTTTATTCTAACCCTTTACCACCCGATCCCAAGTTTTGACGACCCTGACAATGAAGGCCTTTGAAAACATTGTGGGAAAAGAAGAAAATGCGGGTAACCAGCATTCCTTCTTAAATCATAACTTCCTGTTGCTATTTAAGTTTGATTAAGATTTTTAAACGACTTTATTCCTAAACTGTAAACTGACTGTACTTTTAGAATTTCAGACAATACTTCATTGACTCAATATCAACATTTCTAGTTCAATAAAGAATCTACCAGATTAACTCTTAGAGAGCTGAATAAATGAAACCGACCTTTTCAGTGAAGAAAAACTTCCAAAAATACTAACATTTCATGGTTGTTTTAGCAAGAAGATGTAGTGAAGTAGCAGACAGTGCAGATCAAAGATCAGACTGCAGTGCAGTCTGATCTTGATCTACACTGTCTGCAAAAACAAATGAAGTCGATTCCAGCACTTTAAGGGTTAAGATAGTCAATCATGGTATCATGATTTCCTTGTTTTGATTGACAATAACAAACTGAAAACCATTTTGAGACCATTTGAGATCAGTTTTAGATAAAAAGATTCAATGCTTGGGCAAATTTAAGTCTGACTTTTAAGTTATGTGATCATTTTCAAAGGTTTGAAAAACCAGGTAATTGATTGATTGATTGTATGGTGTTTAATGTCATTTTCAACATTATTTCAGTTATATCACAGCGGCCAGTGCACCTATCCATGCTTTCCTGGAGTCTCTTTTACCAGTACTCCGCACAATTTTCTTTCCAAGCCACTGGCTGCTTTCCCACATGACCATCGTCGAGACAATGGTCAGCGGTGGGACAGGAATGAATCTTATCGCAATGACTATCATCAATCCTCAGAAAGAAATTGGTCGAGCCATGGATTGAACCCACGACCCCCTGTTCTCAAGTCCTGCATGCTATCGACTGAGCTACTGAGGCTCTGCGGAAAACCAGCTAAAGAAATTGTTCTGCATGCGTGATTAATTATAAAATGTTAAGGTCTAGCTTTGGCTAAAATTTTACCACAGTCTGTTTTATCAAATTTGAAAAAATAGTGCAAACAAATGTTTGAAAATAATATATGAATAAGATATATAAAAAAAAATTTCATTCTTTTCCCTACCCTGAACTTTAAGCCTTATTCTTGCACTCGTTTCTTTCTTTATCCAAGTTAAAAGAGGGTAAAGTGACTGCCAGTATGTAATGGCATTTCATCTTTTCAACTTAAGTTGTCAATGACGTTTTTTTTTTAATGAAAGAAATTGGTCTGTAAAAATGAGCAAAAATAGACAAAAAAAAATCCCTGCATCAAGTTGGGATTGTTCAGACCACAGAGAACCCATGTAATCAAATACACATACAGCTTGGAGGCACCTAGTATACAAAACTTAACCCTTTACCACAGTCCTTTTGATAACATTGTGGGAAAAGGAGAAAATGCTGGTAACCACAGGTAACCAGCATTTTCTCCTTTTCCCACAATATTTTCTTACCTTCCAAATATAAATCTCAATTCTTAAGTCATATTTATCTTGTCAGCTGCAGATGTTTTCAATTTGCACAAGTCTAAAATTTTGTCATTTGGTAAAGAGTTAATAACAAACGTATATTAACCTACCATTGAGTGCAGCTACTCAAATTGATTCCAGTCAGAGCCCGTGTTGTCCTGATTGCAGTTTTAATCAGAACCTTTGGGTCATCAGCTGGGTTTGGGCCGTCAAGAGATGGGGACCAAGGTCCTCCTATAGCCACTGGCTCATTCTTTCCCTTCACTCCAACAAGGAAGTTGATAAGTCGAGTAGGATGTACAAAGTTTTCCTGAATGTTTTCTGGGTCTTGTGACAATGAACATGACTTGTGGTAGAGATCATCTAGACTTGGGCTTGCAATCAGCATAACCTGATTGTAAAATAAACAGATAAGCTCAATGAAAATGTCTGTTACATTCATTTTGTAATGAAACAGCTTATCTATAATAAGCCGATACATATTTCATAACCTTGAATTGAAAAAAAAAATAACTGTCTCACTTTTCTTCCCTTGAAGTCTTCAGGAATGTCCTATCTTTTTCTTACCCCTTATAAAACAATGTCATGTTTAAACTGTTTATACGACCCTTAGGAAAATGCTTTGGAAAACATTGTGGGAAAAGCAAAAGATGCTGGATACCAGCATTTTCGCCTTTTCCAACAAACTTTTCCACCCTATCTATGACAAGTCTCAATAATTGAGCCATATCTATTTTTTTGTATGTAATTGCTTTCAAAACAGAAGAGTCTGAAAGTTTGGTAAAGAGCTAAACTGTCCTACCTTTTACCAGAGGTCACCCATATTGAAAGCACTGGCAGATGACAAATCAAGTGTTGCAGAATTTTTTTCTTTCAAAAGGGGAAGAAATCATTAACTTGTGGGAAACGGAGAAAGTGCTGTATTGGTTTGTGAAGGTTTAACCCTTTCCTACAAAATCCCGAGTTTTAATGAACCGTAAAAAGAAGGTTTTTGAAAACATTGAAGGAAAGGAGAAAATGCTAGTTACCAGCATTTTTCTTCTTTTCCCATGATGTTTTCTTCCCTATCAAAGATAGATTCATCATATGAGCCACATATAAATTGTCATCTGTAAATGCTTTCAGTTTGGACGAGTGTACATTTTTGTAGTGTGTTAAATAGGGTATAAATAAAGTGATTATAACTGACAAATAACATGAAAAGATAGGCTCTCTTTATGCCTTGATATGTTTCAGACAAAATTTGTGATAAGCGCTCTTACTTTTTAACTCTTTACCAAACGACAAATCCTTGACATTTCCAAATTGAAAGCATTTGCAAACAACAAAAATTTTAGATTTGCCCAAATTGAAAACTTTTGTGGACAACAAAATAACTGTGAGTAGAAGAGACAAATTCACCACTGGAAGGGTAGAAAACATTGTGGTAAAAGGAGAAAAGGCCTTTTCATTAGGGTCATTACAATTTCGGGATTGTTTTGTACAGGGCCAATTATTCAAATAAGCCAAAAATAAAAAAATTGTGGTGTCTGCGGTTGTGAACTGTTGTCAACTTTGAGACTGTTCATTCGCCCACATTTGGCACTAGTACCGGTATAGTTTTTACACCGAAAAACCAAGAGAGGTTAGTTTAAGTTGTTAGAATTTGTTTCTCAATCAATGTAAAATAAATATGTTTAATTAAGCAACGATTTCTAACCTTTGCATTAAAGAGGTGGTCTGCATCAGGTGGGTCTAGGGCTGCATTACTTTGTCCTAATCTCTCAACGTCCTTATGCATCACATGAAAATGACATGGTTTACCGAGCTGAAATGGCCGCAACAGGGGAAATGCTTCATGCCACAAGAAATCAGAATTGAAAAAATCACTTGGAATGTACATATTGCTGTATCTTGACTTCAATGAAACAACATTAGCATTTTTCCTGAAATTAGAAAAAAGTGAACACTTTTTAAAGATACAGCTATATTTGTTTTAAGCCAGTTTTTAACCCATTTCATCATTACCTTATGAAACTATAATCATTCTTTATCTTCATGCCAAATGTTGGCCCTGACACAAAGTTGCATAGATTACGACCAATAAAAATGCATTTCATTTTCTTGGGGCCATCAAAGATAGGATTGATGTTTTCAGTTTCAAACTGAAGATTTCCCATATATGAAGTGTGTATTTATCTCTTACACAATATATATGGGTAATTTATCTATGTTTACAAAGATGACTAACTTCTGAACCATTCTACACACTATCAAGTTTAAACAGCGTTTTTTCTCTTTGGATGTATCTTTAACACTTTACCACTCCGCTGCGCGTATAACCCTCCCACAGGGAGTTTTAAGGACCCTAACTTAGAGTGCTTTTGAAAACATTGTTGGAAACGGAGAAAATACTAGTAACCAGCATTTTCTCCTTTTTCCACAATGTTTTCTACGATCTCCAAGACAACTGTCAAAGTTGGGTCACATTTAATTTTTCTTCTGCAAGTGCTTTCAATTTGGACAAGTCTACCATTTTGATAAATTCTGCTAAAGATGTAAAAGGCTGTACAAACTACATATATTCATACCAAAAATATCTATAGTTAACCATTTACCAAACAAGCCCATGTTTTGATGATCCTTGAACAGAAGGCTTCTGAAAAAATAGTGGGGAAAATACTCTTGGCCACCATTTCTTCCTTCATTATGTTTTCTACTGTTTCAAAGAAAATTCCCACCATTTGACACAGATCTAATTTATTGTCTGCAAATGATTTCAATATAAACCATGCCAGTGTAAAAGTTTTGTTGCCTGGCAAAGACTTAATTTTCAAAATCAGCTTATCCTATCATTTGGTAATAATCAACTCTTTACCAAAGGACAAAATTTTAGGCTAATCCAAATCGAAACCATATGCAGACAACAAACTAAATGTGACTGTCAAAAGACCAGTCTACCTCATGCTTCCAAGCACAAAACAATGAGCAATGCATTTGGTTCTATCCATGGGCAGTCTTCCTTAAAATGATAGTAATGATTAGCTCTTGTAGTGCCGAACCATTATTTAATTTCTTATGCAGACAGTGTAGATCACGATCAGACTGCAGCAAATGAGCAGTCTTATACTGGGTCTACACTGTCAGCCTCTTTGCCAGATATTCTGACAAAAACATCCTTTGAATAGCAATATCCACATCTTCAGTACCAAATAAGACTTGTCTAACTTGAAAGCATTTGCATATGACAAATTCAATGTAGCTGGCTGAAATAACTGTTATTGTCTGTGAAAGTGTAGAAAACCTTGTGGGAAAAGAAGAAAATGCTGGTTATCAGCATTTTCTCCTTTTCTCACAAGGTTTTCAAAAGTCTAATTCTTCAGAGTTGTTAAACATAGGATTGTGTGGTACAGGATTAACTAGACATAAAATAAGCAACTTACATATCCAGTGAGAATTTTGGCACTTGGACCACATATCTTGGTACAATTCTGGGTCTCCTCCTTGATGGACTGTGAGATCTCTTACTAGAACCTGGAGAGAGTGAACGCTTTGGTGATCTAGATCTTTTTCTGTCGATTTCTTTCTCCTTGGACTTGGATCTGTCCCGGTCTGACCTATCTCTTCGGTCTCTATCTTCTCTTCGCTTCTGTCTGTCACGACCATAGTCCCTGTTACCTGATCTATTTCTATCTGGCCGACCTAGATTAAAACATGCACTAAGTGTCAGCGTAGTCCGCTTCAGAAAACTATTGACTGAAGAATAGCATTGCTTGTAATAAGGATTTGCTAAATACAGTTCCAAAATTGTATTTTCCTTCACTTTGAATCATTCACTTTTGTAATATATATGAGCCATGCTCTGTGAAAAGAGGGCTTAACGCATCTCAGCAATGCATTTTACTAAGCATCACAATTATGGATCTATAAAATCAATTTTGTCTTACAACAACACTAGAGGCGCTTGAGCGCCTGTATCGCTCCACAGGCCTGATATTTCTATAATGGCGAAAGGAAGTTTTTAACAATTATCATTCAATCCTGCATTTTAGCTCACTGAAGAAACAATTTGGTAGACAACCACCATAGGAACTTACCTGCAAAACAACAATGAAATCCAATGAATAGTTTTAGAGAAGAAATTTTTCAAAGATTTTACTTTATACCATAAAAGGAAAATGAGTCTCCCATAAAAGCCATGTTTTTTGACAGATCTTTTTTTTTTTTAAGGAATTCTGTAAACCTGTATCTAAGGAACATTCCTGCAAAATAATAATGCTATCCAAATAGCGGTTTGGGAGGAGAAGATTTTTAAAGGTTTTTTACTTTGGTTGCCATGGCAACCAGAATTCTTCATGGAACACAATTATTTGAAGGAATTTGAAAGAGGACCACCAAAGGAATATTCCTGTGAAATTTGGTAAAAATCCAGTCAATAGTTTCTGAGGAGAAGTTTTTTAAAGAAAAAGTTTACGGACGCACGCACGGATGAACGGACGGACGGACGGACGGACGGACGCACGACGGACACAACGCCATGACAATAGCTCGCTGGCCTTCGGCCAGTGGAGCTAAAAACCATGAGGTATATTGGTCCTTGGACACGCAGAAAATTAAACAATAGCAAAAAGTATTGACCTAGATCAGCCACCGTAGACTGTGCAGGCTGACGTGGATTGATACTTTTTGCAGATGCATTAAGCCCCCTTTTCACATACACTCATGTATTATTGGCCTAAACACCTTACTTCTATATAGGTCTCCATATACAAATCAGTATTCATTCTTTACCTCATGCTGCTATGTTTTTACAACAAAGAAGGTTTTTGAAAACATTGAGGGAAATATCTTTTCCTTATCAAGGTCAGGACATGTACAACAATCATTTAAGCCTCTTTTAATTTTTGTTGGCAAATACAATACAAATTTGTCATCAGGCAAAGAGTTAAAGAAAGATGATGAAAAAAAAAAAAAAACAATTACAATTTTGCTGAGTATAACTTCAACATAGCGTTGTTAAGAAAATGTAGCAAAGTGCTCATGCAAAGCAATTTGTCCATTTGTTCATATATTCATTCTTAAAAGCCATCTGTGAAAGATGTGTTAAAATTTGCCTGAATGAATAGAAATGTCGGCCTACTTACTAATATTTTGTTCCATCAATGGTGGTGGTTTACTTGAGTGATTTCCAAATCCTGACTTCATTGCAGATCCTACAAAACTATTACTTCCCATAGCATTGTTGTTACCTGCAGGCTATAAACAAAAGTAGAGCCAAATTCACATGTCATGTTACAATGCATATAACATGAAGTTTATGAATACTCATGATCAATATTCACCAACCATTCTTAAGAAAATTTCTTAGTCTTATCCTCCAAGATCTTCTAAATTTGAATGTAACACAATTTCTGATTGGCTAAACCAAATGGTTTAGCCAATCAGAAGCTGTGTTACTTTCAAATTTAGAAAATTCTGAAAACTAATACTAAGAATATTCTTAAGAATTGTAGGTGAAGACAGACCCTGAAAACACTTTAGTAATGGTAAACAGGAGCTTAGTGTGAAAAGGCCAGTGCTCAATTGTACATTTTTTTTCTAGGTAAAAAGGAGCATGACTTGTGTCAAAAATATCTTTTGTACACCTGCTCTATTGGTACTGGTTTGTTTCCCTTTTCATAGTAAACAAGCATTCTGATAGTATTGCAAAGCAATACCGAGTCCCCTACCGGCCGTATATATCACTGGCAGGTATAGTTTGTGAAACTCTGTGGAGGAGAAAGAACGTATTTGACCCTTTTCAGAATTATAAGCATCGTGTCAGTCTTTGTATGCAATGCTTTAATGAAAGCCAAATATATATAAGCATTTTCCTTGTGAAAGTAAGTTCATTGAAGGAGTTTTACTAAGACAAGATGTGTTTGTGAAACACAAATGCCCCTGTAAAAGCAAATTTT
Source organism: Hippopus hippopus (assembly GCA_946811185.2). Taxonomy (NCBI): domain Eukaryota; kingdom Metazoa; phylum Mollusca; class Bivalvia; order Cardiida; family Cardiidae; genus Hippopus; species Hippopus hippopus. Next base: position 70,574,074 of record OX328096.1, read on the forward strand.
CAGAAATATGACCTTTACCTTGTGAGATGACCTTGACCTTATTATCAGCAGGTGTGTACCAATGAGAGGTACCAGCTTACCATGTTATAACTTAAGTACTTAAGAAATGACTATGAAAAGTTTTGAGAATTAGTTTTCATGATAAGGGTTAAAATTTATGACCTTGACCTTGGACATATAACCCACAGAAGATCGGTATCAATGACAGGTACCTACATACCGAACATGAGCATTGTAAGTAAAAAAGTCGGAAAAACTGTTTTTTCAGTGAAATTTTCCAACTCCAAGGTCTGTAATTTCGTCAAAAATCCATGATCTGTAACTCATTGTGTTTAACTTGCACACCAAAAATCAGCTCGATATCTGCCAGCGTTTAGAAAGAAGTCCGGAAAACTGTTTTTTTGGTGAAAATTTCTAAGTCCAAGGTCCGTAATTTCGTCAAAAATCCGTGGACTGTAACGAAACTCGAACTTGAATTGTAACTCATGGTGGTTGACTTACACACCAAAAATCAGCTCAATATCTGCCAGCGTTTAGAAAAAAAGTCCGGAAAACTGATTTGCAGACAGACAGACAGACGGAGTGCAAGCCTAAAGTCCCCTTCGGCTTCGCCGGTAGGGGACTAACAAGAGCATCGCATGAAGGTGCCAACACTTGGCTGCAGTTGCTTACAGCAACAGATTGATTTTCAGTGAAACTTCTAAGCCAAAAAGGGGCATAACTGTGCCAAAAAATAATTTGATGGTTACCTGACCCTGTTGTAGGTTCCCTTTAAAGAACTAGTACAAGTCTGAAGTACTCATCTACAGTAATTAGAAAGATATTATCACATGTTAACGTTTACAATGTTAAATGTTAAAAATCCAGTCATTTGAGCCATATTTGATTTGACGTCTGCAAATGCTTTGAATTTGAGCCAATCTAACATTTTGCCCTTTGGTCATGAGTAAATAAAAATTTGTTGCACATGTGTTTATAATACAAATTCATTTTGATGCATGTTGGGATCAAGATTACCTGGTAATTCAAAACTTTTACACATGTTGCATTCCATTTAAATGGCATATTTGCATTATACTGTGCCTCCACCAAAACTCTGTCCCCAACTTTCGGCATAGAACCCTTCACACATCTGAAATAAAAATTAAACCCTTTACCAAACAATCATGGGTTTTTATGATCCGGAGGAAGAGGCCTTTTGAAAACATTGTGGAACAAGAGCGGCAAATTGTCGCAAGATACGCCCGTCCCACCACCTGTTGTCGAGGGGGTATAATAATCGTAAAGGGCAGGTAATGCAACAAACATGTTTACCAAAGTCTCAAGTTAATTTGACTTGAGGTGACAAAGTTCTGTTCCAGACAAGCAAGAAATACTGTAAAAATAAAGCTCAAAGTGGAATTACTCAAAATCCGCACTAGGTAGAGTTATTGTTCTTGCGCATTTTACTCCATAATATTGCAACAAACATGCATACCAAGTTTGAAGTCACTCTGACTTGAGATGACAAAGTTATATTCCGGACAATGCTGTAAAAATGACGATCGAAGGGAAATAAGTCAAAATTCGTGCTAGGAAGAGTTATGGTTCTTGTGCACTGCACTCCGTAAATTTTCAACAATCATGCATACCAAATTTGAAGATGTTCAGACTAGAGATGACAGTTATATTCCGGACAAGAAAGAAATGCTGTAAAAATGACGATCAAAGGGAAATAACTCAAAGACAGCACCAGGTAGAGTTATGGTTCTTTTGCACTGCACTCCGTATTGTTGCAACAAACACAAATGCCAAGTTTCAAGTCAATCGGACTGGAGATGACAAAGTTATGCTCCGGACAAGCAGAAAATGCTGTAAAAATGATGATCAAAGGGAAATAACTCAGACAGCACGAGGTAGAGTTATGGTTCTTTTGCACTGCACTCCGTATTATTGCAACAAACACAAATGCCAAGTTTCAAGTCAATCGGACTGGAGATGACAGAGTTATGCTCCGGACAAGCAGAAAATGCTGTAAAAATGACGATCAAAGGGAAATAACTCAAAGACAGCACCAGGTAGAGTTATGGTTCTTTTGCACTGCACTCTGTATTATTGCAACAAACACAAATGCCAAGTTTCAAGTCAATCGGACTGGAGATGACAGAGTTATGCTCCGGACAAGCAGAAAATGCTGTAAAAATGACGATCAAAGGGAAATAACTCAAAGACAGCACCAGGTAGAGTTATGGTTCTTTTGCACTGCACTCTGTATTATTGCAACAAACACACATGCCAAGTTTCAAGTCAATCAGACCAGAGATGACAAAATTATGCTCCGGACAAGCAGAAAATGCTGTAAAAATGACGATCAAAGGGAAATAACTCAAAGACAGCACAAGATAGAGTTATGGTTCTTTCGCACTGCACTCCGTATAATTGCAACAAACACACATGCCAAGTTTCAAGTCAATCGGACTGGAGATGACAAAGTTATGCTCCGGACAAGAACTGGACGCCGCCCGCCTGCCCAGACAGACACCCGCCCGGACAGACGCCCGCCCACCTGCCCGTACGCCATGGGTGATCCAATAATACGTCCTGTCTTCGACGGGCGTATAAAAAGGAGAAAATGCTGGTAACTCAGCCTGAAAAATCTTTGTTAGCTGATCTCAGTTGAAACCATTGTGGGTCATGGACCAGTCTACCTCATGATTGCCTTCAAAATGAAATAAAGATTATTCTCAATTTTCAGAAAGTACATATGAAAAAGTTTTGATCCTCAATGACCCTTGATGACCCATACTCCAAGTAACTCAAATTCAGACAATTGATTGATAGATAATATTGGAGTTTAAAGCCATTTTAACAGCTTTGGTCATATCACAGCGGTCAGCGAGTGCACCTACACAGGTGTTTCCTGGCTCTCTCACACCAGGACAAACACAACTTCCTTTCCAAGTCATTACTCATTCCTCACATGCAGTGAGGGGCGTTGAATTGCCAGAGAGAAAGTTTGCCTCAACTGAGTATCACACAACCACCGGGTCGTTAAGTCGCATATGCTTACTTCTGAGCGACCCAGCCAGGTTACATTCAGATAAAGAATCTACATAAGTAATATAGTGATAACAAAAGTAGCTCTTCAAAAAACATTATATGATACAACAGACACTGTGTTACAACATAAGTTTACTATCGGGCACTGTGCACTTCAAGCTGACAAGAGTAAAATAGAACTTACGTAGTTTGAAAGAAAACATCCTCATCCACAAATCCAAAGTTGTCATGCAGTTTTGTTACTGTACCAGTGAACACTCGCTGTTTGGGTTGTTGTTGTTGCTGTGCTTGTTGTGTCTTTAGAGCTGGGTAACTAATGGTACCCATGTTTGGGGATGCAAGAGAGGTAGGCATAGCAATCCCAGGCTGAGGAAGTATTGCTTGCTGCTGCATGGTCTTTGAAAAGATTGTAAGAGAAGTTGTTATGTAATCAAAATAAATTTTGGACTGGATCAAACTGAAAGCACTTGCAGATGATAAATTATATGTAGCTGAAATGATTATTTATTTTTTTGATAAGGTAGAAAACATTGTAGGAAAAGGAAAAATGCTGGTTACCAGCATTTTCTCCTTTTCCTACAATATTTTCAAAAGTCTTATCTACCAGGGTCTTTGAAACTGCATAATGTCTGGTAAAGGGATAAAAGAACTGTAAATCTGATTTAAAAATCATCTTTTTCCAGTATGCATGTATTTTTCATGAGCTACCCTGGAGTTTTTAAAACAGTTCTTGTAAACTTTGTTGATGATGGCAAAGTAGCAGAACAACTCATATAAATTTTAATCAGTAAAGACATGGTCAAAATAGGTGTAAAAACACCTTTTTTTTATTTTTTCTCCTTCTTTTTTTTTTTTTTTTTAAATTTTGGATCCGTAATTACGAAACCTTTGCAAATTATTTGCCATAGATGAAAACATAAACAAGATTTAGACCATCGTGTTACAACTTATGAATACCTGATTTGCAATATAACTTCTGTTTTAGTGAATTACCAGACAACAAAATTTTGGACTTGTCAAAAGTTAAAGTATATACTGGCAACAAATTATATGTTGTTCAAACAGGGAAAGTTGTCTTAGAAAGGGTAAAAAACCTTGTGGGAAAAGGAGAAAATGCTGATTACCAGCATTTTCTCCTTTTCTCACAATGTTTTAAAAAGCTGTCTCGATCAGGGTCGTTAAATTTCAGGGTAAACTCGTTAAGTGTTTAAGTTGACTGTAGCAACTAGAAACCTTAGACTGATGCCGCTTCACCTTTAGAAATGAAAAAAAATTGTCTAATCACATATTTTCAAATACATATCTACCTGCATGGTTGCAACTGCCATTTGTTGAGCTTGGAACTGTGTTTGCAGGTTTTGTTGAGCAGCCAAGTTGTACACAGCCTGTGTTGCAACGCCAGGTGTTAACATTTGTTGGTTTATACCTGATCCTGAAGGAAAATCTAATGAAAAATATGTACATGAAACCCTACGTACCACACAATTTTGAACATCCCTCACAATGTACATAACCTTTAACCCTTTACCACATAATCCCATGTTTTAGCAACCCTTAGGAAAAATCCTCTTGGAAAAAGTTGTGGGAAAAGGAAAAAAAATGTTGATAACCAGCGTTTTCTCTGTTTCCCACATTTTTTTTTTTTTAATCTCAAAGAAATGTATCATTATTTCATCCCACAATGTTTTTTTTTCTCTAAAAGAAATATGTCGTCATTTCAGACACATTTAATTTGGTGTTTGCAAGTGCTTTGAATTTGGACAAGTCTAAACTTGTGTTGTCTTCTCAAGGGTTAACCGAAGTGCTACTATCTCAATTCAAATACAACAAAGAAACTACCTAGAGTCACCACATTGGATGCATGCACCCCCTGTGTATGTCGCTTATTTAAAAACCACCATGGTGAAATTTCAACTTGTTTTAACCCTTTACCACACAGCAAAATTTAAGACCTATCCAAATTGAAAGCATTTGCAGACTACAATTTCATAGTGGCTCAAATGACGCAACTTTTCTTTGATAGGGTAGAAAACTTTGTGGGAAAAGGAGAAAATGCTGGTTACCAGCATTTTCTCCTTTTCCCACAATGTTTTCAAATTGCCTCTTTTTTAGGGGCGTCAAAAGGCGTCATTGTGTGGTAAAGGGTTAAAATAAACAAATATACATGATGCATTCTTTAGCAAAGGAGTTTAATACATTTATATCATGCATGATAACAAGCCAGTCATCACCTAATTACAGATCCATAAAATACATTTTGTCCAACAACCAGCTGAATCCTATGCAAAAATGGTCCTTGGACATGCAGAAAATTGATGAATAGCAAAACTTCAGCCAATGTCAGCCTGTGCAGTCCGCCTGTGGAGTCTGCGCAGGCTGACCTGGGTTGATACTTTTTGCAGATGCATTAAACCCCTTTTTTACAGCACATGGCTCACATATTTGTGAGTGAAAAACTAACATGGAAAACAATGTGGCCACAGTTCTAATGGCTCACATTAGAAGTCCAAATTAAACCTTTGCCACACGACAAAATTTTAACCTTGTCCAAATTGAAAGCATTTGCAGACGACAATTTCATTGTGGCCATTATGGTGCCATTTTTCTCTGATAGGGTGGAAAACATTGTAGGAAAAGGAGAAAATGCTGGTTACCAGCACTTTCTCCTTTTCCAACAGTGTTTTCAAAAGGCTTCTTTAGCAAGGTTGTTAAATATTGGCATTGTGCAGTAAGGGGTTAAAACAGGCCAAAGGACACTAGCAAAGACATCAAAATTGTAGCTGAATCTCAAAATTTGCTGTACAGTGGCCTAATTTCCACGAAGTCCTTCATATTCAAAGCAATTGCAGATAACATTTGTTGTTTAAATTATGGGAAATGTCTCTGAAAGAGCAGAAAAAGTTGTGAAAAAGGGGGGAAATACTGGTTACCATCATTTACCCAGGGTTCTCCTTTGACTCGAGACTCCAGGTTTTGACGCATGGAAATCCGAAACGACCCGTTTTTGACGCTCAAAAATATCTGCCTAAGCGTCAATCTGACACATGAGATTACCAGCCAAAGGGTCATATAAATTATGTTGCATGCATCCGGCATGAATGTAGCCTATAATAAACACTATCAGTGTTAACTGTGTCCAGACGCACGCAGCTCTGTTTATCACACGTAATCAAGCTGGCGAGTGGCGAGTCATTTTTGAAAACATGATAAAGGTGTTAGTCCAATTATCTAGAGAAAAATGACAGGTTTTCAAGTCAACTGCTACCCTAATTAACAAATTTATGTCAAATCATGCAGTAATACTTGAAAAAATATTAACTGATTTGAAAAAAAGATCGCTGGAAAAAAACGTGAAAACCCATGACACAACAGAAATCATTTTGACATCGTCCGATCAGAGGCACTACAAACTATCTTTTCATCTTTGGTGACAAATTTAAACAGTGAATTTATACTTATTTCTTATGAAACAATAAGTGAAAGCTAAAATCTCTGTTTAAAAATTAGGAAAAACTTTTTAAGATGAAAATAAACAACAACCTATAGATAAGATGGGGGGGGGGGAAACCAGAACAAGTGTGAAAGAAAAAGTAATTGGACAAGAAAGAAGACTTAAATCTTAAGAAATAACACTTTAATGGATGTGACCTTTATTTTCTCCCTTTTCCACAATGTTCTGGGGTAAGAAAGACAAATCAAGTCGTTCCAGCCACATATGAAATGTCATCTGCAAATGTCTAAAATAATTATGATCTAGTCAAAAGTTTTTGTTCTTGGGTAAACAGTTCAAAAGTTATTTGTGTCCATTTATTCATCAAGATGAATTACATGCTAGGGCTGCAATTTAAAATTCTTCTGTCCACTTCATTCCAACAAGTCTCTGCATAAGATCGGGTATTTTCTTATCTAATTCCTATCCATAAACAAAGAATATAAATGGAAAGTTTTCATTATTTCACCCTTATCTCTCCGTGATAATTTTGACCCTTGGACATTTCTATTAGACTCTTGGAAATTCCATTTTGACTCTTGAAAATTTGGGCCCAAGAGTCAATGACTCGTGGAATTCTGGACCTAGGGAGAACATTGATTTACCCCTATAGTCATAATGTTATCAATTTCTAGCATTCTTCCCCGAGGTATCAACCTTTAACAAACAGTCCTCCTGAACATAAGAGTTTTTAAAAATATTGTGGGAAAAATAGGAAATGCCGGTAACCAGCAGGTTTTTTTTTTTACCCTTATCAGAAAACTACAGCTCATTTGTCGACTTACACAAACACAGGCTATACATTTATATCTATCTGAGGGATACACCAGTATACTACCTAACATCATAGGTGATACAAAAAAAAAAAGCATTGTGGGATCTTACCATTCCGTGCCCAAGGTGGATTTTTCCCTGCTGATCCAAACTGTGCCATCATGATATGCTGTTCTCACAAAATCTGAAATACACAAATCTATCAAACTTTAGACCTGCTTACTTTGCCCTCAGAGCACAGAATAACTGAAAAATATTTTTCAATCAGGAAACACTATCAAAAATTTAAAATACTGCTATTTCAAGGCTAGGCTGACCATAATATGTAAGCATGTAGCAGAGTGCAAATCCAAAGATTAAATTGCAGAAACTGACATGCCAATGGGTATTTTGAACACTCGTTTAGCTCATTACCAAACGACAAAATTTTAGACTCTCCACATTGAAAACATTTGCAGACCTGATTGAAGATGCTTGGATGAATGACAATGCTATCACATATTACAAACTGATTCGAAAACCTTATTTTCACAATCATTATCTCTTTAAATCTACCATACAACCCCCAGTTTGGGGGCAATTTCTTCAGTGGACAATTTCTTCAGCAGCGTCATTTTCTCATACCTTTTTTTTTCGCTGCTTCCATAACAGATGAATATGTAAATTTACTAAAAATCTCCTGGGGCAGCAACAATAACATGCAATGCTTAAGAAAGCGATATTGCTTCCAACATATTACTGCAAGTTAAATTTTGTAAATACTTGAAAAAGAAACAAATATGTCTTGTATACTTGAATGACATTAATAAGCATACACATAAAGTAATGCAGTTTTATTTTTATCCCTGTAATTTAACGAATACCGACGCTTAAAATCGCTATGGTCAGTGTGACAAGGGTTCGAAAATGTTTGGGAACGGAGGACGGACACATTCATGACCAAAACGCCACAGATTTAGTATGTTCCCTATAAAATCTCAACTATCTGTTTCATTTTAGGAGTTCATAGTCCTTCTATTTCAGTATTTTGCTTTTGACAATTTCAAAATTGGTGCAACTTTCACAAAAGAAACGTGCGACGACAAAAATTCTAGATTACCGACCTTCTGAACATACAATGTTTATCTTGAGGCGCTTCGTGCCATGTGCAGTCGAAATCAATGGCTGCCTTCGTTGAATATAGTCCTATACAGATTAGGTGCATGGTCATTCGGAGACCCGAAAATGCGGGCTTTAGCATCAGTAACCTTTTACAAGTATCACATCGTAAATCTTCATAGACTTGTGCACACAAATGCGTTGCAAAAATCGAGAGGGATTTTTTTTTCTACAACCATTTAACGAACAGTATTTGCGTTTTAACCTGCCTGCATGAAAAAGCCCTTTGTATTGTATGAAATGAAATTGCTCCTACCAAGGAATTTCTTTTTTTCCAACATTTTTGTATACCATATGATTTGTGTTCAATTTCAGTTTTTTCCTCTGTAGATCGACATGCTTTTAACTATCTACAAGTTTGTTGTTTTGGAAAAAATTATTTAGATCTATTTTTTACGCGCAATTTGACCTTTCAAGTTTTCAGATTATCGACCTGAGATTGATCAAATCCAGACAGTTTGAAACGATATCATTAAGACAAATGTTCTGAGCGTATATATACATCAGCAATGGACATAGGTGTGGCCTTTAAAGCGAATAAAAGGTTTTCCTAAGATCTTGCCTTTTTATAAAATTTGAATCGGTGACACAAATTTTCCACAGACTTTACCTATTTTCAAATACAAAAGAAACATTGTATGAACGAACAGTCTAAGCTTCATGCGCATATTACTTAAACTATGGCCTCTAAAAGCAATGACATGTGTTTTTAGATTTAACCCGTTGTCTGCGCATGTCATATTCTTAGAAGATTCGACCTGTCTGTCATTACTCATCACTATCCTGTACAGGATAAATATTAATACGTGGTGTGTAAACTAAAACTCGCCGCCAGCAAAGTAGTAATGGGGAAAATGGCTATAAACAATACTTCTGTCGAAAAATCTAGCCTGTATTTTGCTCCAAATAGAAAAAAAAAAAAAATAGTTTTTACAAATACTATTGTTTTGCTGCACATCTTTGAATACAGTTTCTAAATATAGAATTTAGGGAAACCGGGATTCGTGCAGGGTTTTTCCACAGACTTATCAACAAGGAGTGTCTGGGCTTATACCAAAGCTATTACTCAAGCCTGTAGGGGCTGTTTTTATTAATGACTGGTGCATATAGGTTACATGCTAGCTGACCATAGCTGAATGAATCGCACCAGTTAGCGTTTTATTGATTAAAAGTGGTGTTTTTTTTTAACGAAATTCGAATAACGGTTGTCGTTTTGAAAAGTAGTCCGGTTCTGTACTTAGAGTGCCCAAACCAGATAGGTTTATATTTTAAAAATGCCACCAAGCGGAAGACAATGAGATTTAACCTGTGACCTACATCTTCATGAAAAATGTCCCATTTATCAAAGAGATATAAATAAGATAAATATTATGACCAAGTTTCATTAACATAAAACTAAAACACAGCCTCGAGAATACACACCAGATTCTCATATATGACCTAGCGACCTTGTTTTAGGTCTGATATGATCAGCTTTCAAACTTGTCAGAGGTATTGTCAACAAAAATATTCTAATCAATTTTTCTGAAGCTTGGACTGAAAATATGGTCTATATGGTGCACAGAAGGTTTTTTGTATGATTCGATCTGGTGATCAATTAAAGCCAAGGTGACCCATTTTTGAAATTCACTTAGATAATAATAAGAAGAAAATTCTGACCAAGTATCTTTACCATGAGCGTTGGACTGCAAGTCTGGCCTCTAGAACGTACACAGGTTTTTGTCCCGGTAAGATTTCATCTAGTGACTTTTTTTTTTTACCTTAGTAGACAAATTTTCAGACTCATTCGAGATAATATCGAGAAAAACATACTAAGAAAAGTAGTTAGGAAAATGGGCATTCTGGCTCATTTTTTTTAAAAATTTAAAAAAATGCGAAAAAATTGCTTGAAACTCGAAAATTTCAAAAAGTTTCGCTCGAAAAACGTGAAATCAGACCTCAAAACGCTCAGAATCGCGTTTTAAAGCCCTAAACCCGCTCAAAACAGTCTGCTCAATCCGGTTCTCGCTTAATTTTTAGAAATTCTTAAAAAAAAAAAAAAAAAAAAAAAAAAATTTCTTAAAAAAATTTTCTAAAAAAAATTTTGAAATCTTAAAAAAAGTTAAAGAAAAAATATTGTAATATTTTTACAATGACAAATGAAGTATTAAATGAATATGAAGAATTAATATGTGAGATAGAAGAATTATTAGAGAAGAAATTTTATATGGAATTAAATTATAATTTACGTCCACAACCAGTTCATCAGCCAATAATTATGCACCAACCAATTGCGCAGCAGCCTATGGTACCCCTCCCCTTACTTCCTTCGATAGAACCACAACCAGTTTATCAACCTTTATATTCATATCCACAACCAATTGTACAACCTATAGTACAACCAATAGAACAACAACCTCCCTTACTTCCAAATTTAGGACCACAATTATCCAATACTCCACAGACTTTCACCTCATTTTAAAAATTTCTAAAAAAAATTTTTTGAAAAAGAAAAAAATTTTATTTCTAAAACGATATATAAAAAAGCATGGAAGAACTAAAAGAGTTTCTAAAAGAATTAAACTTAGACAAAGACGAGGGTTTAATGAAGGCTATAGATAACATGAAAGAGAATTTGCTAAACGTAGATATAGCTGAAGATAAATTCAAAAAGTTAATTTACGAACAAATGACAGCTAACTCTAAAGAGGCTTCTGCGAGATTCGCGATGCTTCTAGCTACGTATACAAACTTTATTTTAGATTCTATCAATCTGGAAATTAGACAAAATTTAGCTGTAAAGGCGGCATTTTGGAAACACACTTACGAATGTGGAAACCTATCTAAGAAAAATTTAATACTTAAGATTAAAAAAACTACAGGGTTTAAAATAGAGAAAGGGCTAACGAGAAACGAAATACTGTATAAAACGGTAGTAATGTTTATAATTACGGATGAGAATGATCGTTCAGTGTATATTAAAAATAAAAGAAAAATGCAGGGAGGACAAATTACAAATTTCTTAAATATAACGAATAAAATAGCTAAAAAGGTTGGGATTTAAAAAAAAATATAACTTATTATAAACAAAGCTATATTTTATAATGCCCCCAAGCTAATGTTTCAATCTTGTTTTCCGAGACAAACCTTTTATCATCACTTGATCCTAACGCTTTTTTGTTTAACTCTTCAGTATACATATTATGACCCCTACTTCTTAAAACGGTCATCTTTCTATACTGATCCTTTCCCGCAAGCAAACACTCTTTGTAATTATCAAAATTTATCTCTTTCTTAATAACCGCTTTTTTAACACCTTTACATCTTTTGTCTTCATTACCATCTAAGGTTTTATAAGCATACATTTTTGCTCCTAAACCAACAAACTCAGTCATAATCTTACCACCTAACTCATCTTTAAACTTTCCAACTACTCCTGCATTACAATTATTTTTTAAGAAATGATCTTTAGGATAATTGCTCGTATCAAACGCATCTTTCTCCATATCCTTATACAAATTTTTAGTTTCTATTTCGAGGATAAAACTATCTGTATCAGTATAACACATTCTAACCTTTTCACCATACTTAGCTTTAAGGTAGTTATAATAAGTTTTTTGCATATGCGTTTTACTAATGTCTAAGATGCTTAATCCTGAGTAAATAGGTTTATTATATTTTAAATTAGTGTTTTTCATGTGTACCGCTGTTAGGTTTTCATCGAATATTGTTGTGTGGTTATAGTTTGGTTTTGCTACCAATTTCTTATAACGCTCTTCACTAGAAACCAAGTGTATCGCTACTCTATTTCTAAGGTTTTCCATAGTCTTACCAAAGACCGAATTATTCATCAACTTAAAAAAATCTTTCTCAAAATTATTTTTAGCCGCTTTTCTTAGTGTAATGTTTGTATCAATATATGATTTAAGCCACGGGCTTTCCTCAAACTTAATTCCTCGATGTATTTTAGTAATCTTTAAACCTAAATCAACGCACGTTTTTAAGGCTTCATGATGATTAATATAATTCTTTTTATTATTTAAGTTTGGAATAAGTTTTTCTACTTTTTCTTTCTTTAAACGTTCAGGCGCTAAAGGAAAGTCATTGTGTAAATCATGCAACTCTTTAGGATATTCTAAATCTACTTCTAATATACATGGGATTTCTCGCCAAATTTCTAATTCTTCACTCGTCATCCATTTAAAACCATGAGTAGGAAGAGGGTGACTCATTGCCCAAGGGTAAAGGCTGTTTGCGTCTATATATATAATAAATATTTTGATGGTTTACTAGAATCATATAATTTATCCATATCCTCATTATTTGCTCTCGCGTATCTTTTACTACACATGCTAACACCTCCTCTGATACCCTTTAAAAGCATATCAGGATCGGATAAAAGCTCTAGGTTTACTTTCGTTATTTTTAATGTTGCATCCCAAGCTAAACCGGGAGCAGTATAATGCCAACTAGGATCTAAGTCATAGTTTTTACGACAAACATCTCTAAAGTTTTCGAGAACATCCGCTAAAAGCAATACATCTATTTCATTGTAAAATTCTAAGTAATCCTTAAACGTTTTTATATTAAAAGCTTTCCAAACCTTTTGTGCATGAGCATAATCTTCATCCGTAATTCCTTCTTTGTTTACACTCGAGTAAAATGATTCTTTGGGTGGTAATTTCTCTTCTTTAAGTTTATCAAAAGAATCAAGGTACTCATAAGGAAAAACTCCTTTTCTCCTAACCAAGGGCAGAAGGTTTCCAGTAAAATATTTTGATAAAATTTTTAATTGACTTTCCTCTAAGTTGCTTGAAAGTTTATCCAAACTAGAACTCATAAACTTAAAGCTATCAAGAAATCTAATTTTATGGTTTAAATTTTCTCCAACCCAAATGTCTTTACTAAAACTAATATATTTCTCTTCGTTGTTTGGAATACAATCAATCTTCCCTTCAGATTTGCCAAGACATTTAATAAAAAGATGAGCGTCATATCCACTAAGATTATGTAGGTATACAGGTGTGAAGTTAGGATTTTTAGCTTTTAGATTGCATTTATTGTGCGCGGCACCTCTATATTTACCCGTAAAATGGCAATGATCTCTTACTCTAATATTATCTCTCGTAAACTTATTACCACAAATCCAACAGCGTGTTTGTTGTTTATGTTTTATTTCTTCCTCTCTCGTAATTTTAATAGGTTTTGGATTTTGGTGATACCGTTGATGAATTTCTTGTATATCAACTTTTAACTGGTTTATAAAAACTTCCTCAGCATTTTCTCCGACATAACTTCTTTTTATAGGAGCACACACAGCATCGTCAAAACATTTTATAATATAGAAAAAGCTGCAAGGTATATGCTTTTGACGTTGTATAGTATAACTCTTTTCCGGGTTTGGTTGGCATGTGTGTATTGGTTTTAAAACACTTTCAAAATCAGCGTATGCAATAAAGGGAACCTCAAGTTTTCTAGCGTGGTTTTCAAAAGCTACCATGGTACCTGGTTTTGGCATTTCTAAAGTAATAGTTTCGTGTTCATTACAGTATCGCATATGTTTTTCCAAAAGTTCTTTACTACCAAAATGATTTAAACATCGTTTACAACATTCTATATTTCCATTATGAGTATTTGTTATTTGTTTTTTTACTAATCTATTAAAGTTTTTTATGAGGGCATAGTGCATATTTTCTCCATCTGTAATAAGAAGAAGATCAACGTGTTTACTTTTTTCATCTTTTGTAAGCCTAAGAGGATAAATATATTCCTGATACCCATACACGTTTACACTAATTTCAGGATTTTGTTTTTCAAACTTATCGATATCTTTAAACGAAACAGGATACTCTATTCCATCCATGTTTAAACTACTTTCCCTCGCTTGCAAAGCCTTGTCAACTCTTTCTGCTTTATGCTCTTTAGGGTTTAACGCTCTTGAAACGCACCATAAAAAGCATTTGTCATCTTTATTTTCCATATTGATAACTGCTTTTTTGTTAGCAATCCATTTTGGCAAAGGTAACCAACCATTAGCTCTTAAAGGAACATAAACAGCTGTATGTAGTTCTAATTGTACTATACTTCTAAAAGTCCAACCACTACCTTCTCTTTGAAAATTAGCTAATTTTTCCATAATTTCATCTATCATTCTATTCAACAAATCCTCTATTTCTCCCTCGTTTAAATTTAAATGTTGTGCACTATGAAAAGCACGTTCAACAGGAGTTTGGTTAAGATCTGTCGGTTTTATTAATGTACACCTAAGTACAAGTTTTACCTTTGTTCCTAAATTATCTCGAAGAATATTTATAAGAGGCATCCACGTTTCTGCGAAAAATCTTTGTGGGTTATAATTTTCTCTACCCTCTATAACATGTTGTGTAGAATACCCTCTAAATGCGGATTGAGAAGCTCTAATCTCAAACGGTTGTCTTGGAGGGTAATTTTCTCTAACGTGTTCAACAATTTCATCCAAAACTTGCGCTATTTGCGTTGTCTCCACATTAGCAGTTAGCCAGTTACCAAAATCAGTTACTCTTCTTTGTATAGATTCCGGAACGATAGCTGAGTAAACATTAGACGCAGCTCGTCTAGCTGCACTCGTAAATCTATTTAGGAAACTCATTTTTATATATATAATAAAAAACTTAAGTTAAAAATTTTTTTGTTTCAAAAAATGTTAATCTTATATTTATTTTTCCAAATTCTCCCATTCCAGTTCTCAATCGTTTGTGGGCAGCGATCTATAAATTTACCCGCCTTATAAACTGATGGAAAGCTTTTTATTTCACCAGTTTCAACATCCTCTAAACTAACTTTCTTAGGATTATGCATAATAGTCTTTAATCTATCAAACTTAGGGTCTTTACTTCTTTCTTTTTTAGGTAACTTAGGTGACTCCTCTGGTAACAATCCATGTTCTTTCACCAACTCAACTAACCGCTTTTTATCCCAGTATCCGTAAAAATTTATATTATTTTCTTTAAGAATTTTTTTTAAATCCGTAATCTTTATCATTTTTATATAGGAAAAAATATCTTAATACACTACACTCATTTTATTTCCATCAGACTGGAAGTTGATTAACCTATCGCTAATAATAACAGCATATGCCTCTGTGTTTGCAGGTGCATTTTCAGTAAAACTCGCTTTGATTTGGATATCGGTGACTGAGTATTTTAATCTCTCACTCTGTTTGGAAACGTCAAACACAAACAAAGGATAAAGGGTTTTATAATCTGGGGGAGTAATGTTAGGGTTTGACACCAATTCATCCATGTTATAAAACTTAGATCTAAATAAAGCAGCATCACCATACACTCTACTAAATTGATGCGCAGTGAATGAAAGATTATAATCAATAGCGGGATATCTAGTAGAATTTAACGTAACATAAATATTTTTAACGTTTTTATGATCAAATATGGCTGGATTTTGTAGTTGGTTACCACTTTTATCAGTCTGAAAGCCAACAATGATAAAACGTGGCACCTCAGGTGATGATTTGACAGAAAGTCTCCAGGTAAATAATGTTGACTGAGGAACCGCGATAGAGTCGCACAGTCTCATTCTATATCCAACCGCTATTTTTTCTTTTTTCTCGATAATTTTATAAAGTTCCATCTTCTCTCCATCTGCGGGTAGCATGTGTGGTATAAACCAAGATATTCTAAGTAAATTAACTCTACCATCATTAGGAGCAGCACCATCTCTAAAAATTGCATCATTATCATCATTTCTTGTCAAGGTGAGAGTTTGCTTCATTCCGTACAATATCTTGTTATAATCATCACAAAAACCAAATATATGTTTTAATGGAACTCTGAAGCTAAAGGTACCTCTTGGAAGGGCATCCCTAATAATATACCTTCTTCTTACTTCAAAACCAGTGTTTCCAGCAGCTGCATCAGCTGTTGTATCTTTATACCAACATTGATTTAACCCTTGTGATTTAGAAAAATCATCCGGATATTTTAACAAACCAAGCATTGTAGTAGCCTGGCCAGGATACAATAGGGATTCAATCTCCATACCTGAAAGTTGATACTTAATATTTTTAACAAGATACATCAAAGCGTTGTTTGTTAAAGAAATATTAATGTTAGCATCGTAAACTGCACCAGTATCACTTCTTACTAATTCACCTACAATGAGTAAATAACTCTCACTAGGATGAGTAAAAATATCTTGAGTCTCAATGTTAATCCTAATATCTCCTCCTGAGTTGTTGAGGTTTGTACCAGTGATTGGTTCGTACTCATGGTGTTCATACTCATCAATGCTATCATCTTTTAAAATTGGTTCGGTTATTTTTAAAATGTCCATTTTATTATTACAATTATAATTTTAAATAAAATTATAATTGCGTTAAATTTCTAACCAAAGCTGGGGGAAGGACTTATTATTTTCATCATTAACAAACACACTTTCAAGTTTAATGTTTCTCGCGATATCTATTTTAGTTTTAGGATAAACTCTATTACCGTATAGAAGTGTTATTTGTGGTATACCACACTTTTGTAAATCTTCATTCACCTTTTCCTCAATCTCTTTCATCTTGATTACTTTTTCGGGAGATAACTTCACAATAGCTTTTTTATAACCATATTTCGTGTTATTAATTTCGAGGATTTCACAATCTTCTATGTTTAAAGACGCACCTATTATATTAATAAAAATAGTATTATATTTTTTATAATCTACACGATCAAATTTTAATTCTGACATTATCTTTTTATATAATGAATATAATTTTCTTAACTTATTATTCATTTTTTCTTCATACTGTTTTAATGCCTGCTCCCCCGTTTAATCTTTTAACTAAGTCTTGAATAGCAATGGCGCTTCCATCTATTAATGTACTAATGTCTCGCATTTTAGGAGTATCATCAGGTTTCGGCATTGCGCTATATTTTTGTAAAATTTCCCTCGATTTTGCTGTCAAAGCTTTCGTAACTAATTTTTTCCCTACATCTACAGCCGCACTTTTTCCAACCTCTAAAGCTTTCTTTGCACCTTCCTTAGCTACACTCTTTCCTACATCAAGGGCAGAAGACGCAATTTGTTTAGCCGCGCTACTTGTGAAAAGCCTCGCTAAAAAATTAGCAACGCTATCAAAGATTCCGGCACCACCGTATGAATATCTTCTTTTAAATCCGTGTTTTTTAGTAATGATCATTTTTATAATATAGACATTAAATTTTTATAAGCGTATGAATTTAAAACGCTTTGTCTTTTTAATTCGTCACAAATGCTCACTATCTCGTTTCTTACACCTGTGTTACCCGCTGCTTTACTTGCCAATAACAGGTCTAGTCTTTCTATTAATGCGTTAGGGTCAGATGGGATAACGATACCCTTTCCTTCAAGCATTTCATCAGGCGTTTTTAAATCACCATACCAAACAGGTTTAAGAATGTCTCTCCATTTTTTGCTTCTAGAATATTTAGGATATGGATTATCCGGATCGTTATTTCGATGAAGAGAGTTGGTTTGTTTCATTAAATGTATATAAGTTTCAAGATCCTCAGGTGTATATATTTTTTCTGGATCTTTAGAAACAATTAACTCCCATAAACCAGGTGTTCCTTTATACGTATAAATACCAACAATAATATCATCTTTATCAATTATAGCCATTTTGCTACCAATATAAAATTTACCATCTTCATCACGTAATCCATGTGCTTTATCAACATCACCTTTACTAAAAATTTTTGTTAGATACTCCCTTGCAAGTGGTCCAATAAAATGTTTATCTTCATATTTTTTTAATTGACTTTCCTCAATAGTTGGTTTTTCTTCAGAGGGATAAGCTTCTATTGTTGGAAAAGCTGGTAGATTAATAGCTTGCGGTAACTTTTCGATAGCTTCTTTAATAGGTTTAAGTTCTTTTGTAATCTCCTTTGCTGTAGCTTTTTGCGTTTCCGTAATCGGTGTAAAAAACTTTGAAAGATCGGCTTGTAATTCTTGTTTACCCGTTCTCTCCGCTAGTAGATTATCCCGAATCTTCTTTCTCGTTTCAAGATAATCTTTTACAATTAAATCCCTTTTTGCGGGATCAGTGATTTTTAAAAAAGACATTTTTTTAATTACTAAAATAATTTTTTAACGTAGTTTTTGTCATAGTTTTTAACATAGTTTTTGACATAGTTTTTTAACACGTTTTAATATATAAGATATTACATGGCTGAGGTATCGCCTATTTCACAAATACACTTACACCTTATCTCAGGGAGATTACATCGTGGTCGAAGAATTCTTTTCAACAAGCCTCCGAAAGGACTCACACGCTTCTTGCCTCCCCTTTTCGATCAAGCTTTCTTCGTTTTCGGTAGATATCTTCTTTTTGATCTTGGTACGTATCTCATCCTTCATGCTTTTATATTTTTCTAATTCTTCCATGATTAGTTTGAATTCATCATCAGAGATATAATTGTCAGTTAAAGCTTTCGATATATGTGAAGCAATTGTATCTAACTTAGCATCAGCTATCATTTTAATCTTTTGATGTTTTTCTGCCTTGGTTCTCGAATTTCTTACTACGTATTTACCTACTAACGAAAGTAGACCGGTTGCCGCAGCTGTTGCTTCTAATACCACAACTGCTGGAATAGCTACAATAGTAGATAGTAAACCGATTCCACCTACTCCTGAAGCCATGGTTACCGTGATCAAAACCGTGTCAATATTGTCAACGATTCTCGCGGCTCTAAAATATTTCTTAGCTAGAGTTTCTCTTTCTCGAATTTCATTTTCGAGAAACTTTTGTACCTCAGATATTTTTTGTAAACGATAGGAATGACCTTTGTCATCTCCCATTGCATGCATCTCAATAGGTGGGGCGCTTGCAGTATTTCTTTCTCGAGGTAGCGGAGGATATATTTTTTTATAGGGATGTTCTTGATCTGTATCTGCCATTTTATTAAAATGATAATTTTTTTATCTCAAATATTTTAGATAACAGAATAACTCTCCCTCAGATATTTCAATTGGTTTTTGTGAGAAATTATAAATGTAGACTAAGATATCATTAGCCTCGTTATCAAGATGTGTCCCATTAAAAATGGTTAAACTATCTTTCCATTTATTACTAACAGATATCACTACAACTCCTCGTGTAGTTATATAACCAAATTCTAGCGAAACTCTCATGCCATCATGAGGAGGAATCTTGATAGTTACTTGCGAGTATATTTTCCATTTTAGAGGATCTTGCTTTAAGGAAGGATATCTTACTCCTTGTAAATGAGGTTTCCAAAATATAGTTTTATGTTGAGTAGTAATATTAGGTTTTATACCAAATTTATGTATATCCATATTTATAATATAGCTCCTAAAATAGGTATATTAGCGAATGGACTATTAGGTCCGAGTAAAATTCCTCTTCCATCATATATTTTTCCTCCTTGCTTTAAATACAACCCATTACCAACGGACTCTAATCCTTTACCTTTGTATGGTTTTAGGTATAATCCACATCCATCAGTTTCAACTTGACAAACACATCCTCCTTTTTTAAGATAAAGACCCGATCCCATTGCTTTCGATACACCTGATTGAGCTAATCCAGAAAGAGCACCAACACCTAAAGCTGGTAAAACGGTTTTTGCGAGCATCGGTAAAGCTCTAGCAGCTAACCCAGCCAACATTCCGAGAAAACCTCCCTCTATTTTCGTGTTATGTTTTAGTTGTTTCGCAGACATTCTAATAGTTATACCTCTACCCTCCTCATAGGCTTTAGCTATTTGTCTCGCTTGTGAATCGGTAATTGCTAAAACATCATTACCACGTAAATCTTCATGACCTAAACGAATACTTACTGGGCAACCAGCTTTAACAGCATATTGAAGCTTTTGCTTTTGTCCTTCCGATATATTTACTTTAACATTAGTGTAACTCGTCATTTTATATATAACTATTTTTTTATTTATCTCGCTTCTCTAATATGAAACCTAATCGTTAAATTTTCACCTCTAAGATTTAGTAACGTTCCATTTTGATCCGTAATATTTACCTCTAGGTTATGTATTTCATCTAACGTTATTGGTAAGTATACTAAATTAACTGGTGACTCAATTATCTTATATCCGGGTGCAACATCCGGGAAAAAAGAGTAAATAACGATTTTTGTCGAACCATTAACGTAACTTCCCGAAATAATATCTATGTTCACGAGCAAACTATTTATACTAAGAATGTTCACTACATTTTCTGACTCGTAAAATCCTTGCGTATATTTAGCGCGAGTAAATCCTAATACTTTGGCAATGGAGCCCGGTTGATTAAAATCTACTTGATAATCATCTTCTAAGGTAATAACAGACTTTAGGGTATTGGTGTTTGCAGAAATGTTAATAGGATACCCTTCATTAACTCTATCATAATGGCCATTTTTTCTCATTTCCTGGTGAATAGTATCATTAATGTCAACAAGGTCATAACTTCCTTCAGGTATTTTTATTTTAACCCACGAATTACCATTGTCTGGAGAATAAACGAATGTATTGTTCGTTTCATCAATGTTTGGAAAAGAGTAGTATGTTTCAAGGTTTACTAAAGCTATTTCATATACTTTATCCTTTTCCAGCTGAATTGGGGGATTAAACCTTGTTCTAAAACGTGTTTTGTTGGCGCTTACTATAATTTGAAATGATGTTTTGTGGTTTGTATTTTTTACAATTTGTTCTAAAAGATCTTCCATTTTATAATATATAATTTATTTTTTATATGTTGGGAAAAAAATTGGAATGATATTTTCTAACGTGTCATAAATATTTTTTATATTACCTAATTCTGAACAAGTTGTTGCTATTTCAACAAACACTTTTTTCAAACTTTCAATATCATCATCATTATCATTACCCAAACTATATCCAATCTCACACATTAAATTAAATAACTCTTGTCTGTGATTTATTAACAACCGAAGAAAAAGTCTAGATTCGTGAGAATTTATAATATCTTCCGAGTTTCTCGCTCGATATTCTTTTATTATATTATCAAATACATTCATAGCTTTATTTAGATCATCTATTAAATTAATTACATCCATTTTTATAATATATAATTTATTTTTATACCGACTTTGGCACGTAAAAATTGTCAAAACCGTTTCTGTACTTCCCATCATGTTTTTTACTGGTTAAGTCAATGATAGCGAAATCATGTGGTCTTTCCCATGCCTTTTGACAAAATTTTCTAAACTCGTCCTTAGACATATCTTCACCTACATGATCGTTATAAATATGATTAATGTTTTTTAGGTCTTGTGGGAAAAGGCAAATAAAATTAGCGTTTTCTCTAATAGTTTGTCTCGGTAGTCTAAAATAATTCTGTGAGAGGTAAAAGCAGTCAACATTACTATGCCTTCCTCGAATATAGTAACACTCACATTTATTTTGCCTTTCTAAAAGTAAATCATCGAAAATCATTAAATTTTTATTTCCCGAGTTTAACTCTCTCGGATCAGGTACATCACTCGCATTTTCAAAGAAGTTGCAATTTATATCCGATTTGTTTTTAAACGACTTCATCCATTCCTCAATTAAAGCTATAGGGGAAACATTTGCATCCTGTATCTCATCACGCATGTTAAACAACCTTAAGATACATTCTTTTGGTAGTTTTTCTTCAAAAGCCTTTTTTAGTATTTGGTATTCCGGTTGAAAAAGGCTTTTTCCGAAAACGCTCAAATCGTTGTAATCAAGCCAATCTGGTCTGAGTAAAAGGTTTAACAATAAGTAGTTTTACCGCATCCTGATTTGCCTATAATTAAACCTCTAATACTTCTCGGTAAAAGGGAGTGATTAAATCTCTTTGATACTACTTCATTCCATGATAAGTTTATAATATCCATTTTATATAACTTTTTTTAATTTTTATATATAAAATGTATTGCGTTAAATGTAAAAAACGTACTGATACAAACAATATAGAATATACTGTTTCTAAAAATGGAAGAAATATGATGCGGGGGAAATGTGTGGTTTGTGGAATAACTAAAACGCAATTTATAAAAGGAGAAAAAAAAACTGGCAGTAGCATCTTAAACAAATTCATAAACATGATGCCTTTTGAAATGCATCTCCCTGGTCACAATTTTACGGGACCAGGTACCAAGCTAGATGAGAGGTTAAATGCTGATCTAACCCCAAAGGAATGGAGTAAACCTATAAATAGAGTAGATCAAGCTGCTTATAATCATGATGTCTGCTATCTCAAGCATGATGATACAAAAACTAGGAATGAAATATGTGATAAAGATATGTTAACAGAGTTAGAAGGTATTTACAATCCTAGTATTAGAGAAAAAATGGAAAAGGGTTTGGTAAGTAAACTCATTGGAACGAAGATGAAATTTGGAATGGGAGTTAAAAAAAAAATTCGATAAAAATTTTAGCGGAAGAATTACATAAACCCGTAAAAAGAAAATTTAAGAAAAGGAGAGTTAGAGTAAACGGTATAGATAGGATATGGGCTGCGGATTTAGTAGACATGCAAGCATTTTCTAAGTTTAATCGTGGTGTTAAATACCTTCTCGCTGTCATTGACATCTTTTCTAAATACGGATGGTTAGTGCCATTAAAAGACAAAACGGGGAAATCTGTTGCTATAGCGTTAAAAAGTATTTTTAAGGAGAGGAAACCCGAAAAAATGTGGGTGGATAAGGGTAAAGAGTTTTATAACAAAGATGTTAAAGACTCGGTTGAATTGTATTCTACCGAAAATGAGGAAAAATCTAGTGTGGTTGAGAGATGGATTAGAACAATGAAAGAAAAAATGTGGAAGTATTTTTCCGCTAACTCCACAAACGTTTGCATCAATGTGCTACCGGATCTCGTTAAAGAATATAATAACACAAGGCATTCATCTATTAAGATGACTCCGGTAGACGCGAGTAAAAAAGAAAATGAAACGAGAGTTTGGAGAAATCTTTACCCCGATCATCTCGAAATAAAAGATCCTAAGTTTTCCGTTGGAGACAAAGTAAGGATAAGTAAAAAGAAAAAGACTTTTGAGAAAGGTTATACAACAAGATGGACTGAGGAGGTTTTTACAGTTTCTGAAGTAAAACTTACATCACCCGTAACGTATAAAATTAAAGATCTTAATGGAGAAGAAATACAAGGTACCTTTTATGAACCTGAACTGCAGAAAACCAGTCAAGAGCTGTATAGGATAGAAAAGGTTATTAAAAAAGGAAAAAAGAAATCTCTCGTAAAGTGGAAAGGTTATCCTAATGAATTTAATTCGTGGGTTGACAATAAAGACATTAAAAATATTTAACTATAAAAAATGTCAAATATTTCGATTGAAAACGTAATTTTACCGAATAAACCGTTAAACAATTTCGAATTGGAAGATGCAGCTAAAAGATTAAAGATTCCTTATTTTAGAGCAGTTTTTTTACTAGATACATTACCGAGAAAAGCGAGTAAAAAAGAATGTGGTATAGTAAACTTTGATAAAAGTGGTGGACCTGGTACACATTGGGTCGCTTGGTATAAAAACGGTAAAACCAAAATTTATTTTGACAGTTATGGCATACAACCACCTGTTGAAATTCGAGAGTATTTAAAAAGCCCAATACAGTACAATACTGATCAATTACAACAAGCTGGGCAAGTATTTTGCGGTCATTTATGTTTGTACATTTTAAAAGAGTTAGGCTCCCAGAATAAATTCCAAAATGTTTTAAATAAACTTTTTTAGTAATATAAAAAATGCCTGTTGACAAATTTGGAAGAATGAAAGATGATGAAAGAGGCGATGATGGTGTGTCACTCGCTTACATAAATAATAATTTTTTACGTAAAGACGGAACAACTGTTGTTACTGGTTCTATAAACATGAATGGTAATACATTAACGAGGGTTAGTAATCCGGTAAATCCTCATGATGTGGCAACTAGGGAATATGTTGACACCAACTTAGGGTTGTTGGATGAAAACGGTGGATACCACGTTAAAGGGGGGTATCTAAACATGGGTTTTAAACCGATAAAAAACGTTAAGGACCCAACAGAACCGAGTGAAGCTGCTACTAAAAATTATGTGGATAATGCTGATCGAGCCTTCGTTTATGAAGCTGGTAGGTGGTATGTGGCAGTTGATGAAGTCTCTATGGGAGGACGAAGAATTAACAATGTTGGAAGCCCTTTAAGAAATGATCATGCTGTAAATAAGTTTTATGTAGATACCACTGTTGAGGTGGCTACCGCGGGTGAAAAAGCTTTAACAAAAATACGAGACGGATTTTATTCAATGGATGGTGAAATAGATATGAATAATAACCTGATTACTGGGTTACCCAATCCCTCATCTCGCGATGCCGCAGCCAATAAAAATTATGTTGATAATGGTGGAGCTATTATAAAAAATCCGGATGGAAGTTTCATGGCGGTGACTGACATAGATCTCCAAGGTTTTTCTTTTAAAAACGCTAGAGATCCTGTAGAAGATAGAGATTTAACAACAAAATCCTACGTGGATAGAAAAGTATCCCTTCCTTCTCTCATAGGTCCTAAACCTATTATAACCGTGTGGGCCGAAGAAAACGGACCAATTGGAAACGGTAATTATGAGTTTTCATTCGGTAATGGCAATTCGGGTAGAAAGCATGGTTTAGGGGGTTACTGTATGAGTGCTCCGGGTAGAATTATAAGAGGAAGTTTAACGGTCGTTAAAGATGCTCCTAATCAACCGGGAGAAGAGATAAAAATTAATATAGTGGTAAACGGAATAGAGCAGGTTGCTTACTCTATTATTAAAAAAGCGAACGAAATTTGTAGCTGTACAGTTTTTCCGGTGGCGTTGGAGGTAAAACAATGCGACATCGTAAACTTTATCTCGAAAACAGACAGTCGTAATGTAACACACGCTTACATATCTATTTTGATAGAGTTAGACTTGTAAAAATATAACTTTATTTATAATAAGTTATATTTTTTTAGAAATTTTTAAAATGAGGTGAAAGTTTGTGGAGTATTGGATAATTGTGGTCCTAAATTTGGAAGTAAGGGAGGTTGTTGTTCTATTGGTTGTACTATAGGTTGTACAATTGGTTGTGGATATGAATATAAAGGTTGATAAACTGGTTGTGGTTCTGTCGAAGGAAGTAAGAGGAGGGGTACCATAGGCTGCTGCGCAATTGGTTGGTGCATAATTATTGGCTGATGAACTGGTTGTGGACGTAAATTATAATTTAATTCCATATAAAATTTCTTCTCTAATAATTCTTCTATCTCACATATTAATTCTTCATATTCATTTAATACTTCATTTGTCATTGTAAAAATATTACAATATTTTTTCTTTAACTTTTTTTAAGATTTCAAAATTTTTTTTAGAAAATTTTTTTAAGAATTTTTTTTTTTTTTTTTTTAAGAATTTCTAAAAATTAAGCGAGAACCGGATTGAGCAGACTGTTTTGAGCGGGTTGAGGGCTTTAAAACGCGATTCTGAGCGTTTTGAGGTCTGATTTCACGTTTTTCGAGCGAAACTTTTTGAAATTTTCGAGTTTCAAGTAATTTTTTCGCATTTTTTTAAATTTTTTAAAAAAATGAGCCAGAATGCCCATTTTCCTAACTACTAAGAAAGTTTCATGAGCAGTTGACAAATTAAATTCGTTGCCTTTAGAGCACACACAACGTTTCCCCGTGAGTGGTCCAAGTGACGTACTCATGTGACCCAAGTTTCATGAGCACGGGTGTGAATTTGTGCCCTATTAGCCCAGAGTGACACATTTTCCAGTTCGGTTAAAGTATGCTGCTTTAAAAAAAAAAAAATGCATACCGGGCAAATATTGTGATCATAGGACTGAAAATATTGCACGAGTAACAAAATATTTCGTCGAAATGATGTTCCCCGCCGAAAAAGACCCTTTTTGATAGAAACATAAAAAGAGGTATTGTGTTTTGCATGTAGACATAGCCTTTTGTTATTGGTCGATAATACAATTATACATTAAGCCCCCCTTTTCCATGACACGGCATTTGATTTTTAAGTAAAAACAAATAACGGTTGTCTATGGCTTATGGTAAACAATATAGAAATGGAGTTTCACAAAGTTTTGTCCGGTAGTTAAAAAGATACTGGTATGTGTATAATGGAAATATACATCAAGCTATCTGTCCGGACGGACGGAAGAATAGACGGTTATTGATCCATAATGAAATTATAGAGTGAGCCCCCTTTGCAATGACATGGCATTTCATCAAATAAAAACAAATAATGATTGTCTGTGGCATTGGATAAACAATATGAATATCAAGTAGTTAAGGAGATATTGGTCCATAATGGAAATAGACAGCAATCCCCATTTTCCATAACACGGTGTTTAAAAAAAAAAAGAAAAAAAAAAAAAAAAAAAATGTATATCGGCGGTCTATCATAAGCAACACATGTAGATCTATGAAGTTTCATCATTTTTCGTCGAGGATTTGAGAAGATATCTGTCCAGGCGGTCTGTCCAGGCGGACGAACGGACGAGCAGACGGACAACGCAAAAACTTTACCCGGTCTCCCCACACGAAATTCGGTGGTGGATAAAAAGATAACGACGACACGTCACCGACCGGTCGGGAACAGCATGATCATCAAAGCTCATCTTCAGCACTTATTGCTTAGGTGAGCTAAACTAATTCAAATAAAGGAGTGTAAAAAAGTCTGTCTTTTCCCCGTCCCATCTGTTTTAAGCACATAAATATTCCACCAGGAATGAGCCGAAATTCAGCACAACTCTTTTCCACGGCACATCCGAAACATGCAAAGGCGATGCAATGCTAAGATTCGAGTTTGTGGTGGGCGCACAGATTACTGATCATAGCCTACGAGACATTTGTGGGACAATTTGTTGCTATACTGCGATACTGCAATCTTGAAATTCATTTTAGATTTTGGGGGTGTCTTAACTTTTGTGATTTATCGATTTGATAACAGAATGAATTTTTTAATTTTGAACTGAAACTGATTCAGTTATTGTTGTTGAGAATTTCTTGTATTTTCATGGTTTATTTTCACGTTTTTCCTGTATTTGCAATACATCAGAAATAATGATCCTTAACTTTTTTTGTCCTGTATATTATGACCAAGTTTCATGAACATAAAACTAAAACATGGCCTCGAGAATACACACCAGATTCTCCTATTTGACCTAGAGACCTTCTTTTAGGTCTGATATGATCAGCTTTCAAACCTGTCAGAGGTATTGTCAACAAAAATATTCTGACCGATTTTTCTTAAGTTTGGACTGAAAATATGGTCTATATGGTGCACAGAAGGTTTTTTGTATGATTGATCTCGTGACCAATTAAAGCCAAGGTGACCCATTTTTGAAATTTACTTAGATGATAATAATAAGAAGAAAATTCTGACCAAGTATCTTTACCATGAGCGTTGGACTGCAAGTCTGGCCTCTAGAATATACACAGGTTTTTGTCGCGCAAGATTTCATCTAGAGACCAATTTTATTTACCTTAGTAGACAAATTTTCATCAAATAAAAACAAATAATGATTGTCTGTGGCTTATGATACACAATATGAAGTTTCATAAAATTTTATCAAGTAGTTAAGGAGATATTGGTCCATAATGGAAATAGACAGCAATCCCCATTTTCCATAACAAGGTGTTAAAATAAAAAAAGAAAAAAAGAAATGTATATCGGCGGACTATCATAAGCAACACATGTAGATCTATGAAGTTTCATCATTTTTCGTCGAGGATTTGAGAAGATATCTGTCCAGACAGACGAACGGACGAGCGGACGGACAACGCAAAAACTTTACCCGGTCTCCCCACACGAAATTCGGTGGTGGATAAAAAGATAACGACGACAAGTGTCCGACCGGTCGGGAACAGCATGATCACCAAAGCTTACCTTGAGCACTTAAATTGCTTAGGTGAGCTAAACTAATTCAAATAAAGGAGTGTAAAAAAGTCTGTCTTTTCCCCGTCCCATCTGTTTTAGGCACATAAATATTAATAACTACAGTGAAAATAGATTAATCTGTTCCAATAAACCGTCCATCAGGAAGTCCAGGTAATAGAATTTGTCGAACTGGTGTGTGGGTGCCATGTGGGTAAGAAATCATTAGAACAAGGAGTAATTCTTCGTTCATTTAATTCCATTTTTTAAATTAAGGTTAGACTGGCTCTATCATTTACAGATTACCTACGTTCAACAACTTATGTACCCCACGACTCAGTCGGTTATTAGACAAAATAGATTCCATAGATCCATAATTATGTGATGACTTGTTTGGTATCAAGCATCAAGAAGATGTATTAAGCCCCCTTTTGCCAGAGCGCGACTCATGTATAATTAGTTTTTATATATTTACTTGTTCGAGTGTTAGGCCGCTCCTTTTTTTTGTAAATAGAGAGTCCCAAAGACGTCAAGTTAGACATAATATTAGTTCAATATATCAAATTTTATTTGAGCTCCATTTTTTCAATACCATGATATTTTCGACAGATATTCTTATGTACATAATAATGTTGATCTTACATGTAAATTGCACAAGTTTGCCGCTCGTAATGTTTGGTACCTCAATGCTTTGAATTTTATTTATTTTTTATTCTTTTAAGATTTCCAAAACATTACATAATAAAATGGTTGGAGAAAGTTAAACCCGAAAATGCGTGGACAACTAAGTCGATCATAACGAAATAAATGGGCATAAATCATCTTTATATCGCATGATCTGACATTTCTGCTCAATTCAAATATGCCCGCAGTGGCACGCAGAATAAACATATCTCCTTTGAACGTCACATGTACATCCGGGTTATCAATCCAAATCGAGGCTGGCTAAACAACCGAAGTTTCAAGGCGATAAAAATAAAAGAACAAAATTGAAGCATAAAACTGTTCACTTAAAACTTGTTATTCGATCTTCAGTGGCTGTTCAGACAACTGATAACTAGGACTTGCAGTTACCATTAAGGTTTAAGTATGTGCCACAGTTGTTTTCATAAAATATTTTAGATTATCCCATATAAACATTCAGCGATGATCCAGTATGGTTGAGTCGTATTTCGCGCTACACTAGCACACAGCGGTACCCGCTCACAGTTGCCTACTGTATTGTAAACGTCAGTGTTTTTTACCTTCGACTCCCGGGTCTTGAGCTCTCAGTACCATTCCCGGGACTCAAAGATGAAAACATTAAATTAATAGAGTCCTGGGATTCATTCCAATTTATTATGACAAGAATAGTTTTTCCATGACTGCAAGAGTCCACATTTTGTGCTTGCTTACCCCTGATTCAGGGACTAGCACCGATGTTATTTTTGTGATTGTTTTTCCGCTAGCCCCTGCAGCAGCCGCTCTTATGACCCATCTGGAGTGAAAAATTAAAATACTAGCATCGTTTCAAATGGCCATATGCGTCAATCTTTTCTTTGTCAGTGAACAATATACTGGTGTAATCGAATTTCGCCAACGCAAGGGAAACTGCTCTTGCCGATTGCACCAAACAATAGTAATTTTCTTTCTGGTTAAATATCTATGCACTTGTATTCAAATACTTTTGTAGAAATAATTTTTACCACTTAAACATCTAAATTTATCTGTCAAAACATTGTTACAAGTGAGACAGTACAAAGTCGCCATCTATAAAAAGAGTAAGCCAATTTCGACAACTCTTGTTTTCCAAAAATTAGAGGCCCCAGAGAGGGTAAAATAAAAAAATTCACAGCATCATTTCAGCAATATTCATTGCCTCCCTTGGATATTGAATCTACATTTACTTCCTACGAGATAACCTGAAGAACATAAAACAAAACGCAGCTCTCAGGAAACAAAATCGACAGTTGTGAGATTTTTCGTGTAATTATTTCTGCTGTGGCACTAAAATATTACAATCTAAATCAGGATGACAGTAATGGGGATAAACAGGCTGTAAATCCAAAAATGATAACCTTTTGTAGCTCACAGAAAATAAAGGTATTTTCTTGTCTTTGTAGTGATTTTAGTACCTGATTCAATTTATTTTCTTAGGAAAAAATGATTAAGGACCCCTCTTTCATTCATATGAATATATTTCCCTCTAGGTGCCCCATGCGAAACTTCGGCTATTAAAGTTCAAAAGATATAGATGACACTAAAAAGTTTTAAGCTGAAAGGATCTTTTAAAATCTGCATATAAAGGAGACACCTGAAAAGTGATAATAAAATGGCGGGGAAAAGCATGTGAGAGGTCGCTTATGATTTTTTTTCTTATTGATAGGTATTTTTCTGTCATTAGATTCAAATCACAGTTTAAAACATCTTTGCTGCTAAGATATCAGTCATTTCCGTGAATGGATGATGTCACAGATACGAAAATATTGCCCGAGGACATAGTTGGCGAAATTAGATTACTGGCGAAATTCGCTTACGCTCCTATAAGGTCCTTAATCGATAGATTAATGATTAATCTTTACAAAAACACCAAAATAATTAAAAAATGACAGTGTTACCTCCTTGTAATTCCATTATTTCGGAATGTAAATATCCGTTGACCAATTTTCCTGGAAATCGAATCTAGGCATTTACTGCGCATGTTTCGAAAGTAACTTTCGGTACATTAAAGTTCTTTTTTTTTTTCACAATTTATCGGCTTCTGTGTTATCAACGTGGGCATAAAAAGGAAAGCTAAAAGTACTGGATGTATTTCATTTATGAGGAGTCGTATTTATCACTTAAATTGCCGATCACACTATATCATTTTTTCAATTCAAATTGACCACGCATGCGCAGTTAGGTGAATTCGTTTACAAATTAGCCAGATGTGTTTATGTCAAATAAATGGTAAATTACAAAAATATGAACGAAAACCTTGCGCTTAACTTGGTGTCAACATGAAGTTAAATCATTTATCTATCGATTCATGTCCTTTTTTATAGCTGATAAGCAGATTAAAGACACATTAATCAGACTGAAAGATTGGCAGGTAAGATTTTGAAATTTCCAGATGGTGTTAAAGAATGGCTGATGTGAAGGGGTGCTGAGACCTAGTCACAAAAATAACATCGGAGCAACCCTTCAGACTGAAGGTAGGGCTTGCTTACCCCCGATTCGGGGACTAGCTCCAATGTTATTTTTGTGATTGTTTCTCCGCTTGCCCCCGCAGCAGCCATTCATATGACACATCTGGAGTGAAAAGTTAAAATACCAGCATCGTTTCAAATGGCCGTATGCGTCAATCATATCTTTGTCAGTGAACAATAAGGTCCTTAATCGATAGACTAATGATTAATCTTTACAAAAGCACCAAAATGATTAAAAAATGACTGTTACCTCCTTGTAATTCCATTTTAAATATCCACTGACCCACTTTCAAGGAAGTCAATCTAGGCTTGACATTTACTGCGCATGTTTCGGAAGTCACTTCCGGTACAGTAAAGTTCTTTTTTTCACAATTTATCAGCTTCTGTGTTATCATCTTGGGCATTGAAAGGAAAACTTAATGTACTGGATGTATTTCATTTACGAGGAGTTGTGTTTATCACTTAAATTGCCGATCACACAGTATCATTTTTTCAAATCAAATTGACCACACATGCACATTTAACTGAATTTATAATGAGTGTTTGTTTACAAATTAGCCAGATGTGTTTATGTCATATAAATGGTAAAATACTAAAAGATCAATGAAAACCTTGCACTTAACTTGGTGTCAACGTGAAGTTAGATCATTTATCTATTGATTCATGTCCATTTTCATAGCTGACAAGCAGATTAAAGACACATTAAGCAGACTGAAAGATGACCAGTAAGATTTTGAAATTGTCCAGATACTGTTGAAGAAGGGTTGCTGTGAAGGGTTGTGGAGACCCATTCACAAAAATAATGTTGGAGCAACCCTTCAGACTGAAGGTAGGGCTTGCTATGGATGGGGTAAAATTGTATTGGTTGTATCTCCCATAACCATCCAATATGTTACAGGCAATACCAGATTTTTTATCAATGGTAGGTATTGGTTCAGGGATGTAAAATTATTTTTTTGTCCACTCACCGGGCGGGCGAGTAGTTATTAAGGGTTACTCGCTCTGCAGAGTTTTTCACTCGCCCTTTTTTTCGTGAAATACTCGTCTATTAGAATTGAAAGTCGTGTGATTAATTTTACTTACACGTAATTTTGATCTGAAATAAATGTCAAGAAATGTTATCATGTCTGAATTTTAACTTTTTATTCATTGAACTACCTGTTCATTAACATCATGCAAAGAGAGGAATTCATATTCTAAAGGTAGATGTAAACAAAAAGATGGTGTTCCCTAACCGCTACTAAAAATAGGTTGTCTGTACAGTCAAATTTTCTGATTAAATGACGTACCGTTTGAGAGCGCAAAATCAACTTAATTTGTCAACGTAATTATCATCTTACATAATCTTCTTTGTAATGCACTGGTAGTGATTCAATCAATTTAATGAAAAATAGGTCATGCCACTTCTGCAGAATGTTTTTAGAAAACCACTGAACCAGTTTGGATTTCCCTCTGCTATTCCCGTAAGAAAAGAAATAAATACTATAGCGTAGACAGCCAGATTTACTCCAAGTCGTCTGATGTCATTGCTAAATACCCAGTATATAATGCAGAATCAAAGCGTGGCTTTTAGAAATTATTGGCTGCGACTAAATCTCGTACGTGATACCTGATTGGTTTGCTGTAGAGATTTGATGCAGACTGGGCGTGGCGAAATAAACATTGTATTGTGTTTATGCATGTAATGGTTTGAAACTAGACAAAACCTCAAATAACTGATGTAAACTTCCATTTGATTAGCAGTTCTCCGACTGAAATTTTGCCGAATCTTACGGACTTTAAGTGCATGTAATATGTCAGAAAATCCACTAGCCCGGTCGGGCTAGTCAGGTTTTTCTTGTACTCGCCGGAAGTCGAAGATCACTCGCCAATGTGAGCGAGCGAGTGGAATTTTACATCCCTGTGGTGGTCATATGCACCAATTAGACCAGAGCTTGTAACAGGAATCCTTAATATCCATTTCATTCGCTATTTTTATTTCTTTGTTGTTGGTCAGTGATGCTTTCTGTGCTGCAGTAATCACATGGAAATATGTTTCCCGCAATGTACTTAAAAATCTATTCTAAATAAAGTGTCATGGAGAGAGGTTAGATATATAAGCACTTGAAACCTGCCTTGCTGTTGAACTAGCTTTTACAGCGATGCGGTTTGGTGTATTTCTCTCCATGCAAGTTAAGCAACGTGCATTAGGTTAGTACCTGGATGGGTGACCAGGTCGTTGCATGTTACATTTGGTGGCAGAGGTGGGATTAATGACAACTGCTGGACTGGAGTTGCCTTACTCACGTATATTCCCCTGGTTTATTCATATGTACATGTTCGTACATAAGTCTCTAGGTTGAGACTTGTCGAAGGGGGGGGTAATGTCATGGAGAGAGGTTAGATATATAAGCACATGAAACCTGCCTTGCTGTTGAGCTAGCTTTTACAGTGATGCGGTTTGGTGTATTTCTCTCCGTGCAAGTTAAGCAACATGCATTAGGTTAGTACCTGGATGGGTGACCAGGTCGTTGCACGTTACAAAAGATCAGCTGGGCCTAGGGGTAAATTCTATTTGCAGTCCTATGTATCCTGATTTTGGCCTGTCAATGGGGAATGTATTTCTTTAAGTTTTGCCAGCTAGCTGAAAACTAGATGAGTGTGCGATGGCGCGAGTGTATCAAGTGCAAATATATTGTACCAAATTCAAAAAATGGTTAATTTTGAATTTTAGTAATGGTAAATATATCAAGAACATGTAAGTGATAACTGAATTCTATGTATGCCGTTTGTAATAAATCAAGTACACCCATTTTGGAACAACTGTCACTGAACTTGAAGTATATTCCTGGTTCAAATGTCAAAACTGAGTAGAAAGCACCCTTAGGTTGCAGTGCTAGAAGCTACTAAACAAAACTATGAAGACAGCAATTGAGATCAAAGATTTCTGGCTTCATGGACAATAAACAGACCTTGGCTTAGATTTTCCTTTTCTAACACCATGTTTTGTGACTGGTGTTTAGAATCTGGGGAAAAGACATTGTTTTCATCGCCTCCAGGATGTTACAATTAATAGGCTAACATTTAGCATTATACAGAATTTAATTTGGGCTGGTGAAAATTGCTAAGTTACTAGCCAGACATGCTTTTGAATGTCAATCCTAATTTCTATGACTGAGATGAATCTTCTTGTTTGAAACCATTTAGCCTAGAATTGCAATGTTTGGTATGTATTGTTTGTTCTTATTAGCCAGTGGAACGATACAGGGCACACATAGCCCTCTTGTTGACATAAGGTATGTCTTTCCATATGAATATTTGTACACAGCTTTTATATTTCTTTAGTTTATACATGTATTTTGTTTTGAATGAGAAACTTTTTTCTTTACCTGCAGAAAGAATGGCCTCTGGTTATGGGAGAGGTGGACGTGGAGCAGCCTTGCTTCAAGCAATGTCTCAGCCTGTGAGAAAACCAGGAGAGACTCCACAGGTAAAATCATGGGACTATAAAATTTTCAGTTTTGGTATTCATCGCTTAAAATTTCATGACAAGGTGTTTGCAAAGAGTATGAAATTTTATGACACTATTGTGGCATTATTAAATCCGGACATAAGTTTGTTTGAACTTGATACACAGATTAGTTGTTGAAATTAAACAGTGTAATACAGAAGACAGAAAAAGCCATTTAACCCTGTACCACATAATCCCAAATTTTAACGACCCTGTGGAAGATGGCTTCTGAAACATTGTGGGAAAAGGAAACCAGCATTTTCTCCTTCTCCAATGTTTTCTATCTTTAGAAAGACAGGTATCATCGTTTATGCTACTTTTATCTTGTCGTCTGCAAATGCTCCCAATTTGCCTAGTCCAAAATTTTGTCACTTGGTAAAGAGTTAACTTTAATCTAACATTGCTGTGAAAGTTTCACCTTTTTTTCTGTACAGTGTATGAACACAAAAATCCAGATGATTGTTCCCTGTGAATATTTAACAGTTAAAATGCTCTGATGCAAAGCTTGCTTTTCTCACTTAGTTTAGCATCTATGAAATAGTTTTGAGTGTTGTGCTGCAAGAACATTTTGTACTGCACATGTAAAATTAATGCATTGCATAAGAGAGAACCTTTCCTTTTAAAGGCGTTTCAGCGAGTTATTTCTAACGCAGAGAATTTCGTGAAATTTGACACAGAAACACTTCAAAGTATGTTCTTTCAATATGCGAAGAGATAATCAGACGTTGCCTGATGAACCAAAAAGTTCTGAGCCCACGAAGAACATAACCCTTTTTAGCTCACCTGAGCACGAAGTGCTCATGGGGAGCTATTGTGATCGTGCTGTGTCCGTCGTGCAGTGTGCGTCGTGCGTTGTCTGTCGTCAACTTTTCACCTTGTGTACGCTCTAGAGGCCACATTTTCAGTCCGATACTCATGAAAGTTGGTCAGAATGTTTGTCTCAATAAAATCTCAGACGAGTTCGAAAATGAGTCATGTCGGGTCAAAAACTAGGTCACTAGGTCAAATCTTAGAAAAAACCTTGTGTACACTCTAGAGGCCACATTTTCTGTCCAATACTCCTGAAAGTTAGTCAGAATGTTTGCCTTGATGATATCTCGGATGAGTTCGAAAATGGGTCATGTCGGGTCAAAAACTAAGCCAGTAGGTCAAATCTTAGGAAGACCTTGTGTACGCTCTGGAGGCAACATTTTCAGTCCAACACTCCTGAAAATTGGTCAGAATGTTTGTCTTGATGATATCTTGGACGACTTCGAAAATGGGTCATGTCGGGTCAAAAACTAGGTCAAATCTTAGAAAAACCTTGTGTACGCTCTAGAGGCCACATTTTCTGTCCAATACTCCTGAAAGTTGGTCAGAATGACTGCCTTGATGATAGCTCAGACGAGTTCGAAAATGGGTCATGTCGGGTCAAAAACTAGGCCAGTAGGTCAAATCTTAGAAAAACCTTGTGTACGCTCTAGAGGCCACATTTTCAGTCCAACACTCCTGAAAGTTGGTCAGAATGTTTGTCTTGATGATATCTTGGACGAGTTCGAAAATGGGTCATGTCGGTCAAAAACTAGGTCACTAGCTCAAATCTCAGAAAAACCTTGTGTACGCTCTAGAGGCCACATTTTCAGTCCAACACTCTTGGAAGTTGGTCAGAATGTTTGTCTTGATGATATCTCGAATGAGTTCGAAAATGAGTCATGTCGGGTCAAAAACTAGGTCAGTAGGTCAAATCTTAGGAAGACCTCGTGTACGCTCTGGAGGCCACATTTTCAGTCTAAAACTCCTGAAAGTTGGTCAGAATGTTTGTCTGGATGATATCTAGGATGAGTTCAAAAATAGGTTATGTGGCGTCAAAAACTAGGCCAGTAGGTCAAATTTTAGAAAAACCTTGTGTACGCTCTGGAGGCCACATTTTCAGTCTAAAACTCTTGAAAGTTGGTCAGAATGTTTGTCTTGATGAAATCTCAGAAGAGTTCGAAAATGGGTCATGTCGGGTCAAAAACTAGGTCACTAGGTCAAATCTTAGAAAAACCTTGTGTACACTCTAGAAACCACATTTTCTGTCAAGAACTCTTGAAACTTGGTCAGAATGTTTGTCTTGATAATAGCTCAGGCGAGTTTGATAATGGGTCATGTGGGGTCAAAAACTAGGTCACTAGGTCAAATCTTAGAAAAACCTTGTGTACGCTCTGGAGGACACATTTTCAGTCCGATACTCCTGAAACTTGGTCAGAATGTTTGTCTTGATGAGACCTTGAATGAGTTTAAATTTGGGTCATGTGGGGTCAAAAACTAGGTCACTGGGTCAAAAATTGGAAAAACCTTGTGTATGCTCTAGAGGCCACATTTTCAGTCTGATACTCTTTAAACTTGGTCAGAATGCTTGTTTTGGTGATATCTCAAATGAGTTTGATAATGGGTAATCAGTGCTAGCTCTGGCCCAAGTAAAATAATGGCCAACAACTTTTTCTTGAAAAAAATAATAGACAAATTAAGCGCGCGAAGTTTGGTTTAAAAGAAAAGACATGCACATGTAGCATTAACTTTGTTTTTTACTCATAGTTTCAAACTTTCATTCACATAATCATTTCCATTACAATAATAATAATAAAAAAATGGTCATATATATTTAATCTTACCTTGTAGAAAATATTGTGGGAAAGGAGAATTTGCTCTATACCATTTCCTGGGATATTGCTCCCCCCCCCACACACACACGATAGTTACATAAAAGCATAAAGGCTTTTAGGTCCTAGTTTCTTTTGATGAATGGTTACTCCTTTACCAAAAGACAAAATTTCATTTTAATCTTACATTGTAGAAAATATTGTAGGAAAAGGAAAATTTGTTCTACACCATTTCCTAAGGATAGTTCTCCTTTTCCCACATTATTTGTATAAAAGCATACAGACAATTAAGTCCTAGTTTCTTTTGATGAATGGTTACTTCTTTATCAAACAACTTTTTTTTTTATTGTAATAAATGATGTGTACAAGTAAAGGAGAAAATTTTCTATTACATGATGAATTACCTCCCTTTATTATCTGTTGACCTTAATTATTTTCTAATAAGGTCAATGAGGAGGATAAAATGTCTTAAATAAAGTCATTCACTAGATAGTACCTAAACAATGAAGTGGACCAGGTTATCAACCGAAACCTTTAAATTTAATTTGAATGTTCATACTGCTATTCACTGGTACCACTGCTAAATCCAGTACTGTAAATGCAGTTTAATTTTCCTTCGTTTATTATCTTTTTTAATTGGCGATAGTTTTCGTTTAGGACGACCCATGTTGACGTGTAAGTGAAGAATGATAAGATTTTAAGGGTTCAAGAACAAGATTTATTAGAATAATGTCAACATGTCAATTAAATTCAATTATGAATTATTGTTTTCTTTTTGTTCGCCGACATTTAAACAGCGCCGGTTTACATTAGCAATGTAAACGAATTTATGATATCTAATTGGTTTCCTGTAGTCGCCATCGCCGTTTCTGGGGGTATTGAAATCCAAGGCATTCTATCACTGCGTCGAGTAAAATGGTCAATCAAAATTTAACGTGAAATAAACAATCGCGTTCTCCAATTAACGGCTTAGAATAACAACCGATAACATGACACGCGTTGCGGAATATACAAGCCAACTGTGACCTGTCGATTACCAAAGGTTGCGTCCGCCGAGGTGTGAAACAAGCAATTACCACATTTCCGGTGCAAATTAGGGCGTGATCCAGGCAAGTAAAGGGAATTTTACCCAACTTTTTTGGGAATAAATTAATCGACAATTTTTATCGACAATTGGAAGAATTAATTGACAGCTGAATTAATTAATCGACAATTGTCGATAATGTCGATTGGCAGCGCGAGCACTGGGTAATGTCGCATCAAAATCTAGGTCATTTGGTCAAATCCTAGAAAAACCTTTTGTACGCTCTAGAGGCCACATTTTCAGTCCAATACTCATGAAACTTGGTCAGAGTGTTTGTCTTAGTGATATCTAAAAAGTGTTTGATAATGGGTAATGTCTGATCAAAAACTAGGTCACTAGGCCAAATCTTAGAAAAACCTTGTGTATGCTGTAGAGGCCACATTTTTAGTCCGAAACTCTTAAAAGTTGGTCAGAATGTTTGTTTTGATAATATCTTGAAAGAGTTCGAAAATGGGTAATGTTGGATCAAAAACTAGGTCACTAGGTCAAATCTTAGAAAACCTTGTTTACTTTCTAGAGGCCTCATTTTTAATGCAATACTCATGAAACTTGGTCAGAATGTTGGTCTTGCACCAGTTTGCAAGTGGGTCATTTCGGGTCAATAAGTCATGAAAATCTTGGTAGAATGTTTGTCATAATATCTCAAAAGAGATTGAAAATGGGTCATGTTTGGTCAAATGACTCAGGTGAGCGATTTCAGGGCCATCATGGCTCTCTTGTTTCAAATTACACAAAACCTAATTATTGCAGCATACGTCAGAATTTTGTGATTAAAATCTGTAATTTCAGTCAAATCATGTTCTCTGTGTTTTAAATTCATAGTGAAACAATGGATCCTCCGACTTTGATGAGAAATTAACAGATATTTCAAATTAATGATACGCTATCTATGTTTCAGTAAAACCCTTAGCCCACAAAGTCGCTT
Organism: Hippopus hippopus; assembly: GCA_946811185.2. Lineage (NCBI taxonomy): Eukaryota > Metazoa > Mollusca > Bivalvia > Cardiida > Cardiidae > Hippopus > Hippopus hippopus. The sequence continues at coordinate 70,613,672 of OX328096.1, forward strand.
ATTTTATCACGGAAAATCAGGACATTATTTGACCCTAAAAAAAATCTAGCGCAAAGATTTTTCTCATTTTTCTCAGAAATATACTTGATTATATCCTTTGTCAAAAAATGCAAAAAAAAAAAAAAAAAATAGGTTGCCAGGCTACTTTTCCCAATATTCGAACTCAGTTACCTCCCTTGGAACAAAGAAAGTGACACAAAACACCCAAGATTTCAAATTACTTAGTAAGATGTTTTATTTCTAGCACTAAATCATGTTTTTTTCACAATAAAGATTGTACTCTGTCAACCCTTTCCTTGAGATAGTCTTGATTTAACATTGGTATGGGACGGCTTTGGAAAACATTTTGGTAAAAGGGGTAATTGTTCATTACAAGCAATTGTTCCTTTCCCCACAACCTTTTCTGCACAAACGGTTCTTTTAATCTCATTTAAACCTTGTTTAATTTGTCGTCTACAGCTTCTTTCAATTTTGAAGTTCCAATTTAATTCATTTAGGAAAGGGTTAATACCAAATACATGTGGTATATTTTAATAGATGGGAGAATGGAAGAACAATACAAGTAGAACTGTCCAGAATTACTCAAAGGCGTAGATTACTTACGAACCTTATAGCAAAATGAATCAAACGATCCTGATTTCTGTCAATACCCAGGAAAGAGGGTTAGAAAACGTTGAAAAGGAGAAAATACTTGTAATTTTCTCTTTTTACAACACTAAACTTACTATCCGGATAAGTAATGTCCGACAAATGTACATGTTCCGTTTTCGCTGTTTAGGAATGATTTACACCTTCATAAACTGATCTTTAAAAAAAAAAAATGTATCTACCACTACTTTCTCCACGTCTTGCAGCAAAAATCAGTAGTCCAATAATAGTACTACAATCAGGCAAAGTTACGCTAGAAAACAGATAAGCGAAGAGACATGCGCAAAAATGTTGCGCACTGACAACCCGATGAAACGTCGTTAACATAAAAACCACATTTTTTTTAACGACCCTGCTGAAGAAGGCTTTTGAAAGTGTTGTGAAGAAGGCTTTTGAAAGTGTTGTGGAAAAGGAGAAGATGCTGATGACCACAGTCCTTTAAAACACATCCAATCATATGAGATGTCCGCAAATACTTTTGTATAAATGGAAGCTTTAAAATTTTGTTGTCTCTTTAAGACTTAATCATGTGAAGAAAGTCATCACTGATTTCTGTCATCAGTTACATGTACAAATTTTACAGATTACATAATTATTTACATATATATTTTCAAGTTTTGAAGTGTCTTAAGGTTTTTTTTTTTTTTTTCTATTTCCTTCAGACATCTGAAAGTGAGGAAACCAAGCCAAAAGAAAAAACACAGCCAACTCAAGTGCCTTTAGGAAGAGGTGCAATTTTTTCTGCACTAAGCGCTCAAGGAGGAGCTGGTAAAGTTTTGCTTTAACTCACCTGAGCACATTGTGCACATTATTTAATTCCCCAGTGTTGAACTTACTTCAGTGTCTGCTATCAACTTTAATCTGTTTTGACTTTGGGTGCTAGTCTTAAGGAAATTTTGCCAAAGGTTAACATTTACTCTACCATTGGAGTTGGTGTCTGCATTTATGAAAATTTTTAAAAGCTCACATTTTTCAAACAATAGTAATGAATAAAGCAAAGCCTCAAGATACATCTTTATAGCCATAGAGTAAACAAATGCTGTTAAAACTTTCCATTGTGCAGAATCTAATTAGCTGTTTAAACATAGATAAAAAATCGCTATAAGGTGTATGGGATATAGAAATGCAAGGGATTTGTCCTCAATTTAAACCAGAAACTGGGTTGTTATGTCTAGGGATAGCCTCCAGAGAATGAAATGCATTTTCTATGCATCATAATCTGTGCAACTTTGCAACCGTCAGGGGCAACATTTGGCATGAAGATACAAGAATAATTATGGTTTCATAAAATAAAGGTAAAATTGGTTAAAAAACTGGATGAAAACAAGTTAAGATGTATCATAATACAAGCAACATGGAAATTGATAAGAAAAAGAAAAACCTCTTTTCCATTTGTGTGATGAAAGCATATCAATTGTATTAAAATCATTGATCTTTCAGGAGGGGATGCAGCCCCAAGACCAATGGGAAGAGGATTGGCTCAGATGCATGCATTACTGCAAGCGTAAGTTTGACCTTATAAATGGATGTAGTATTTGAGCTGTTTACAGTGTGTCAACGAGAGTTTAATTCTTTACCAAAAGATTTTAGACTTGTCCAAATTCAAAGCATTTGCAGACAAAAATTTAAATGTGGCTCAAAAGATGAAATTTTCCTTTGATAGGGCAGAAAACATTGTGGGAAAAGGAGAAAATGCTGGTAATCAACATTTCTATAGGCTGCTTCTTCAGGGTTGTTAAAACTAAGGATTGTGTGGTAAAGGGTTAATGAAATGAGATGGGTTTTGAAAACATTGTTGAAAAACCAGAAAAATCTGATAAGCAACATTTTCTTCTATTCCCACAATGTTTTCTTCCCTTTCACAGTCTTACATTAAATTTAGTCATGCTTGATTTGTTTTCTGCAAGTGCTGATGGTGTACATGAGTGTAAAATTTTGTTGTCTGGTAAAGGTCTAAACTTTTACCAAACAATCCTGGGTCTAAAGGAGCCTGGGAAGTAAGCCTTTGGAAAACACTGTGGGTGAAGGAGAAAATTCTAGTAACCAGCATTTTCTCTTTTTTCCCCACAATGTTTTCTTATCTGTCAGGGACAAATATCACCATTTTAACCATCTTTAATTTCTGGTCTTCAAATGATTTCAATTTGGACAAGTCTAAGATTGTTTTGTCTGGCTAAGGGTTAGACCCATGTTATTTACTTATGTACACAGGGCTGGCCAGTCATTACCACAGACAGCAGCCAGAGGAGCTGCATTTTTGCAGCATGGATCTCAAGGCCTTACTCAACCTGAACCAAAGTCAGCTAGTACACTGCCTGTTCAAAAGTCAACTCCTCATCCAACAAGTATTCCATCAGACTCCCAGTCTCAGCCAAGTGGAGCAAGTGATTCAAGGCCGCCAGTTCGTGGATTGGCTGCTATGTCATTGGACAGGACACCCACTATAAATAGATCTGGACAAGAAGGAAAACCGTAAGTGTATAGAAAGCAAGTAAAGATAAGTGCTCTATATAAGGGCTTTATTTCCATCCTCAAACAGAGCTTCAGATGGAGGGAGTGATTTTGATTTCAAAATTGAAAATATTAGTTATTCTCCACTAAACCCTATGTTATGGGTTCTTAATAAAATCGTCTCATCGAGACGATTCTAATGAGTTCCCACAACATAGGGTTTGGAAGAGAAATAATGGATTTAGAATACTATCATTCCCTCTTATTTGGAGCTTTGCTTAAATGAGCATGTAGCTTTTTGTTATGTGTTATTGAATCAGGATTGAGATTTTCACCTGATTGTTTTTTAATATGATACACAATAAATGTAAAGAGATAGCCAAGGCATTTCCTGCTTATTCATGGAGGAAGTGTGTTGCACTAGACTTAACACGCAGTGACGCTATACAAAAACACCAAAGACAATGAAAGAATCAAAGCACTGAAAGCACTGCTAAGTTGGAATGCGGTAAATGCAACACAAACTTGTTTCTTTCTCTGTTTTTTTAACGATGTCTTTGAAACCTTTCTTTCTTATGGTATTCCTACTTTTCATGAGGTCTATAGATCCCTCGGTTTATTTGAAATTAAAAGATTGCTTCTTTGGTGATTAGAGTAGTTTGCTTCAAAGTGAAACATTTTCATATTACATGGCTGAAAGTGAGGAATTTTGAGAAACCTGATTGGACATCTGACAATTTTTCACACGGAAAACAAAAGAAAATGTGATATTTTGGAAAAGTTTACAACCTGAACTTCAAGCACATGCCTGCTAACTTTCGACCATGATATTTTTTGCAAAACAAGACCTTTTTTTTTGTGAAAAACAAATGCCTCTGTAACAGCCAATTATCTGGTGAATGGCTTTGATGTTTGACTTCGACCTTGTCAGATTACTATGACCTTGTCATCAGCAGATCTCTATCCATGACTGTTGCCTTCGTACCAAATATGAACATTTTTATTTAAATGTTAAGTTTCTGTGATAACTTTTGAAGAAAGGATCAAAATATTGACATTGACATTGGACTTGTGACCCTCATTATATGCATATTGACAGGAAGTACATTCTTACCGTGATCAGGGTTAAAAGTTGACTTTGGTCTTGGACATGTGACCCTCATAAGGTGCATATTGACGAAAGGTGTCTACATGAAAAATATGAGCATTGTTCAATGTAACTTGAATAATTTTGGAGTAATAGGGAAATGCTAAGTTTTTACCAGATGGACGCCAAAACGACATTGAAACGCTATGTCTCACTCACCACAAGCGGGCTTGACAACAGTATGCTTCCGATCTTTCGATGTGGGGCATGAACATCATATCCGATGTAGATAAACAGTTGTGCAACACTGTTAAGATATGGTCCGATCATTCCAGAGAAAATGGACTTGCGAAGATCATTCAAGTCAAGATTTTTGACAAACCTTAAATTGTGATTTTGAACTTTTAAGCCAAGGAGCTACTCCTGCAACAAGCACAACTATAGCTGACCCCTATAATATGTATTATGCTGCCTAAACATTGGATTTATACTAATAGAGACTCAGTCTGCAAGTCAACTGTGGACAGACAGACAGAGAGTACAGGCTTAAACAGTAACAAGAGTGCCGCATGCTGGTACCACGCTCGGCTGTGGGTGCTGGATAGTGAAAAAGATCTAAATCGAAAAAGGGACAAAATTCTTACAAAATGCATTTGGAGTTATTTCCCTTGATGGCATAGGTTGCTGTTTTGATAGTGAACATATACTCCGAGTTTCAAGAAAATACAATTAGTAATAATAAATCGCGTGAAATCAAGTAAACGCTACTGCTCTTGAAATCGGCAGTTTAGTTTTTATACAGTGACCTCTCGAGACACAATTTTCACGCCAGTCGCAAACTAAAACTCATTCCTGCAACCTTTATACACGCGGCGATTGATACATCGACTCGATATTTATTGTTCGTGATCCAAAATTAAAAAATTCATCGATATTTAAACTGTTTACTTAACCCCAAGATGATTCTGTGCATCCACTAACTATCAAATGAAGTCAATGCGCGCTGTAGATACTTGATTTCACGATATTAAGGGAAGTAATGAAATGCAAATAGTTTTAATCGAAAGAGTTTTTCATGTTAATAAATATTCACAAGACTTTGTCTCCTATCAATGACGTTTTTAACAAAATTATTGACAAAATGTATATGAACTATTTTCTTAAAGTGTGCAATAAGGCCGTTTAGAAAGTGAAACTAGGCCATTTGGAAACTGAAACTTGTTTTCTGAGAAATAAAGATCACGTGATTACCAAATAAGCAAACACCGAAGCACAGCGACATATTCATACGCTGTCTTTACTTTCTTTTTGAATCTTTTAAAAACAAGTCTACGAAGGTTTTGATGGCTATTTATGCATATTTGTCCCGAAAGTAATACATGTCCCATATTATTATCTTTGGTTATTACAAACGGGTCGTCCATGGCAAGTTGAGATGAAAACCAGTCCCTGGTGTATTCATATCCTTGTGTTGTGTTCTTCGGGTACCCGGAATGAATTATTCTCTTTTCATTTTCCGGTTTTGCTAAATCTAAGTTGGCATGCTTCGCATTCCAACTTAAAAAATGGATAGTAACTTCATAATTACTTAGCATGTAAGAAAATTAGGCTGGGATTTTCAGAGATAGGTTTAATTAGTTTAACCACATTTCACTTGTATTTGTTTATCAACTACATAAAGATAAACCTTTATACAAGAATTTTTGCTAACCATTACAGCTAGCTTTTAGACCTTGCTTGTACAGGGATAGTAATCTTGCAATAGATTAAGATGAGTTGTTTTGTTAACCAGCATTTTCTCCTTTTGGCTCAATATTTTCTAAACTTTCAAATACAGGTCCATAATTTAAGCCTATGGAATTTTTTTTTCTGCAATTATTTTCAGTATCTACACATCTAAAATTTTGTCATTTGTTAAAGAGTTGACATTGTGCTTCATAGAATTGCTGAACAGATGGACGGATACTTAAACTAACTTAAAGTATTTTATCATTTTCATCATATCTGAATTTCAGAATTTCCTTGTCTGGAAACTACATTCGAGTGAAATGCTTAAACCAGGGTGTCTTTCAGTATCATGTAGATTTTAATCCAGTGATCGATTATCGCAACATGCGCTATCACATGATGAACGAACACAGAGATGTTATTGGAGAAACCAAAGTTTTTGATGGCAGCATTCTCTTCCTGCCAATCAAGCTTCCTCAACAGGTAAGACTGTCATTGCTGTTAACAAACCTTCCTTCTGTTTGTTTATTTGTATTGGAATTTAACGTCCTTTTAACATCTACGGTCATATCACGACGGTCAGTGCACCTACATAAGTGTTTCCTGGCTTTCTTACACCAGTATTGACACAACTTTCTTTCTAAGTCACTGACCACTCTTCTTGCATGCATCAGAGGTGAGAGGCAAAAAATCGTCGGAAAGTTTGCCTCAAATGGGTATTGAACCAGCAAGAACCAGATCAAAAGGTCAAATACTCTAACTTCTGAGCTACCCGGCGGGGCATACCCTCTTTTGACTTGCAGCTCTCTAAATGAGACTTTTATTGAAAATTGCCTGACCCTTTACTGAACAGTTTTGATTTCAACTCTTTACCAAACAACAAAGGTTTGGAATTTTGAAATTGAAAGCATATGCAGACAACAAACAAAATGTAGCTCAAAATTATGGTTTCTGTGTTAGAAGGGTAGAAAAAATTGTGCGAAAAGGAGAAAATGCTGGTTACCAGCATTTTTTTCTTTTCCCACAATGTTTTCAAAAGCTTTCTCTTTCAGGGTCGTTAAAACTCGGAATTGTGTGGTAAAGAGTTCAACAACCCTGAGGATGTATGCATTTGAAAACATTGTGCTATAAAGAGAAAAAAACTGCTAACCAGCACTTTCTGCTGGAAAGCAGCATTTATTCCTTTTCTCACGATGTCTTTTTCCCTTTCAAAGACAAATTCCATCATTTGAACTACACCGATTATGTCATCTGCAAGTGCTTTGAATTTTGACAGGTATAATTTTTGTTGCCTGTTAAAGGTATAAGAGAGACTTCCATTTGCAAAATTTTGCTTAGTCTTGTATCAGACAATAAAATTTTAGACTTCTAAATTGAAAGTATTTTCAGAACATTACAAAGTAATGTTGGGTAAGTGGTGATTTTTGTATTTGAAAGTGTAGAAAACATTGATGGAAGAAGGGAAAATGCCATTTGTCAACATTTTCAAATTTTTCAGTCAATATTTTCAAACACCTTCTCCCTCTGACAGTCATAATAACACAGGACTGGTCTGGTAATGGGATTAAATTCATGTTATTTGAAATAAAAGTCTATTTCTATTTTAGTTGGCCCTTAAAGTACCCTTTACTGCCATATTTGCCTTTGCTCTAAGTGTAGATCAAATCAGACTGCACAAGATGCATAGGTTGAACTCTGATCTGCACTGTCCTTCTTTCTGAGACATTCTGGATAAAAGCACCATAGAGACTTGACTTATGTGTCTTGTGTCTAGACTACAAATGTCTGAGTGGTTTACTTGGCACTATAAGGGTTGAGAAATTTGATCCCTTGAAGACGTTAGTTCTAAAGAGTATTTCCAGATTTCAGGAAGAACTTTCAAATATCATGCAAGATGATTTAATTCAGCCTGCGTACTGTTGGAATTGATCATATTCTTATAATTTAGAATTTTGCTTATTCTTGTAATTTAGGAGACAGTGTGTTACAGTGTAAGGCAGACAGACAACATGAAAGTTCAAATAACTATTAGACTAGTCAAAACCTTGCCACCTGAGTCTTGTACTCAACTCTACAACATTCTTTTCAGAAAGTGAGTATTAGTCTTAGTAACAAATTACAGTATACGAGGGCTGTTCGATATGTAATGTGTATTGTACCACAGCGTGATAACGCTTTGCACGATTTCGTGGATGATGATACCCTTGAATAGCTCTATTCAATACCTTTCCAATGGTATAAACGCGAGCCTTCAGCTCCACATAGTTTTAAACTTATAGTCATTTCATTAGAGCTAGTTGTTGACCACTGTTGTAAAAATGGTTGGGAAATGGATTAAGAATATTGAAGAAATTAGAGCTTATATAAAAGTTCGCACAAAACTCGGTCATTTGGTAATGCAGATTTTTACTGAATTGGGGGAAGTTTATGGGTCTGATAAGGTATCTTATGAGACAGTTCGTAGTTGAAGAAAGAAATTTCTGACTGGCACAGAGTCCGTCAAAGATGCAGCAAAATCTGGCCGACCTGTGACTTTAACAGGCAAGGCAAATGTCTCAAAAGTCAGGGAAATAATTGAAAGTGATGGCAGATACACGATTCGTGATATTGCCAACGCTGTTGGCATATTGCTATCGCGAGTGCATTTCATTTTGAAGCGTATTTTGAAAGTACGAAAGATTTCTGCCAGATGGATACCGCATATATTGACAGATGATCAAAAACGGGTACGAGTACAAACCGCTAAGCAATTGCTCAAAATATTTCCCAAATTCAATCAAAGACAATTTGCAAACATTGTTACTGGTGACGAAACATGGGTTCACTATTTCGAACCAGTAAGAAAAATTGGAAACAAAATATGGCTAACTAAACACGGTAGAAGGCCTGTAGTTGCCAAAAGAAGCATAAGCACAAAGAAGGTTCTTTATTGCATATATTCTTCTCATGTGATGGTATAGCCGTACAAATTCAGTGCCGAAGGGCAAAAGTGTTTCAGGTCGGTATTACCGAGATGTTATACTAAAAAAGGTCAAGAAATATTATCTTAAACGATGCCCTGTGTCAGGATTTAGGCACGTTCGTCTACTTCATGATCATGTTCCATCACATACATCTGAGCTAGTGAAGCAATTTTTGAAGTCGGAGAAGGTTACCGTCTTGCCACACCCACCATACTCTCCAGATCTAGCCCCATGGGACTTTTTCCTTTTTCCAAAACTTAAAAAGTTCTTATCTGGTCGTTGTTACAAGTCCCGACAAGCCCTTGGCTCAGCCATCAGTCAGTGCCTCAGAGGTCTACCTAAATCAGCGTACCATGACGCATTTCAGAAATGGATTCAGAGATTGAAATATGTATTTCAAACGGCGGAGAATACTTTGAAGGGATGTAATGTTCATTTCACTATTTGAGTCGAATGCTTTTGAGATGTCGTACAATACACATTACATATCGAACAACCCTCGTACTCTTGAAATAGAAAACAGCGGAAGGGGGGGTCATCAAATGCCTTTTAATTACAGGTTATTCAACTTTTTACCAAAAAAATCTTTTGTTTAAATGACCCTAGAATAGAAGGTTTTGGTAAACAGTGAAGGAAAATGACAACAGCAGAAACCAGTATTTGCTCCTTTTCCTACAATGTTTTCGACCCTTGTAGTGGCAAATTCCATCTTTTTGCCACAGTTAAGTTGTTGTCTGCAAATGCTTTGAATTTGGACAAGTTTAAAGTTTTTTCCTTTGGTATAGAGCGTTACTTTAAGCAGCTAATGGCATACTATCTCTCATGTTATCTTTCATATTTACATTTCTGTTACATGGCTATGGTATGTGAAAATTGCGTACATGTTACTTATTAACAGGTAAATAATGTAAAATTTTGTGCAGTCAAGTGTTTATTAAAGTAGATGAGAATGTCTGTCATGATAATGTCTTGGAAAGTTTTGAATTGATCACCATGGGTGAAAAAGTATGGGAATGTGTCCACTCTTAGACAAAGACTGTATGCACTTGGAGGCCACATTTACTGTTCAATGTCAGTGAAACTTAATCATGATGAATGTCTTAGTAATATCTCATTTGAGTTCTCAACAGGTGTCAGAAGGATGAAAAAGATAGGTCACTGGGTCAAACCTCATATGCCTGCTATTTGTCTCATTTTCAGCCATATGTTCATGAAACTTGATCAGAATGTTTCTTGAAAGATTTTTTACCTATGTTCTGGCAGAAGGGGGTTTGATGTATCTCATGATGCATTATACTAATCAGGTCATCACATAGTTGTGGATTCCTAAAATCTACTTTGTCTAGCAACTGGCAGAATGGAGTGGATAGAATGGTCATTTGACATGCAGAAAATATACAGTTAGCAAAAAGTTTCAACCCATGGCAGCCTGCCCAGCTGACATGATTCAGTACTTTTTGCAGGTGCATCAAATCCTCTTTTCATATAGTATGGCTTGTTTTCACCAAACATGGGTAACCTCGGGTCAAAAAGAGGGCTACTCCTGTCTCTAGAAATACTTTTTGCGCTCTATGAAGCCAGATTGTTTGTACCATGTTAACGAAACTTGATCAAAATGAAAATCAAAGTCAAAAGTGTCATAAGGTCACTACTAGAAAGAATTGTCACTTTTGTGAAGAATGTTAAGACTCTTAAGCTGCTATGCGCGACTTACTGACCGTTTGTGGACAGCGTAGATCAAGATCAGACTGCACAGAATGTGCAGTCTGATCTTAGATCTACACTGTCCGAGGAGGAGATGTTGCTCCCAAAAACATATTTTTAGATAGAAATATTTGGGTTTTAACTACTGTACTGAGAATTTCATTTTAGTTATTTAGCAGAATAAGGGTTAAACTTTGTCAGGATGCTTGCTATAATAATATCTGGGATAAGTTAATCCTTTACTAGACAATTCCATGTTTTAACACCATTGAGGAAAAAGGCTCTTAGGTATATAATGGGAGAAGGATAAAATACTGGTAACTAGTTGGTTACCAGCATTTTCTCCTTTTCCCACACAGTGTTTTTATAAGTCTTTATCTTTGAGGTCATAAATGACAGGATTATTTGGTAAAGAGTTAAAGATATTACAGCAAAAGTGAGCAATCTAGGACCATCAGTGGCTGTCTTCTTTTTGCTATGACAGGATAATGAGAATATTGGAGATGGTGCAAGTCGGCAGATATTACTACAATCCAGCTACACCCACCAGTGTTCCCCAACACAAGTATGTTCTTTTACCTCACTTATGCTTAAGTGATTGAAATACTTTGACAGAATATTATGAGCGTCAGTTTTATTGTAAATATAGCACTGACAGAATGATATGCAAGGGTAATTCAGTTGCGATTTATTGATTTTTAGCTGGACTGATTTAGAAGAAAACAAGTGGTTCTGTCAGAGCCCTTTTGACTAGCCCTCATGGAGCAAAAACTTTGACATTTCTCATATTTCTGTTATTGTTCACGTATTATTATAGATATTTTCTTCAAACTTGGACTAGTCGTTAACTACCAAAAAAGAAACTCATACAATATGGGCAGGTAACCCTATAATGCTTTCAACGGTTGTGCCCCTCTTTTTGGCTTTTTTCATTTTCACTTTTTGAAAAGCAACAGGTTCCAAGCCCTGGCACCTGCATAGCTTTCTCTTGGTTGAGTCCTCCACTTTTATGAAATAGAAAAGATTCGAGAAGCTTGCAGTTTCTCTCATACTAAATTATATTGATCACACAAACAACTTAAGCTTTACAAAAAGGTTCATAAAGTAAAGGCAGGCTTATTTCAGGAACAATTTAGTTCATATAAAAGATGCATTTTGTGTGGCATAGTACCTAAAGTATTGGATTTGTTATTGGATTCCTGGTGGTAAAAATGGGCGCTTGGAACTGACCCATTACTTTTTTAGCCACATAGCCATTATTGGAGTGAAGTACCATAACCCTTTATGAGAGGGCAAAATTCTTAACTCTGAAATCCAAAACACTTGCAGAAAAAAAATTAATTGTGGGTCAATTGATGGTGTTGTGTCCGAAAAGGTAGAAAAGAAGAAAATGGTGATTACCAGCATTTTCATCTTTTCCCACAATTTTTTTCAAAAGTCTTTATCTCAAGGTTGATAAATCCTTGGATCATGTGGTAAAGGGTTAATTATGCTACAAATCCCTATTTGATCAAACTAACAAACATAGAATCTTAAAGATTCAGCCTTGTTGAAAGTAGGAATTTCTCTTGCTTTGCCACACACATTGATTTTTCACAAATTAAAGATCAAGGTCAAATGTTTTGTGAAGGCCTTTTTAGCTCACCTGAGCATGAAGTGCTCAGGATGAGCTATTGTGATCACTCCGCGTCCGTGGGTGTCTGTCGTCGGTCCATCCGTTCACATTTCTTTGTTTACACTCTAGCATCTACAAATATTAACTAATCAGCACCAAACTTGGTCAAAATATATATGACCGTAAGATCTTGGATGAGTTCGATAATGGGTCTGATCGGACCAGAACAAGTGGAGTTATTTGCCCTTGAATTAGAAAAATTGCTATATTTGACTTTGTTTACACTGTAGCATCTACAATTTTTAACCAATCAGCATCAAACTTGGTCAAAATGCTTATGACCATAAGATGTCAGATGAGTTCGATTATGGATCTAACCGGACCAGAACGACTGGAGTTATTTGGCCTTTAATTAGAAAGTTGTGTAGAATAGTTTTTTGTCCAGAGCATAACTTTGTCAGCTCCAGTCTGATTGACTTGAAACTTGGCATTTGTGTTTGTTGCACTAATACAGAGTGCAGTGTGAAAGAACCACAACTCTTCCTCGTACTGTCTATGAGTTATTTCCCTTTGATCATTTTTACAGCATTTTCTGCTTGTCAGGAATATAACTTTGTCATCTCTAGTCTGAACATCTTCAAATTTGGTATGCATGATTTTTGAAAAATTACGGAGTGCAGTGCACAAGAACCATTACCTTTCCTAGCATGAATTTTGAGTTATTCCGCCTTTGACTTTCATTTTAATAGCATTTCTTGCTTGTCAGGAGCAAAACTTTGTCATCTTAAGTAGGAATGACTTGAAATATGGTATGCTTATTTGTTGAAATATTTGGAAGTGCAGTGCACAAGAATTGTAACTCTACCTCGTGCTGTCTTTGAGTTATTTCCCTTTGATCATCATTTTTATAGCATTTAGTGCTTGTCCGGAATATAACTTTGTCATCTCAAGTCGGAACGACTTCAAACTTGGTATGCATGTTTGTTGCAATATTACCGAGTACAGTGCGCAAGAACAATAACTCTACCTAGCACGGATTTTGAGTAATTCCACTTTGATCTTCATTTTTTTACAGTATTTCTTGCTTGTCCGGAACGTAACTTTGAATTCTCATGTCAAATTGGCTTGAGACTAGGTAAACATGTTTGTTGCATTACCTGCCCTTTGCTATTATTATACCTCCTTGACAACTGGCGATGGGACGGGCATATCTTCTGACAATTTGCCGCTCTTGTTTCGTTATCATTTGGCCTTGAACCTCGATATTTGGTATTTATCTTCATTGTAGACCTTTACTGCGTAGTACTCAGGTGAGCGATATAGGACCACCATGGTCCTCTTCTTTGAATTTTCAATGCAAAATATGTTTTGAGAAAATCTGACAGAAAAGTTGCCTATTGCCACATAATTCATTTTTAACCCTTTACAACAGAATCCTGAGTTTTCATGACGTTGAGTAAGAAGCCTTTTGAAAACATTGTAGGAAAAGGAGAAAATGCTGCTGTCGTTTTCTCCTTTTCCCCCTTTGTTTTTATCCTTTCTAAGCCAAAACATACCATTTAAGGTAGATGAATTTGTCTTCTGGAAATTGTTTGAATTCGGACCAGTCAATTTTTTTGCCATTAAGTGAAGAGTTAACGCAAATAGTTGAAAGGTTTTATCAAAGTTTAATTATGAATCATTATATTTTCACTATGGTTACAGATTAGAGGTTTGGCCAGGTTACATTACATCAGTTGCTGAACAAGAAGGAGGCCTGATGCTGTTGGCAGATGCATCCCACCGTGTGCTTCGAACTGAAACTGTTTTTGATGTTATGTAAGTTTCTTCTTCATTCAAAGGCTCAAAGTGGGAAAAAGACAGTTGGTTATTGATGGTCGGTCCAAGTGTTAGTGGCTGGTAAAAAAAAAATAATTTTAAAACTAGTAAATAGTAGACATAACTTTTCACCTGGTTTTGAAATTCATTTTCCTGCCAGTGACTACTCATAACAGTTGGATTGATCATACATCAGCAGAGTATCATTTTCTCAATAATTTCCACACCTTAAGATGGTATGGGTTACCGTAAATTTAAAGGCATCTTAACATCCGCAATGTTTATGTTTGGCGGTTACGGGCCCCTTAACCCTTTACCACACAATCCTGAGTTTTAACAACCCTAAGTAAGAAGCCTTTTGAAAACATTGTGGGAGAAGGAGAAAATGCTGATAACCAGCATTTTCACCTTTTCCCACAATGTTTCTACCTTTGCAAAGATATATTTCTATTTTAGAGTCAAAATGATTTTAATCTCTACGAAAGCTTTCAAGTTGGATAATTATAAAACTGTTTTGTATGGAAAAGGGTTGAAGACACATTCAGTCAATATTCTGCACACAAGTGCAGAGTTCAACATGAAGGCGTACCTTTACATTGTCTAGCAAACCAGTAGATAACGCATGAAAAGCCCAGTACAAAAAGTATATTGAATCTTTTGTTAACTCCTTCATGCATGCAAAAAAAAATGAAAATTATATTGGAGCTGCTCATCTAACATGCCTTGTACAAAATTAACACTGCGGCCTTCACATCAAATATTGTCCATTTTCAGTTTGAGAACTGAAATGTTAAACATAAAGGCCTACCTTAACATTGTCCAGCAAATCATTGGTTTGGGCCAATAGACATTGCATGAACAGCTCGGTACAAAAGTATAGTGAATGTTTTGTTGACTTTTTCATGCATGCAAAACAAAATGAAAATTACATAGGAGCTGCTCTTCTAACATTCCTGTTACAAAATTAACACTGCTGCTTACACATCAAATATTGTCCATTTTTAATTTGAGAACTTACAATATCATGAACATTAAAATGTTTTTCTGGTTGGATGTGAAAAAGAAAGCACAATAATAGACCATTAGTCTGGCTATACTGCACATTTTTTGTTATGCTTTGTTGAATATTTCATTTTCTAAGGTCTAGGTTAACAAATAAGGAAAAAGGACTGGGTGGAATAACAAGGTAAACAGTATAGCAAAGCAAAGATCCTCTGTATAGGATACAGATGATATTTATTATTTTTTTTTGGTGAAAGATCGAAATTTATTTCGAGTGAACATCATCAGTAATATTTTGTGTGAAAATATTACCGATGATGTTCACTCAATTAAAATTTTTTGATCTTTCACTTAAAAAAAAAAAAAAAAAAAATGATCTGTTTATTTCATGCTTCTAACCCCTTTTTTGTTGGGACTTTCATCAAAATCCAGTACAGTTGTTTTTTTGGTAATTCCTTGTGGTGTATTTCCCTATTTCCCTCCACATAAGAGCGCATTACAATATTATGTAAAGCACCAGAAGTGTAAGGTAAATGGGCATTAATTACGTCATATTTCCCTCTCTTTACCTAGGTAATTAGTGTGCGGAACTACTGTTTCCGCCTTCAATTGAAGAGTTAGAAAATTGAAACTGGTATTCTTTACTAGTTGTAAACATGAAATACCAGACCATAATACACCAATATTTCTCAGTAAACTATCAAAAAGCATGAAATAAACTTTAATAATCAGAACTTTAGATTAATTGCAACGTGCACCAATGTGTTTCACACTGTTGGTACTTTGTTATGAATTGTCAAATATGAATTTTATAGTCACAATACCATGAATACTAGAAAAGATCTAGCTTGTAGTCAGAATTGTAAGATATTTTTTCTTGGAAACATTCATGTAGCTTGTATTGAGGCTTTGCCTTATTCATGTTATTAACACAGGTAAACTGTGTTGAGGGAACTGATGGAAAATAAGCAAGTGCTAGCTGCAAATGAGTGCTCCTTTGCCCATGCTTTCCAACACTGTAAGCTGAAACGTTAAAAGTCGTAATTTTTACAGAAATGGGTCCACTCTACTAGATGACAATATCTTAGACTAGTCTGAATTGAAAGCATTTTGTAGATGACAAATGTGGTGCAAATGGTGAAATTTGACTTTGAAAGGAAGAAATTAGTGTAGAAAAAGAAGAAAATGATGGTTATCAGCATTTTTCACTTGCAAAATGTTTTCAAAAGCCATCTTTCTCTCATGTTAAAACATGAGATTGTTTGGCAAAGGATTAATGTAAAACTGCTGTTTGTAAGTCATTGTGTAATAAAGTGAACTCATTTATGAAGTTTAGAGAGCATTGTAGTAAAGCAGAAATTACTTTTTAAAAAGAGTTTTATATGTGCAGAAATGTGTTTATCTAAAATGAGCCATGCTGTATGAAAAGGGGGCTAAATGAATCTGCGAAAAGTTTCTACCCATGTCAGCCTGCAGAGTCTGTGCAGGCTGACCTGGGCCGAAACTTTTCACTTATAATCAATTTTCTGCACGTCCAAGGACTAGTGTACCACATGATTTAGTCGGTTGTTAGACAAAATGGATTTTATAGATTCATGATTATAAGATGTCTTGCTTGGTATCATGGATTACAGAGATGCAATAAGTATGCATTAACCCTTTACCACACAATGACGCCTTTTAACGCCCCTGAAAAAGAGGCCTTTTGAAAACATTGTGGGAAAAGGAGAAAATGCTGGTAACCAGCATTTTCTCCTTTTCCCACAAAGTTTTCTACCGTATCAAAGAAAAGTTGCGTCATTAGAGCCACTATGAAATTGTCGTCTGCAAATGCTTTCAATTTGGATAGGTCTTAAATTTTGCTGTATGGTAAAGGGTTAATCAAAACCCCCCTATGTAGTGTGAGTTTGATGGGCAAGTGGGTAGAAAACTTCATGTGTGTACTGTACTGTGTTGGTAAATAGGCCTGTAATCCCATTCTTATCCCAGTCTTGTAAAGAGATTGTATATATACACTTAAACTTTCTTAGTTTGTGTATGAAGAGCTTCAGATAAGAGGGAGTGATGGTATTCTAAATCCATTATTTCTCTTCAAAAACCTATGTTGTGGGTACTCATTAGAATTGTCTCAATGAGACGATTCTAATGAGTACCCACAACGTAGGGTTTTGTAGAGAATAATTAATATATTCAATTTTGAAATCAAAATCACTCCCTCTATCTGGAGCTCTGTGTATGAATATGATAACAAGTTAGTATGTATAAATGTGAAGCTGTTACATATACGTCTAAACTGGTTTTCAGCCAGTTTTAAACCCATTTCAAGGTCAAATCTTAGAAAAATCTTGTGTACACTCTAGAGGCCACATTTTCTGTCCAATACTCCTGAAAGTTGGTCAGAATGTTTGTCTTGATGATATCTCGGACGAGTTCGAAAATGGGCCATGTCGGGTCAAAAACTAGGTCACCAGGTCAAATCTTAGAAAAACCTTGTGTACGCTCTAGAGGCCACATTTTCAGTCCAATACTCATGAAACTTGGTCAGAATGTTTGTCTCAATAAAATCTTGGACGAGTTCGAAAATGGGTTTTGTCGGTTCAAAAACTAGGTCACCAGGTCAGATCTTAGAAAACCTTGTGTACGCTCTAGAGGCCACATTTTCAGTCCAAAACTCTTGAAAGTTGGTCAGAATATTTGTCTTTATGATATCTCGAACAAGTTTGAAAGTGGGTCATGTTGGATCAAAAACTAGGTCACCAGGTCAAAGCTTAGAAAAACCTTTTGTACGCGGTAGAGGCCACATTTTCAGTCCAGTACTCCTGAAAGTTGGTCAGAATGTTTGTCTTGATGATATCTCTGACAAATTTGAAAATGGGCCATGTTGGGTCGAAAACTAGGTCACTAGGTCAAATCTTAGAAAAACCTTGTATATACTCCAGAAGCCACATTTTCTGTCCAATACTCTTGAAATTTGGTCAGAATGTTTGTCTTGATAATATCGCAGACGAGTTCGAAAGTGGGCCATGTTGGGTCAAAAACTAGGTCACAAGGTCAAATCTTAGAAAAACCTTGTGTATGCTCCAGAAGTCACATTTTCAGTCCAATGCTCGGTAAAGTTGGTGAGAATGTTTGTCATGATGATAACTTGGATGAGTTTGAAAATGGGTCATGTCAGGTCAAAAACTAGGTCACCAGGTTAAATCTTAGAAAAACCTTATGTAAGCTTTAGAGGCCACATTTTCAGTCCAATAATCTTGAAATTTGGTCAGAATGTTTGTCTTGATAATTTCTTAGACTTGTATGAAAATGGGTCATGTTGGATAAAAAACTAGGTCACAAGGTCAAATCTCGGAAAAACCTTTTGTACTATAATTACAGTCCAATATTCTTTAAACTTTTGTTAGAATGTTTCTCATGATGATATCTTGCATGAGTTTGAAAATGGGTCACATGGAATAAAAACTATGTCACCAAGTTTGATCCTTGAAAAACAGTGTGTACGCTCTAGAGGCCACATTTTCAGTCCAATAATCTTGAAATTTGCTTTGAATGTTTGTCTTGATAATATCTTAGACTAGTATGAATATGGGTCATGTTGGATAAAAAACTAGGTCACTAGGTCAAATCTCGGAAAAACCTTTTGTACACCCTACAGGCCACATTTTCTCTCAGATACTCATGAAAGTTTGTCGGAATGTATGTCTGGATAATTTCTACATGTCAAGTAGGTCGTTGAGACAAATTCTAGAAAAAGCTTGTGTGCACTCTAGAGGCCATATTTGTAAGCCCAATACTAATGAGTGTATGTCAGAGTGTTTGTCTTAATATCTGTGAAGAGATTGGAAATGGGTCATGTTTGATCAAAAGGCTCAGGTGAGCGACTTCAGGGCCATCATGGCCCTCTTGTTAGAGATTACTATAAAAAAAGAATGACTACAAGTACTCATGATTAAACAGGTCTGCTTTTCAATGCCTATTCAAAATGCATTGCATGTTTCAGTTTGTCTAAATATGCTGATAATTCAAACTGTTGTCATGATCCCACTTAAATCAGACTAGTTTACTCTTACCACACAATAAAATTTCAGGTTCAAAGTATTAACAGATGACAAACTAAAGCTGGCTCAAATTATGAAATTTGCCTTTGAGTAGAAAACATTGTTGGAAAAGGAGAAAATGCTGGTTACCAGCATTTTCTCCTTTTCCCGTTATGTTTTCAAAAGCTTTATTTTTCAGGTTGTTAAAACTCAGGATTGTGTTGTAACAGGTTCATCTGTGTTGCAGGCAAAACATTGTGCGTAAAAATCCTGAATCCTTTCGAGATGAATTAATCAAAACTTTGGTGGGAACTGTGGTACTCACACAGTACAACAACAAGACTTACAGAGTGGATGACATAGTCTGGGACAAGAGCCCCAGAACAACGTTTTCAACAGCAAAGGGTGAAATGACATTCCTTGACTATTACAAGTATGTATCTGTACATTTCCTTCTAGTATTATTGTCTTATTTGATTTTTGTTATGCAACTGTTTAATGAAACACAATGCTTTGATATGTTACATCTATTTACCTGTTATAAAATAGGCCTATTCAGAATTAGTGCATAACTGTTTACCACGCAGTCCTGATTTTAACGACCCTGAGGAAAAAAGCCTTCTGAAAACATGACGGGAAAAAGAAAATGCTGGTAACCAGCATTTTCACCTCATCCCACAATGTCTTTACCCGTTTGAAAACAAATTACGTCATTTGAGACACTTTCGATTTGATGACTGCGAAAGCTTTCAGTTTGGATTAATCTTAGATTTGGATATGTGATAGAAGAATTAACATGTCATGCTGCAATGTGACTGATGGACAAGTAATCTTAAAACCTAGAATGTCATATATGGAAGCCTGGCCATATATGTCTGTTGAAGACAAGAAAACATTGTGGGTAAAGAAGAAAATGCTGGTTACCATCATTTTCTTGTTTTTCTTGTTTTTCAACAATATCTTTACAAGCCTCCATTTAGAGGGTCGTGAAAACACAGGATTGTACGGTAAAGAGTTATTAACTAGGGGTATGAATACAATTTTTGATAAGAGGAATGGTTTTCATGAGTCTTTGTGTTGGTGCTCTGCCAAAGTTAGCCTCATATGCACTCTAGAGGCCACATTTTCAATCCATTGTCCATGACATGTTGTCTGGAGGGTATCTTGCCTGAGGTTAAAATTTCATCACTTCGGGTAAGTAAAAGAAGGTCACTAGATCAAATTTAAGAAAATTTTCTGCTCTAGCTGGCAATGATCATGAAAGTTTGTCAAAATTCTGTTCTTGATGATATCTCAGATGACTTGGAAAACAATTCTTGATTTGAAAGTACCAGATCAGAGATCATGTAGCTTGATCAGAATGATCTTATTTTCACAATATTGATTATTTTCTGAAAGGTTAAGGGGACAGATAAGAGATTTCAGGGCAATCCTGGCCTTTGTTACAGGCATTATAAAGGGTTGTTAACATGTTCAATACTACAGATGACAGAAGAAGGTTTTGTGGACAGTGTAGATCAAGATCAGACTGCACAAAATGTGCAGTCTGATCTATGATCAACACTGTCCACTACTCTATCCTAGATCATAAATAAAAAATCTCTTCAACTTCCAGGTTAACATTGTTTGTAGCTGTTGAAACAGTTTGATTTCTCTGTGTGGAAGTGAAAGAGTTAAACCCAAAGATAATAAATATTGAAGCTATGTGGTCAAACTGAGTGAAACTTGACAACACCCTTTTAGTTCCCTCATATTGTTATTATTGTGATATGTCTTTCTAGAAAAAATTACAATCTGGATATCAAAGATACAGAACAGCCTTTATTGCTCCATCGGCCCAAAAAGAAAGCAGATCCTGGAGGTGTACGTATTTTGTAATTTTGTATTGTATCAATGTAATCTATCAATGTTTAAATTCAGAATTGTCTCAAATGCTATGACACAAAAAGGGGGGGTGAAATTCGAGTTTAAGCAGTAATTGCTCTGCCATGCTATGCCATGCCTTACAACAAACAGTAAGAGGTTGGCTTTGAGGGTTATTCCAAAGTAACAGTAACACAGATACACAACAGCATTTTGTTAGTTTGGTACTTGAATGAAATATTTTATCAAGTCATTTTTTGTTTGTTTGATAGGATTTGTTTCTGATGATAGTTTAATTCTCACTGGAAATTTCCTTTCTAAAGGTGTATGTTGTAACACAGTATGTAAAGGATTAAGTGTCATTTTTACCTTATTGGAAAAAAAAAATGTAAACCTGGATAGTTGGTACAGATTCTGATAACCAGTACTTTGTAATTTTCCCACAACCCTCTCTACCCTTTTAAAGACAATTTTCCTCATTTTAGCCACATATTTGGCTCACCTGAACACAAAGTGCTCAAGCCGACCTTTTGTGATCGTGACGTGTCCATCATACATTGTCATGCATCATCCAGGCATCAACAATTACCTTGTGTGCACTCTAGGGGCCATATTTCAAGTCTATACTCATGAAACTTGGTCAGAATGTTTGTCTTGGTGATATCTTGAACATGTCTGAATTGGGTCACGTTGGATCAAAAAAAGGTCACTAATACTCAAATGTTTTACGTGATCACAGCACAGCTAGGATGTCTTCACCTTTATCAATCCTAAATGACTTTACTCTGGTGAGTACTTTAGGGCCAATGCCCCCTCCCCCCTTTATTTCTTTTCATTTTTTGTTTGTTGGCCATTTTTTTTGTTTTTGTTTGGAGGGGGTCTAAAATTTTGTCCCTTTGTGAAGAGTGAATGCTGAAAGC
The DNA here is from genome assembly GCA_946811185.2 of Hippopus hippopus. Taxonomy (NCBI): domain Eukaryota; kingdom Metazoa; phylum Mollusca; class Bivalvia; order Cardiida; family Cardiidae; genus Hippopus; species Hippopus hippopus. Next base: position 70,635,508 of record OX328096.1, read on the forward strand.
TTAAACTATACATGTTTTCATTTCAGAGAGAAAGGAAACAACTAGAAGTGATTTGTCTCATACCAGAGTTATGTCATATGACAGGACTAACAGATGCCCTGAGAAATGACTTTACTGTCATGAAGGTAATCAACTTACCAGGAAGCACCCTTTCAAATAACGGTGTGACCAAGTACATGTTTGTTTAGTCAAGAACTCTGTGCAACATCCCATTATTGATCACAAAAATTGTTTATTGAGTGTTCAGATACCCCCTCATGTCACAAATTAACTTTATTCTCCAACAATTTATAACTACATGTATTTTGGGGAATTATTTTATATAAAAGTCAATTACTTTTTAGTTCACTGTTTCTGTTGTCATTGAAATATTGTGCTTAGTTCTGTGATTCAGGTCCAGGGTCTGTATTCACCAATCATTGTTTATTTCATTCTAATTTTAGATTAGGAAAGTAAAACAACTTTTGATTGGCTAAACCAAATGGTTTAGCCAATCAGAAGTTTTGTTACTTTCAAATTTAAAAATATTCTTGAGAAGGAGACTAAGAATGTTCTTACAATTGGCTGGTGAATACTGGCCCTGATGATTTTGTCTCACAGCCTCTAAATTTGTCCCCTGTCCTTTGAATTTGATGCATAATTGTTAGCCATATATAACTTCTACTTTACTGCATTGTTCTCCTCTGCAATTGTAAGTTTTTAAAGTGATAACTGTCTTGCAATTATTGCAAAAAAATCACAGTCTTCCAAACGTTTTTTGATTGGAATTGTTAAAAAAGCTTGTCAACTTTTAGTGTAAACAAGTTCAAAGGTTGTTTTGTATAAATTACATGTGTACCTTTCACAATTGGCATCTGAATACCATTGATAAGAAATGTTGTTTTATCAAGATAATTGTTCCCAATTTCGATTATCAGGAGCATAACATGTTGCAAGGTAACAAAATCGAACAATATGAGAATATTGGCCTGTAAATCTATTACCATACAACTCACTTGCAAAACATGTAGATAGCTTGGCGATCAGTCTGGGAAAAGAAGTAATGGATTGCATCAAGGAAGGGCTTCTTTTCTTACTGTTCTTCATTATCTCTCAAAACAGACATTTACTTCTCTTTCATACACTGTTCATATCTTGTTTTGTACTGATGACGTAGCCTGTATGGTATTAGTTAAGCAGCTATTTTGACACAAAGAATACAGGTATCTTTAAAGCTGTTAAGCTAGGAGTACAGGCCCTTTCACAGTCACATGATTTTCTTTTCTAACATTGCAGGATCTTGCCTGCCATACCAGAGTAACACCTGAACAGAGGCGTCTAACCATGAGAAAATTTATCAATTCTGTGAACACAAATCCAGAGGCTAGACGAGAATTAGAAAAGTGGGGCTTAGAGCTTGAAATGGACAGTATTGAAGTAAGAATTGGCTCTTTAGTGAGTCTGTATCCTGTGTTATGCAGTCTATTTCGTATCTTATAAAGAGAACAAACTATGATCAACATGTATCTAGATGGAGTCTGGGTCCATGCTAATTCACTTGCATTACATGCTCAATGGAATACATTTTCAATCTGCTTTTCATTAATTTTTCAGACAGTAAGAAATATTGACATTTAGGCTTAACTTTTAGAAGGTGAAAAAGAGAAAAGCTCTTACATAATGTGCTTAAATCTTTCCATACCATAGACAATACCAGGTGTTTTTGTGGACAGTGTAAATCAAGATCAAACTGCAGAGAACTTGAAGTCTGATCTATGATCTACACTGTCCACTGCTTTATTTTAGATTATGAATACTTCGTCTCTTGATCCTATAGCGGAACTGTATTTGTAGCCATTGAGAAAATGCTATTTCTTTTTTCAGTAGTGAAAGAGTTATTGAGGTGTATTAGATTACATGAATGTAAATAGAATTCCATGCTTAGCACAAGAAAAATGTTTTAATAGCACTTGCACAGATGCCAGGTACACCCCTTGATACACAAATATTTGTTTAAGGTTTATTATGCCAATTCAAAATCATTTAGGAATATTAAATACAGGGTTTTCCCTCGGCTTTAAAAATTGGGGGGTCATTGTGACCCCCATCCTCATTAGTTGAGGGTCATTTCTTCAACTTAAGGGGTCAAAATAAACGGATCTCTTCGTCATCAAGCATGATTTACAATGCATTTCACCTTTAAACTCCAAGAAAGAAAAGTCTGTAAGTAATTTCTGATGGAAAGGTCGATTTCACTTTTTGAAAGACGAGACATTCTTGTCTGAATTGCTTCTTGACGTGGCTTGATCGGCAGTTGTAGGAAGCAGACGATAGAAGAATGTTACAGTTTTCTTCGTCGTGACATTAATTTCCGCGAACTGCACAGACTGGTAATGTGTAATTTTATATACCGGAAGTAGTGTAAAATAAGCTGTGAAATACAGATAACCCAACCAAGACTTCGACTGGGCCCTTATTTACGACACATGTCCAATATACTTTACGGCAATAATGCCTAAACCAGTCTGATTCTATAAATAAATTCCCGGAAAACCACTTTTATCTAAAATAAACCCTGCAGTCAAAAAAAGAACGGTGTTCGTCTGATATTGAAGGAAGAACAGACTTGGATTTATGACGCTTTATTCAAGTTCATAGATGACTTAGATTTTGGAAAGTTGCATCACTGATGACGCACTGTCATTTATTTTGGGGGTCATTTGAATTAAAATTGCGTCTATGACGCAGGATTTGTGCGTCATGGAAAACCCTGTAAATAATAAAAGAACAGTTACAGTTCAGCTACTTAACGGCCCAGTATTGTCTAAAAAAACAATGCAGGTCTTAAAATGCATTCAAATGGAAATAATACTGATTAACAGGATGGAAAATATTATGAAAATGACAATTTGTTATGGTGTTGTAAGTCCAAGTATTATTTACTGGCAGAAAAATTAACTTTAAAATCAGGCACAAGCCTGTGTGGTAAAGGGTTAAAAAATCATAATTTGAGAGCACAATGGTCTAATTTCTGGTTAAATTGCACCTTTGGTGACTACATTATCTTAATTTTTTTTTGAAAGGAAACAAAGACTGTCAGAATGTCATCAGTGAACAAAAATGAATTTCAGACTTTCAGAGCCATGCTCTGTGAAAAAGGGGTTTTATGCATTTGCAAAGAGTATTGACCCAGGTCAGCCTCCACAGTCTGTGCAGGCTGATCTGGGTCAAAACTTTTCATATTGGTCTGTTTTCTGCATGTCTAAGGACCATTCTACCTCATGATTCAATCAGTTCTTTGAAAAAGTGGATTTTATGGATCCATAATTATATGATGACTTGCATGGTGTAATGCATCACGGATATGCATTAAATCCCTGTTTGCCAGAGTGCTGCTCAGTTGTATAGCAAAATTATGTTAAAACAATCTGTATATTGTGTAGTTCCCAGGTAGAGTCGTTCCAATAGAAGAAATCCAGTTCAAGGACAAAAAAGTGAGTGCAGGACCTAAGGCATCTTGGGCCAGGGAGGCAACAAATGAACATGTAATAACAGCTGTGCCTTTAAGAAACTGGGTGGTCCTCTATACCAGGAGGGATCAAGGGAAGGCAGGGGACTACATTAATTCCATGTTACAAGTATGCCCAAATATGGGCATTGAAATTACTCCACCCACCAGATTTGAGTTGAAGGACGATCGAACAGAAACATACATAAGGGCCTTACGAGACAATATCAATCCAAGGGTAAGTGATTTTGGTGCATCTTGCTCTTTTCTATGTATATTGTTCTTCTTTTAAAATTGTTTTGCTATACCTGACATAAGTTTGATTGAATATCACATAGCAATAAGTTGGACTTTGTTCGGAGATGGAAAGCATTACAGGTATATTGATAGATCATAACATATATAGTCAACCTTTTTTTTTGTGTGTTTATCATATGAAATAGACATTTCCTCTTTATGGGAAAAGCAGAAATATTGTAAAATTCAAGAGAATTTTACTACTGAAATCTCACAAAATATGTAGTAATGTACATCCTATATAAAACATTTCAGTCTGATCTTGATCTAAATTGTCTGTAGAAGTCACTTTTTTTTTTGCACTTTTTAGGTATACAGATAAACTAGCAAGAGAGAAATCCATGCTGAAATTTGTTTCAGGGGTGTATTGTTGTAAACTAACCAAACAATCCCATGTTTAAATGACCTTTACGAATGATGGCTATTGAAGACTGTGGGAAAAGGAGAAAATGGTAGTTTCAGCATTTTCTCCCTTTCTCACAGTGTTTTCGACTCATTCATAAGCAAATTCCACCATTTTGGCTAAAATTAATTTGTTGTCTGCAAATGCCTTGGATATGGGCAAATCTAAAGTTTTGTTGTTTGGTAAAGAGTTAGTTAGCCTATGCATACTTCTATTATTTTTGCCAATATCTGCAGCCAAAGTGTTCATGCCCTTTGTCAAAATTAAACCAGAAACAAGTAAATTTTGTATCAGATGTACAACCAAGCAATATGTGAACAAAAGTCCTGAAAGCATAAAAGATTTTGAACTTAAAAAGAAAAGTTGTATAAAAAGACTCATCATTGTGAACTAAAAAGGCATTCCATTAACTCATTGGTCTCACCTGACCCAATGTTTCAGTTAACAATAATGACAGTTAAAACTGGGCAAACCTTTATGCTGCCTTTGTCCATCCAGTTCAATCAGTTCTGTTGAAAAGTAGACACAATTTTAAGAACACAGCAAAGTAGTTTAGATGTACTAATTGTTCATGGTTCATGCACATAATATGAGCATATTTTTCATACTGTTTGTTTTCAATTACAGATGCAGTTAGTGGTTGCCATCTGTCCAACAAGTAGGGATGACAGATATTCTGCAATAAAAAAAACATGTTGTGTTGACCATCCAATTCCGTCCCAGGTATAGTATTGAATTTCTTAAGTTATACAACGATGATTTTTATACTTGAGTTTAGGATAGTAAAGACACCTTTCCTCCTTACCACACGACAGTGTTTTCGACTGGTCTTAATTGAAAGCATTTTACAGACAACAAATTAAATGCGGCTCATTAAATGATTATTTTTGAAAGGTTAAAAAACATTGTGGGAAAAGGAGAAATGCTGGTTACCAGCATTTTCTCCTTTTCCCACAATGTTTTTAAGAGTCCATTTTCCCAAATTAAAAATTAAAAGTGGCTCAAATTATTGGATTTGTTTCTGAAAGGTTCAGAAACATTGTAGGAAAAGGAGAAAATGCTGGCCACCAGCATTTTCTCCTTTTTCCACAATGTTTTCCAAAGTCCAATTTCCATGGGTCATTACAACTCAGGATTGTGTGGTAATAGGTTAGCACCATCACAGAACCAACAGAGTTGCTAAGAATGACTGAAGATGGATAGGTCTGACAACAAATAATGGGATTGTTACCAATTTCAAATTATTAAAGTTATAGATACTATTTAGTTTTTCCATGTAAGGAAGTTAGTAATGATCAATACTGGTTCATAGCCAAAATTGGCAAAAAGTTGAATGTATCTTATATATTCGGTAACAGACAGATACAATCTGTGCTCTGGCAAAAGGGGGCTTAATGTGTCTGCGTATTGCATTGTGTCAAGCAAGTCATCACGCTATCATTGATCCAAGAAATCCATTTAGGGTAACAATCCACTAGATCTGGAGGTATAAAAGTCCTTTGGCATGCAGAAAATTGACCAATAGCAAAACAATGTTGCATCCAGGCCGCGTGATTGCGTGAATCCCCCTATTTTTTTATTCCGTTGCGCAAGTTCACGAAGTTGATGGGGGAGAAGTCGTGCATAAATGTTGTAACTAGCGCAGAAACAAGAAACCACTGTGCACAAAAAATAGAAGAGAGCCCTAGTCGGTCTATTGAAACAACGGGAAAGTCCAACGAAGCTTCCTTACATCAATCGATATTACATTCATCGCTATTTTTATACTATTTGAAAACAGTAATTCCACGTGGTGTCCTATCTCAATATTGAAGTTTATGTAATAAGCAGGGAACCATTATCCTCTATGCATGAACAGTGAGTGTAATTACATGTGTTTCCGGATGACATAAATGCTACAGTATATTTGCGCAGCGAATTTTAAGTGTGTTAATCATTCTGACTGGTGTGTTAAAGCAGGATTAAATATGCCACCGAAACAAATTATGAACCTTTTTAAGGGATTTGCTTGATCAAAAGACGACACAACCCCCGGTTTTGATAGATCGAGTGAAAACTACGAAGAACAGATTGAAGGTCATTTGGGAACCACCTCGGTCAAGTAGAAGCGATTCGTTAGAACAGTAAATCAGTTAATAATTATCATCATTGCTTGATTATAAAATTTAAGTTATAGATCTAGTTTGGAAAGAAAAAAGAGATTGGCATCTTTTTCATTATCACACCAGTGCATAAAACTAAGGTAATCTTTTTTTAATGATTAAAGTTTTTTCAAACCCCCCCCCCCCCCCCCCCCTTTTTGCTTACTTATTCCTTGGGGGAGATCCCCCTCTTGGCAGAAATCCTGGATGCAACACTGCAAAAGGATTTGACCCATGTCAGCAAGCATGGACTGTGCAGGCTGACATGGGATGAAACTTTTTGCAGATGCATTAGAGTCCCTGTTGACAGAACATGGCTCATGTTATGTGTTATGCTCTGTTTTGATATGGCTTGCAACACGCGAAAAGGGGCAGGCTAATCCGAGACGGCACTTTACGACTACATTAGATTTTGTCCAACAGTAGACTTGCGTGAAACAGAAAATCACACATGATTGGAAAGTGTGGTCTAGGATCAGACTGCGCGGACTGCGCAGGCTGATCCGAGATGACACTTTACGCAAATGTCCGAATGTCCCTTTTGGCGTGTTGCAGGCCATATATGCATACATGTTGTTTTCCCTGCCTTTAGGTTATAAATGCAAGGACCTTGAGCCGCAGAGACAAATTGAAGTCCATAACCCAGAAAATTGCCCTGCAAATCAACTGTAAGTTGGGTGGAGAGCTGTGGGCAGTTCCCATACCATTTGTAAGTAGTAAAATCTTTTCTATATAAGCAACTGTTCACCAATAAATGGTGAAAAAACATTCCTCCATTTTTGCAGTAAGTTTTCTATACAGAATGTTCCCATGGGATTTAATGTCCATTATGATCACATTGTGGTGGCAGTGTGGAACATGCAAGGCAGGACAATGATTAGTTTGATATCATTTCTGACTCTTTACCTGATGACAAAATTTTAGGCTTGTCCAAATTGAAAGCAGTTGCAGAACAAATTAATTGCGGATCAAATGGTGGGTCTTTCTATGACAGGGTGGAAAAATGTTTGGGAAAAAGCAGGTTGGTTGGCAGCATTTTCTCCTTTTTCCACAATTTTTTCGTAAGTCTACTTCTCAGGGGTTGCTAGCACAGGGTTAAATTATTTGTATTCATTAATTACATGCATTGCAAGTTTTGATATCTGCATGACCTGTCTTTTTGAAAGTTAATGAATCTAGAATGACGAACATATTCCTGTTTGTGTAATTAAAGTTTACCTGTTACTGTTTGTTTACAATTATACATTGTTCTGGCTGGATATACCATGTTCTTGTATGTTTAGAGCTTAAATGGTGAAATAGAAAATAGGTTGGTCTACATAAATTATAAAGCTTACCTGTGATATGACTTAGAGAGCAAGCTGTACGGGCAATATAAGATAATTTGTGTGCATTGTTGATCTAAGGTTGGATTGCTTAGATATTTGCTTTTAAGTATTTTTGATCATAATGTTATCCATAGACAAGTTTATGCATTGAACATTTTTCAAAGAATATATGGCTCTACACTGCATTTAGTAACTTGGAAAAATCCTCATCAATTCTATATTCTAGAATTTACATACAGTTCTTCTCTATCTTCATTAACACAGAAAACCATGATGATAGTTGGTATAGATGTTTACCATGACAAAGCTGGTAAGAAGCGTAGTATATGTGGATTTGTTGCCAGCATGAATCGTAACTGTACACAATGGTATAGCATGTGTAGAATCCAGCCAATCAGTCATCAGGAACTCGTAGACGGACTTAAACTCTGTCTAGTCTCTGCAATCAAAAATTATCATGAGGTATGTGAATTTGATCTGTGATCTTGCAAAAGATGGTTAAATGTATCTCTGTGCTGTGTTATACCAACAAATCATTAGGCTAACTGGTCCTCTGAGCTGCACAAAATTGACCAAAAGCAAAATGTAGCAACCCAGATCAGCCTTTTATGGATGCATTAACTCTTCGCCACACAGTCCCGACTTTTAACGACCCTGAGAAAGAAAGCCTTTGAAAACATTGTGGGAAAAAGAGAATATGCTGGAAAAGCAGTGTTACTACAAGATGATGCCTATTGCATACTTAAGAAGGAAGAATATAAAGGATTGAAGTCATTGAAAATAACATTTTGATTCTTCATAGTACTATTCATGAGAAGTAGTGTAATACTGATCCAGGATATGTTTCAGTAAAGGGCCTTATGACTACATGTACATCATAATTTCAAAACAATTAAATACACAATTATATGAACATGTGGTGATTTGAATTCATTAGTTCACTTTTTACAACACAGCAAAAATTTGGAGTAGTCCATGTTAAAAGCTTTTTTAGATGACAATTTAAATGTGGCTGGAATTATAAGATTTGGCTGTGAAATACTAGAAAACATTGTGGGAAAAGGAGAAAATGCTGGTAACCAGCATTTTCTCCTTATTCCCACAATTTTTTCAAAAGCTTTCTTTCTCAGGTTTGTAAAAACTTTGGATTGTTTAGCAAAGGGTTAATTAAAGTATTGATAATGGCTGGCATGTCGTTAAAGGATAATTTCAGCTGATCTGAGTATGCAGAATTACTGAAACACTTCTTTCTATGGATCTAAAAACAAGTACTGTAAGACCTCGCAAGTTCATAGTACAACAGACTGGAATTTTTTATACAAACTAAACATATTTCAAAACCAAAAAGTATGACTGTGTTTGGGTATTTTAGGTGCCAATTGGATTTATGTAGCCTATATTGTATTACCCTAAACTGGTACCCATTACAGTGGTAACCTTGCGGATCACTGGTTCACGGTAGTTATAGTCCGATCAAGAAAAATACCAAAATTTTAACAGAGTATTTGTAGAAACAATTACAAAATCATTTTTAAATTTCATCTTTTTGTTAGCGTCATAGAAATCATCATTCAATTTTATCTAAAAATTTGAAAGAAAACTGACCTGAAGTGTATTGCATTGTACCAAGCAAGTCATTCCGTAGTCATTTTGAAATTGAATCATGTAGACTGCGCTGGAATTTGTCATAAATGTTTGTAATATGATACAGTTAACGCCAATTTGCAGTCACATGATTTGAAAATATTGCCACATGATCTAGCAAATGACCTTAATACGTCATCATTTCTGTTTGTTGGTTATTCTGCGTGTAACGAGAACCCTACATATTTATCAATGAGACAGACTTACTGCTTTGGCATAAGTGTTCGTTCAGAGCTTAAAATAATTCCAAATAAGCTGACCCATAATGCCTTGATCATAAATCTGAAAATAATACAAACCTTATGTTTACCAAAATCATCAATTTCTCATTTGAATTGATCGGCTTATTTATGTCGGACATTGCTTCTGCAAATAATGGGCAAGAGTACAATGTTTTAATACATGATGTCACAAAATGATCTTATATGACATCCGAAAAACTTACCTCAAACATGTGTAAGGTAAGAAAATTTGTAATGGCTATATTACATTGAAACAAGGCAGGTTATATAATACTGTTACTTCATTATATACCTGAAAATTTTCTTGCTCTAATACATGCATCACATGTAAATGAAATATCATAATGACAGAAAAAAATCTGTATGTACATACTGAAATACGGTTCCAAATATAGTATGATGATGTAACTCACTTTCAAAGTATGTGTTCATGTGCAATTTGATTGGTCAAAATTTTACTATATAATATTCATCAGACATTCATAAAAGCAAAGTTAATGGCTACTACACCTTTATTTGTTCTAAGGTGTTTACCATTTTCAAATAAAATGTCAATAATCGCAAAATTTTGTCTTAAAAGTTATAGATATGTAATAACAGGAATATTTCATTGTGGTGCTCTCTTAGTGCTTGTATTTACTTCTCCCTGTGTAAGAAAATTTTGACAAGGCACTGGACCTTTGGTCTCATGTGATATCAAATTTTCTAACGCTGCTCGAATCAAATAAAAGCACAGGAAATTTACTACAACATAACATTCTGTATTTGTTTTATAGCTCCAAGTTGTATTGTAGCTAACCTGAGCACAAAGTGCTCAAGGTGAACTTTTGTGATCGTGCTGTGTCCGTCGTCAGTTTTTACCATGTGTACAATCTAGAGGCCACATTTTCAATCCGATAATCATGAAACTTGGTCAGAATGTTTGCCTTGATGATATCTCTGACGAGTTTGAAAATGGGTCATGTGGGGTCAAAAACTAGGTCACTAGGTCAGTTCTAAGAAAAACCTTGTGTACACTCTAGAGGCCACAATTTTAGTCCAATACTCTTGAAAGTTTGTCAGAATGTTTGTCTTGAAGATATCTTGTAGGAGTTTGAAATGGGTCATGTCAGGTCAAAAATTAGGTCACGAGGTCAAATCTTAGAAAAACCTTGTGTTCACTTTAGAGGCCACATTTTCATTCCGATACTCGTGGAACTTGGTTAGAATGTTTGTCTTGATTGTTTCTCGGACGAGTTTGAAAATGGGTCATATTGGGTCAAAAAGTAGGTCACTAGGTCAAATCTTGGAAAAAAACTTGTGTACACTCTAGAGCCCACAATTTTAGTCCAATACTCTTGATACTTGGTCAGAATGTTTGTCTTGATGATATCTCGGATGAATTTGAAAAAGGGTCATGTGGGGTCGAAAACTAGATCACTAGGTCAAATCTTAGAAAAACATTGTGTGCATTCTAGAGGCCACATTTTCAGTCCAATACTCTTGAAACTTGGTCAGAATGTTTGTCTTGATAAAATTTTGGATGAGTTCGAAAATGGATCATGTTGGACCAAAAACTAGGTCACTAGGTCAGATCATAGAAAAACCTTGTGTACGCTCTAGAGCCCACAATTTCAGTCCAACACTCTTGATACTTGGTCAGAATGTTTGTCTTGATGATGTCTTGGACGAGTTCGAAAATGGGTCATGTGGGGTCGAAAAGTAGGTCACTAGGTCAAATCTTACAAAAACCTAGTGTATGCTCTAGAGGCCACATTTTCAGTCCAATACTCTTTGAAACATGGTCATAATGTTTGCCTTGATATGAGTTTGAAAATGGGTTATGTTTGGTCAAAAACTAGGTCAAATCTTAGAAAAAATCTTGTGTACATTTCTAGAGGCCACATTTTCAGTCCAATACTCTTTAACATTGGTCAGAATGTTTGTTTTGACCATGTCTCAGATGAGTTTGAAAATGGGTCATGTTGGGTCAAATGCTAGTCTTGATGTTATCTCTTTGGAGTTTGAAAATGGGTCATGTCAGGTCGAAAACTAGGTTACTGGGACCAATCTTGTGTACGCTCTAAAGGCCACATTTTCAGTCCAATACTCATGAAACATAAACAGATTGTTTATCTTGATGACATTTTAAAGCGGTGTGAAAATGGGTCAGATTGGGTGAAAAACTTGGTCACTAGGTCAGATCTGAGAAAAACCTTGTGTATACTCTAGAGTCCACAATTTAAGTTCAATACTCATGAAACTCAGTCAAAATGTTTGTCTTGATGACATCTTGGATGAGTGTATAAAAAGGTTGCATGCAAGCCAGAGGCTAAATTTTTAGTCCAATAATTATGAAAGCTTGTAAGAATGTTTTTCATAAGATCTTGAAAGAGATTTAAAATGGATCATGTTTGGTCAAAAGGCTCAGGTGAGTGACTTCAGGGCCATCATGGCCCTCTTGTATTAATATCCATACAAATTATGCTGATAAGTTGTACAGTATTATTTTTGTCTTTCCTATGTTAACATTGCTGTTTTATGTTGTATATTAGGTAAATCATTTCCTACCAGACAAGATCCTAGTATTTAGGGATGGTGTGGGAGATGGACAGCTGAACACTGTGGCAGATTACGAGGTGGCACAGCTCATGGACTGCTTTAGTCACTTTGGAGATTACGAGCCAAAATTGTCGGTAGTTGTTGTACAGAAACGCATCAATACCAGACTGTTTGCAAAGGTATGGATATCAGGCTTTTTGCTGTTTTTTTTAAACAGCTTAGCATGGATGCTAACCCATTACCAAACATTCATGAGTTTTAATAACCCTGAGAAATAGGACTTTTTGAAACATTGTGGGAAAAGGAGAAAATGCTGGTAACCAGTATTTTCACCTTTGCCCACAATGTTTTTTTGTACCCTCTGAAAGACAAATTTTACATTTTGAGTGACATTTAATTTCTTATCTGCAAATGCTTTCAATTTTGCCAGGACTAAAATTTTGCATTTCGTAAAGATTTACTGGTTTTGGGATTTTTGCCACTCACCAGAATGTCTGGTTGTATCTCTGGCTATTAGAAACATAAACTTGTATACATGCAGAGATCTATGTTCTTGATCTGGTTCCCAAAGAAAATAATGTTCCTTGGGGGGAAGGGGGAAGGTGTTTAAAGGCAGTTTTAGATTTCCTCCTATAGTGTTATTGAAATGTAATGGTCATAATGTCTGTTGATGAAATTTCTTTAAACGTAAAGTGTAGACTTTCATCCAATATAGACAGCAGCATTTCAACTCCTTCATTATTGTATAGCAGGTAAAGTATTAGACCATATTAGCCTTGCGTTCTGTACTGAAGAGTACATTAGTATAAATAAAGGAATTTGACATAATTAAACCTAAGTCTGCTTTTCCAGACTCCCAGACAAATGGAAAATCCTCCACCCGGTACAGTGGCAGATCATACAGTTACGAAAAGAGATAGGTAAAATCTAATATCATTGTGTTTTGTTTGTTCATGATATGTCTTTTATGTCTATACTTGCCAGGGGTAAATGTGCTTATGTCATTTTCTAGGTATCCATCATGCATAGGTCCATGTGAGTGTTAACTCTTTATCAAATTAGCCCTATGCTGTAAGGATGTTATAGAGGGAAAGGTTTTTGTAAACATTGTGGGAAAGGAGAATATGCTGTTTGCCTTTGCCGTAATCCCAGAAACTGAAAAATCATTAGGAATTTGTTCTGTAATAGCCAAAGATAATTTCTTTGCTACGTTGCATGATCCATCCTTTAGTGAAAATAGTAGACAGAATCTCAATCCACTCAAAGCAGAGCTGTTTATTATACCCCCGCAAAACGAATGTTTTCTGGGGTATACTGGAATCGGCCTGTCTGTCCGTGTGTCCGTCTGTGTGTGTACAAAATACTAGTAATTTTGTGTCGCAAACTCCTCCTTCAGTTTTCCTTCAATTGTATTGAAACTTTGCACATATATTGATCATATATTGAAGATTTGCAAGACGCAATTTTCAAGTGTCATCTCCTCCTGGTTGAGGAATTATCTCCCCTTGAACTTGACACTTTTTTCCGTCAAAGCGCTGGCGGGGGTATTAAGTCACATTTAGTGACAGCTCTAGTTTTCTCTATATATCAGTGATGTGTATAACAATGAAATGGATATCATTCCAACAGTTCTTGTTTGTTGGCTCAAGTTTCATGATACTTAATCTAGGGGTGAATTTTAGGCATGTTTTCAAAACCTTGTGTAATAATCAAGTAAGGAATGGTTTGAAGTTCATAATCAGACTACATAGGAATATAGACTATCAGTCTTTGATAGTCATTTTTTTGTAACCGTTCCTATAAATAAGCCAAGCCCCCATACCTCAGTCGATAGCATGCAGGACTTGAGAACAGGGGTTGTTGGTTTGATCCCTGGGTTGGCCAATTTCTTTCCGAGGATTGATGATAGTCATTGCAACAGGATTCATTCCTCTCCCACTGCTGACCATTGTTTCGATGATGGTTATGTGGAAAGCAGCCAGTAGCTTGGAAAGAAAATTGTCTGGAGTACTGGTAAAAGAGACTGCGGCAGGAAAGCATGGATAGGTGCACTGGCCGTGGGGATATAAATGAAATAATTTTGAAAACGACGTTAAACACCATACAATCAAACAGTCAATCCTTTAAATAAGCTAGTTACAATCTGCTGTAAAGTTTCAGATGATTGATCAATAATACTTATACACAATCACTTGAGCTATTTATCCTACATGTATTTAAGTTATTAAGGCTTTATTGCACACTCTGTTTCAGGTATGACTTTTACCTAGTATCACAGCATGTGACTCAGGGCACTGTGACTCCCACCCATTACATTGTAGTATGTGACAACTCGGGTATGAAGGTGGACCACCTCCAGCGTATGGCCTACAAAATGACACATTTATACTACAACTGGCCTGGCACTGTTAGAGTACCAGCCCCATGTCAGGTAAGGAAAACGTGATTCCATGATCATGTTTTTTTTAATTTGAATTGGAATACTCTTGGGTAAGGGGGGAGGGGGTTCTAACGCATCTCTGCATTATATCAAGCAAGCCATCACATAATTATGGATCCTTATATCTTTACCATACAAAAAATTCTTACACTTGTCCAATTTTAAAGCATTTGCAGACAACGAAATGAATGCCACTCAGATATTGAAATTTGACATTGGAAGGACAGAAAACCTTGGTGGAAAATGAGAAAATGCTGGTTTCCAGCATTTTCTCCTTTTCCCTCAATGTTTTTAAAAACTTTCATCCTCAAGGTTGTTAAAAGTTGAACTTGTTTGGTAAAGGGTTAAAGTCCATTTTGTCTGTACAACTGACTGATTCATGAGGTAGACTGGTCAGGCTAAACTGGGTCGATACTTTTTACAGATACATGTAGTCCCCTTTATGCGGAGCATAGCCCATTCTTATTTCCCTTCAGAGACATCATTTTTGTCCTCCGAAGAAATCACTCCTTAGATTGCCAAATCAATGATATGAACAGATTTTCATTTAGAAGGTTTTTTGGTGTACATATTGGACTAGAAATGCATGACTGAATTTGGACATGAGTCATGGGTCTTAACATGATATAAAAAAAGGAATGGGACTTTAGGGATGCCATATTTTAACAGATATGAGACTGCAAGAGGTAGTTTATTGACTTTTTGCCTGACTGTAAGGACTGATTGATTGACATTGCCTTTATTTATAGTCGACACCGGTTGCCCATATCGGCGACGTCCCCTAAAGGCTGTTAGTATTGTTACGGGGAATAGTGCAGATACAGGATGAAACCCATCTTAAGTTACGCCTGGTTCTTTAACGTGCTCGGTGTGTAGCACATTCACATGGGCCCTCGGGTTTAACGTCTCATCTGAAAGACTATTACTCATTTTAGATGGCCAGCCGCGAGTATCGAACCCACACTCCCAAGTGACCCGAAACATCATGTCCTATGCTCTACCAACTGAGCTATGCGGTCTGGTCTCTTTATAAGGATTTAGTACATGGTGTCACTTCTATTGATATGTCCTATAGATATTGGGAACTATGACCTGTGGTATCTTATTGTTCTTATGACCCTCAGTCTTTTGGTTTTTAGCTCCACTGGCCGAAGGCCAGCGGGCTTATGTCATGGCCTGTTGTCCGTCATGCGTCCGTGCGTCCGTCCGTCCGTCCGTGCGTTAACTTTTTTTTAAAACGTCTTCTTCTCTGAAACTACCCATCCAATTTTGATGAAACTTCACAGAAATGATCCTGCCATGGTCCTCTTCAGAATTTCTTGAAAGAATTTAATTCCTTCAAAAACTCTGGTTGCCATGGCAACAAAACTGAAAAATTTTGAAAATCTTTGAAAATCTTCTTGTCTGAAACTGTAAGGCCAAGGGCTACCAAATTTGGCATGTAGCTTTATCTAGTGGACCTCTACCAAGTTTCTTCAATTTATAGCCCTGGGGTCAAAATTGGCCCCGCCCCGGGGGTTACAAGTTATACATGGGCTTATTTAGGGAGAACTTTAAAATTCCTCTTCTACCTAGCCATAGGGCCTAGAGCTACCAAATTTGGCATGTAGCTTTATCTAGTGGACCTCTGCCAAGATTGTTCAAATTATAGCCCTGGGGTCAAATTAGGCCCTGCCCGGGGGTAACAAATTTTACATGGGCTTATATAGGGAGAACTTTAAAATTCTTCTTTGACCTAGCCATGGGGCCTAGGGCGACCAAATTTGGCATGTAGCTTTATCTAGTGGACCTGTACCAAGGGTGTCCAAATTATAGCCGAGGGTCAAATTTGACTTCGCTCCGGGGGGTAACATGTTTTACATGGGCGGGCTTATATAGGAAAATCTTTCGCATCTAGCTATAAGGGTTAGGGCTATCAAATTTTGCATTTAGCTTTATCTAGGGGGTCTCTATCAAGGGTGCCCAAATTATAGCCCAGGGGGTCAAATGTAGCCCCACCCCAGGGGGTCACAAGTTCTACATGGTCTTATATAAGGAAACTTTAATAATCTACTTGTACATAGCCATATTTAGGCCTAGGGCTACCAAATTTTGCATGTAACTTTATATAATGGGCCTCTACCAAGAGGGCCCAAATTTTAACTTTGGGGGTCAAGTTTGACTCCACACCAGGGGTCACAAGTTTTACATTGGCTTTTATAGTGAAAACTTGATAAACCTGTGTCATGGATCACATATTTTACAGGGCCTTTTATTCAGCAAACTTGTTTTACATGACTTTTTATTGGGCAAGATTAAAAAATCTTTTTGTTTATAACCACACATTCTAGTTTCATATTGTAGGTCTGGGGTCAAAATTGCCTTCATTCCAGGGATCGCAAGTTTAACATGGGCTTCAAAATATTGTCACTTCAATTTAAACATTAATCAAGGGAAATAACTCTTTTTATGACAGATAAAGTTCGTTACTATTTACCTCCCTTGATTATCAAGCTGCAGTGATACATGATTGGTGCTAGACAAGTTTTTTAGCTCCACTGGCCGAAGGCCAGCAGGCTTATGTTATGGCCCGTTGTCCGTTGTGCGTCCATCCGTATGTTAACTTTTTAGCTCACTTGAGCACAACGTGCTCAAGGGGAGCTTTTAGGATCACCTGGTGTCCGTCGTGCGTCGTGTGTCGTCAACAATTCTTTAAACATCAACTCCTCCTAAACCACTGGGCGGATTTGGACCAAACTTGGCTGGAATGTTCCTTGGAAGGTCCTCTTTAAAAACTGTTCACAGAATTTGATTCCATCAAAAACTCTGGTTGCCATTGCAACCAAATGGAATTTTTTAGGGAATTCTTTAAAAATCTTCTCCTCTGAAACCACGGGTCAGATTTTGAAATAATTTCACAGATATGCTCCTTGGGTGACCCTTTTTAAAAATTGTTCGTAAAATTTTGATCCGTCAAAAAATGTGGCTCTGGTGAATGGGGGCTTCTTGCACCATATAGAAATGAAGGAATTCTTCAAAATTCTTCTTCTCTGAAACCGCTGGTCAGATTTCGAAATAATTTCACAGGATTGTTCCTTGGGTGACCCTTTTCAAAAACTGTTCGTAAAATTTTGATCCGTCAAAAAACGTGGCTCTGGTGAATGGGGGCTTCTTGCACTATACAGAAATGAAGGAATTCTTTAAAAATCTTCTCCTCTGAAACAGCAGGTCAGATTTTGAAATAATTTCACAGGATTGTTGCTTGGGTGACCTTTTTCAAAAATTGTTCGTAAAATTTTGATCCGTCAAAAAATGTGGCTCTGGTGAATGGGGGCTACTTGCACTATATGGAAATTTAGAAATTCTTAAAAATTCTTCTTCTCTGAAACGACTGGTCAGAATTTTACTTAATAGCCAGTGGAGTGATACAGGGCCATCATGGCCCTCTTGTTTGTAGTTACCTGTCTGAAGTTACATTGGATTTTGCTTTTGTTTGGTAGATAAAGAGTATATGGTCCAGTACAAAGTCTGAAATGCATGAATTGTGAAGTCTTTCACTGTGATGCATGAGTTAACAACCTTTAGGCTATTAAGCGCGACTTGATGACCTTTTTCAGATAGTGTAGATCAATATCAGACTGCACAGAAGTTGCAGTCTGATCTTGGATCTACACTACCTGATAAGGAGATATTTTTCTTAAAGAAATAAATTCGAAATAGCGTTATTTGGGCATGAAACGGTCAAAATGTTTTGGACAGTTGTCTCCCTTTATTGACATAGAATTTTCTATAAAAGCAACTGCAGCAGAGTGCTGGCACCTGCATGTGTTGCTCTTGTTTGTTTCAGCTTGGAAAGGTGTAATTTTGTTGTTTGGTAAAGAGTAGAAGTTTCTTTACTCTTTACCAAATGACAAAAACTTAGGTGTGTCCAAGGTAAAAGCAGTTCACGGGCAAGAATTCAGATGTGGCTCAAATGATGGGATTTTCTATTACAAGGCCATAAAACATTGTGGAAAAAGGAGAAAATGCTGGTTACCAGCATTTTCTCCTTATTCCCCACAATATTTTCAAAAGCCTTTTCTGTCAGGGTCGTTTAAACTTGGGATTGTGTGGTAAAGATTTAATGGTGTTTCCTTTCTCTACCCCTATCACAGGTGCATTTACTCAAACACTATGTATATTATTTCAGTATGCACACAAGTTGGCGTATTTGGTTGGCCAGAACATCCATAAAGAACCAAGCAAGGAGCTGTCAAATAGACTGTTCTTCCTATAAAGATTTAAGGGTGTAAAATGCTCAGAAGTTCATCGGGAAAACAGGCAATCAAATGTGAAACAGTGTTTTAGTGGCCCTTAATAGAAGCTTAAGATCTCCGTTTTGGTCAAGTTATAGTTAAATATGTGAAGAGCTGTCTAGATTTTTCAAATTGTCATAATTATTGCATAAATTCATGATATACATAGATGTTCCACTGTGTCTATGCAAGAGAAAGGCAGCTACTTACACTAATTCCTAAAGTGAATATATCAGTATTAAAGTGCAATGTCCACATGGAAACATTGAACTTGTGTTAAAAATCTCTCATACCATAACTTGGGTGTCAGACCAATATTTTCAGGTTGTTTTATATTTTTGTAATTTTAGTAAGCCTTTCACTCTTTGTTCAACCTGTTATGAAACAATCCCATGTTTAAATGACCCAGTGGAAAAATATTTTTTAAGATATTATGGGAAAATGAGAAAATGCTGGTAACCAGCATTTTCTCATTTTCCCAAAATATTTTCTGTTTTCTGAAATACATTTGACACCTTAGTTAACTCTTCATCTTCTGTAAATTGTATTTTTAGTTCACCTGAGCACAGAATGCTCAAGATGACTTTTTTGAATGCTCATCGACTGCCCTGTTTCAATACTGTCAGAGATTTTTTCATTAGAAACTACTGTGTCAGTCATTCTTGACTTTTGTATGCAGCCTTTCTAAAAAACAGTGCAGTGTATTCATATTATCAAAACGTCATGTCACATGTCTGATAAGTAAAGCCACCAGCTCTACATATAACAGCATTTCCAGATTTTAGATGGCATTTAAACTTGCCATAAATAATCAGAATAGTCAGTATAAGGAGTACTATGGAAGGCTCCTGAAATCTTTATACAGGTTGACTGTTGAACTACTTTTGTTTAGGTAGGGTTTAGAGTTGTTGTGTTCTATATAATTGAGCTATATAATTGAGCCATGCTATCGCAAAAAAGGGCTTAATGCATCTCGGTGTTGAGTTACACCATGCAAGTCATCACATGATCATGGATCCATGAAATCTATCTTGTCTTACAACTGACTGAATCATCAGTTAGACTGATCCTTTGACATGCAGAAAATTCAAAGATAGCAAAAAGTTTTGGCCCATGTCAGGCTGCGAGGACTGTGCAGGCTGAACTGGGTCAATACTTTTTCGCAGATGCCTTAAGCCCTGTTTTCACAGAGCATGGTTCAACTATGAGGGCTGTTTGGAAAGTTGGTGTAATGTTATGACTCTTCTTAAACACAACAAAATCTTACAAAAACTACAAGGAAGGCAGGAAGGCAGATGAACACAGGGCCTGGTTTTCTTAACCTGCAAAACAAGTGAAACAAAACTTTCAAGCTCATAGCAAAAACTTGAATGTTGCTGTTTCAAACTTATTTTTTGGACAAAAAAAAAAAAACCACATCTCATTATCGGACAGTGTAGATCCAAGATCAGCCTGCATGTTCTGCGCAGTCTGATCTTGATCAACTCTGTCAGCAAAAGGTCGATGAGTCGAGCTTAGCACCCTAAGCTACTTAATCTACTACTGTCAGTAATCATGGATTTCAGGGGACACTTACTTCTGGTATCCCTAACTCTTTTGTTAGTGCGTCATTAACAGTGAAGCAAGACACAGCAATAGACCTCACAATCATAGCTCAGTTGATCCGAGTCGTATCTGTAACTGTTGTCTTTGAAAGTCTTTTCCACACAGGCATTCTTGTAGGTTATCCTGTTGGTTTTCTTTGTCCTTGAATCTGTTGTACTATCCTGGCTCGAAAAGCATGTGTGAATACATTTCTCGTAAATATTTCATCAGTTTCACTGTGGTGGTGATTCCCTAGGACCTATGCAAAACTTAGTGACACTACGCAATTCAGCACTTAGGAGTGATGCCATCATTTTCAGACAATTTAAACCCTTTACTAACAATCCGGTGTTTTAACCACTGTAAAGAAGAAGCCTTTTGAAAATGTTATGGAAAAAGGAGAAAATGCTGGTAACCAGCATTTTCTCCTTTTCCCACAATGTTTTCTAATCCATCAGAGACAAATACTATTTTTTGAGCCATATTTGATTTGTACTCTGCAAGTGCATTTGAAGTGAATAAGTCTGGTTAAGGGCTAACAAACACTATAACCAATTTTAATGTTGTGAAGTGACAGTTGCTTTATTGCAATGAAGTACTCCATTCACACAGAATTTTGCAGTATATCTACCTATTTTCTAACAACACTGGCAAGGTCGAATGTACCTAAAAAGTTGCAGTAATATTGTGTTATTTTGACACATGGCTACCTCGCCTATGTGTGGCATCAAGGTTTGGTTATAGTACAAAGGACTTTATTTTCAGTTATGGGAAGCTACTTTATTTATAATAAGATACTAGATGTGTTAAACTGATCAGGATATTTTGATACCTAACTGATATTTTCATTTTTGAAATACACTAAGTTTCTGAACAGCCACGTAAATTTTTGGAACAGCCCTCTTCTCTGGGAATAATATATCTGCAACCACTAAACAATGATTTTTCTTCTTATATTGTCCTATACCAAAGATGTTTCAACTTTGTCTCTGAGGTAAAAGATATTCCTGCCATGAGGGTGATGGTTGAGATAAAATTAAAGAAGTGTTTTTTTCCTGAAACCGCAATGCTTGGGGTGCTCATATTTGACATGTAGTATCTAAAGCCTTTATAGGAGATGCCTTCATAAGAGTTGATCATAGTATGCCCCATGGATCAATGAAGGGTCAGCCATGGGGGAATAAATGTTTGACTTTGACTTGAAACAAAATTGCAGTCTTCTTGTCTGAACCCACAAGGACATTGCTTATACATTTTGTTTTAGCATTATCAAATAGTCCTTCATCAAAGTTTCTCGAAGTATGACATTTGGAATTTATATAATCAGTTTTATGTACTAAGTTCTTCAAATAGATGTCAAAGTGCAGGAAAAAGACAACATACACAACATAAAAATACACGTACATGTGTAATGAGATGAGCTGTACATCTCCATACAGGTTGCTTTCTTATCTTTAATATTAATCCACATTGTTTAAACTAAAAAGTTGGTGTATTTTCTTTTAAATATGCTTGTTATTAACAGTTTTTGGGCATTTTTAAGTTAGGGCTGTGATCAAAAGTTGGTGATGCTACATAGCTGCCACAACAAACAATTCTTATCCAAATAATTGAACTATTATTGCTATTTTTTTGACAGCCAGGTACCACAGAATGGGTATACTTTGAAAACACACCTATGGAAATTGTGTATTTCTAGTCAAACATCACTGTTTCTTAACTTACCTTTTCTAGTTTGTAGTTGATATATTCTAATCTGTTGCTTTTTTAAGTAGAATTTTTATATTGTGGATGTATTCCATATTGTAGCTATGATATTCATCTTAGTTTTATTTCTCAGCAATTTTTGGTTTGAGACATAAAAAGTCAGACCTTGGTCTTGATAGCCCCAAAAATCAATTCCACTGCAGAAATGGTTTTTTCCTTATGATGAGATGATACAGGGCTTGTATGGTCAAATTATTGTAACAATCAAGAACTTTTCCAGGACTCTTGGTTCATTTTGAAAGACTGATCATTTACAGAATAGTTAATTTCGTTTAGTACTTGCTATCAAAACTTTTGCCATGAACTGTATATTTGTGTTTATTTACATGTGTTTTCATTGATGTGAAGCAATATGAAGTGTTCATGTATGATTTTTTATTTTAAATTGCTTGGGAAAGTGGTGGGGGGGGGGGGGGGAACAATGATTTTAGAAAATGCAATCAACAATACATGCTTTTACTCTTAACCAATTGACAAAATTTTTGACTTGTCCAAATTGAAAACATTTGCAGACAAAAGTTAGAATGGAGCTTAAATGATGGAATTTGTTTTTGATAGCATAGAAAACATTGTGGGAAAAGGAGAAAATGATGGTTACCAACATTTTCTTTTTCCAGGATGTTTTCAAGTCTTATTCAGAGTTCTTAAAACTCCTGATAGTGTGGTGAAGAGTTAAAGCTGGGCATAAAAATCTTAGAAATGAAATATCTTCAAATTTGCCTCATGAATCCTGTTCAGTTATGTAGCTAGATATGTTTTGTTATCCCCGTACTACACAAGCTATTTTAGAGATACCCCTTACAAGAACAGGTGGAATAAGGAAGACCTTTATGTAACAATTTGAAGGAAAGTTTTTTCCTGTGTTTACTCTTAACTCATTACCAAAGAACAAAATTTTAGACTGGTCCAAATTGAAAGCATTTCCGTACAACAAAATAGAAGTGACTACAAGTCTGAAACTTGTATTGGGGAGGGTAGAAAACAATGTGGGAAAAGGAGAAAATGCTGGTTACCAGCATTTTCTCCTTTTTCCACAATGTTTTCAAAAGGCTTCTTTAACAGGGTCGTTAAAAGTCGGGATTGTGTGGTAAAGGGTTAACCGAATTAAAAAAAATTTCAGACTTGTCTGAGTTGAAATCATTTTCAGATGTCAAATTAAATATGGCTCGAGTGCTGATTTCAGTTTTTCAAAGGGTAGAAAACATTGAGGGAAAACAAGAAAAAACAGGTTACTGCCATTTTCTCTTTTTCCAACAATGGTTTTAATAGGCTTCTTCCTCAGGGTCGTTAAAACTGTATTGTTTGGGATAGGGTTAATGGTATGAAAAACATTATGAATTATGTCATTGCCTGTAACAGCGATTGCACCTTTTCCTAGATTGTGTGCAGAAGTTAAGTGCTCAGTCCTTACCACACAATCATGAGTTTCAACGACCCTGAGGAAAAAGCCTTTTAAAATCATCATACGAAAAGGAGAAAATGTTGGTAACCAACATTTTCTCAGGTTCCCACAATGTTTTCTACCCTTTTGAAGGCAATTTCTATCATCTGAGCCATATTATATTTGTTGTCTGCAAATTTGTTATACCCCCGCAAAAGGAATGTTTTCGGGGGTATACTGGAATCAGCCTATCTGTCCGTCCGTGTGTCCGTCTGTGTACAAAATACTGTCATAGCGCTGGCGGGGGTATAAAGTCACATTCAGTGACAGCTCTAGTTGAATTTGGACAAGTCTAAAAGTATGTTGTTTGGTACAGTAAATGTATTGAATTTGATTTAGCCCTGTACCAAACAGTCACAGTTTTCGACACCCTGGGAAAGAAGGCTTTTGAAAATATTTTGGGAAAAGGAAAAAAAAATGCTGGTAAGCAGCATTTTATCCTTTTCCTAAAATGTTTTGCACCCTAACAGAGACCTTTAGCTCATTTGTACCAATTTTGAAAATTATCTTGCAGATGTTTTGAATTTAAAGGGTGTCCAAAATTTGTTTGGTAAGGGTTAATGTTATAATGTTTCAAGAACTGATTTAAATATTTCTCATATTAGTTTACCCTCCACGAATGAAGTAGAGGAGGGTGCACAGGTGTTAATGATGTCTGTATGCGTACACTAAATAAGCTCATGCTATGTAGGTTTTTGACATAACGTAGTGAGATTTTGTACATGGATGCCAGGTTAAAATCAGTTACAAAGCACAGATGGATAAAGTTTTTGGCTACATAGGAAACAGGGTCCTGAAACGGTAGGTCTCAGATGCCATGGTATCAGGCTGTTTTTGCAGCCGATTGATAAATGTCAACCTAATTGGTAATTTTACGGTTTTCTGTGCTGTTTACTCCACATACTGCCATGAAAAATATGCTATCTTATTGTAATTACTAACCTAAAACAAAGACACTGCACGGTTAGTTTTCTTATGAACATGAAAGTTCGCAACAAATGCATAAGCCTGTCCGGGTGGCTCAGTGGTGAGCGTGTCGGACTCATGACCTGGTGGTTGTGAGTTCGATACCCGGTTGAGGCAAACTTTCTTTCTGGCGTATTTTCGCCTCTCACCTCTGCTGAAGCATGTGAGAAAAGTAGTCGGTGGCTTTGGAAAGAAAGTTGTGTTAGTACTGGTGTGAGAAAGCCAGAAAACACATGTGCGTCACCGACCGCCATGATATGACCTTAGCTGTTAAAGTGGCGTTAAACACCAATACAACCAACAATACAACAAATGCCGAACTCACATAAAAACCTGATCTGGTGGGATTCGAACCCGTGCAAAAAGATCCTCGATTTCCAAAGATTAAAAGACTAACACCATAACCACTGAGCTAAAGAGAATTCTCCCTAACGCAGTTGTTGGATATTGATTTTATCTTTGAAGAAGCTTTGCAGTAAGGAAGGAGTGATCTCCTGTAACAGTTTTGTACATCTAATTACTATGATACAAATATGGAAGGCTGGAATGAAAAGATTGTGTGCCATTTGGTTGGCTAACTTAAAGGGATATTTTTGACATAATTATGAAGTTACACACCTAGAAAATTTGAAGGAAAAATGTTATAGAATATGATAAATGTAATAATTGTGCAAAGTTTTTTTTTGTCCTCTAAAAGACTAATTGGTGTTAAGTTAACTCTTTACCAAACAACAAAATTAAAGACTGGTTCAAATTGAAAGCATTTGCAGACGACAAAATAAATGTGACTGACAAATTACAATTTGGCTTGGGAAAGGTAGAAAACACTGTGGGAAAAGGAGAAAATGCTGGTTACCAGCATTTTCTCCTTTCTCACAATGTTTTCAAAAGGCTTCTTTCTCAGGGTCATTAAAAGTCGGGATTGTGTAGTAAAGAGCTAAATTTTCTCTTTACCACATGACAAAAATTTTAATCTAGTCCAAACTTAAAGGATTTGCACATGACAAAAAATAAAGTTATATAAGACATAAAATTGGTCTTTCAGAGGGTAGAAAACATTGTTGGAAAAGGAAAAATTCCTTGTTGCCAGTATTTCCTCCTTTTTCCACAGTGTTTTCAAAAGCCTTCTTCGTCAGAGTTGTAAAAAAATTGGGATAGTGTGGTAAAGGTTTAAAGCTTTTCACAGACCAAAATATAGAATTTCCTGAACATTTTACCTTGGCTGTTTTCGAAGAAAACATTGAGGTAAGGTTGTAACCATGTTTTGGTCATCTTTAAAAAGCTTTTGACACTTTCTCATATTTCTGTCATTATTGAAGGTGTTTACTCCAAACTGAGGCAAATTGTTAAATATCACAAGGGGAACCTGTACCAGAAGGGCAGGTAACTCTAAACATTTTTTTTTTTTCATTTATGCCTCTATTTTCACTTACTAAAGTACCCGGAGTTGACTGTACTTATGTGCCATGGTCTTATGCTAATTAATAGTTTTTCAAGGAAAAAAAAATATTAACAGGTGTAAAGTAGTTTCTAAACACCTATTGTCAAGTGCTTTTAACTCTTTACTACAGGACAAAATTTTGAACAGGTCAGAATCGGGAGCATTGGCAGACCACAAATTCATGACAACTCAAATGATGGGACTTGTCTCTGAAAGGATGAAAGCATTGTGGGGAAAGGAGAAAATGCTGGTTACCAGCATTTTCTCCTTTCCCCAGAATGTTTTCAAAGACCTTCTCCCATAGGGTTGTTAAAACTTGGGATTGTTTGTTTAGTAAGGAGTTAAAGTATTTGGGACTTCTGTAGCAGTGTTGTTTGAGTGTCCTAAATCTTTGAGTCCTGAATTCATGAAATAGACCTTTTCAATTTGGATCAGAATATGTAAAGAAGAAGCAAACATCGTAAATCCAAGATAAGACTGCATGTTCTGTGCAGTCTTATCTGCAGCAAGTCTTTCAGCAAAATCAGTAAAGGTGGGTCCAGATCCTGTAGGGTTAATGAAAATTGATCTTGTTAGCAAGACTTTAAAAATTCTGCTGTCACTGTTTTTGAAAATTCAATGAATTGATACACTTCGGCAAGAGTGTAATGAACACTCTTATATTTTTCTAGTAACTTGTTTTTTAAAATGTTTCATGTTATTGAAATAAAAATTCCATTATTCTTTTGTATGTAAATGATCTGATGGACATTTTTAAGTTTGTTTGTCCATTAATATCTTTTATCATAACCATTCATGTGAGAGATTCATTCACATTCATCATTCATTCTATTTGAAATTTGTACCTGATTTTATTTTTGTTATGAAAAATTGCAAGATGCAGAAATTAAAAATTAAAGAAATCTGTGTTGTTTTTTGTTTTTTTACCCCACCTGGGCACAAACAAGTTGTGAGGTTCATTGATCAGGGTCACTTTGGTGTTGGTCCCATGTTGTCAACAATTTGCTTTAACCCTTTCCCACATGGCAAAATTTTAGACTTGTCTATATAAAAGGAATTTACAGACAACAGTACAGATGTTTTTCAAATGACAACATTTGTCCTTGAATACATAGAAAACATTGGGGTAAAAGGAGAGAACTCTGGTTACTAAGATTTTCTCCTTTTCTCAGAATGTTTTCTAAAGCCTTCCTTCTGAGGGTTGTTCAAACTGGGGATTTTATGGTAAAGGGTTAAAATTTCCTTCTCTTATACCACTCAGACAAATTGAAATCAGCGTCATATACAAATGATCCTGTGTCGTTTTAAAACTGTTTAAATGGTTAAAGTTAGTTGTATTAATAGATCATAGGAGCTGAATTTATTTAAAGACTTAAAACATACAGAGATCTTGGCAGAAAACATGGCTGGTCAACTGTTCTTTACCAGGTTTCTTTCTCTGGGTCGTAAAAACCAGGGATTGTTCGGTAAAGGGTTAAGGAAGGAGGTTTGTTGAAAACATTGTTGGAAAAGGAGAAAATGCTGGTAACCAGTATTTACTCCTTTTCCCACAATTTTTTCTTCCCTTTCATAGATAAATCCTATCTTTATAACCCCCCCCCCCCCCCATGAAGTAGAGGGGGGTACATTGGTTTCAACAAGTGTCTGTCTGTCCATCCATCCTTCTGTCTGTCAACTGGTCTGTCTGGAGACTTTTTGGTTTCCGTGCTCGAACTCAAAAGCTGTTTGACCTAGAACCCTGAAACTTTATACAAGTGTTGCTCATGACCCAAGGAGGTGCCCTATTGTTTTGGGGTTACATGTCGAGGTCACAGGTGAATTGGTTTGATAATCTGTTTTATGCTCTAACTCAGTAGCTGTTTGATCTAGGACCCTAAACTTTATCCATGTGTTACCCATGATCCAAGGTGCCCTATAGTTTTTGTGTCACATGGGTCAAAGGTCAAGGTCACAGGTGATCTATGTTTTGAAAATCATTTGCACTTTCTGATTGTGCTGCTTCAGTGACAAGGTGCTGGTAGGGGTATTTGTCCGCTTTGCAACAGTTCTAGTTCGGGTCGTATTTTGATTTCTTGTCTTCAAGTGCTTTGGATGCAAATTAGTCCAGAATTCCTTTGATTGTAAAAGGGTGAAACTCAAATTGTGTTGGGTTCTGAATGTTGTTTTGGATAAATTTACAAAAATGTTCTAGTCTGAACTACAAACCACAGCTGTTTGATAAGTTTTATGTAACAAGTGTTGGCACCTGCATGTGGTCCTATTGACTTCTTAGTGCTATCACATAATGAACCTTTGATTGTACAAAATTCCAGCTCTGGGGTTGAAATAGCAAAATGCAAAGGTCTGATTTTTTTTTTTTTATAGAGGAGCAGTAGAGCTGAGGCTTCATAAAAACTTTTTGAAATGGCCTCATGCAAATCAGTCGGCTCTACCCAATCACAGGAGGTAAGCGTGAGAATTGTAGACAAATACACATAATGCTCATCTTCAACAAGCATTCTGATAGTATTGCATAGCAACACCGAGTCCCCTACCGGCCGTATATATCGCTGGCAGGTATAGTTTGTGAAACTCTGTGGAGGAGAAAGAACATATTTGACCCCCTTTCAGAATTATTAGCATTGTGTCTTTGTATGCAATGCTTTAATGAAAGCTAGATATGTAAGCATTTTCCTTGTTAAAGTAAGTTCATTGAAGAAATTTTACTAAGACAAGATGTGTTTGTGAAACAAATGCCCCCGTAAAAGCCAATTTTCAGAAATATGACCTTTACCTTGTGAGATGACCTTGACCTTATCATCAGCAGGTTTGTACCAATGACAGCTACCAGCTTACCATGTATAAGTGTTATAACTTAAGTACTTTGAATATACAGAGAAATGACTATGAAAAGTTTTGAGGATAAGTTTTCATGATAAGGGTTAAAATTTTTGACCTTGACCTTGGACATATAACCCACAGAAGATCAGTATCAATGACAGGTACCTACATACCAAACATGAGCATTGTAAGTAAAAAAGTCGGGAAAACTTTTTTTTTTCCCAGTGAAATTTTCCAAGTCCAAGGCCCATAATTTCGTCAAAAATCAGTGGACCGGAACGAAACTCAAACTTGATCTGTAATTCATGGTGGTTGACTTGCACACCAAAAATCTGCTCAATATCTACCAGCGTTAAGAAAAGAAGTCCAGAAAACTGTTCTAAAAGGAGTAAGAAAACAGAAATAGCATTGCAAGTATATTTGTCAAACTTTTCAGTAACAATGACACGTTCAACCAAACAAATACTTGAAGGTGCTTTTATGACATCATTTGCACAATACTTTCATTGCATCTTTCTGACACACACATTTAGTTGATGATGACATTGTAATAATCAAGAAATTTAACCTTTTACTAAACAAGTAAGATCCATATTCACAAATCATTCTTCAGAACGTTCTTAGACTTATTCTAAAGAATTTTCTCAATTTGGAAGTAAGCACAACTTCTGATTGGCTAAACCAAATGATTTAGCTGGCTAAACCAAATGGTTTTAGCCAATCAGAAGTTGTATTACTTTTTAACTCTAAAATTAAACTTACTATGAAATTCAGAATGGCTGGTGAATACAGACCCTGTTTTAATAACCCAATAAAAGGTTTTTCGAAATATTATGGGAAAAGGAGAGAATGCTGGTAATCAGCAATTTCCCCCTTTCCCACATTGTTTTCTACCCTTTCAAAGACAGACTCCAACATTTGGACCAATCTATATGTCAGCAGCAAATGCTTTCAAGATGAACAAGTCTGAACGAGGTAAATGAATTTGTCTATAGTTAATCATTTGTGTCATGAGGTAATTATATATTAACCCTTTACCACACAATTCCAAGTTTTAACAACCTTAAAAGAGAAAGTGTTTGACAACATAGCGGGAAACGAAAAATTGGTGATAACCAACATTCTCTCCTTTTCTCACAATTGTCCCTCTCTCCTCAAAGAAAGCAATCACTGTTTGAGCTTGAAATAATTCGTTTTCTTCATGTGCTTTCAATTTAGACAAGCCTAAAAGTTGGGTTATTTTTGCCTTTTCCCATGTTATTTGCTACTCTATCGAAGACAGAAATCTTTATTTGAGCTACATTTATTTTCCCTGTCTGTAAATGCTTTCAATTTAGTCCAGTCCATGTTTTGTTGTGTAGTAAAGGGTTACCACACAATCCTGACTTTTGATGACCCTGAGAAAGAAAGCTTTTGAAAATGTGGGAAAAGGAGAAAATGCTGGTAACCAGCATTTTCTCCTTTTCCCACAATGTTTTCTAACCTACCCAAAACACATTTCAAGTTTTGAGTCCCAATTATTTTGTCGTCAGCAAATGCCTTGAACTTGGTCCAGTCCATGTTTCGTTGTGTGGTACAGGGTTAAAAGAGAAAAATACCAAACATTCACTTTTGATGGCAGTGCTGAAATTCTATAACTTTTATTATGCATACTCTGAAGTTTTGCTAGTGTAAGGCAGCATGTTTACATACAAGAGATAAATGTGTACATAACTACATACACACTGATACTACATAATACATCTAAAATTTCTAGCTTATTCAAGGAAATGGTGAAAGACTAGTACATGCATATATTCTTGGCAAAGGGGGAATCAGTTCCATTGTAGAACTGTTCCTTTAAAAGTAGGAATCGCAATTTTTACATGCAGTCCTGAAATTCTTAAGTACCATTTTAGAGTTGTCCTTTGAATCAAAAGCACGAATTCCTATTCTTCCATGCAGTCCTGGAATTCTTATGAGCCATTCTAGAACACAGGAGTCTTATCTTCAAAAGAACATACTTGTACCAGTATGTGTAACAGTATATTTCTAAATATTATTTTTTCTTTTCCTTCTCATTTTATATGGAAATAAAAGATAATGTCCTATCCTTTTATGATAATTCCACCATTTTAGTCAGATCTCATTTGTCATCTGCAATGCCACAAATATTTTCTGTATACCATTTTTTGATACGCAAGAGGTATTGACAATGATTGACTCGCATTTTATTATTATTCACCAGTAAATAAATTCTCATAAATATTCAAAAACAGTAGTGCCAGTGCAGTTGAGTGAACACTTGATCAAAACACTTTACAATTAACCATAAGTATTCAACATATATTTAGAACTATAAAACATATACGATTCTTCCTCTGGACTAGGGTATTCTATAACTTGTAAGTCATACAAGGGCAATATGCGCTTAATTTACACTTAAAGCACCTAAAACATGGATATACCATTTCTTCCCACAAACATTGCAATGTCAAAACTGTTTTCATGATATCGCCCCCCTCCCCCCCACCCCATAAAGAAAAAAAAAAAAAGGCAACTAGACAGTGGTAATTCAAGATCTTGATCTACACTGTCCACAGCAATAAATTTGTTTGTGAAAGGCGTTCTAGGGACTACACATTAAGCCTGAAAACTGTAACACATACAACCAACTTCTTGTGACTCTTTTTCATTACAAAAAAAAAAAGGTCCTATAAAGACTATCCTACATAGTGATAAACTTAACAAGAATTGCATAGCTAAATAAAGTTTAAAATAACAAAAAGAGTACAAACTAATACAGGCAAATGAACAAGAAATAAGCCAAAGAGTTGTACTCCAAATGGAGAAACCTATAAATTTTTAACATTTAAATTTTGCCAGTGTCCACAGTACAGACTTAATTAGCATAGAAGAAGATCTATGAACACATAAATAAGAGCCATGCTCTGTGAAAAGGGGGCTTATTGCATCTGCGAAAAGTATTGACCCAGGCCAGCCTGCGCAGTCCGCGCAGGCTGACCTGGACCGAAACTTTTCACTATTAGTCAATTTTCTGTATGTCCAAGGACTAGTGTACCTCATGATAAAGTCGGTTGTTAAAAGAAGTGAATATTATGGATCCATAATTAAATGATGGCTTGCTTGGTACCATGGATCACGGAGATGCATTAAGCCCCCTTTTGCCAGAGCATGGCTCATAAGTTTGTCTAACAAACATGTATCCCAACTCTTTTTCAAACATCAAAATTCAAGACTTGTCTACTGGTAAGTTAAAATCAATGGCAGACGAAATGTGGTTCATATGGTGAGATTTGTCCATGCAGGCTGAACTGGGTCAAAATTTATTTCTACTGGCTAATTTTGATAATTATTTAATTTTAATAAGGGCAATTCCACCTCATTAATCAGCTAATTTTGTCAGACAAAATGAATTTCATGGATCTATAATTATGTGGCAACTTGCTTGGTATTATGCACCAAGGAGATCCCTTTTTGTCAGCATGGCTCAGACATACTTAGCTTTTACACCCTAAGGTTTAAAACTAACAGTTTTCCTAGGTTCTCCCTATACCAGTTTTCAAGTTCAAGTTTTATTGCATATAAGACATACTGCCCATATTGGAAGCATAATATATTGACAAAATTATGAGGTTATTTAATATGATGGGTACAATACTGAATTCTATTGGCTGAGTACACTGCAGAACCAGTCTGTATTTTGGACAAGGCGACAGCCGAATCCAAAATATAGACTGATTCTGCAACGTATGAATCCAATTAAATTAGGTATTGTACCCTAGCATGTTAAATGACCTCTTTATTTCACACTTCCATATTGACTTTAAAGTAAACGACAAGTATAGGGCCATTTCAATTTAAAAAAAAAAATCAAAACATATCAAAAGAGGGTTTTGAAATAGCTTTTTTGACAACGGACTTTGGTAGACTACTCTTCCGGTCAAATATCGATATTCGGAACTCTAGCCTTGTTTTGAAAAATCCATATTGGACTCTTGCCTCGTTCTGAAAAATCCATATTGGACTCTACAGCGTCCACTATGGAATAAGATATTCTGTACTCATGTGGTAGTATTAAAGCGATTGAAACATTAAATTGTAGGTGTGAAATGAAATATTTTAGTTACAATTCCATAGAAAAGATTGAAACATCTTACAAAAAAAAAAACAAGGAACAAAGTTCAACCTTGTGTTATCATTTGAACAAACTTTGTATTTTTCCTTATATTGATCATCCATTCAAACTTGATTTGATTTGGTCCAGTGGTTTCTGATGGTTGATTGATTTTATGGTGTTCAATGCCGTTTTCAACATTATTTCAGTTATATCGGAGTGGCCAGTGTACCTATCCATGCCTTCCTGGACTCTATTTTACCAGTAGTCAACACAATTTTCTTTCCAAGCCACTAGCTGCTTTCCCACATAACCATTGTCGAAACAATGTTCAGCAGAGCAATGAATCCTGTCTCAATGACTATCATCAATCCTCGGAACCTTTCTGGTGGGAAAGCATTGAAAAATTTACTTGGACAAGAAATCGACAAATTGATAGTGACAGATCACAAACACTCTCACTTGGCGCTTTGTGCTTAGTTGAATTAACTAGAGCTGTCACTGAATGTGACTTAATACCCCTGCCAGTGCTTTGACAGAAAAAAGTTCAAGGGGAAATAATTCCTCAACAAGGAGGAGTTGACACTTGAAAATTGCGTCTTGCAAATCTTCAATATATGATCAGTATATGTGCAAAGTTTCAATACAATTGAAGGAAAACTGTAGGAGGAGTTTGCGACATAAAATTACTAGTATTTTGTACACAGACGGACACACAGATGGACACACGGATGGACAGACAGACAGGCTGATTCCAGTATACCCCCGAAAACATTCGTTTTGCGGGGGTATAAAAATGCAATGATAACTCGAAACATTACATACTCATGCAAGTTAATAATTTCGAACATTAAAAATTCTATACATCTGAGGGATAGACACAATGTAGTTAACTCTTTACCACACGAAAATAAATATTGATTTGCCTAAATTGAAAGCATTGGCAGACAACAATTTCAATGCGGCTCAAATAATGGAATTGGTCTATGACAGGGTAAAAAACATTGTGGGAAAAGGAGAAAATGCTGGTTACCAGCATTTTCTCCTTTTCCCACAATGTTTTCAAAAGGCTTCTTTCTCAAGGTTGCTAAAAATCAGGTTTGTATGGTAAAAGGTACAAATATCAATATGGTGATAAGGATGATGATCTACAGTACATAGTTTAAACAAACAAGTAATCTAACCTGCCTTTAACACATTACCAGACTACAAAATTTTAAACTTGTTCAAATTGAAAGTATTTGCAGACCACAAACTGCAGGTCGATATGATTAAAGAGATAGGATTTGCCATCAAATGGTGGAAAGCATAGCGATAAAAGGAGAAAATACTGGTTCAATCAGCATTTTCTCCTTTTCCCACAATGTTTTCAAAAGCTCTTTTCATCAGGGTCATTAAAACTCCGAGTTAATTGGAAAAGGATCCCCAACAATAAATCATTCATTCATTTATAAAACTTTCCAATTCAATACAAGGGATAGCTGTTTACAAAACTTAACTGGAAAAGAGGTGTTTGTAACAATTACTTCTCACTCATAACGAATTCTCTTATCATTAAACAGATTCTTTTTTCCCGCACCCTTTCCTATCTATGTCATTGTAACTACTGAAAAGGTGCATCTAGAAATGTCTTTATGGGCTAGCCCTTTATCTTGAAGATACAGGCTTTTGAAAACATTTGGGGAAAAGGAGAAAATGCTCGTAACCAGTATTTTCTCCTTTTCCCCAAATGTTTTGTTCCCTTTCAAAGAAAAGTTCAATAATTTTTAGCCAAATACAAATTGTGGCTGGCAAATGCTTCAGAATAGGACAAGCTTAACATCTTGTTATCTGGTAAGAGTTAGATAACATAATAAAAAAAAAAAAAAAATTACAGTTATTGATTCATATCAATGCAGGAAAAGAATAAAAATGTAGCTGAACACATTTCCTTTCTTCCTAAATTTTCTGTAAATTTAACAATCAACCTATTACTTTTTCCAATATCCAGTCAGCCTGATTAAGTCAAGTGGTGGAGCACGAGATTTGTAGTCTCCATATACTTGAGGGTGTGAGTCTGATTCCCATGGCTGGTTAACTTTTATTTACTAATAGTCTTTCAGATCAGACTTTCAAACCTAGGTGTGACGGTGCTATGCAGATCCAGGCATAACTTAAAATAAGTTTTACCCTGAATCTTGAGCCCTCATAACATACCACTCTTTCATCATGAACCTCTTATAACCTAAAACCTTCAACCACTTATTGCACAAGTTTAAACATATTTGAGTGGCACTCTGGCAAAAGGGGGTTTAAATGCATCTCTGCAAGTCATCACTTAATTATGTTTTGTATATATGTAATTGTGTATTATATATAATCAACTAAAGCAATAGGTAGAACGTTTCTTAAACATGCAGAAAATTGATGCATAGCAAAAAGTTTCGACCCAGGCCAGCCTGTGCTGACTTCAGATGTTGACTTAGGTCAATACTTTTTCCAGTTGTATTAAACCCCCTTTTCACAGAGCTTGGCTCATCTATTGAACATCGATTGTGAATGAATATAGCCTTATAGCTTACAACCTCCAGCTTACAGGAAAGCATTACAAACAGAACACATCTGATTTTTCATCTCAATTAACACAAACAACCTATATTTTCATTTAACATCTCCTACTCTGTTCCTTGTAGAATAATTGCAGCATCAAATGGAAAACACATCAGGGAAGAAAATCCACTCACATGGTAAAAGTATCACATGACAGTTCATTCGATCCAAAACTGCTATGAAACGAATTATTCACCAGCAGAAAAACAAACAGTATCACACCCTTCTCTTCAACCATAGACTTTTCCTTGCATATTTCTGCTATCTAACATCACAGACCAATAAATCAATAACAAGGCAACTAAATTTTAGATTTGTCCCAATTGAAAGCAATCGAGGAAGAAAAATAAAATGTGGCTTAAATGAGGAAATTTTGTTTGCAAGGATATAAACAGTCTTGGGAAGAGTAGAAAACACTTTATAGCAGCATTTTCTCTTTTACCTCAAAATGATTTAAAAGGCCTTTTCCCTCGGGGTCATTTCAAATTGAATTGATTGAGTTGTCTATTACGCCAGTCTTATAACAAGGACAGCTCACATATTCATTCATGTCCTTGGCTTCACCAGATCTGGGCTGGGGTTCTGAAGTGTCTTGTCCAAGGATACTCCTACGAAAAGCCCAGTGCTTCCAGCGAGGCTCGAACTTGAAGCATCCAGGTTACCAGTCCTACACTTTACCACTGAGCCAGGCAGTAACTATCAGGGTGATTTAACGCTGGGTTGTATTGTTAAGGCTCAAGCAGATGGCAGTGTGAACACAATATTACACTACATTGAGGTATAAGACAGTCAGTAACACACAGTGCACATGTATGTATACAGTATATAGCCACTATCAGCTACGTCGTCCTGTTGTTGAATAAACAGAAATGTAGGAGTCTGTACTACCAGCTGCCAGTTTGACCTGAAAGTAGAGAAAATACTTTAACCTTTTTCTAAACAATTGGAAGTTTAAAAGACCCTAAGCAACAAAGACTTTTCAAACCATTATGGAAAAGGAGAAAATGCTGGTAACTAGCATTTTCTCCTTTTCCATACTGGATTCTGTTCCATCAAAGAGAGATCACAGCATTTGGGGCACATCTTAATTGTCATCTGTAATTGGTTTAAATTTGGATGAGTCTAAAATTTTGTCATCTGTCAGAAGGTTGACTCATTAACTCTTGAAACAAATTATATAACATATTGAAAATGCCCTTGTAATGTTGTGGCGAAAGGCCACATTGCTTTCGAAAGTTGATCTGCGGCAAGAGGCAAAGAGTTATCCATTGGATATGGCTTACAACACGTGAAAAGGGGCATTCGGACATTCATGTAAAGTGTCGTCTCGGATCAGCCTGCGCACGCCACGCACGCTAATCCGAGACGGCACTTTACGACTACATTAGATTTTGTGCTACAGTAGACTTGTGCAAAACAGAAAATTGCATAGAAATGGAAAGTGTTGTTTCAGATTAACCTGCATGGACTGCGCAGGCTGATCCAAGGCGACACTTTACGCAAATGTCCGAATGCCCCTTTTCGCGTGTTGCAGGCCATATAATGTATTAATATCTGAACCCTTTACCAAACAATCAAGTGTTTTAATGACCCTGTGGAAGATGGCCTTTGAAAACATTGTGGGAAAACAAGAAAATACTAGTGACCAGCATTTTCCTATTTTCCTTCAATATTTTCTACCCTTTCAAAGATAAATCTGATAATTTGAGTTGCGTAAAATTTATTGTCCGCAAGACCTTTCGATATGGTTTAACCACAATGTCATGGTTTAGCTAATCAGAAATTGTTTTACTTTCTAAACCTAAAATACGACTAAGAATGTCATTTAGAGTGGTTAGCGATTATGGGCCCTGGCTGGTTAAAAAATAGGAGCACCTCATGCTGGTGTCAATGCTAGTCTGCACTTGCTTTTAGAAATAGATTGATTATCAGTGAAAATTTTAAGTTGAAAAAGGGGCAAAACTGTGGTAAAAATATTTTCATGGTTACCTGTCTTTGTTGTATTGGTTCCCCTTTTGATAGTTAACGACTTGTCACAGTTTGAGGTAAATATCTTCAAGAATGACAGATATTATAAAATGTCAAAGTTTTTGCATTACAGTGACCAAGAAACTCTGCATATGATGACACAGCTGTGATAATACCATGATGTTTTCTTTGACAACAGTCATGATAACAAAAAGAACTAGAGTTGTCACTGAATGTGACTTAATACCCCCGCAAGCGCTTGGACAGACAAAAGTCAAGTTCAAGAGGAGATAATTCCTCAACCAGGAAGAGTTGATACTTGAAAATTGCGTCTTGCAGATCTTCAATATATGATCAATATATGTGCAAAGTTTCAATACAATTGAAGGAAAACTGTAGGAGGAGTTTGCGACACAAAATTACTAGTATTTTGTACACAGACGGACACACAGACGGACACATGGACGGACACACGGACAGACAGGCTGATTCCAGTAAACCCCCGAAAACATTCATTTTGCGGGGGTATAAAAACTTACTCTGTATGGATGAAAAGCTATAGATGTGACTGTACCAATTCTCTGTCCTATAAAACCTTCATGATATTTGATTGTGCTCAGGGTATCACCTGACTGGTTATACACACCAATAAACTGATTGACTGATCCACTGCAACATACAAACACACAGATGAGCCCTATTCTGGTAAAAGGGAGTCTAATGCATCACTGTGATAAATTAAATCAAGCATAACTATGGATCTATAAAATCAGTTATGTCCAATAGCTGACTGAATCATGACATAGAAAAGTCCTTGGACATTCAGAAAGTTTAACAATAGCGAAAAGTTATGACTCAGGTCAGCCTGTGCAGGCTAGCCTGGGTTCCAGTTTGTTCATTTTTTTCCTTTTGTATCATTAGGATGTTACCTCGTCAAAAATGACGGCTTGGGGACATTCGAAAACCAATTGCAGAGACATCTAGTTTACCCCATCCCTCAATGGGGTAAAGTAAATGTCGGTGCGATCATTTTTGAATGTAAATGACTATAAATAGATACAGAAATTCCAATAGCCTCGATTTGGTTACTTCCTGTTTGTGGGCCGTCTTTGAAAATATTGACAACAAAATTTCAAACGGATTTCACATTGACTTTGAAGGATAGTTTAACAATAGCTGCTAATCGTTTCGTCTGTTTCACTCTGAAAGCTTTTCAAAAGGATGTTTTTCATTAGTTTTGTTGAAGGTCGCGATGATTTTTTGATAAAGCAACAGGTTTGGGAAAATCACTCGTCCCTGTTGTACTTTAATTTGTCGAAAAATGTGCCAATTCATCGTTATCAACATTGTGACGTCAGGCGATAAACAAATTTATAGTTAGATTATCGGCACAATTCATAATCATGGGGAGATCCTTGAATGTCCCCAGGCAGTAATAATGACGGATAGCTTCCAAAGACCGACAGCAGACTGAGGTTAGGACAGTGTGATACTAAGTTATTGATAAATTATTACCGCCTGGACTCGGGCTAGTGCAGGCTGACATTGGTCAATACTTTTCCAGATGTATCATGCCCCCTTTTTACAGAGCATGACTCATCTCATATTATACTCCACAACACTCTATCATGATGTTAGACAAATAAATGTGTCATGCTCTGGCAAAAGGGGGCTTAATGCATGACAGTGATACATGATACCGCCCCAAATCATCACATAATTATGGATCCGTAACAGCCACTTTTTTAAATAACCGAATTAATCATGAGGTAGACTGGTCCTTTGACAAACAGAAAATTGACCAATAGCGAAAAGTTTTGGCCCAGGTCAGCCTGCAGGGACTGTGCAGGCTGACCTGGGTCGATACTTTTCGCAGATGCATTATGCCCCCTTTTCACAGAGCACGGCTCAAATCCAAAATCTTTATAACAGATTGTAAACAATCAAATCTATCAAAGCTGAAGGGCTTGGGGCTATGTATTCTGCTTTTGCACAAAAAAAAACTTTTGATAAGCACCCATATTTCATGTTAGAAACCTATCTAAGATACATCCTTCACTCACAAATAAGTGGACACAAAATTGTTCTCCATTAATAAGACCGAGTAAGTTAAACAATTGTTTAAAGTTTTATCAAAAGCTAATCATGACTCAAGATTAAAGCTTCTGTGAAACAAAGATTTTTTTTTTTTCACTATACTATAAGAGTTTGAAACTAACTTTCAAGTATCTCAAAACCAATACTATCAGCATGACAAAAAAATGAGCCATGCTCTGGGGAAAGATGGTTTAATGCAGGTCTGTCATGCATTATACCA
The DNA here is from genome assembly GCA_946811185.2 of Hippopus hippopus. Lineage (NCBI taxonomy): Eukaryota > Metazoa > Mollusca > Bivalvia > Cardiida > Cardiidae > Hippopus > Hippopus hippopus. The sequence continues at coordinate 70,675,315 of OX328096.1, forward strand.
AGCAATTCATCATATTATATGGGATTCATAAAGTCCATTTTGTCAAACAACCAAATGAATCATGAGGTAGGATGGTCCTTTGACACACAGAAAATTTACAAGTAGTAAAAAGTTTCCACCAAGGTCAGCCTGCCCAGATTGCATATGCTGACCTGAGTCGATACTTGTTGAATATGCATTAAACCCCCTTTTCACACAGCATGCCTCAAATGTACTGACAACAACAATACCTAAGTCGGGACAAAAGGATTCATTACTATTTTCGTATACAACTGGGAAGAAAGAATTTTAACCGTTTACTAAATATTCCTGAATTTTTTACAATCTGTGAGAAAGACTCAGACTTCAAAACATAGGTAAAAAAAAAGGAAAAAGTGCTTTTCAAAAACAGAGTCCATGCTTTGAGCCATATTTAATCTGTTGCCTACATATGCTCTCAAAATGGACTTTACTGTTGAGACCAGAGTTATACATATACATCTAAACAGGATTGAGACATGCAAATAAGTCACTGCAAACACAGAAAGAAACTTGCTTCAACACTGTGTCAATTCTAACCCATAACCCTAGGAACAGAAAATGGCTTACCATGCAAAGACATCGGCTCTAGGATGTATGTCTACACTAGAAAATCCAGGTTGTAACTGAAGACAGTTAACACTCTCTGTAAACCTAGGGTCCCAGAATCTTACATCTCCACCATAACTGTAAAACAAAAAATAACATCAATAAACATTGCTACCTAAATGGATGCAAGTTAACCAATCTAGAATTGTATACACTGTGTGATCTATACTGTTAAACTTTTCAAAGATATTCTGATCAAAACAGCCAGGAAACTGCAATTACAAGGTCTTTAACATAGGCCTTTCAACATCAAATAAATAAATTTGATCTCATTGAATAGGTGAATATACATTACACAGAATCTCAGAAAGGTTTTTATTATACAGGCTTGACTGAACAAGTTGACAGTATTGATCCAAGATCAGAATGCATGTTCTGTGCAGTCTGATCTTGATCTATGCCATTCACAGAGGCCCTAATTTTCCCCTATGGCACTGAAAAGGATAACTTTTGATGACCTTTTCATTAATTAAGCAAATTTATGGATAAGATAATTTAACCCTCTACCAAAGACAACCAGACTTGCCCAAATTCAAAGCATTAATAGACAACAAAATAAATGTGGCTCAAAAAACATTTGGTTTTGGAAGGGTAGAAAACATTGCTGGAAAAGGAGAAAATGCTGGTTACCAGCATTTTCTCCTATTTCCTCATTGTTTTCAAAGGCTGTCTTCCTCAGGGTCGTTAAAATTTGGAATTGTGTGGTAAAGGGTTTATGATAACACAAAGAAACAGATTTAGCAAATAAAAGTTTACAGGTTTTCAAATACTTCAATATTATTTGCTGCTTTCCAGTAAAAAAGAAGTAAAGCTTAAGTACATGAACCCTACCTTGATGTGATAATTTTTCCCTCTGAGCCGCGCTGTAAGTGTACTTTAACAATCCATCGTGAATGTTCTCGTAATGTCATCACTCGGCTGTGAGTATAAGATAAGACTGTATTATCATCAAACAATTCAATGAATCTTTCAGTCTAACAGCACATGATATTTCTGAATTATGCTAATGTATGGTGTAACTGAACCAACATTCCTGGTTTAAATATGGAATAGAAGGGCTATAATGGCCCTGCATTGCTCACCTGACTATATATCCCTGTGACCTACATTTTGAACAGACATGACCCATTTTCAAACCAGTCCAAGATACCATCAAGATAAAGATACTTATAAACATTCATGGATATTAGACTGAAATAGTAGCCTTAAACTCTTAACCAAACAACAAAATTTTCGACTCAACCAAATTGAAAGCATTTGCAGACAACAAAATAAACGTAGTTCAAATGATGATTTCTGAGTTTCAAAGGGTAGAAAACATAGTGGGAAAAGGAGAAAATGCTGGTTACCAGCATTTTCTCCTTTTCCCACAATGTTTTCAAAAGCCGCCTTTTTCAGGGTCGTTGAAATTCAGAATTGTGTGGTAACGTGTTAAAGCATACACAAGGTAAGATTTTGTCAGTGACCTATTTTTACAACTGATGTAACCAAAGTTGAAATTTATCTGAGATACCATCTAGACAAACATTCATACCAACTTTCATGTCCATCTGACAAAAAATGTAGCCTCTGGAGTGCACACAAGATTTCCACTGTTCAAACCAAATTTAATCTGTCGTCTGCAAATGCTTCAGATTTGGACAACTCCAATACCTTGTCTTTGGGAAAAGAAATTAAGTAACAAATACACGACAGTGCTAAATGATATTCACCATTCTGTTGGAGACAGGCGTCTGTCGAACAGTCTAACTGTGCCATCTCCACAGCCAGCAATAAGCAGAGATCTACCGGATGTATCGGAGGCTAGGCAAGTTACACAGCTATCTGCACCAGTTGGAATATCCTGAAATAATGTAAAAAAAATAAGTGGCCTAGCAAGGTGTACACTTTACCCTTTACCACACAATCCAGGGTTTTAACCACCATGAGGAGGAAGCCTTTTGAAAACATCACTGTTAAAAACATTCTACATTTTTTTTAAGGGATGATCAGAAGAATCTGGACCTGTCTCTGAATATTGTAACATCCTTTTTATTCTATGCACTTATTCATTCTTGATTTCCATGTACGAAACATGTGTGCGATCTGGTCACATGACACTACTCTCAACAAAATATTGGGTGGGTTAGTGTCTCTCTGCTCTGTAGTATGTGCTGCATACAGAATCTTTCATAATAGGACATAGCCAGAAGTCACAAGGGGCCAGGTCCGGACTATAGGCAGGGTGGGCTATTGTTTCTATGTTTAGTTTTTGCAAAGTTTTCTGTTCAAGTTTAATTTTGTAAGCTGGGGCATTATCTTGATGTAAAGTGATGCCTCTCCAAAGAAGGAATGGCTGTTTTTTTTGCATGGCTTTTATTGAATTTATTTGAATAATGCAGGCATAATATTCAGCATTGACTGTAGTATGTATTGGTACAACACAAGTTAGAAGAACATAATGACTTAAAAAGTTGGCTTTGAAAGGATACAGCAATTTTAGATGTTTCCATATACTGCTTTGTTGTTTAGATTTGGGCTCATTAAAGAGTACCCATGTTTCACCTCATGATTTGTTTGTTTGTATGGTGCACAATCTTGAACATGTTTTCAGTTATATCAATGTGTCCAGTACACCTATCCATGCTTTCCTGAATTTTCTCCTACCAGTACTCCACATATCCATCATCCACAGCCAATGGCTGCTTTCCTACATAATTATGGTCTTAACAAGGATCAGATTTGACAGAATAATGAATGACAGTCAAAGTCTGTCATCAATCAATTGAAAGGGACAAGATTGGGATTCACACCAGCAATCCCTGGTTTCAAGCTTTGTACTTTATCCACTGAGCTTTAGGCTCGGTTTTTCAAGTAATGATCTTTATACTACAACAGTTAAAACTCACAATCACTTTTGACTTGTAATGACATTAGCACTTCTCTACAATCATAAATAGTCTTGCCACATATTCTCAATGTAGACTTATTCCTACCTGTAATTTTGTTTCCTTCTGCGAGTCCCAGATTCGTATAAACCTAACATCTCCTGAAGCTAACAGCATGCCTGTATCTTGCTCCCAATTAGTGACAAGACCCGACCCTCTGTTTAAAGGTAGCATCTCATTTAAGGCTTGAAAAGCTGTCACAAGTTCTTTATCACAATCAGTATCACAGATATAGTTTCTCCACAGTCGAACACAGCCATCATCTGGATGAATAAACAATTAGGCTTGCACAATGTTCATGCATTATTAGTTTTACTTCTCTGCAGTACACAGCTTTTGAAAATGTTGTGTGAAACAGAGCGACTGTTTTTTTTTATTGGAAGTTGATTGTTTTCTCATACCCTTATCCATATTACTCAGTGAAAAAAGAGATCACTCTACTATATTTCTATACAGAAACTTGTTCTTACTCCCTTCCACTACACAATTTTCGAAAATATTGTAGGAAAAGAAACAATAGCTTGTTTCAGGCAACTGATTCTTTTCCCATTTTTTCCAGCATAGTATAAAGCATAGTATAAGAATACATAATTCTTTAAAAGTAATGCAAAGATATAGAATAAAATAAACCATTTTGTTTATGACAGATTAATTCATATTCTAACATGACACGTAAATTCGGCTCTATAAACACAATGCAACGTAAGTGTGGTAAAATCTATGTCATTCTATATAGAGTGACGTCATTCTGTATAAAGTAAGTCGCTTGTCACTTTTACATGTCTTCGCCCTCTGATATTTTATCAATGAAGGTCACTTGATGTCAACAAATTGTTATTTTCCGCTCCTTGACTGAGGAGGAAGGAAATTCCTCAAGGCTTTACTGATATTAACTGTTTAAACTAGAGCTGTCACTGAATGTGACTTTATACCCCTGCCAGCGCTTTGACAGTATTTTGTACACAGACGGACACATGGACGGACACACGGACGGACACATGGACGGACGCACGGACGGACGGACACACGGACAGACAGGCTGATTCCAGTATACCCCCGAAAACATTCGTTTTGCGGGGGTATAATAAAAACTGACAACTATGGAACTATATGAAATGTTACCAGTAAACATATGTACGAGGGTTGTTCGATATGTAATGTGTATTGTACGATATCTCAAAAGCATTTGACTCAAATAGTGAAATGAACATTACATCCCTTCAAAGTATTCTCCGTGGTTTGAAATACATAATTTCAATCTCTGAATCCATTTCTGAAATGCGTCAAGGTACGCTGATTTAGGTAGACCTCTGAGGCACTGACTGTTGGCTGAGCCAAGGGCTTGTCGGGACTTGTAACGACGACCAGATAAGAACTTTTTAAGTTTTGGAAAAAGGAAAAAGTCGCATGGGGCTAGATCTGGAGAGTATGGTGGGTGTGGCAAGACGGTAACCTTCTCCGACTTCAAAAATTGCTTCACAAGCTCAGATGTATGTGATGAAGCATTATCATTAAGTAGACGAACATGCCAAATCCTGATACAGGGCGTCGTTTAAGATAATATTTCTTGACCTTTTTTAGTATTACATCTCGGTAATACCGACCTGTAACACTTTTGCCCTTCGGCACCGGAATTTGTACGGCTATACCATCACATGAGAAGAATATGCAATAAAGAACCTTTTTTGTGCTTGTGCTTCTTTTGGCAACTACAGGCCTTCTACCGTGTTTAGTTAGCCATATTTTGTTTCCAATTTTTCTTACTGGTTCGAAATAGTGAACCGATGTTTTGTCACCAGTAACAATGTCTGCAAATTGTCTTTGATTGAATCTGGGAAACATTTTGAGCAATTGCTTAGCGGTTTGTACTCGTACCCGTTTTTGGTCATCTGTCAATATATGAGGTATCCATCAGAAATCTTTTGTACTTTAAAAATACGCTTCAAAATGAAATGCACCCGCGATAGCGATATGCCAACAGCGTTGGCAATATCACGAATCGTGTATCTACCATCATTTTCAATTATTTCCCAGACTTTTGAGACATTTGCCTTGCCTGTTAAAGTCACAGGTTGGCCAGATTTTGCTGCATCTTTGACGGACTCTGTGCCAGTCAGAAATTTCTTTCTCCAACTACGAACTGTTTCATAAGATACCTTATCAGACCCATAAACTTCCCCAAATTCAGTAAAAATCTGCATTACCGAATGACCGAGTTTTGTGCGAACTTTCATATAAGCTCTAATTTCTTCAATATTCTTAATCTGTTTCCCAACCATTTTTACAACAGTGGTCAACGACTAGCTCTACTGAAATGACTATAAGTTTAAAACTATTGGAGCTGAAGGCTTGTGTTTATACCATTGGAAAGGTATTGAATAGAGCTATTCAAGCGTATCATCATCCACGAAATCGTGCAAAGCGTTATCGCGCTGTGGTACAATACACATTATATATCGAACAGCCCTAGTAAATCAAATGTCTTTTCAAGCTGAAGATTAGTTCAAAATTGACCTGTGTTGCATTGGAAATGAGATTGGGAGTGGGTGGAATAATATTCAGAGCATTTGAAGCAACTTCAACTCTTGTGCTTGGCAATACATTCATTCTTCTTTGTCAGAAAATATAACAGTACAAAGGTACAGTTTTTTTTTTTGGTTGTGTTTGATGCCTAAGGTTTTAATGAAATTTTGATTCTTTTCATATTTACCGACTGGGCAGTGGGGTTTTGTTTTGGCAAGTAAGTGGAACAGACGTGGTTTATTCAATGGAATATTATCTGCATCCGCGTTTTTACTCTAAGTTTGAACTTGTTTTCCTTTGATTAAGAGTTGGACATGTTAGAATTGAAATAATCTTCTTTCTATCGTGGTTTATCATTCAATAAACCATGTTGTGAGTTATGAGGTGCAATGAATAACCCACTTGGGGTATCGCCCTTGTGGATTATTTATTGTGCCTCATATATAACAACCTTGGTTTATTGAATGATAAACCACGATAGAAAGAAAATTATTTCTTAAACAAACCAGCATTCATAAGCAACTAGCAATACTCAACGTTTTCTAAAATTATACTCAGAAATTAGTAGAGTCAAGTATTGAAAATGTATAGTCCAAATTCCTGTATGTAAAGAAGTGAAAAATTACCATCTTTGAAAATTCTGAATTAAAAAAAAAAAAATTTCACTCTAAGATATTTACTGGTCTTTTATGAAATTAGATACCTGATCCACAGAATAATAGTGTGTTATCATGAGCATTGATATACTCTAGTGATGTAATTCGGGAGTTTTTGGGATTTCCATTCCCCAAATATCCCAACCTTGGACCCTGCTCCCAGTCCCAAAACCTGTAAAAAAAATACAATTCATTTAAACCTTATACCAGTTGATCAGATTTAAAACAACTGACAATTTTTCGTACAGATGGGTGCAATTATAGTCTATGTATTTTTCTTTTATATTTCACATGATGGAGAAAAGAGAAAAATATACATGTGCTATGCTCTGGCACGAGGTGATTTAATGCATCTCTGTGATGCATCATACCAAGCAAATCTTTACATAATTATGGATCTATAGATCTGTTCTGTCTAAAATACAACTTCATCGTGAGGTAGAATGATCCTTGGACATGCAGAAAATTCACCAATAGCAAAAGGGTTCAGCCCATGCCAGCCTGCACAGACTGAGCAGGTTGACATGGGTCGATACTTTTTTCCAGATGCATTAAACCCCCTTTTCACAAAACATGGTTCATATATAACACTAAATTCAAGATCATTATCTCAATATTACAAAATATCAAGAGAACAAGTATAAATTATACTGCTTTAAATTGACTGTTTGTACAGTGTTCTATGCCACTTTCAATTATAATTCAGTTACATCACAGTGGCCAGCGCACCCACCTATGCATTCCTGGTATATCCTTTCACCATTACATGCTCTAAGGCCTTTTTGAAGCCAAAGGCTACATTTCCACAACAATGATCTGTCATGAGAGAGGAATGATTCAATGATAAAATGACTATCATCTATCACCATAGTCTACCCAAGAATTGAATTCAAACTCCTGCACTACCCTTGTATACAAATAACTGAGCTACCAGGATCAGGGTCCGTAAGCACCAATCTTTCTTGGTTTTTCATTTCATTCCAAGTCTAATACTAGATCTCAGAAAATAACACAACTTCTGACTGGCTAAACCAAATGGTTTCACAATCCATGAGTCTAAATGTCCCTTTGTACAGTGTTAACACAGATTGGCCATGCCCTGGCAAGAGGAAGTTTGATGCATTTCTGTGATGCAACATACTAAGTCATTCATTACATACTTATGGACCTATAAAATTCACTTTGTCTAACATCTGCCAAATCATAAGGTAGAATGGTCCTTTGACATGCAGAAAATTGTCCATTAGCAAAGAGTTTCAACCCATGTCAGCCTGCACAGACTGCACAGGTTAACATTGGTAGGTAATTTTTGTAGATGCATTTAATACCCTTTTCACAGAACATGTTACGACTCATAAGATTCTAGAAGAAAACTAAGTAAGTTGTGAGTACAGACTTACGTAATCCCATCTTTGCTATCTGCCACTGCCAACTCCGATTCATACGGATGAAATTTGATCACAGATGGAATGCCTTGATTTTTATTTACAAATATCTCATTATCCATTCTATTGAATCCTAAAAACAAAAAGACAAACTTTCATGACAAAATCTTGGACTGGACCAAATTGAAGGCATTTGCAGGCAACAAATTAAATGAAGCTAAAATGATGATTTCTGCCTTTGATAGTGTAGAAAACATTGCGGGAAAAAGAGAAAATGCCAGTGGTCAGCCTTTTTTCTTTTTCCCATAATGTTTTCAAAAGCACATTTAATCAAGGTCTTTAAAAGTTGGGATTGTGTGGTAAGGGTTAACCTTTACAAAACAATCACGAGTTTAACGATCTAGTAGACAACATTTGAAAACTTGTGGGAAATGGAGAAAATGCTAGTAAACAGCACTTTCCCCTTTTCCCAGTATGTTCCCTTCCTTTTCAAAGACAAATCCCATCATTTCAGCCACATTCATCTTCAAATGCTTTTTACAGAGAGGTCTAAAATTTTGTTGTGTGGTAAAGGATTAACTCTTATCAGACAACAAAATGAGAAACTTGTCCTAATTGAAAGCATTTACGGATTAAAAATTACATGATACTCAATAATGGGGTGTATTTATCATACGCCAGAAAACAATGCAGAAAAGGACAAAATTGTGGTTTCTGGAATTTTCCCAAAATGCTTTACATACCTTATTCTCCTGGGTCATAAAATCTGGGGAATGTCTGGAAAAGGATTGACTAGTAAAAGTACTGATGTAGGGGAAATTAGCATTTTCAGTCATTAGCAAACATAAAAATATTACAGTTTCAGAGCTCTTTCTTCCAAAACTATCTTTAAGAATATCAAACAGTGTAGAACCAAGATCAGACAGCAAATTCTGTACAGTTTGACATTGGTATAAGAACTTAAGCTTGGATCTTGAGGACGTTGTGAAACAAGACTTAATATCTCATTATCATACCCCTTTATATTCTTCATAAACAATCCACACAAGATACAGTACTCTCTGGTATTACCTCTATACCACACAACGAAACTTTAGAATAGTCCAAATTGTAAACATTTGCAGATGGAAAAAATAAATGAGACCCAAAAATGAAAAGTTGTCTTGGGAAGGGCAGAAATCATGGCGAGAATGTTTTCAAAGGTTTTTTTTTTCTCAGAATCGTTAAACAGATGATATGGTAAAGGGTAAAACATGTGTATAAAATAATGTTCTGATATTTTTAGATAAAAGATAACTTCAATTAAAGTGAATCTATTTTCAGTTTCTATACTAAAAATTGAAAGCATCCAAGAAAGATATAAAATACATGGACAAAGCATTCTCAAGATGTAATTTTTCCGTATGTCTGAATGTTTTTTTAAAAAAAAGGTATTCTACAGGGGCATCAAAATACATATGGAGTCTTCAGCTCAAATGACTGCAATTGATTTTCAGTGAAATTTGTTAGTCACTAAAAAGAGCATAACTGTGTAACAAGAGGGCCATGATGGCCCTGAAGTCGCTCACCTGAGCCTTTTGATCAAACATGACCCATTTCCAATCTCTTCACAGATATTAAGACAAACACTCTGACAAACACTCATTAGTACTGGGCTTACAAATATGGCCTCTAGAGTGCACACAAGCTTTTTCTAGAATTTGTCTCAGCGGCCTACTTGACATGTAGAAATTATCCAGACATACATTCCGACAAACTTTCATGAGCATTTGAGAGAAAATGTGGCCTGTAGGGTGTATAAAAGGTTTTTCCGAGATTTGACCTAGTGACCTAGACCTAAGATATTACCAAGACAAACATTCAAAGCAAATTTCAAGATTATTGGACTAAAAATGTGGCCTCCAGAGCATACACACGGTTTTTCAAGGATGAAACTTGGTGACCTAGTTTTTATTCCATGTGACCCATTTTCAAACTCATGCAAGATATCATCAAGACAAACATTCTAACAAAAGTTTAAAGAATATTGGACTGTAAAGTCTGTAATTATAGTACAAAAGGGTTTTCCGAGATTTGACCTTGTGACCTAGTTTTTTATCCAACATGACCCATTTTCATATTAGTCTAAGAAATTATCAAGACAAACATTCTGACCGAATTTCAAGATTATTAGACTGAAAATGTGGCCTCTAGAGCTTACATGAGGTTTTTCTAAGATTTGACCTGGTGGCCTAGCTTTAGGCCCGACATGACCCATTTTCACACTCATCCAAGCCATCGTCATGACAAAAATTCTGACCAACTTTACAGAGCATTGGACTGAAAATGTGGCTTCTGGAGCGTACACAAGGTTTTTCAAAGATTTGACCTAGTGACCTAGTTTTTGACCCCATATGGCCCACTTTGGAAAACGTCTGCGATATTATCAAGACAAACATTCTGACCAAATTTCAAGAGTATAGGACAGAAAATGTGGCTTCTAGAGCGTACACAAGGTTTTTCTAAGATTTGACCTGGTGACCTAGTTTTTGACCCAACATGGCCCGTTTTCAAATATGTCAGAGATATCAACAAGACAAACATTCTGACCAAGTTTAAAAAGTATTGGACTGAAAATGTGGCCTGTAGAGCGTACACAAGGTTTTTCTAAGATTTGACCTGGTGACTTAGTTTTTGACCCGCTATGGCCCATTTTCAAACATATCCGAGATATCAGCAAGACAAACATTCTGACCAATTTTCAGGAGTATTGGACTGAAAATATGGCATCTAGAGCGTACACAAGGTTTTTTTTTTAAGATTTGACCCGATGACCTAGTTTTTGACCCGAAATGGCCCATTTTCACACTCCTCCGACATATCATCAAGACAAACATTCTGACCAAGTTTAATGAGTATCGGAATGAAAATGTGGCCTCTAGAGCGTACACAAGGTTTTTCTAAGATTTGACCTAGTGACCTAGGTTTTGACCCAACATGACCCATTTTCGAACTTGTCCAAGATATCATCAAGGCAAACATTCTGATGAAGTTTCATGAGTATCAGACTGAAAATATGGCCTCTAGAGCATACACAAGGTAAAAAGTTGATGACGGACGACGGACACAGCACGATCACAATAGCTCACCATGAGCACTTCGTGTTCAGGTGAGCTAAAAATACTTTGATGGTTACCTGCCCTTGTTGTGCAGGTTCCCCCTTTGTTAATTAAAAACCTCTCCATGATAGAAGTAAATAACCACCATAATAACAGATATTATAAATTTCAAAGTTTTTGCAAAATGATGACAACACAGACAATGACAGTTCATGACAAAACCTCAGAGAGAGAGAGAGAGAGAGAGAGAGAGAGAGAGACAGAGAGAGAGAGAGAGAGAGAGAGAGAGAGACACAGAGAGCTTGACAAATACTTTGTTGTATACATTAGGCAATACTGACTATGTACACTTGTACTTGTCAAATAAAATATCTGTTCTGTTCTGTTCTCTTTGAAAACAGTCCAGCTAATAATCTGATGTGAAAAATTACCAGCTTTCAACTGTTCATCTTGGGCCTCAGATCTAACTTTACAGTTTCTGTCAAACCTGTACTGTTTCTCAAGGAAGGAAGGACTCTCGGAGTCTTCTTCATCAGATAGTCTCATAGTTGGCTGTACAAACTGTTTACAACTCCACTCAAAAAACTCTGTACGCACTGTCTGAGACACATTCTGTGCTGACTCCTTCTCCATGTCTCTGTCCTCAACCTGTCAGATTGAAGTCGTACCCCTTTACCGCAATCCTAAGTTTTAATAACCTTCAGGAAGTAGCCTGTTGAAAACATTGTTGGAGAAGCAGAAAATGCTGTTAACCAGCATTTTCCCCTTTTCCCACTATGTTTTGTACCCTTCATAAACAACTTGCACCGTTTGAGCCACATTCCATTAATTGTCTGCAAATGCTTTGAATATAGAAAATTTTTGTCACTTGGTAAAAAGTTAATACAGTCTAACATACAGAACAGAACTGAGTTTCCAACCCTATAGCCTATTACAGATTCAGTCGCTTTTATAAACAGAAACATTACCCTCAGTCTGCAAAAACATGTTGTCTGATCTTTGATACGAGGGTTGTTCAATATGCAATGTGTATTGTACGATATCTCAAAAGCATTCGACTCAAATAGTAAAATGAACATTACATCTCTTCAAAGTATTCTCCGCGGTTTGAAATACAAAATTTCAATCTCTGAATCCATTTCTGAAATGCATCAAGGTACGCTGATTTAGGTAGACCTCTGAGGCACTGACTGATGGCTGAGCCAAGGGCTTGTCGGGACTTGTAATGACAACCAGATAAGAACTTTTTAAGTTTTGGAAAAACGAAAAAGTTGCATGGGGCTAGATCTGGAGAGTATGGTGGGTGTGGCAAGACGGTAACCTTCTCCGACTTCAAAAATTGCTTCACAAGCTCAGATGTATGTGATGAAGCATTATCATGAAGTAGACGAACATGCCTAAATCCTGACACAGGGCGTCGTTTAAGATAATATTTCTTGACCTTTTTTAGTATAACATCTCGGTAATACTGACCTGTAACACTTTTGCCCTTCGACACCGGAATTTGTACGGCTATACCATCACATGAGAAGAATATGCAATAAAGAACCTTCTTTGCGCTTATGCTTCTTTTGGCAACTACAGGCCTTCTACCGTGTTTAGTTAGCCATATTTTGTTTTCAATTTTTCTTACTGGTTCGAAATAGTGAACCCATGTTTCGTAACCAGTAACAATGTTTGCAAATTGTCTTTGATTGAATTTGGGAAACATTTGAGCAATTGCTTAGCGGTTTGTACTCGTACCCGTTTTTGGTCATCTGTCAATATATGCGGTATCCATCTGGCAGAAATCTTTCGTACTTTCAAAATACGCTTCAAAATGAAATGCACCCGCGATAGCTATATGCCAACAGCATATATCACGAATCGTGTATCTACCATCACTTTCAATTATTTCCCTGACTTTTGAGACATTTGCCTTGCCTGTTACAGTCACAGGTTGGCCAGATTTTGCTGCATCTTTGACGGACTCTGTGCCAGTCAGAAATTTCTTTCTCCACCTACAAACTGTCTCATAAGATACCTTATCAGACCCATAAACTTCCCCAAATTCAGTAAAAATCTGCATTACCGAATGACCGAGTTTTGTGCGAACTTTTATATAAGCTCTAATTTCTTTAATATTCTTAATCCGTTTCCCAACCATTTTTACAACAGTGGTCAACGACTAGCTCTACTGAAATGACTATAAGTTTAAAACTATGTGGAGATGAAGGCTCGTGTTTATACCGTTGGAAAGGTATTGAATAGAGCTATTCAAGCGTATCATCATCCACGAAATCGTGCAAAGCGTTATTGTGCTGTGGTACAATAGACATTACATATCGAACAACCCTCGTATATATGGTTTGTTATTTCTTAAATATTCTGGGCAAACCAGCCTTGCAATTAAATAATTAGCTAGCAATAAAACTGTAGAATTGCTTATATTTAAAGCAATAATTGTAGAAAACAAAATAGATGAAGCTCTAATGGGTTATAATTGTCTTCCTAAATGGAAGAAAATATTGCAGGGAAAGGAGAAAATGCTGCTTACCAGCATTTTCTCCTTTTCCTACAATGTGTTCAAAGGCCTGCTTTAGGGTTGTTAAAACCCAAAATTATTTTCTAACAGTTTTTAAGTCTGCATTACTTATTAAATTTTTTCTCTATTTTTTTCCCCTTTCCCAAACAACAAATTATTGATTCTTTCAAACTAAAACTAACTCTGGAAATCAAATCCAAAATAGGTACAAATGTGCTGCAACTCTCTGATAGGGTAAAAAGCATTGTGAGAAAAGGGGAAAATGCTATTTCCCAGCATTATCGCCTTTTCCCACAATGTTTTCCCATAGCTTTAGAATGACAAAAATGACTTATATGCAATTCCAAAAGCCACATCCAGATTTAGAAAACATAGTGGGAAAAAGAGAAAAATCTTCTCTCTCAACGTTGTTAAAACTCGAGACTGTGTGGTAAATGGTAAAAAACTTTGTAGGAAACGGAGAAAATGTTGGTAACCATTATCTAATCCTGTACCCTCAATGTTTTCTACCTTTTACTAAAATTTCTATCAATAGAGCTACATAAATGTCTATTCAAAACAGGTGGGTCTGAAATTCTTTCACCTGGAATATTTTTCTTCAGTTTAACAAGTAAATGAGTTGCTGACTTTGGCAAATACCTCTCTCCTTCTAACATAAAAGGTTTATAATAGCACCAACAAAAACACAAGTACAGTCAGATATGACATTTGTAATGTTTATCACTTACCACACTAGGGCCCTTATCATACATTTTTCTGTATCTAGAGAACTGTGCTGAATGTTGATATGGACTGGTTGGGTTACTTGTTACACCCTGTCTCTGCATGATGCTTTGACTGTGTTCCCCGGACTCTTCATATACACTGCTTAATTGTGGTGGGGTTCTGTTTTAATACAAACAAGAGCATACATGCTTGGCTGCAGGAGCTTTTTCAGAAAAAAAAATCTATGTTGAAAAGGAGGCATAACTGTGTCAAAAATAACGTAGGGTCACCTGCCCTTTTATGATTTCCTTTTTTGACCGCAGCTAGCCAAAGTTTGAAGTTAATTTCTTTAGTTAAGACATATATGAGAAAATGTCAAAATGTTTGCCCAATGATAGTGATATAAACAATGGCAGGGTTATCAAAATACCTTTATATTTTCAAAAAAAAAAAAAAAAAAAAAAAAAATTCTGTTAGAAGTTTTCAATTAAAGTTTTCAAGACTTCTGTGCTTAAAAATGTTTTCAAAACAAAATCAATTAATGACACTTTAGTACAACTGACACATGAAGATTTGACTAACAATTAACAACAAATCCGTAGAGAAAGATGATGGATGGCAGGAAAAATATTTCAGTCATGGGTCTGCGAACTTTGGTTACACTCTTCAGAAAGTATAACCATATTGTGTAAGCCCTATTATTGTTTCTTTTATCTCTTTACTCTTTACCAAATGAAAAAATTTCAGAATTGTCCAGATTGAAAGGCTTAATGTGGCTAAAATGATAAGATTTGTGTTCGAAGGAGTAGGAAAAATTCTGGGAATAAGGAGAAAATGCTGGAAACCAGCATTTTCTTCTTTACCACAGTGTTTTCAAAAGCCTTGTTTTTATGTTGTAAAAACTCAGGATTATGACAATGTTCTCCAAAGCCTTCTTGCGTAGCCTCGTCAAAAATCCAAATTGTGTGGTAAAATGTTAACGAGGCCCAAACAAACAACTTCTGCCTTACCCAACAGGAGTATTATATAGCACCCTGTTTGATGGACTAGAAGGGGCAGAATGAGATGATGAAGATCCGCCAAGCATCTGTCGAGGTTTGGAAGCAGAAACCTGGAATAAATTTTTTGTATGTTTTCACAAACATGGCAAAAAAAGGATTGCATTACATCAGTTCATTTTCCTCTTTATATCTGATTAGCTCACCCACTCAGTACACAGGTGAACGGCCGGCGACAGTGTCTCAAATCATATAATGATTTGAGACACTGTTGCTTGCTGTTCACCTGTGAGCGACAGTGTTTCAAATCATATAATGATTTGAGACACTGTTGCTTGCTGTAAACCTGTGACTCCGATTTTAACTTTATACCAAACAACACAATTTTGGACTCATCCAAATCCAGTGCACTTGCATACAGCAAGATAAATGTGGCTAAAATGATGAAAATTGTCTTTAAAAGGGTAGAAAACACTGTGGGAAAGGGAGAAAATGTTGGTTACCAGCATTTTGTCCTTTTCCCCACTATGTATTCATACGGCCTTTTCCCCAGGGAGGTTAAAACTCTAGATTGTCCTGCAAAAGGTTTATAAAAACTTTTGGGCTCTCCCTAACTTATTAGCCCACCAAAAATTGCAGCATAGGACTTCAACACTTTCCCCTATGGACAAATTTTAGCCCCCTTCTAATTTCAAAACATCTGTAGAAAGAGTTTGAATTTGGTACAAATAAGCCAAACTTTCCCGATAAATGTAAAAAACATTGTGGGATAAGGACAAAATGCTGGTTACCAAAAAAGGGGCATAAATGGGTCAAAAAATATTTTGATGGTTACCTGCAGTTGTTGTATGGGTTCTTCACCTATTGATAGTTAACAACCAGTCCAAGTCTGAAGCACATAATTATGTTCAGTAATGACAGTTACATTGATGTCAAAATTCACTGGAAAAGAAGACTACATAGCTAATATGTTAAAAAATCCACTTACTTTGACTTTAACCACATTCATAAGACTCTTTGCCATACTGGCCACCTCAGGATAAGGGTCACTGACCAGCTGTAGGAGAGTTTTCCACACACTTGTGTAGACATTATTGAACATAATAGTGGATATTGCACTGCTAGAGACTGCCCTTGGCATACGTGGCTGTGGTGATAGTACATCCGGTGGAGGGAAACTGTCCATGGAACTGTTGAGACCAGAATGTGATGTGGTTGGTGGAAATGCTGACGTTGAGGAGGAAGTGCTTGTAGCTGTAATAGTTAAAATATTACAATAGTATTGATGGTAATTTTTCTTCCTTATTGATATAAATCTTCTTGATTCAAGTTTGGCCTAACTTATTAGGCTCAATTTCTTACATTGTACTACAGTTAAAATTGCATATGATTATTAATTCTTTACAACAGGACAAAAATTCATACTTGTACAAAGTAAAAGCATTTCCAGATGTCAAATTAGATAAGACTCAAATAATGGGATAAGTTCATGAAAGGGTAGATAAAATTGTGGGAAAAGGATAAAATGTGGGCAGAGAGTGGCAGCACTAGCTCCCACATTAATATTGAATTTTTAATTTCTTTTATGAGAAACATGTCTATAATTCTCTACCACACAATCCCAAGTTTTAATGACCCTGAAAAAGGTGCCTTTTAAAAGTATTGTAAGAAAAGGAGAAATAACTGTAACCATCATTTTCTCTTTTTCTCACAATGTTTTCTACCCTATCAGAGACAGAAATCATCATTTGAGATTCTTTCTATTTTTTTGTCTGCAAATCCTTTCAATTTGGACAAGTCTAAGATTTTGTCTTTTGGTAAAGAGTTAAATCAAAGCAGTTATTTATCAATAATCTTTCACTGGCAGAAGTCATATTATTCACTGCCAAAAGAATGTTCCTCCACATTTTTTATACAGTAATACTGGGGAAAGCTTAAACACAAAAGGTCAAAGAACAAAGCTTAGTGCATAAATATCTTACAGGAAGTGAGGAGACTCTTCAAGCTTCCACGGGATGCAGATTTCTTCATGGGTGTGGTAGAATTTGAAAATACACTATCTGAAAATAGGGATTGGGTTTTATATGATCTAATCTAAGGATAGTAGGAAATAATAGAAAGGAATAGTGCATAAAGATACAAATATATAGTCTACACTTGGCATACACACTTAACTCTTTACTACACAGTCACAAGTTTTAACGACCGTAAGAAAATAGGCTTTTGTAAACATTGTGGTAAAATGAGAAAATGCTGGTAACCAGCATTTTCTCCTTTTTCCACAATGTTTTCTACATTCTAGAAGAAAAATATCAGTTTTTAATTCACATCTAAACTGTTCTCTACATTTTTTTAAATTCGGACATGTCTAGAATTCTTTAGTTTGGTAAAGGGTTAATCCTTTACAAAACGACAAAATTTAAGACTGGTCCAAATTGAAAGCAATTGAAGACAACAAATTAAATGTGGCTCAAATGATGGGCTTGTATTTCATAGGGAGGAAAACATTCTGGGAAAAGGAGAAAATTCTGGTTATTAGCATTTTCTTCTTATCCAAAAATGTTTTCTTAAGGCTTCTTCCTTTGGGTTGTTGATACTCCAGATTGCTCTATACAGTGCTAATGAAAACAATTTCTTGAAAATGAGACATGTGTGTCCTACTTTAAGGATAACAGGATATAAAAGTATGGTAAAATGTTTACAGATAGGTACATATATTACATTTTATGCCCCTGCCATTCACAGCTTTAACCCTATGCCAAGCAATCCCATTTTTTTGATGACCTCACAGAAAAGGGCTTTTGAAAACAGTTTAATGAAAGGAGAAAATGATTTTCTCTTCTTGTCTAAAGTTTTCTTCACTCCCAAACACAAATCTCAACATTTGAGCAGCATTTAATTTGTCATCTGCAAATGCTTTCCATTCTGACAGAGCTAAATTCCTCCATTGTAAATAATGTTTACATTACATTTAAAAATTCTTTCTCCATTTGGACAAGTGCACCAGATGATTTTTCACCAAACAGCAAAATTTTACAATTAAAAGCATTTGCAGACAACAAATAATCTGCGTGTTAAAAGTGGAAGTTTAAAGGTGAAGAAAACATTGTGACACAATTGCCACAATATTTTCAGATGTATTCAAGAATTAAAACCTCAGTTCATGTTAATTGTCCATATTTCAAAGGATGTTTATGGAAGTCACCTACAACAAACTTGTTCATGTATCACCTAAAAAATTGTTTGATTTCTTTTACTTCTCACTTCTTTGTTTCTATAGCAGATAATCTACCAGTATAATCTTATGGTATATCATGTCTTGGTTACTTTCCTGGGCTTGTATTTGCTTTGAGCTGCATGTGGAAATTTCATATCACCCTAGACTGAAGGTCAAGCAAGATGTAAAAGTTTTCTGAAGAAGCCAGAAGCAAATACACACCACAAGAAAGTTACTAATATATGATATTCCTTTTATTATGTACCCTATAAACTCTTACAGCAAAATATTGCAATTACTGAGTTTTTACTTGAAATGGTAAGAAAATGAAAACAAACACTGGTAGAAAAGGTGAAAAACCTTTTTCAGGAATGGCAGGTGAATGTTATAACATAGTATTTTGAACAAACAAATTAGAACCCAAACTGAAAGCAGTCCATTTATGGGTTACATCATCAAACATAAATGGAACCTTATTTACCAATGTCTGGATAAAGATTTTTTTATGGCATGTCTGATTTAATCTGAGTGTGATGCAAGTATTTAAGCCATAAAATTTATATATATACATAATAATATCATCTTATTCTAATTCTAGTAAAATATGAATTTGGAGAATAGTGTACATGTACTCTGTAATTATGAATCACTAATCAATTGCATTAAAATTTCTCTTCTTTTAAGTCTTTTCCAAAACAAAATTTAAGACCTTAAAAAACCTTAAACTTGAAAGCATTTGCAGACAGCAATTTTGATCTGGCTCAAACACTGGACTAAAAATAAAACAGTGGGAAACATTGTGTAAAAAGGAGGAAATGCCGGTTACTAGCATTTTGCCCTTTTCCCAGAATACTTTCAAAAGCCTTCTTTATCACGGTTGTTAATATGTGGGATTGTATGATAATGAGTTTAACAATTCATATACATATACTAATTGGGCCTGCAAGGGTAAGGTTTCGGGGTAGGACTAAAAATATGTTCAGGTTATACCGTTTTTAAAACAGATCATTGCAGCAGACTGTATATTACAAAGTTTATCATTTTACTGCAATGAAATCTTGATAATTCAAATATGTGGTTGTTGGAATATATCAATAGACCATTTACATCATAATTCTGCCTTTAAATGGCCTAGAGGATGGCTTTTGAAATCAATGTGAGAAAAGAAAAACATTTTCTTTCCATCATTTGAGTCCCAATAACTTTGCAGTCTGCAATTTTTTTTTCAAATTGAACAAATTCTAAAACTATATACCTTGGTAAAATAGCCAGTGCATGTTTTAGTTTCAAAAGATTTTCCCAGAATCCAAATACACTGATTAGTTGAATTTATCTATTGATTTATAAAGGATAATCAACTGGTGATGTGTGACATTAAAAATCTATCACTAGAATAGGGTGTGATGTGGTTGAAAAATGAGTCCAAAGGACGAGTTTTTTAACTGTATCAAACCCCATTTGAGTGACAGGTTTTTGATATCACACACCACCAGCTGATTATTCTATTTACTATATTCCTAATTCTCCCTTTGCTAATAATTATCAAGAACGGTAGGTATACATGGAACATTTTTTTTTTTACAAATACATGATCCATTTTTTGCAGAAGCAGCTTTTGCAACAGATGACATAACGCTCGAGGGTTTGCGCATAAGTTACATCATCTATCTCTCCATTTGAAGGCATGCATTGTTTTGTACTTTCAATTCAAAACCAGCCATGGATATGAAATTAGAAGAAGAAACAGTTAACCCTTTCCCACACGACAAGTTTAAGACTTTCCCAAATTAAAAACATCTCCAGATGACAAATACTAAATTGGTACCAAAGACCTTAGGTTTTCTGACAGGATAGAAAACATTATGGAAAAAGGAGAAAATGCTGGTTGGTAGTATTTTCTCATTTTTCCACAATATTTTCCAAGAGCTCACTCCCACAATAGCTCTCTTCTTTTCTCGAAATGTTTTCAAAAGATTTCTCCCACAAGGACCCAGGATAGTTTGGAAAGATTGTATCGAAAATCTTTTCACTGTGCTATTGTTTACCAGAGATGTTTGAAGCAGAGACAGAAACATTAGACTGTAAGCAAAATTGGAAAAAAAAGTAGTTCTGGCAAACATTCTAAAACTGTATCATCACTAGTGATGTTATTCACTGTGAAAAACTGAAAAAAATAATACACCGTGAAATTCCAGTAATTCACTGATAGGAATATAATAAAAGCCTATACCACACCATCTTGAGGTTTGAGGGCCCTGCAGAAGGCTTTTGAAAGCATTGTGGGAAAAGGAGAAAATGCTGGTCACCAGCGTTTTCTCCTTTTCCCACTACGATTTCTACCCGTTTGAAAAAAGATACTTTTACTTCACCCACGTCAAATTTTTGTCTGTAATTGCTTTCAACTCGGACGACTCTGTAACAATTTTTTGTGTGGTAATGAGCTAAAGCATATCAGAATTATCAAGGTTTTACTGTATATCATGTATAATATAAAATATAAATATAGAATAATATAGTAGAGGATCACCACAGGGCATTATTTGCAGTTACCAGAATCATCAATGAACCCCCCTCCCACAAAGCAGAGATTTAAATGACAGAAATCGACCAGGCACCTGAGAGAGATTCAAGCATTTAGAAAGCAATAATTTCCTGAGAATGAGCACATTTTACTTAACCCTTCACCAGACAATGCCAACATAGTGGGAAATGGAAAGAATGCTGGTAACCAGCATTTTCTCTCCTTTTCACACAATGTTTTCTCATATAAAAACAAATCCTATCTTTTGAGCAACATTTAATTTGCTATCTGCAAATGCTTTCAAACTGGACATGTCAAAAATTTTCTCAAATGATAAAGGGTTTTAATAACTCTTTACAAAACCACAAAATTTTAGACTAGTCCAAATTGAAAG
This sequence comes from Hippopus hippopus, assembly GCA_946811185.2. Classification (NCBI taxonomy): domain Eukaryota; kingdom Metazoa; phylum Mollusca; class Bivalvia; order Cardiida; family Cardiidae; genus Hippopus; species Hippopus hippopus. The sequence continues at coordinate 70,696,890 of OX328096.1, forward strand.
CATTTGCAGACAACAAATTAAACATGAATCAATACTTTAGAAGAGTAGAAAACATTGTGGGAAAAGGAGAAAATGCTGGTACCAGCATTTTCTCCTTTTCCCACAATGTTTTCAGAAGGCTTCTTCCTCTGGGTCGTGAAAACCAGGGACTGTTTGGTAAAGGGTTGACTTTTTATTTATTTATGTTACTAAAGTACAACACAACTGTTGAAAAGCTTAAGGCAATATGAAAAAAAATTTGTCTTTCCTATCATCTTTTCTGAATCAATATGGGAAAAAAAATCTATTCCTTAAAATATGTCTCCTTAAGAACTATTTGTTTGTTTGTTTGTTTGTATACTGTTTAATGCCATTTTCAACATTATTTCAGTTATACTGATGCATCCAATGCACATATCAATGCTTTCCTGGAGTTTCTTTTTACCAGTACTTGGCACAATATTCTTTCCAACCCACTGGCTGCTTTCCCACATAATCATCATTGAGATAATCAGCAGTGAAAGAATAAATCCTGTCACAATGGTTATCATCAATCTTCAGTAAAAAATTGGCCTAGCTGGGGAACCAGCGATACCCTGTTCTCATGTCCTGTATGCTGCCAATTTCACAATACTCTTTAGCAATCACTCATCCTAAGAGATGTTGTATTTAAAACTAGCCTGTCGTACTAGAAGACTTTGTATTTTAAACCAGCCTGTGTGGTCATCTGTCAAGGGAAGGTGAAAATTACAAAAAAAAATGTGTAAAGTTACCAGTAGTCTTTTCTTGTCAGGCATCCAAAGTGTCAATAGAAAGGAGACAATTTCTAGACACATCGCTGCTCTGTAACTCGGATAAGTGACACAAAATAGTATATATTTAAAGGAAAGGATATTGTCTATTCTTAGTGACACCTAAAACATAGTGAAAAACGATCAATCACTTGTAAAACAATATGATAACTAAGGGCAAGAAAAGTCACAAGACTTAGAAAGCAAATATTAGTCAACAGAGCATTCTTAACCAAGAAGAGGTGTGCAAAAACAGCAGAAGTAATTTTCTTTAATTGCGTCAAAAAGCTGATCACTGACAAAGAAAGGGGACTCTGATGGGCATGTATCACACATCTCAGCACATGACCACAAAGTTGATAATGTGGCCAAAGTTTAAGCCTCTTAGGCTTGGATATTTTTCACATAATTTGATTAATTGATTGTATAGTGTTTGAAGCTATTTTTAACATTATTTCATTTATATCATGGAGGCCAGTATACTTATCCATGCTTTTCTGGAGTTTCTTTTCTCCAGTACTTCACACTATATCCTTCCCAAGCCAATGGCTGCTTTCCCAAATAACCATTATTGAAACAATGAGGTGAGAGAGGAATGAATCCTGTTGCAATGACTATAATCAATCCTTGGACAGAATTGGCTGAGCTAGGGACTCAAACTAGTGACTCCCTATTCTCAACTCCTGTGTGCTATCGACTGTGCAACTGAGACTCAGCTGATAAAATCTGAACAATACTGTATATTTAGAGACCATATGATGATGCTACATACAAAAGCATCGCTCAAAGAGTATTTCCATAGTTCTAGCTAGGTACAGTAAAGGCTACAATCTTGTACATATGACTTTGATCATTTGAACAGATATCTATTTCCTGCACCATAGGAAGTCTGCTTTGAAAAATTTGGTTTGCTTTTGGTCTTGAGTTCTGAGTAGTTAACTGAGGCAGTGGATAGACAGACAACAGACAATGACCAATCACAAATGCTACTCCTAGGTACTTTGTGCTAATGCAAACAGAAATTCCGGTGACAACAGGATAGCTTGCAAAGATAGGCAAAGAATTACTGTGTTTAAAGATTTTAGAAGTTTTCCTTTAAAACAAAGCTTGTTAAGAATAAAGCTCAGAAAAAAAAAAGTGAAACAGTGAACAGAAATTATACTGAAAAGAACCAATCAAATACTTTCATCAATCAGGAAAAATAAGAAAGAAAAAACACAACTGTCTTTTAACTAAGACTTGCTCAAAAGATATTTGCCAAAGAGAAACAAAAAAAAAAAAAAACCCCAATAAATCATGAAATTTCAATAATCAAAATACAAACAGATCTTCCTGCACTGTATATTATCAACAAAAAGGAATGTATTTTCCACTCAAAGCTTTAAGGAAATAGGATTTTAGATTAAACTTGATGAATGATTTGACAATCCCTTCTAATTTTTCAAAATAAAAATCTAACAGATTCAGGTAATTGTACTTTTCAATTAAGTTTATCAAAAATAAAACAAAATTAAACATGTGAATAATCTGAATTTAACTTCAATGAGTGTTCAACAGTTCTAACTAAGCATGCAAAACAGTATGACCCCATGTAACTTGCAAAACATTCTAACTACTAAACATTTCACAACAGTATTTTAACTTCAAGATGCAACTCTCTGCTCTCAGGTACCTGATGACCCTGGGGACACAAGATTCCACCCACCAGATACCTCCCCAGTGACAATCGCTGGGGTTCGATCTCTCTGTTTCTCGTCCTCCATCATCTGCTGGGCTGTGGCCGCAAACTGGGTTTCAAAATGTACTATAAGACCTCCAAATGCAACCACAAGTTCCTGAAATATAACACAGATCAGGGTCTGTATTCATCAACCAATTTTGAGAAAAATCTTAAGCTTATTCTCAAAAATTTTCTACATTTGAAAGTAACACAAATCCTGATTAGCTAAACCATTTGGTTTAGGCAATCAGAAGTTGTGTTACTTTCTAAATCTATAATAAGACAAAGAAAGAAATTAAGAACTATTAGTGAATACTGATCAAGTTCTTTTCACTGGCTTATCACTTCCATGCACTTATCATTCTTTTCTTTCAATACAAAAAATCTGAGATATGACCACCAAGTCCAAGAGGAAGAGACTTCATTAGGAAGGCTACAGCTGGTTTATTAACTTTTTGCCATCAATAAAATTTTAGATTTGTCCAAAATGAAAGCATTTGCAGGAGACAAAATAAATGTGACTCAAAAATTGAATTTTGGTTTTGGAAGGATAGAAAACATTGTTGGAAAAGGAGAAAATGCTGGTTACCAGCATATACTCCTTTTTCCAAATTGTTTTCAAAAGCTTTCTTTCTCAGGGTTGTTAAAAGCTGGGATTGTGTGATAAAGGGCTAAACCTTTACTAAACAATCTCTACCCTGAGGAAGAAAGTTTTTATAAACACTGTTAGAAGAGGAGAGAATGCTGTCATCCATCGATTTTTTTTTTATTTACTGCCCAAGATAAATCCCATTATTTGAGCAACATTTATTGCCTGCATATGCTTTTAATGCTGACATCAACAAATGTTTATATAAAAATTAGAACTGTAGGCAAGTATACTTGTATGGTTGTTGGCTTGTATGATTCAGATATATGGGCAAGTATAATTCACATCTACAATCATTGCCAAGTATCCTTCACATGCAGAATTACAAGCAAGTGAAAACCAGATGTAGAATTTTGGGCAGGTATATTTTGAATGCAGGCATTAAAAATGAAAATATGATAATAATACACAATGTTTTAGTTTACCCAGATGAGCTTATGATACATCTGTCTAAGTTTTATTTCTCTAAATGAGTATCAGTTTCAGCAGGAATAACCTCTATAACCCTTTACCACACATACTGAATTTTAACAACTTCGAGACAGAAGACTTTTCGAAACATTCTGGGGACAGGATGAAATGCTGGTAACCAGCATTTTCTCCTTTTGCCACAATGTTTTCTACCCTATCAAAGACAACTTTTAGCCACATTTAATTTGGTTCTGCATTAAGTTTGGGTTTTGACAGATCCAGTATTTTGAAGTGTGATAAAGGGTTAAATATAAATTACATTAAAGAGTATAATGGCTTATTTACTATGTAGTAGACTATTTATATGCTACCTGGTGTTAAAAGAAATCCAATTCTGCAAATCTTTTAGAGAACAGGGGTACCTTTCACTAAACTGCATAGATTTACACATTTTTTGGAGGATTGAATATACAATTGTATGATCCATACTCAAATGGTAAAGTTATGCAATTCAGTAAAAGTTATTTTCAGACTTGATGCTTACTTACAAAAACTGCATATGCAAATTTCATGTGTATGCAGTTTAGTTAAAGGTACCCCAGGTATTTGGTTTTCCTGTTACTATTTTATGATTGAAATATCTGTGAATATACTGTTTGACAAGAATCTAGCAACACATGTTTTATATTTTGCAACAAGAGCGGCAAATTGTTGCAAGATACGCCCGTCCCACTGCCATTTGTCGAGGGGGTATAATAATCGTAAAGGGCAGGTAATGCAACAAACATGTTTACCAAGTCTCAAGTCAATTTGACTTGAGGTGACAAAGTTCCGTTCCATACAAGCAAGAAATACTCCAAAAATGAAGATCAAAGTGGAATTACTCGAAATCTGCACTAGGTAGAGTTATTGTTCTTGCGCAATGTACTCCATAATATTGCAACAAACATGCATACCAAGTTTGAAGTCACTCTGACTTGAGATGACAAAGTTATATTCCGGACAAGCAGAAAATCCTGTAAAAATGATGATCAAAGGGAAATAACTCAAAGACAGCACAAGGAAGAGTTGTGGTTCTTTCGGACTGCACTCCGTATTATTGCAACAAACACACATGCCAAGTTTCAAGTCAATCGGACTGGAGATGACAAAGTTATGCTCTGGACAAGCAGAAAATGCTGTAAAAATGACAAAGGGAAATACCTCAAAGACAGCTCGAGGTAGAGTTATGGTTCTTTTGCACTGCACTCCGTATTATTGCAACAAACACAAATACCAAGTTTCAAGTCAATCGGACTGGAGATGACAAAGTTCTATTCTGGACAAGCAGAAAATGCTGTACAAATGACAATCAAAGGGAAATAACTCAAAGACAGCACCAGGTAGAGTTATGGTTCTTTCGCACTGCACTCCGTATTATGGCAACAAACACATATGCCAAGTTACAAGTCAATCAGACTGGAGATGACAAAGTTATGCTCCGGACAAGCAGAAAATGCTGTAAAAATGACAAAGGGAAATACCTCAAAGACAGCACGAGGTAGAGTTATGGTTCTTTCGCACTGCACTCCGTATTATTGCAAACAAACACACATGCCAAGTTTCAAGTCAGTCGGACTGGAGATGACAAAATTAAGCTCCAGACAAGCAGAAAATGCTGTAAAAAATGACTATCAAAGGGAAATAACTCAAAGACAGCATGAGGTAGAGTTATGGTTCTTTCGCATTGCACTCTGTATTATTGCAACAAACACACATGCCAAGTTTCAAGTCAGTCGGACTGGAGATGACAAAATTAAGCTCCAGACAAGCAGAAAATGCTGTAAAAATGACGATCCAAGGGAAATAACTCAAAGACAGCAAGAGGTAGAGTTATGGTTCTTTTGCACTGCACTCCGTATTATTGCAACAAACACACATGCCAAGTTTCAAGTCAGTCGGACTGGAGATGACAAAGTTATGCTCCGGACAAGCAAAAAATGCTGTAAAAATGAAGATCAAAGGGAAATAACTCAAAGACAGCATGAGGTAGAGTAATGGTTCTTTCGCATTGCACTCCGTATTATTGCAACAAACACACATGCCAAGTTTCAAGTCAATCGGACCAGAGATGACAAAGTTATGCTCCGGACAAAAAACTGGACACCGCCTGCCCGCCCAAACGGACGGACGCCCGCCCGCCCGCCCGCCCATACGCCATGGGTGATCCCATAATACGTCCCGTCTTCGATGGGCGTATAAAAATGAAACTCACATATGTTCTATAATGAAACCTATGCAACTGAAAAATTCAGAGGCAAACAGGGTTTGGCACTAACTTTTTCTCATAGGGATCCAGCCGGAATCCCCAACTTTATTATCTGGTTCGCCCCCCTGATTATCAGGGACCTCTCCGAAGTTACAAAAAAAGTAAGTTTTCATTGACCAACTTATTTTAATTGGATTTTTTTAGACTACATTAGATTCATCACCATTTTATATGCTTTGTTTTGTAGCATGGCTACATCATGAGCCAACAGATCATCATCCTGCACCTCTGCATCAATAATTTATTGTAATTTTGAAAAATTTAGGTGCAGATCACACACATTCTGATAATATGACCCAGATATTTATGGACTTTTTTGTGTGATACAATCAAAAATGGATAAATACAGATGGGCTATCAGCAAAGTATGTAGGGTCAATCTGGGTAAATACGGACAGAGGTATAATTACGGACACAAGCTGCATTTCCGAAAATCCCCGAGCCTATCTTTAACTTCAAATATTCTTGCTACTGTCTATTTAAAGCACCCACATCTTATTTCTGTGTCAGTGTGCTATTTCTGATGACGATTAAGTTTCCGTGATGATGCAAGCACATTTAACGTCACACATGACTTGCCCTTTCTCAATCGTGCTTGAATTCAAAGATTTGTGCTTCAACTCTGATAGGTACTTGAACACTTTCACAAATTATAGAAATTTTACACTATGCCCTTATAATGTTAAAAACTAAGACAAGTGATTGAAAAAACATAATAAATCATCAAAATAATGGCAAAATACACATTAGCAGAAATAAAGAAGAAAAAGACAAGTGTCCGTATTAAACCAGTCGTTTGAACACACTGTAAAATTACGGACACTTACAAAAAATATTTCTTCTGTGCTACAGAATTCTTCTTTATCAAATATTTGAAAAGGAGGATATCTATAGGGTAAATTGATAGCTTGAGTCGGACACAATCTAGAGTAGGGCGATTCGGATAATAAAGTAGAATGCGATACTATTCCGAAAATGGAGCAAAATGATCTTTCATTTCACTGCATTTTGTGACTATTATCCTGTGTTTGTGTAGGTCGTGTTAAATCTATTACTATCATTATCCATTTAGGCCACACCCAATCCATTATTTTATTAGGTTATGGCAGTATTATTCTTTTTAAAACATTATAGGGAAAGAAGACATAGCTTGTACTGAGCGATGCCGCATTTTTCCCACTAAAAGTAAGGTGTCCGTAATTTTCCAGTCTGTGTCCGTACTTCACCCCACATGTCCGTATTTACCTGGATTTGACTAAGTAACTTCAACAGCATTTTCGCAGTATCTTGGGCGAAGTAAACTGTACAGTATAGCGAAAATATCAAAGAGGAAAGTCGTGAAATGTTAACAAATAGGTTTTGGGGGTCATGGCTTTCAAACTGTAAGAGTATTGACTAACAAAGGTGAGCTGTGTAAAAATCGTCCGTATTTACCCGGATTGACCCTATGTGAAAAGAAAATAGATTTAGGCCTATTTCACAAAAAATTCAGTGGTGACAACTGTATAAGTACAGTGTAGTGCAATGGCCACCTTTCCTACAAAGCACTAAAAACATCTGCCAAGCATATCAGACACATATTACAGGGATCTGAAAAACGGGAACTATGGGTATGAGTGTCCCCAGACTTTTACCCTAAATTGAAAAACAAATGGGGTCCAAATGGTCAGGGGGCTAAAGTGTCAATTTTATCCACATCTAAAACGCAAAAAATTAAAACAAAGGTACAACTGATCAGCTGTAGAAATGGTAGAAATACAGTTATATCATGTATATCATGCTTTTTAATAGCGTGTTCATTGTTTTAAGTTACTGCATTAATCCAGTGACGAAGGGGCCTTATGATTAAAAATTCGTCAAAAAATATCCATTTGAAATCATCCTTCCAATTTTGCTGATAGGGGCGCTGACACTTTGTTTCATATGCGATTTGCATTTCTAGACGCTCCTTGGGAGTATTCTTTTTTTTTTCAGCAGGCAGAGATATGTTTTAAAAAGAATCTGTGCCGCAAAAACTCAATACAATTTCTGACTAAAACCGTAATAACCAGACGCTTGACAAAGCAATTTGATTTTAAAGAGCATCTCAATGACTTAGTAGGTTACAAGACGTTGTGATTGCGATTTAAGCGACATTTATTTTTTGACTGGTTTTTCTGAATATTTTTTAAGGACACAGCTAAGGAGGTTTCTCGTTAAGCTTGCGTTATTATATAATAAATCATCTTAAAAATTCACGGATCCCAATGGGATCCCAATCCTCAGACTTGTAGGATCCCTCCAAATAATTTGGGATCCTATGGAACCCGGGACACCTATAGCGTCGAACCCTGCGCAAAGTACAGTTGAATTCAGGAAAGCTTTGAAACTGACACTGAGAGTCAAGGTACTGATATTGGAAAATTGATGCTGGTACCTTCTTAAAATCACAAAATCTTTTACATACAAGCAAACTTAAACCTTTGTAAGATGGCAGCTTAAAATAATCTTTCACTACAGAAAATTACATTTTATAGCAAAAACCCTGACTACCTTTCTGACCAATGGACTACCATCTTGAGCCATGCTGACCAGTTTCATACCCACCGCAAGATCTATGCTGGTTGCATGGTCACTCTTTTCACTGACATTGCTTATAAAAGAGCCTAAAGCATACACTGCTGAGGCCCTCACCTACAGTAAAGATATTGTACAGTACATAATTGAGTGGCCGTCTGGAAAATCGGGTTTTACAGTATCTTAGTAATGCACTATACCATGCAAGTCATCACATAATTATGGACCAATAAAATCTATTTTGTCAAAGAACCAACTGAATAATGAGGTAGAATGGTCCTTGGATATGCAGAAAATTTATAACTAGCAACAAATTTTTGATCCATGTCAGCCTGCGCATCTTACACAGGAAGACTTGGGTCGATGCTTTTAGCAGATGCATTAAACCCCCTTTTCACAGAGCATGGCTCACATACATATAACATTCTCACATTAAACACTGACCCTTGTTGCATTCATTGTTTTTGTTCTACAGCACTCTAGATCATCCATGAAGGTTTGCTGTCAGAGCATTACCGCAAAAATAGACAATGCACATCAACAAAAAATACCCGACATCTATTTCTTGAAAACATTGTAGGAAAACGAGTAAATGCTGGTTAACCGCATTGTCTCCTTTTCCTACCAAGTTTTCCAAAGCCTTCTCCCTCAGTGTCACCAAAATATGTGATTGTTTGGTATAGGTTAAAGAGCTAAAAAATAGAGGCAATTATTCTAAACATTTTTCTGCTACATAACTTAAATAACAAAAATAAAATTATGATTTTGTGAATGATATAATCTGATACAGATAGAATTTGATAATTATAGCATGATTTGCCATTGTTTTTAAACTCAACTGCTAAGAAGACTTTGTGTTGAGTACTATTTCATCTCACCTCAGGTTCAGGGTCGTTTAGGAGTCTATAAATCTTTTCATGAGCACTATCTCTGACACCACACCATCTTGCATTGTCAAAGTTTGTCCACGTTTTGGCAAGACACAGAGCTAACCACTGCCTGAATAGAGCACTCTTGTCAGACAACTGCTCCTCAGTTAAACAAATAGCTATTACACTTCCTTGTAAGGCAGCTTCCTGAATAAAAAAACGGGAATAACAAAGGCATCCTTGTACAATAAAATATATACACTTGAATGTTGGAAATATTTATGAAATCAACACAGATCTCAATGAAAAAAGGCTTTAAAAGATGATCAGGAATAGTACCAAAATAAACAGAGTTCATCACAAGTAAGTGTTTTCACAAATTTTCAGGGCATTGAACTTAACAAAGGTCAATGTTAATGATTGAGTGTATGTTTTTAACGCCATTTTCAACATTATATCAGTTATATCATGGCAGCCAGTGCACATATCCATGCTTTCCTGGAGTCTCTTTTACCAGTACTCTGCACAATTTCATTTCCAAGCCACTGGCTGCTTTCCCACATAACCATCGTTGAAACAATGGTCAGTGGTAGAAGAAGAATGAATCGTGTGGCAATGACTGTCATCAATCCTTGGAAAGAAATTGGCCAAGCCAGGGATCGAACCCACGATGCCCTGTTCTCAAGTCCCGCATGCTACCAACCTGGGCTTGGCAGGTCAATGTTAAAATAACCACAAATCTATCAAGGTGTATTTGAATCATAAATGTTCAAGAAAAGTCATGGATAAATCACTATGTGTTAGATTAAAACTGAATAAATAAGTGCATATTTCTAGATCATTTGTGCTAATCTTATTGATGCAAAGACCTGCTTTCTCCTACACAGAAACATTAAAACCTTTGTCCCACTTATACTTACTTGTCCCTGTCTGTAATCATTTACAATCATTGCAAGTACAAAAGCTGCCATTGTTTTCTGTTTAGCCTGAAATAAACAAGCAAGTTTATCACTAATCACAATTAAAGTTCATTTAGCAGTGTGAAATTTCATTAGATTCAAAACTAGAACTGTTGTAAAGCATACCCCCCACCAGCACCTTGTCACTGAAGCAGCACAATCAAAGAACAGAAATAATTATCAAAATAAAGATCACATTTGACCTTGACCTTTGACCCATGTGACACAAAAAGAAGAGGACAACTTCTTGGATCATGGACAAATATTGTATAAAGTTTCATGATCCTAGGTCAAACAGCTTTTGAGTTAGAGCACTGAAATGATTTTCAAACAAAATTCACCTGTGACCTCAAGCTTTGACCCATGTGACCCCAAAACAATAGGGCACCTCTTTGGGTCATGAGCAGCACTTGAATAAAGTTTCAGGGTCCTAGGTCAAACAGCCTTTGAGTTAAAGCACAGAAACGAATAAAGTTATAGACGGACAGATTGACAGATGGATGGATGGAGACACAGACAGACGGACAAGAAGAAATCAGTGTACCACCCTCTACTTTGGTAGGTGGGGGGGGGATAATAAGGGAGCTCAGATAAGGATAAGTAATTTTACAGTGATATTACAAAAAAAAAGATACTGTCATATCAATTCATGTCAATTTTATTTGAATTTTGAACATTTAAGTTTTCGTTCATTTCATAGTTTGTGGTTTAATCCACTCTATACATGTACAAAACAACAAAATCTTAGACTTGCCTAAATTCAAAGCAATTGCAGACAACACAAGAAAAATTACTCAAAAATTGGAACTTATGTTTTGAAGAGCAGAAAACATTGTGAGGAAAGGAGAAAATCCTGGTTACCAGCATTATCTCCTTTTTCCACAATGTTTTCAAAAGTCTTTCTTCTTTGGAGTTGTTAAAACTTGGGACTGTTTGGTATGGGGGTCAATTCCATATGCGCAAAAGATGGACCATGGAATTAGTCCTTCACTAGGAGGTAGACACTTACTGGCATATAGGGATCTGCCAGGACCTTTAGAAAATACTGATGACCATTGTCCTTCACTAGATCTGCTTGACATGACTGAAAACAATAAACAAAATATATGTACAGCTAAAAGTTGATAGTAAAAACAGAAGAAGGTAAAAGAAATCAGACAATAGGGATTACAAATCAGGGTTTTCCATGACCCCCTGTTCCTTTGAAGTTTGATCCCCAAATTTTCAAAATGACCCCTAAAATTTATGTGTCCCTTCTTTTATCCATTTGAAGGCGATCAGATGACCCCCAAATGAGAAAGTCATGTGAAAACCATACAAATTGACTCAAATCTCTAGCTGTTAAGTACATAATGTTGATAATATCATTATCATTTTAGTCTCCAGAGAAGTGCACAAAAATTTTTCTTCAAAATAAAAAGTGCAGCAATGTTTCTGTTGCTCATAAGTGCAATCAACATATGCTTCTATACATTTGCTTATAGAAATATCAAACGAAAATCAAATGTTCCAATACTCAAAAAATTACACTAATTGCACATGAATATATTTTGATGCATCTCTTAAAAACTGACTATTGCAAGAAAATTCTATATTGGCAACAAAAGAAATATACAAATGTCCATAAAGATCTGTAGACCATTAAAAAACCTATTCTAACCCTAAGCAGTTGAGAGGATTTAAAATATTTGTTTGAAAAGTTGTTTCATCTGTACCATAAACTTAAGGCAAAATACAGTTGTTACAAAGTTATTTTTTCCATAGTCAACTGAATAGAGTATAGGTCATTCATTTGAAAAATATATATGATAGCTTTAATGCTACAACAATTATGATTATATAAGTGGTCAGTACTGCTGCTATTATATTTTCACATGACGTTATATTACAGCCGGAAACCCTTGAAAAAAATGATACATTTGAATTATGACATGTTAAAATGATACTGAGTTTACAAATATTTGAGTCTGTGAAAAGGAGGTTAAATGCATCAGCAAAAAGTATCAACCTAGGCTAACATGGGTCAAAACTTTTTGCTACTAGTCAATTTTCTGCATGTCAAAGGACCAGTCTACTACATGATTAAGTTGGTTGTTAGACAAAATGTGATGTCTTCCTTGGTACCATACATTAGTGATGCATTAAACCCCCTTTTACCACAGCATGGCTTGTTTACAACAGACATGTCTCTACAAAATAGATGATTCATACTTACACTATCCACAGACAGAATCTTTGCCCAAATAAATACAAGTAAAGGTCGCAATTCTCGTGCATTACTCTGCAGTAACTTCAGTACATAGGGAAATATTCCAACAGACAAGGCCTGTGATAAACAAATGATCATTTATGAGAAAGTTTAAATAAGAGCACAGCATGCAGGTGGCAACACTTGGCTGCAAAGTGCTTGATTTTCAGCGAAAATTCTAAAATAAAAAAAAGGGGCAAAACTGTGTAAAAAATACTTTGATGGCTATCTACCCCTGTTGCATGAGTTCCCTTTTTGATATTTAACAACTTGCCCAAGTTTGAAGTAAGCATCTTCAGTAATGACAGAAATATTACAAAGTGTCGAAGTCAGGACAACAACATAGACGATAATGCCAGGGCTTTGACATAACTGGTTTTCTTCGAAAACAGCCGAGCTAAAAACATAAATGGTGCTTCAACCTGTTTTCTGAAATTTTTCAAACAAATTAAAGTAACAGCTAGCTTATCTATTAGTTTGTTTGGTTTTACCAGAAACAGGCCAGGCTTTGTAATGCCCTGCCAAACGATCCCCCAATATACACAGGGAACAAGAGTATGGTATGCGGGTGCCAGTCCTCCACTGCAGTTGCTAGATTTTAAGTGAAAATTTAAACTTCAAGGGCATACCTGTTGCAAAATATCATGATGGTTACCTGCCTTTCTTTTATGGGTTCCCAAAGTTTGAAGGAAATTTATATCTTCAGTAAAAACAGAGATACATGTATTACAAAATGTCAAAGTTTTTGCTCCACAACGACAACAACAGGGCCATGAAAATACCTCTATTATTTTCCTCAAAAAACAGCCATGCTAAAAATGTTGGTAACCAGCATTTTCTCCTTTCCCACAGTTTTCTACCCTTTTACAGCCAAAATACATAATTCCAGCTACATTTAAAGCATTGTCTAAAAATCCTGTCAATCTGGACAACTCCAAAATTTTGTAGTTTGGTAAAGAGTTAGGGACAGATATAAGCTAAACACAATCATGCACTCAATAACTTTTTCTCATATTTAGCTAGACATATTTCCATTATCAATTACTCAAAACCGAGCAAACAAAGCTTGTGCAATATATATGTATGTGTACCATGCTCTTGCAAAAGGGGGCTTAATGCATAACCGTGATACATGATACGGCCCCAAATCATCACATAATTATGGATCCGTAACAGCCACTTTCGTAAATAGCTGACTTAATCATGAGGTAGACTGGTCCTTTGACAAACAGAAAAATGACCAATAGCGAAAAGTTTTGGCCCAGGTCAGCCTGCGCGGACTGCGCAGGCTGACCTGGGTCGATACTTTTCGCAGATGCATTAAGCCCCCTTTTCACAGAGCACGGCTCATATGTGTGTGTGTGTGTGTGTGTGTGTGTGTGTGTGTGTGTGTGTGCCATGCTCTAGCAAAAAGGGGCTTAATGCATCTTCCTCATATACTATACCAAACAAATCATCAATTATATTATGAATCCATACAATCCATTTTGTCTAACAAAATCTGGAGGCAGAATGGTCCTTGGATATGATATGCAGAAAATTTCAATCAGTGAAAAGTTTAGGCCTGTGCAGGCTGACATGGGTCGATATTTTTGGCAGATGCTTTAAATCCCCTTTTTACAGAGCATGGCTCATGTATTTGAGTACTGCTTTTTTCAACTAAAATGATCCATTATCATTTGATTTGCACTCTTGGGTCTACAACTATCAATTTAACTCCAAAAAAAACTTTTAAAAAGTTCTCCACCATGGAGACTCACACAGTTACTTGAATAACATCTACAGTAACATCACATTAACATAAAATCATTTTTTTCTGCCTAGGGTTATTCAAGTGATTTCTAAGTAAATAACCTGAACCTACCAAACTAACAGCCCAGGGTCCCAGATCTAAAAATCTGCCTAGCAATTCAAGAGCCCGTAACCTATGAACCTGACTCAAAAGGACTTGCAGGACAATTGGTAACTGTTCAGGGGGCATCCTAGACTCTGCGCCATATTTCAACCAAACATCAAATGCAGTCAATTGTTCCGTGAAAAAAGGGCTGTGTTTAAATTCAGCACTTTCATCTTCTAGCAATTTTGGAAGTTGTCGGAGGCATAAATCTAAGGCTAAATCCCACGCTTGCCTGAAAAAATAGAGAAAAACATACATTTATGCATGCAAATAACATTACGATAAGATTCTGAAGAAATGTGGATCAAAGAGCAGGTTACACAGAATGTGCAGTCTGATCTTGAATCTATGCTGTTCAGTATCGCAAAACAACTTTTCAATTGCAACATTTTGCTCTTTTCTGCTGTCCTGCTAAAAAGTCTTTTCATTTAGGTAGCAGTCTATAGGACAGATTAACACTTTACCACACAATCCTGAGTTTTAACAACCCTGAGAAAGAAAGCTTTTGAAAACATCGTTGGAAAAGGAGACTAGAAGATTGCCCAGGGGCAACATATCAAGCCCGCCTGGGAGAATTCAAAGTGGCACATCTACTCATGAAAGAGAATAACTGTGCCAACCTACACTGAAATCTACCCAGAACCTGGGATTTATGGCTCTAACTTTGAAGACATTGTGGGAAAAGAAGTAAACGCTGTTAAACAGCACCTTCTCCTTTTCCTGCAATGTTTTCAGCTGCCTTTCTTTCAAACCTAATTTGACTGATTCCAATTTGGACATGTCTCAAATTTTCTCACCTGATAAAGAGCTAAGCAATCAGAACATTTTTTTTTACTTTTTACAAGATATTACTTTATTTCTCTACAATGTTTTCAAAATCTGCACACTGATATTGTTCTTGGGAGAGAAAAGGGCTAAAAGACAAAAAAAAAAATGCTTCACTTACCACATGGGATGATGGTAGGTGGGAGGAAGTTTAGGCCCAGATATGGGAGTACAGTTGTAGGACCTCATTATTCTTTCTGCCAGCAGAAAGTTACGAAATAAACTTGCCACAAGTAAATCTTGTCTAAATAATTTCTGAAACAAATCTGAAAATATAAAAATATCAAGGGTAATTTCCCTTGAAAAATTGGTATAAAATATGGAATGAAAGGCATGAAATCAACTATGGAGCATAAACCAAATAATATGCCCTGATGCTACAATTCAACAATATGGATATAATCAAATTCATTGTGTACTAATTGCATGAGTCTAATCTTAAACGCGTAACTTTTTATTTTATATGAAAACAATAACATTCTATTGGTGAAATGAAAAAAAAAAAAAAAATGGACAAGAGATTTGTGTAATTATTCTAAAGGACTCTTTTAGAGTCTTGCAGTGATTTTTTTTAAGTACCAATCACAATAACATAATAAGAGCCAACGCAAAATATCAGCCTGAATTACAACACACAGGCATTTCTGTATCTGCAGGTTTGATTTTCTTCATTTGTAACAGAATCAAGACCTTGGTGAAGCAATTAATCTATGCAAAGTTTGGGCCAATCTATAATGGTACCAACAACAATGAGGTCATTGATAGAAAAATTTAGAAATAATGCTGGCATAGATCAGGAGTGGATGCCAACAAGTACCTACTAACCTCTAGGGAGAGTATTCCAGGCAATTGTATCTGTAATGGCAGTAAAAATCCAGTTTAATTCACCAAGCATTGTTCTACGATCATTTAACAGGCCAGGGACCCTGTAACATACAGTACAAAATTTATATACATAAATTGGACATAATTGAAAGAAAGAAATGCTAAACTCTTTAAAAGACTAAAATCTTCTGTACTTGTCCATATTTGAACATCTGTTGCCGATAACAGTGGCCCAAATGACCATGTTTGTGTATGAAAGGATAGAAATCATCTTGAAAAAGGAGAAAATGCTAGTTACTGGCATTCCTTGGTAGTAAGTTTGGTAAAGACTTAACTGACAGCAGAAATAGCTTTGTATGAAGTATAGATCCTTCCATTTCTACTGCTATGGAAATAAATGTTATTCTAATGTTTTTTTCTCTCAGCCTATTTCCATAACTAGAGGCGCTTGAGCGCCTGTATCGCTCCACAGGCCTGATATTTCTATAATGGCGAAAGGAAGTTTTTAACAATTATCATTCAATCCTGCATTTTAGCTCACTGAAGAAACAATTTGGTAGACAACCACCATAGGAACTTACCTGCAAAACAACAATGAAATCCAATGAATAGTTTTAGAGAAGAATTTTTTCAAAGATTTTACTTTATACCATATAAGGAAAATGAGCCTCCCATAAAAGCCATGTTTTTTGACAGATCTTTTTTTTTTTTAAGGAATTCTGTAAACCTGTATCTAAGGAACATTCCTGCAAAATAATAATGCTATCCAAATAGCGGTTTGGGAGGAGAAGATTTTTAAAGGTTTTTTACTTTGGTTGCCATGGCAACCAGAATTCTTCATGGAACACAATTATTTGAAGGAATTTGAAAGAGGACCACCAAAGGAACATTCTTGTGAAATTTGGTAAAAATCCAGTCAATAGTTTCTGAAGAGAAGTTTTTTAAAGAAAAAGTTTACGGACGCACGCACGCATGGACGAACGAACGGACGGACGGACGCACGCACGCACAGACGCACGCACGGACGCACGACGGACACAACGCCATGACAATAGCTCGCTGGCCTTCGGCCAGTGGAGCTAACAACAATGAAATCCAATGAATAGTTTTAGAGAAGAAATTTTTCAAAGATTTTACTTTATACCATAAAAGGAAAATGAGTCTCCCATAAAAGCCATGTTTTTTGACAGATCTTTTTTTTTTTTAAGGAATTCTGTAAACCTGTATCTAAGGAACATTCCTGCAAAATAATAATGCTATCCAAATAGCGGTTTGGGAGGAGAAGATTTTCAAAGGTTTTTTACTTTGGTTGCCATGGCAACCAGAATTCTTCATGGAACACAATTATTTGAAGGAATTTGAAAGAGGACCACCAAAGGAACATTCCTGTGAAATTTGGTAAAAATCCATTCAATAGTTTCTGAGGAGAAGTTTTTTAAAGAAAAAGTTTACGGACGCACGCACGGACGGACGGACGGACGGACGCACGACGGACACAATGCCATGACAATAGCTCTCTGGCCTTCGGCCAGTGGAGCTAAAAATACATGTACCTTTTACATCTCTACAATAGACATCTTTTGAAAACACTATGGAAATTGGACAAAGTACACATATTGTGTAACTCTTTACCAAATGACAAAATTTTAGATTTGTCCAAATTGAAAGCATTTGCAGACGACAAAATAAATGTGACTAAATATTTGAAACTTGACTTTAGAAGAGTAGAAAACATTGTGGGAAAAGGAGAAAATGCTGGTTACCAGCATTTTCTCCTTTTCCCACAATGTTTTCAGAATGCTTCTTCCTCTGGGTTGTAAAAACCAGGGACTGTTTGGTAAAGGGTTATGCCTTTACCATATGACAAAACTTTACTAGACTCTTCAATTTTAGAGTACATGTACTAGGTCCTGCTGATGACTTGACATTGTTGTGAATGACCTGAAGTTCTCTGACAGGGCAGAAATCATTGTGAGTAATGGAGAAAATGCTGGTGACAGGCATTTTCTCCATTTCCCACAATGTTTTCAATCATAAGTTGTGTTACTTTCAAATTTAGTAAAACTCTTGAGAATAAGACTAAGAGTTTCTTAAGAATGGGTGGTGAATACGGACCCACATCCAGATGAAAAGAGAGGCAGTGCATTTCTACTCTATAATAACTTGTTCCTCTACCTATCCAATATATCAGACAATTACTCAGTGTACCCAAAATACACTTGTTTGATGCAGTAAGTTAATATTACAAAGACAATAATCAACTGCATTCTGGTAATTCTATAAAATCTCAAGAGAATAAGTTGTCAGTTAAGAAAAAAGTTCAGGGAACAAGTTCTTTTAATGCAGTTGATTGAAAACTCAGTTTATTATACACCTTTCATTAAAATCTGTCAACTTGTACTGTTTTTATAAACTTTTTAGATAAAACTATGAAAATACATCACCAGATTTATAACTATCTATAAAATTTCTTCACTGATCTCAAGATACAGTACCACATAGATGAAGTGGAAAAAGCTGGATTTTATGCAAGAATTCTCTGAGGTTAAATCAAAAGACAAAGTTAATATGTTTAAAAAAAAACACACACAATTTTTGAAGCATTGTACTAAGGGTATAACAAGTCATATTTGTGGTTTCATGAGCTAAGAAAAAAATAATTACACAAAACTTACTTGTCCACTTGCTCTTGTGTCAAGCCTGGTACAAGACGATTTGGGTTTTGTAAAACATACCTGAAACAAGAAAACACAGATATCTTATGTAATTAGCAATCTACAAGCAGATAAAGCACTTCATTGTCTCTACACTCTAACTCAATTGTATGTACAAAAAAATCTGAGAGTTTTTTTTAAATCTTTACTAAGTGACAAAGTTTAAGACTTCATCCAATTCAAAGCATTTGCAGCCTACAAATCAAATATTGTTCCACTAATTTAAGTTGTCCATGAAAGTGTAGAAAACATTGTGGGAAATGGAAACAAGAGGGCCATTGGCCCTAAAGCACTCACCTGAGTAGTCATTTACAGTTGATAAAGCTGAAGAGATCCTACTTTAAATGATGTAAAACACACAAGTGAAAAAGACCTACTTTTTGACCCTAATTGGCCCAATTTCAAACTTGTCCAAGATACCATCAAGACAAACATTCTGATTTAGTTTCATGAGTATCAGGCTGAAAATGTGGCATCTAAAGTGCACACAGGGTTTTTCAAAGATTTGACCCAGTGACCTACTTTTTTACCTGATATGACCGAAGTTTGAATGTGTCCAAGATATCATCAAGACAAACATTCTGACCAAGTTTCATGAGTATGGGACAGAAAATGTGGCCTCTAGAAAGCATGCAAGGTTTTTCTAAGATTTGGCCCAGTGACCAACCTTTTCATCTGACATGACACAATTTCGAACTTATTGGAGATATTATCAAGACAAACACTCTGACCAATTTTCATGAGTATCAGAATGAAGATGTGGCCTCTAGAGTGCACACAAGGTAATTGTTGACGACCAGAAGACGGACAACATACGACGGACACAGCACAACCCCAAAAGCTCACCTTGAGCACTTTGTGCACAGGTGAGCTAAAAATGCTGGTTATCAGCATTTTCTCCATTTCTGACTGTTTTCTAAAGCTTCTTTCTCAGAGTCATTAAAACTTGGTTTGAGCGGTAATGCTTTAAAAGAGACTAAGTTAACCCATTGGAATGCAAATACAACTTTTAAGGCCTTTTCTAAACACACCACAGAACAAGAAGGTCACCCCACTACAACAAGTTGAGCCCGCCGATGGGGAGCAAGTAGAGAACCTCATAAGCTGCATTAAGTCTTCGGAAAAAAAGTAACAAATCACTCAATGCACATCTATCTTATTTCAGATGCCTATGTTTTCAAATCTGCATGAGGATAGGAGTACTGTATTCCCTATTCATGAACAAGTAGAAACTTAATTCTATTATGTTAAGTTTATAATGTGACCTTAACCTTGGATATAAATGATCAAATATTTTAAATGGCACATTTTCTCATGAAGGAAAGTAATTGTGCCAAATTACAAGATTGTGTAGTAAAGGGTTAACTCTCACCATCTGAGAGCTATTTTGATTGGTGTAGTGAGACATGAGGTAAACAGGTCAGCAGGTAGTTCCGAGTTCATGGGCAACAACTCATTGGCTCCACATGCTGCTAGCTGGATACAGTTTTTGACAGAAGGAGGTGCTGTAGATGAATGACCATTTACACTCTACAAAGAAAACAGCACAGAAATTAAAAATTGATATGACCAGTAACATAATTGATAAACACTAAGACTAAAACTCTAGCATTTATGTCAGGTCAAATCATAAACAGAAAACTTGTCACACAACTGCGGCTTCCATAATTATTTCTGTCCAAGGCTTACTTTGTTTGAGACTATATAAAGCTTATTCACTAAAAACAACAATACAACTGTTTTAACAGACAGATTTTGATATTATTGTGATAAAAGAGCAGTTGCCTGTTACAATGAAATGTCCCTTTTCCCACATTTCTTTCCATAACGTTCAAACATTAAAATTACACTTACTGTTAATTTCAATATATTCCTCAGATTTCTAGTTACAGGTATATTTAATGCTTTACCACACTACAAAATTTTACGCTTGTCCAATTTAAAAGAACCTGCTGACAACAATATAGATAAGGCTCAGATAATTTGTCTTTGTAAGGGTACAAAACTGTGAGTAAAGGTCAAAATATTGGCTAAAAGCATCTTTTCTCCTTTTCCCTCAATTATTTCTACTCTTTCACAGACAAATCAATCATTTTAGTCACAGCCCATTTCTCATCTGCCAAGCCCCAGTAGCTCAGTTGGTAGCATACAGGACTCGAGAACAGGAGGTTGCTGGTTCGATCCCCAGCTCAGCCAATTTGGTTCCGAGAACTGATGATGGTCATTGAATCAGGATTCATTTCTCTCTTACCTGTCTTGGCAATGTTTATGTGGGAAACCAGCCAGTGGCTCGGAAAGAATATTGTGTGGAGTACTGGTAAAAGAAATTCCTGGAAAGTATGGATAGGTGAATTGGCCACCACGACATGACTGAAATAATGTTGAAAACGGTGTTTAACACAATACAATCAATCAATTACCCATTTCTCATCTGCAATTGCTTTAACTTTGGACAAGTCTAAAACCTTCTTCTTTGGCAAAGATTTAATACTTACAGTAGCTTCTTGTTCTCTCTGCACAGAGAACTGTTTGTAAAGCTCTACAATGATACCAGCATGTGAACAATCATACACATATATAGATGGACTTCCCATCCAGGTCTGTAGGTCATAAATAGACAGGGGAATATACTGTGTGTAACTCTGGAAAGAGAAAGACATGGTTTGATAAGTTACTGAATGTCGACAATTGAACAGGGAAATAGCTATTCAACTGTCACCATATTTGAGTATTTACAAAATTTGTACATTCATCACTGATCATTATAAATGAACAGTATTTGGGCAAAAGGGGGTTTAATGCATATATAATATGTGATACATCATGCCAAGCAAGTCATCATATGATTTTGAATCAAAAAAATCTTTTATTGTCTAACAAACGGACTGAATCATTAGGTAGACCGGTCCTTTCACATGCAGAAAATCAACCCATAACAAAGAGTTTTGACCCAGGTCAGCCTTAGCAGTTTGATACTATTTGAAGATGCATTAAACCCCACTTTTCACAGAGCATGGGTCAAATATGACAATGCATCTTTTATCATGTTGACAATTTCCTTCTCATTAAGAACATGAGATTTTATCATACTGCAAAGAAATTTCTGGCGATCTGATTAGATAATATGCCCTGTACATACATTCATGTACACTGGCACAATCCATGTAAAGGCAGTTTCCCTTTTGAAGGCCCTGTATACATGACTAAACTTTCAAAACAACATCCAAAATGGCGGCATCTATCGATACGAGCCGCCCACAAGACAAACATGTGTAACTCAAACATTGTAGCGTTAAAAGGATAACATAATTGTCATTTGAGGCAACTAATAATCATTAAAATGCACAGTTGCTTACCCTGAAGTTGTTTCAATCCACGTTAAAAGAAAACTGCGTCAAATGCCTATCTTAGTGACATCATCCAGTTCATTCACCAAACTTCACGTTTTACCAAAGTTTCAGTGACGTCAATTCCCAGTGAAGTCACTTTTTATCAAACTTGGGCACTCAGAAGGGAAATACGATTTCGTCAGAGTACTCATTTCCTGAGTACATAAAACAGGGAAATTTCGCCGAATACACGTTTGAATGGTAAAACTTTGCAGCATGATAAATTCATTGTATGGTCAGGTGGCAGGGGACTTGGAAACTTGTTCACGGCTGTGGCAAATCATGTCGCCCAGAGCCTAAACTTGTTCACGGCTGTTGCAAATCCTGTCATCACCTCGCCTTCGGTTCGGGGCGACACGATTTGCCACAGCCGTAAACAAGTTTCCAAACCCCTGCCACCTGACCGTACAACTAATAATGTACACCGATTTTTCTTTAATGTTGAAAATCACATTTTTTGCAGTAAAATTTCACAAAGCAATACAGTTCACCATTTATATGACAAAGGACAAGTTTTTTTATGTGTGATGTAAGATCTGTAATACCTTCTCTTAGACTTCATATCTTCATCATAGTATGCTAAACTCAAGCTCAAATCAGTTCCTTGGCATATCAAAATCAACAGGGAAAAAAACAAACTTAATGTTGAATTATCTAAGTTGTAGATTTTTATCCCTGAAGAAACATGGTATAAAACATACTCTAGTCTCCTGGTTGTGAAAAAGTTTGACAAAGCCAAATATGGGTATCCAGCATTTTCTTTTTCCCACAATGTTATCTTTCAAAAAGTCTTCTTTCTCAGGATTGTAAATACTCAGGGTAAGTTGATTTATGGTTAAATGGGGATACATGTAGAAAGTATACCTTGTTAAACACCCATATTTCTCCATTGATAGTAGGTTTGGGCACACCATGTCCATTATAATGGAAAAGGACTCTCTCCTCCTGAAATACATAATGATCATTCCATTTACATTTTTATAATTACACACAAAACCATAATAACACAAAAAGGACAATCAACAATTGTAAACCATTAGGCTCCTTCATGTGATCCAGTGTGCTATGGGGTACAAAGTAGGTGAAGATCAGATTGCAGAAAATGAGCAGTCTGATCTTGAATCAACATTGTCTGACACACTGAGATTTATGAATGGAAATTCTAAAATATATGTGTTTGAATTTCTGCCATTGGAAATGGTTAATCATTTAGCAATTTAAAGACACACTAGTAAACACATTTGAACAGATTTATAGACACACTAGACCAAAAGTAAACAATTTGTGAAACAATAAGCAGACAAATTTAATTCATCATTTAATAGTATGGATTTTATTTTGAGTTCTGATATTTTGTTACAGTGCAATCTGACAAAATTCCAGTTTCTGGCAGAAAATGGATTCTAAAATTCGAACAAAAGTCTGGCAGAAAATGTATTCTAAAACTCAACAAAAGTAGTAACTTTTGTTCTAGTTTTACAATACACTTTTAATTACACATTATCAGACTCATGATTATATCCATACTTCTGTCATCTGTGACAAATTCCATCTTTTGAGCCATGTCTGATATGTCTTCTGTAAATGCATTTAACTTGGACAAGTCTACTATTTTGTGTGAATGTCACAATATATCTTGCAGTGTAGGTAAAAACAAAAACTGCATGATCTGTGCCTTCTGATATGTTATGTTGGTCTATTCCTGGCATCTTCAGAATACAAAATTTAAAACCAGTTACTTTTGAAAGTATTCATAGACAAACACGTAAATTTGGGTCAAAATAGGAGATTTTCATCTTTTAGAAGCAAGAAAAGCTTAGCAAGAAAAAGGAAAAGTACTGGTTACCAGCATTTGTTCCCACCACCCACTATTTTAAAAAGCCTTCTTCAAAAAGGTCATGAAAGATGGACTTGTTTTGTAAAGTGTTAAAGACTAATATGTTCAGTTTCAAGAATCACAGAACAAATAAATATGCTACAGAGATTGAAAATAGCAAAAAATGCATCAAATATATGAAAGGATTTGAATACAAGGAAATGTTCTTTCTACCTTTGCATTCCGACGAAGAGAAGTGCATAGCTTTTTGACTTCATCCACTGTTGGATCTAGAGTCTGCTTGTACCTGGCTCTGGGCTGCCATCTCTCATACTGTTTCTGTAGATTTGCTCCGATTGTTTCGAGAGATTTCTGTGGGCTTTGTGCAAGGGGATCTAAAAGATGTATATAAATCAATCTTCAGAAAAAAGGATTACATCATGGCAATATAACTTCTTACATTATAATCAGTATTTTATATGAGGCTCTTAAAATCTATATGATTAAAGTCCATGAGTCGGGGTCATTTCGTATAATACCTAATTCTTTGTGATGCATGTGAGAAAAATAAACAGTCAGTGAATTGGAAAGAAAGTTGTGTCAGTACTGGTGTGAGAAATCCAGGAAAACACATATGTAGGTGTACTGAATGCTGTGATATGACCTAAGCAATTAAAACAGTGTTAAACTCCAATAAAAACAAATACAAACAAAAACAAACAAAAATATCATACCAATCCAACATTCCAATCTAGCACATGGGGAAGTTTTAACAACGTCTGGCGGATCAACACCAACATTTAAACACAGCACAAGGGCAACACTGACAGTTTTCATCTGTAAAGAAATTATCAAATAAGGTAATGATGTTTAAATCATAAAGTAATTGATTACAGTCTGGGTCCATATTCACCAACTATTCTTAAGAAAGTTCTTAGTCTTATTCTCCAAGATTTTCTAAATTTGAAAGAAACACAACTTCTGATTGGCTTAACCCAATGGTTAAATTTTAATTTTTTTAAATTTCCAGATATAATATAGGCCTACAGTCTGAAAGACATCAGCGGCTTATACACTATTTACCAAAATGGAACAAAAGGGGCCAGGGCTCAGGATCAAGCACATAGCACAAAATTGGCAAAAGTCATTGAAAAAGAAAAGTTACTGGCAAGGTTGGGCGGTCGAAACCAGGGGCAGTTTTAACTGGTTAAAACCGCCCCGGTTAATACTCTAAAAGTGATCAATACTGGTCAATAGTGGTCGATTGAATATTTGTAGTGGTCATTTGGAAATTTTGATGGTCAGGTGAGTTTTAAGAGGACAGTTTTGCTATTTAGTGGGCGATTTATTGTGGGGATGTTTTTTTTTGTTCTCAATTTGGTTGAATTTATCAACATGTAAGACTTGATTTGAGTGAAAAAACTGTTTAGTCCCTTCCAAGGGTACTCATCAGCTGGCTTTTGCCAGTTTTTCAATAACTGTGTAGAAGTTCCAAATAAGGTCTTTAGGTTTCATTTCTGAAACCTTAATTAATTGCTTGATGATAAGATATTATCTTGATTGCATATAAGTCAATATTTCACACTTTAGGAATAAAGCCTGGTGTCAAGTATAATACCCCAAATAGGGACACGTGATTGGTCACTTTAGTAATTAGATTTAAGCCACACCCACTGGGGTAGAAAGGGGGCATCTTTTACACCTTTTAATGTATTTTGGCAGTAATTTAAAAGTGTAGGAAGACAAATATATACTTCAAAGACATTAATGTATCCTTAACCATTGTTTGGTTAATCAGTTACAGCCTTCTTCATGTGTATCTCAATATTCCTGAGGATTAATGAAATGTGTATTTCACATGTTTGCTTATGGGTGACACTTTTTGCTGCAATTTTACATGAAAACTATGTATTAGCTGTTTTTTGATGCTACCTTTGAACTTTTATGATCAAAGACATATGTTGAATAATCTATATTTTGTTTGTGGAGGGGGGGGGGGGGGAGAGGGGGGAGGGAGGGGGAGGGGGAGAGAGAGAGAGAGATGTAAAACTATAAACAGTTATCAAACCTATAAGAAATGATGATAGATAAAAATTGTTTTAATGAAGAGAACCTAACTGTATATAAGTTCAAGTAAGAAAGTCAACCCAATCAACCTCTTCAGTTAACCAGCAATAATGTCCTTTAAATTATGATTAAATAAACAAGAGGGCCATGATGGCCCTGTATCGCTCCACTGGCTATTAAGTAAAAACACTACAAGCCAAACATTACAATATTCAGCAAATTGATTTCAAATTGAGGACATGCAAACATTTTTCTATCTAATCCTACGAGAAAGTTGTGATCCATGGGCAAAGCCAATTTTGATCGCAAAGCTATAATTATTTGAATCCTGGTGGAGGTCCACAATATAAAGCCAGTGGAGCTAAAAAACTTGTCTAGCACCAATCATGTATCACTGCAGCTTGATAATCAAGGGAGGTAAATAGTAACGAACTTTATCTTTCATAAAAAGAGTTATTTCCCTTGATTAATGTTTAAAATGAAGTGACAATATTTTGAAGCCCATGTTACACTTGCGATCCCTGGAATGAAGGCAATTTTGACCCCAGACCTACAATATGAAACTAGAATGTGTGGTTATAAACAAAAAGATTTTTTAATCTTGCCCAATAAAAAGTCATGTAAAACAAGTTTGCTGAATAAAAGGCCCTGTAAAATATGTGATCCATGACACAGGTTTATCAAGTTTTCACTATAAAAGCCAATGTAAAACTTGTGACCCCTGGTGTGGAGTCAAACTTGACCCCCAAAGTTAAGATTTGGGCCCTCTTGGTAGAGGCCTATTATATAAAGTTACATGCAAAATTTGGTAGCCCTAGGCCTAAATATGGCTATGTACAAGTAGATTATTAAAGTTTCCTTATATAAGACCATGTAGAACTTGTGACCTCCTGGGGTGGGGCTACATTTGACCCCCTGGGCTATAATTTGGGCACCCTTGATAGAGACCCCCTAGATAAAGCTAAATGCAAAATTTGATAGCCCTAGCCCTTATAGCTAGATGCGAAAGATTTTCCTATATAAGCCCGCCTATGTAAAACATGTTACCCCCCGGGGCAAAGTCAAATTTGACCCTCGGCTATAATTTGGACACCCTTGGTACAGGTCCACTAGATAAAGCTACATGCCAAATTTGGTCGCCCTAGGCCCCATGGCTAGGTCAAAGAAGAATTTTAAAGTTCTCCCTATATAAGCCCATGTAAAACTTGTTATATAAGCCCATGTAAAACTTGTTACCCCCGGGCAGGGCCTAATTTGACCCCAGGGCTATAATTTGAACAATCTTGGCAGAGGTCCAATAGATAAAGCTACATGCCAAATTTGGTAGCTCTAGGCCCTATGGCTAGGTAGAAGAGGAATTTTAAAGTTCTCCCTAAATAAGCCCATGTAAAACTTGTGACCCCCGGGGCGGGGTTAATTTTGACCCCAGGGCTATAAATTGAAGAAACTTGGTAGAGGTCCACTAGATAAAGCTACATGCCAAATTTGGTAGCCCTTGGCCTTACGGTTTCAGACAAGAAGATTTTCAAAATTTTTCAGTTTTGTTGCCATGGTAACCAGAGTTTTTGAAGGAATTAAATTCTTTCAAGAAATTCTGAAGAGGACCATGGCAGGATCATTTCTGTGAAGTTTCATCAAAATTGGATGGGTAGTTTCAGAGAAGAAGACGTTTTAAAAAAAAGTTAACGCACGGACGGACGGACGCACGGACGGACGGACGGACGCACGACGGACAACAGGCCATGACATAAGCCCGCTGGCCTTCGGCCAGTGGAGCTAAAAAGGACCTTATTGATAAAAACTACAATGCTGATGATAATATTTAATATACCTTCATGTTCAGGATGTAGGAGGAAAGCTTTCAAGACTAATTCAAAAACAGGACTGGTTTGTAAGCCAGTGATTTAATCGACCCAATCAACCACTTCAATCGACCAATATTGACCGGTTATAACCAGTTAAAACCGCCGTCCCGGTCAATACTGATATTGACCGTCTTTTTGCCAACCTTAGTTACTGGTAGGCAGCCATTGGGTAAGGTCGGTCAGTTAACCTTGAAACACAGGTTTTTTTTTTTTCTGGCCTTATGAAAATCATACCCAGTCTGAGAAAATGAAACAGTCAGTCGGACTGGACCATTTATGACTGACTCTCCAATACTTAAGTCCATTTACTGTGAAAATTTGCACCATAGCGAGGAAATAAAATGCTTAGTCAGACTGGTCTGTTTAAAACTCGTTCTCAAATCAGAATGACAGGTTTGACACAGCAAACAAGATCTCTCTTAGAATAAAAAGTAAATACTGGAAAAAAGGAAACGTCTAGGTCTATCTCTGATTTCAGAGTTGAAACAAAGATCTTGTAATTTCTTATTCAGTTCACAACATGTTAATAGCTTTCATTTTTACGAGCCTACCACTGCGTTGATCAAATTTTGTCAGTGAAATTCCTTTTAACTTCCTTTGTTTATCTTATTGATGCTGGATATTGGCAGACTTAGTACAGGTAAATGTCCCCAAAGGCGATGTTACTTTCTGACTGGTCACCTCTGGATACAGGGACAATCAAGACAAAATCAGTTGAAAGCTCTGCACAGATTTTGTGCACAAGTTTGAACTCTTATAATTTCGCAAATAGAGCACAAAACTATGAGTTAAACATACCTGTTGCTTGCGTATTTAATAACCCTTCGTTTGAAATACAAATATTTTCAATTTAAATGCTGAACATAAGAGAAAACCGTGCATTTCATCTGTTACTCAAGTTGTTTGCGTTCCCGAAAACAAACAAAATGGCCGCTACGCACTATGAATTTCATCAGTTCTGAGATTTACATGTTATAAACGACTTCTACAAACTCTTCACGTAATGAAGGGTTTAATAATTTGTCTTTGGTCATGTTTTTTTACTAAAAGTTAATTGTATTTCGCTGCAATACATATTAAACCGACGAAACAGAAAGTCAGTATAGCGCTCTATCTTTGCTACCGGAAAATTTACTATGGACTTGAGATGGTATGCTGTACAGTAATTGTCCAAATATGAAAAAAATCACCGTAGCATCTCATAATCAGGGTTCCCGCTGGACTTCACATTTGGCGCCATTTGGGATAGATTTTTAAATGTGGCGCAAGAAAATGCCGATTGGTGAAAATGACTGGCGCCGATATTTCTCATATATCTGGATGACGTACATTTTGATATTGGTCCCCTTCACCGCAGTGCGTGGAGGCGTTACAGCCAATTTCATCGATAAAGTTGAAATAAATCAGCAGGAATAAACTACGGCATCGACGTAATCCAAATTACTTCATAAATCGATGTCATTTACACCTGACTATCCGAATATACATACACTTTCGAAAACATAAACTTCCGGCTACTCGTCAGTTAACTTGGAAAAACTGTAAGAAAGTGAAAGTATTGAAGTCCAGTGTCCCATATAAACCATGAATGTTACTAAATGTCAAAATGACTCATAATCGCAGGTAAAATCGATAGATTCTGTATTTAATTAATATACAGCTGGTTTACGAAATGCCGACCATGTCGGCACAGACTAAAACCCAGACGGTTATGTTATCATTGTCCTCAAAATTTTCTAGGTCGTTTTTCCTGCATTAACCCTTTACCATACGGCAAAATATCAGACCTATCCTAATTGAAAGCATTTCCAGACAACAATGTCAAAGTAGCTCAAATGACCAAATTTTTCTTTGATAGGTTAGAAAACTTTGCGGGAAAAGGAGAAAATGCTGGTTACCAGCATTTTCTCCTTTTCCCACAATGTTTTCAAAAGGCTTCTTTCTCAGAGCCGTTTAAAGTCGTCATTGTGTAGTAACGGGTTAATCGCCCACCTTTCTAAAAACTTGTTTGGTTTTTAACATTTTAACTTCTGTATATTTCAAAATGTAAATAGTCCCCTCATGAAATTTTTTTTTCTAGATTTTGAAATTTCTCTAAATGATAAATTCCTACTTTTGTTATAATTTTTCTTTTATTGACTTTGTTGTTTGGTTTGTACCAATTTAACTTCTATCTGTTTCATAAAAGTCTCTCTTTAAAACTTTGTTACAATAGGAGAGATGGTTATCAATGACCTAGTTCTGCTTTTGTCACAGTGATTTTACAAACATTAATGACAGATCTACTTAAACTTAACCCTTTACCAAACAATCCCTGATTTTTACGACCCAGAGGAAGAAGCCTGCTGAAAACATTGAGGGAAAAGGAGAAAATGCTGGTAACCAGCATTTTCTCCTTTTCCCACAATGTTTTCTACTCTTCTAAAGTCAAGTTTTAATTTTTTTTGTCATCTGCAAATGCTTTCAATTTGGACAAGTCTAAAATTTTGTCGTTTGGTAAAGAGTTAATACATAATGATTTTTCATTGTTAACAAAACTAATTTTTGGAATATATTCACACAATAAACATAGATACAAGTAATTAAATCCTAGGTTGGCGTTACGGATCGCCAAAATCGCCATTGGCGATTTAATTTTACCGCTGGCGACTATAATCGCCAAAAGAACTGATATTGGCAATGGTTAAAAATGTGATGAGATAAAATTGCCAACAGTGAACATCTGATCAGTTTTCTATATTGAACACCTCCTAAACTGTGAAATCGGCACGCATCAACTTGATTATCATATATACCGGGTATCCTAAGCTGGTAACCCTTGTATCTCCCTTAACCCTTTACCAAACGACAAAATTTTAGACTGGTCCAAATTGAGAGCATTTGCAGACGACATATCAAATGTAGCTGAAATGATGTTAATTGTCAGTGAAACTGTAGAAAACCTTGTGGGAAAAGGAGAAAATGCTGGTTACAAGCATTTTCTTCTTTTCCCACAAGGTTTTCAAAAGGCTCCTTCTTCAGGGTCGTTAAAACCAGGGATTGTTTGGTAAAGGGTTAACTATCCGATAGACGAAGATCCGATTTCCCATTGCCAGTTATCGGGTAGCTCGTTCTATAAATAGATTACATGAACAATCGCAACTTTTTGGACGCAATGGGGCTGAACAAATTAATGGAGTCATTTGTCAAGTAAATTTGACAACATCGATTATAAATGTTTTTTTTTTCTGAAATACTTGACCTTTTAAGCTTTATGTGACTTTATTGGATTCTTTTCCAGAGAAACTTTTTTTTTTCATAAAAAGTAATGGATGCTAGATCCATATTTCGCCAAATGAGAAATATTGTTGCCAGATAATTTTTGGCGATCGGCAGTTTCAAGAAAGGCTAAGTGTGGAACGATATTTCTTGAATCATTTGAAAGACAAAACAGATACTGTCAGTACATGTATTTTGTGATGTATTTTAAAAATTGGATCATACATATCTCTTGCAATGCATGATCCAATTTTTACAAGCATTTTCTCCTTTTCCCACAAGGTTTTCAAAAGGCTTCTTCCTCTGGGTCGTTAAAACCAGGGATTGTTTGGTAAAGGGTTAACTATCCGATAGACGAAGATCCGATTTCCCATTGCCAGTTATCGGGTAGCTCGTTCTATAAATAGATTACATGAACAATCGCAACTTTTTGGACGCAATGGGGCTGAACGAATTAATGGAGTCGTTTGTCAAGTAAATTTGACAACATCGATTATAAATTTTTTTTTTTCTGAAATACTTGACCTTTTAAGCTTTATGTGACTTTATTGGATTCTTTTCCAGAGAAACTTTTTTTTTTCATAAAAAGTAATGGATGCTAGATCCATATTTCGCCAAATGAGAAATATTGTTGCCAGATATTTTTTGGCGATTGGCAGTTTCAAGAAAGGCTAAGTGTGGAACGATATTTCTTGAATCATTTGAAAGACAAAACAGATACTGTCAGTACACGTATTTTGTGATGAATTTTAAAAATTGGATCATACATATCTCTTGCAATGCATGAAATTAATGGTTGGTCTGAAGAAAATCAAATAGCTGTTTAGCAGACGGCATATATGTGGACTCGTCCAGATTGAAAGAATTTGCAGACAACAATTAAATGTAGCTCATGAGGTGTTTGAATTATGCATTTGCTATAGTAGAAAACATTGTGGGAAAAGGAGAAAATGCTATTTACCACCATTTTCACCTTTTCCTAGCATTTGCAATAGCCTTCTTTCTCAAGGTTGTTCAAACTGGGGATTAAGTGGTGAAGGGTTAGGCCTGATTCTAATATATACACATAGATCTATTGTTGAATTTATGAAACTTTTAATCATTCAACAGCCTACAAGCACCGGAATTTGTGGCCGACTTTTGACGTTTCAATACTGGACTCTCTATTGTATATAACTGTAGTCTACCATCAGAAATATTTAAAAGAACTCAAAGATTTTAAGATCTACAAATTATATCAGTGATGCAAAGCTGTAGATCTAGTTTTAGATTAATCATACATGACTTAATGTTATGAAATACTATACTCAGAAAATGACACAATCAAAGACTGAGTCAAAGTGATTAGGTACATTGACTGAAGCCAGGTTTTGACCAACAAAAATTTTGGCTACTAAAAATTATTGGCTGGCGCCAACCTAGAAATCTGATAAAAACAAATTTTTCTCGTTTATGTTGCTCATGACACAACCATGTAATGATAATTTATTGACCAATTCTTGAATATGACCTACTGTACATTCATTTCAAAATTGGCACTAACTGGCTCCAGTTATTTCAATCTGGCGCAAACTTTTCTCATTTGGCGAAAGTGATGGCGCAAGAAAAGAAGCAGCCAGAGGGAACCCTGATAATTGAGACTATTGGCAATGCTTCAACACCCTGTGTTCCAATGCATGTTTTATTGGACACTGAATGAGCTTGGAACCTAGCTTTAAATGATGACATTACCAGCTAACACTCTGTATAACTAATATTTCTGAGATGCTGATGTAAATAATAGACGGAAAGTGTACTTCATATTCACTGAAATAAGCAAAATTTTACTGAAAACATAAAAAAATTGGATTTGTGCCAAATTGAGGGCATCGCCAAAACAAGCACACAGATAATGTGTAACCTTTCATGACAATTGATGGATTGTGTTGAGACGCTCTTTTCTTATCAAGCTTACCCTTTCCTTCATTCTCCATGTCTGCGTGACCTTTTTTGACCCTTCTATCTTTTCACGATGTCGAAGTTCGTCGTAAGCACAGAGCAACTTTGAGTCGTCAATCTCCTCCTCATCATTGAGATGCTTCAAGTCTGACGAAGTACACATTTCATTCAGGGATAAAAACATGGCAAAGATCTTTCTATCTATGACAGTTATTTAATTGTGTCACTTGAAAAAATTTTAGAAATGTAAACACACAATGTGGTCTCCATCTTCAATCCGAACATGATTATCTTCCTTGTATAGTCTTTAAGCTTTAGAAGTGAGGAAACATATTTCGTGAAAATGAGTGTTGACTTTTGAATATCATTTAGAAGGAAGTTTGATGTATAAAAATAGATATAAAATTATTTGAAAAGTAATGTATGTACTTTAAACTTAATGACATAAAATAAATAGAAATTTTATTTTGGTTACAGAGCATTCAAAGCGCCAAACTGGTACCCAGCATGAGCCTCGTAACGATCTGATAGGCCGATAGCAGGCTACCAGTTTACCTCTTAGGAAGAGAAAGAATAAAATTCTGTAAACAAATGGCAGAAGCCGGTCCACCAGAGGAAGAATACGAAGAAACTGAAGAAGACTGGGAATACGCTGGTTTAGAAGCAATCGACAAAGCTTGTTTAAGTCTCTATCCAGACCAACAGAATCCATTGCAGACATCGGCAGTTATTAAATTTTGGTAAGGTTTTTAGGTGTAAACTTGACAGTTTGAATAATGAACCTGACTGTGAATGAGTCACATTTAGCTGCAGGATATTAACCCTTTATCAGATAATCCCGACTTCTAACGAGCCAGAGAAAGAAAGCTTATGAAAACATTTTGAAAAAATGAGAAAATGTTCGTAACCAGCTTTTTCTCCTATTCAGACAATGTTGTCTACCTTTCCCAAAAATTATAAAGTGTAATTATTTTAATCACATGTTGTCTGCAAATGCTTTCATTTTAGATTAGTCTAAAATTATGTTGTTTGGTAAAGAGTAAGGTATGATACCTTATTCAGTTATCAGTGAACCTATATCAATATGACTAAAGTGTGATTTTACTTTTACAAGTCTCATTGTCCTCTTCATTAGATAATAACTAGATTATGTGATTATTCATAGATAATTATATGTGTAGAAAGGTTAGATTTCTTAATAGTTTGGGTTCCGCAAATTGCCCAAGTCTTGATGAAGAGTTGTTGACAATACCATACCAAGCAGCAATCAATCAGGATCCAGTTGCCCATCCTGTCCATGCGCAGGCGTTAAATTGAGCTTGAACTAAACCAGATTTGGCACACTTGACGTTACTTACCAGGGCTTCCCCTGCAAGTTTTAATTTTTGCGCCATCAAATTCGCTAGCTCAAAAAAATTGGGGCCAGTAGGAGCCAACTGAGGTAGCCACATAGTACATTAGACGCTTCAGTTTAATGGCCCATGTTAAAGCTACTAAATCCATTGCTCACTATAATAGTGTACATGCTTACTTATGTTCCTTTATCCCCAAGGGTTTTCAAGGTTGTGAGCTACAGGGACACAGAAGTTGTATTTGAACAGTAATACAGCGCTGTAATTCTAAAGCTGCAAACCTGTTAGAATTCCTTGAGTTTTAATGAAATTAAAGATGAAATTTGGGATTGTGTGGTATAGGGTTTAAAAAATCATTTCTTTTTATCTTAAAAAATACTAATTTTGTTAAAGAGACCTTTTATTCTGGTCTTTTCTCTCTGTATGAGTGTCCTATACCTTCTCTGGCACTTGTTCCAGTGCTATCACTGTAAGACGAAGTAGCCTACAAAGTGCCCCCCCCCCCCCCCCCCCCGTACTATTCAACATTTTCATGTCATAAAATCACTCGAGTTTTTTCCTCATTATTAGACATGTATTTTAGCACCCACTTATTGTTTTATGATTGGTTCGAAATTTCTGTGTGCACAACGGGGCGTGGCGAAATCGACATTTTGACTGATTAGCTTTATGTGGTGTGTATGCAAGTCTGGTGTGTAATTAGACAAAACTGTTAATGATTGATTAGGTGTGATAAACAGTAAGGCGGGCATCCTTCACACTTGAAACATATTGTTTTAGTCGGAGTTAAGATCTTGTAAGAATTATTTATAGGCATTTACTTGTCGCCAGTACATTCGCCAGTGCTTCATTTTTGGTGCCATTTTTTCTTAATTTTCGCATTTGGCGACACTGGCGATCGACAGCGGGAGCCCTGCTTACCTGAATAGAACAGACCTATCTACTAGAACTGAACAACTTCCCAAAAGGACACATTGGCTCACATCGCGTTTTACAGACTGGCCGGCCAGAACTTCTGAATACTTCATCCAGATAACCATAAGTTGCTGGCTAAACTATTATTTATATATTCTTATAGAGACCAGTTTCTCTATATATGTATGAAACTTTGTTTAATTTCAGGTTTGGTGGACCAGACCCTTTAGATTACATCCGATTCTACTCTAATCCTGGTGATCCAGAGTCAGGGACACCACCACATTGGCATTATATTACTTTCGGTTTCTCTGACTTACATGGTGATGGGCGAGTTCATGAGTTAGTTTTCACTATTTATGTTCAATACCAGAGGAAGAAATTTATCAGTGACAGGCTGATAATTAATCTGCCCCAGACAAGAATCCAGCACATAACCTCCTGGTTGATAATTAGCTACTTTTGCTCATTGCAACAAAAGCTAGCTCTGTATACTAGCGAGGCATTTTTAAGTACTAATACATACCATACTTGGCTATATGTCTGTATTGAAAGCACTCAGATATGAAAAATTAACTGTGGCTCCAAAGAGAGGATTTTTGGAAAAGGAGTTAAATGTTGATTACTAGCAATGTCATCTTACACAACAATCTTTGCTAAAAGCATACTTCCTCATGGAACTATTTACCAAATTTTAGACTTTTCTAAATTAAAGGCATTTGCAGACGACAGATCTAATCTTATTCAAAAGATTTCATTTGCCTTTCTAAGGGTAGAAAACATTATGGGAAATGCTGGTTACCAGCATTATCTCCTTTTCCCACAATGCTTTCGAAAATTTTCGTTTTAAGAATTATGAAAACACAGGATTGTGTAATAAAGGGTTAATGTAAGGGATCATCTTTTAACCCTTTACCTAACAATCCCTGGTTTTTATGACCCAGAGGAAGAAACCTTCTGAAAACACTGTGGGAAAAGGAGAAAATGCTGGTAACCAGCATTTTCTCCCTTTCCCACAATGTTTTCTACTCTTCCGAAGTCAAGTTTCAATTTTTGAGTCACGTTTATTTTGTCGTCTGCAAAATAATGCTTTCAATTTGGACCAGTCTAAAATTTTGTCGTATGGTAATGAGTTAAAGGGATAACCTGTAGGATAACTTTCACAATTTTGGATATGTCTTCAGATCATGATTAGAGTGCAGATTTTATCCTTTCCAACTTAATTTTGACCCTTTACCAGAAAAGAAAACCTAAGACTTGTTGATTTTGAAAGCATTTGTAGATGATAAATTAGATGTCTGTAAGAAAACGCCATGGGAAAAAAGCTATTGGTTATCAGCATTTCCTTCTTTTCCTGCAATGTTTTCAAAAGCCTACTTAATAAGGGTTGATTAAGGTCATGCTTGTTTGGCAAAGTTTTAACATTTCTACAAAATTTCTACTGACCAAAATAAGCTTTCTTTTGTTGAGAAGTGTTAATGTTAACCTAATATCAACAAGGCTATATGTAGATCTATGCTGAATGCTAATTAGTAAAAGTTTTACAAACATGATATGAGTGAGCCCTTGAAAACAAAATTTTGGTCTTGAACAATATAAAAGATAATGTAGGAAAAGGATTAATTAAAAGGAATAATTTGCAAATTGGGAGCAATTGATATTTTTGAGCTATGTTTTTTAAAAGCTGTCTGCTATGTAGGTGTTAAAAGGTGCTTTTGTGCTGAATTGGATATACGACATAGACCATGGTTTAGAATTGCCATTATGCTATTCTAAGATCTAACTAAAATACAGTTGAATATTTTCTGCAAGTCTTGTTTTTGCAAATACTTTTGTACCAGTCTGTAATATCCATTTTTGTGGTACAACTGAAACACTGTTTATTTGTCATAGGAGTGTCCTTGAGAGCCATAGCCTGATGAAATTAAGGGCACTCATGAATATATGAACTGTTGCTGTGATATGACTGAAGTTGATGTTGAAAGCGGTATAAAATACCATGCATTCTATTCAACTGTTTATTTGTAGATATAGTGGCCCTGACAAACCAAGTGGTTTTGGATTTGAGTTGACAATGAGATTAAAGAAGGAAGATGTGGAGGAGATGCCTCCCTCCTGGCCTTCCAGCTTATTAGGTAGTCTTTCAAAGTATGTTTTCCAAACAGGTGAGAGAAAAGCTATATTATATTGTGATAATCAGTTCTAGGCTATGCCTATTTTGATGACTTAATTTATTTAAACCTTTACCAGAGGACAAAATTTAAGCCTTGTCCAAATTGAAAGCATTTGCAGACGACATAATCAGTGTGGCTCAAATGGTGTGATGTTTCTTTGATAGGGTAGAAAACATGCTGGTTACCAGCATTCTGCCCTTTTCCATCAATGTTTTAATAATGCTTCTTTCCTAAGGTCGTTAAAAGTCGGCATTATGTGATAAAGGGTTAATGCATATAATTTCTATTGAATGAAATCGTTATGAAAGGAAAATACGCATATAAACATTTTGGCCAATTTTCAGCTCGACTATTTCTTAAGAAAATGTAGAGGTATTGTCATAGCCCAGGTGTCATCTGCGTCGTGCAAAAACTTTGACATTTTGTGATATCTCTACTGAAGATATTTACTTCAAGCCGGGAATACTTGTTAACTGTCAAAAGGGGACAGATATCCACCAAAATATTTTTGACACAATTTATTATTATGCCTTTTTTTCGACCTCAAATTTCCAAAAACTGACATTTTATTCTATCTCTGTCATTTAGGGAGATATTTACTTCAAACTTGGACTAGTTGTAGCTATCAAAAAGGGGCAGGTAACCATCAAAATATTTATGACAGTTATGCCCCATGTTTGACTTCAAATTTTCACTGAAAGTAACTGCAGTTGAGTATAGGCACCTGGATGCAGTGCTCTTGTTGTTATTGTATTAACACCAGTAATATGCATTTTCTCTTTTTTCCCAAAAATTTTTCAGAAGCCTTATTCCTGAGGCTTGTTGAATTAATGGAATGTTTGGTAAATGCTTTCAAGTTGTTGTATTTGTACAATAGTGGATCAAAAGCTGTTTTTTAAGTCTTTACCAATTGACACAAAATTTCCCAACTCGACCAAATTGAAAGCATTTGCAGATGACAAATTAATTGTTGTTCAAATCATAATTTTTGTCTTTGATGGAGTAGAAAACAATGTGTGTAAAGGAGAAAATGGTGGTTTACCAGCATTTTCTCCTTTCCCCCCAATGTTTTCAAAATCCTCCTTCTTCGGGATGGTTTAAACTTGGGATTGTTTAGTAAAAGGTCCAAAGCATTTGGGCTGTGCTCTGTGAAAAGGGGGCTTAATGCATCAGCGAAAAGTATCGACACAGGTCAGCCTGCGCAATCCGCGCAGGCTGACCTGGGCCGAAACTTTTCGCTATTGGTCAATTTTCTGTATACCCAAGGACCAGTCTATTTCATGATTAAGTTAATTTTTGAAAAAAGTGGATATTACGGATCCCTAAATATGTGATGGCTTGCCTTGTACCATGGATCACGGGGATGCATTAAGCCCCCTTTTGTCAGAGCATGGCTCATTTCTTTTTGTCTTGTAAAGGCAATGTGCTTCATACTGGGGACCATGTACCATGGCATAGACCTATAGATGGCAAAGAAGAGTCTGTGATAAAGCATCTACTAGTTGCACAGGACCCTCAGTTAAAAACATTACACACACCCTATGGTTATCTAGAATTCCGGCAGGTATGTTGCTCAACTTGCTTGACAAAGATCTCTTGCCTGATATCAACTTTGATCATGTTAATTTTCTTTCTTGAACCCTCATACTTAGTTTGGTTACACACTGTACTCCTGGAATGCCTTTGATAACCTCTGCTGACAGTGTACCATTTACTAAGAGTCTGAACATGATAATGTGCTCCAATCTGTTGTGTTAATTACAAGCAGCCTTGAATTTGAACTTATTTGTTTTATGCTTTTTCAACTTGCCTACGATGACCATGTTCACATTTTTGCATTCTAAGATATAAAGCATTTTTTGGAGAATCCCCTAAGTTTAATTCTGTGCAGAGGAAACTAAGGCCTTTATTTACCAACCATCTTTCATACCATTCTAACATCAAAGAGAGTAGCTTTCTAATGTACTTCAAAAACCGATCAAGCAAATTGATAAAATGCATCATAACTACATGTGTAGTTGAGGAAGAACTGCTCCATTTTCATTGTTGGCTTGAATATTCATTACACCCACATGTATATTTTTAATTTTATTTTTAATATACCTGGAAAACAAAGTTTTTCCTAGTATTGAAAACATGGTTTGGCTGCCTGGAAAAAAAGCTTTTCCAAGTATTTAACCCTTTACCACACAATCCCAACTTTTAACGACCCAAAGAAAGAAGCCTTTTGAAAACATTGTGGGAAAAGGAGAAAATGCTGGTAACCAGCATTTTCTCCTTTTCCCACAAAGTTTTCTACCCTTTCAAAGAAAAATTGCGTCATTTGAGCCACTATGAAATAATCGTCTGCAAATGCTTTCAATTTTGATAGGTCTAAAATTCTGCTGTGTGGAAAAGGGTTAAACAAGATTTGACAGTATTACATTTAAACCCTTTACCATATAATCCCAAGTCCAAAAATCTTCAGGAAGAAGGTTTTTGAAACCATTGCAGCAAAAACAAGAAAATGCTAGTAACCTGGATTTTTTCCTTTACTGAGAATGTTGTCAGTCTTTTCAAAGACATATTCCATAATTTTAGCCACATTTGTCTTTTGCAATTGCTATCAGTTTGAACAAATGTGAAATTCTGTTGTCTTGCAAGTGGTAAGATTTTGTTGAATTTTTGTTGTTGAGATGACTACATGTATTTTTGGTAGATATGTGGCAAGAACATCTCTGTTTCTTTTTTTTTTTTTTTTTTACAGACAGTGTACTGGTGTAGGTCAAGATCAGACTGCATGGAATATGCAGGCTTATGTTGGATATATATAATCTTCTGCAATAACACCTTGAAAAGGCAGTAACGGTTTCGGTTTTTACTGACGAAAAATGTTCTTTTCATGATTTGGGTAATGGTAAAATGTAGGTGATGAAACAGTTGAACAAAAAATTACAATTTAGAAATGAAACATTCTTTCATTATGGATATCTAGATAGTAGGGGTCACAGATGATGAAATGAAAGCTGCCCAGAAATGGAAAGGGACAGGAATCCTTGAGCTGATGTCAAAAGCAAAGGAGTAAGATATTTGCTGAACCTCTCAATTATATTGAACTCATCTGAGCACAATATGCTTTGGTGAGCTTTACTGATTATTCAGTGTCAGTCATACTTCATTCAATTCCTTCAGACTACTTCTGCTCTGAAAGAGTCAGTCAAAATCGACTTAAATTGAGACATGCTCTGTGAAAACGGGTTTCATGTATCTTCAAAAAGTACCCACCCAGGTCAGCCTGAACATTCCAGTCAGGCTGATTTGTTATCAGTCAGTTTTCTGGTTTGTTAGACAAATGGGATTTTATGAATTTGTCTTTATATGATTACTTGCTTGGTGTGATGCATTGCAGAGATGCAGTCTCCAGTCTTCTTTAGAATATTACTCTCAGGTATTTATGAGCTTTGCAGCTATTAGTATGATCTTAGGCCACTAAAATTCCACTTTTCTATTACAGAATATCATATGGAATCATTGCTCGTTCATTGGACACTGTTACTAAATAGCACATTGGCATCCCCTCAATGTGCCAATGTGCTTTTTAGCTCCACTGGCCGAAGGCCAGCAGGCTTATGTCATGGCCCGTTGTCCGTCTTGCGTCCGTCTGTTCGTGCGTTAACTTTTACTTTAGACATCTTCTTCTCTGAAACTACCCGGCCAATTTTGATGAAACTTCACAGAAATGATCCTGCCATGGTCGTCTTCAGAATTTCTTGAAAGAATTTAATTCCTTCAAAAACTCTGGTTGCAATGGCAACAAAACTTAAAAATATTGGAAATCTTTGAAAATCTTCTTGTCTGAAACCATAAGGCCTAGGGCTACCAAATTTGGCATGTAGCTTTATCTAGTGGGCCTCTATCAAGTTTCTTCAAATTATAGTCCTGAGGTCAAATTTGACCCCGCCCCGGGGGTCACAAGTTTTACATGGGCTTATATAGAGAAAAAATTTAGAAATCTTCCTGTACCTAGCCATGAGGCCTAGGGTTACCAAATTTTGCATGTGGCTTTACCTAGTGGGCCTCTACCAAGAGTGCCCAACTTATAGCCCCAGGGTCAAATTTGACCCCAGCCCGGGGGTCACAAGTTTTACATAGGCTTATATAGAGAAAACTTTAGAAATCTCCCTGCACCTAGCCATAAGGCCTAGTGCTACCAAATTTTGCGTGTAGCTTTATCTAGTAGGCCTCTACCAAGAGTGCCCAACTTATAGTCTTGGGGTCAAAATTGGCCCCGCCCCAGGGGTCACAATTTTTATATGGGCTTATATAGACAAAACATTAGAAATCTCCCTGTACTCATTCATAAGGCCTAGGGTTACAGGGTTTGACATTAACATTTTTTTCAACTAGACCAGTGGACCAGTAATATGCAAATTTTACTAGACCACTTCAGATTTCTACTAGACCACTTTTGCAAGATGTAGAAAAATATAGAATAGATCAAAATGTATGTTATTTCTTGTGTTATTATACCACAATTGTGACAAAAAGTGACTGCAAAATGTAGAAAAATATAAAATAGATCAAAATCTATGTTATTTTTCTTGTTATTGTGCCAAAATTGTGACAAAAAAATGACAATGTCATGGTAAGTAATGATCAACGAGAGTTTTCCCATTAATTAATCAATTACGATCTCTTTACTAGAGGACAATTTAGACTTATCCATTTTGAAAGCAATCGCAGACAACATATGAGTCAGAGGTTCAAATAACAGTATTTATGTTTTAAAGGGTAAAAATATTGTGGTATAATGTTATTAGATCCTACAGCAAATCTTTTGTTTTTTAAAGTGTCCACAAAGAAAACGTGACATTTTCCCCTGAATAAAACACAAACCAACGGCGCCAATTCAGCTTTCCACCCGAGTCAAGGTCAAAACTGATCTTTTTGCTATGATCTAGATCTAATTCTGTTCTTCTAGATCTACTTGCGTTTCGATTAATTTTTCAAGCTTCATTTTATGACTCCGCTCTTCCCCGATCAGATGTTATTCCCCGGTTGTCTGCTCCGTTGTCTATGTAAACGTCTGGATGACTCATTTTTGGTTGTTGTCAAAATGAAACTGAGTATTAAAAAAAAAAGAGCTAGATCTAAATGAAAGAAATTCTTACTAAAAGATAAAGTACTCTTACAAAATGATAACAATCACGATTAAAGTTATGACTTTTATCCTCGACGACATAATCAGGAAATATTGTTGACTCTGATCTACTAACTCTATTTTTAGTTCGATTTGGTTTTTCCATTAAAGATATGGCCTACCCGCATGCGCGACCGTCTTCCTGTTAACAATTTAGATGTTGTCAATAAATTATCATTGGTTGAACAAAATCACAAGTTAAGTAGGAGATCTCTTTCGGCAAACGGCATGTAAGATCGATTTTCGTCACTTTTGTGAAGTATGAAATTAATACTTAAACTCATTGTCTCAATTTTTGCACTAGACCATTCGGGCTAGCTGGACGCAGCCTCTACTAGCCCGAACCGATTGTTTGCTAGACAATGTCATTCGGACGTGCCTTAATGTCGAACCCTGGGTTACCAAATTTTGCATGTGGCT
This sequence comes from Hippopus hippopus, assembly GCA_946811185.2. Taxonomy (NCBI): domain Eukaryota; kingdom Metazoa; phylum Mollusca; class Bivalvia; order Cardiida; family Cardiidae; genus Hippopus; species Hippopus hippopus. The sequence continues at coordinate 70,740,014 of OX328096.1, forward strand.
TTATCTAGTGGGCCTCTACCAAGAGTACCGAAATTATAGCCCTAGGGTCAAATTTGACTCCACCCCAGGGGTCAGAAGTCTTACATGGGCTTATGTAGTGAAATCTTTAGAAATCTTTTTGTTACTTACCGTAAGAACTTGGGCTGCCAATTTTAGTCCTGTCTCAGGGGTCTTATGTTCGAAACCAATTGGCCAAGTATTGTAATGTTTGGCATGTAGGGATTTTACATATTAGCCAGTGGAGCAATGCAGGGCCATCATGGCCCTCTTGTTTTAGCAGCACTGTTGGATGATCCACCAAGGAAAGTTTCAGTGTTCCCAGATAGACCACTTAAGCCTCAAAGGCATGTTGTATGATAAAACCTATTGGATACAGAGATAAGTTTTCCTAAACTGTTGGAGAAGTGGTATACACAGAAACTGAATGTTTTTTTTCCCTGCACTTAACCCTTTACCAAACAATACCGGGTTTTCACGACACTGACAAAGAGGGCTTTGAAAACATTGTGGGAAAAAGCATTTTCTCCTTTCTCTCAATGTGTTCTATTCTATCAAAGAGCTGTACGAGTTTTGAATTTATTATCTGCATATGTTTTGTATACAAAAGAGTCTAAAATCTGTTGTTTGGTAAAGAGTTAAATTATGTAATAACTACAAGATAAATGAATTATCAAATCTCTGTCTTTTCAGAATAGGACCCTACCTGATAACAAATATGCAAAGAAACTTATCTATATTTGATGCTGATCCTAGTTTGATGTCACTGGTCAATGAGGGCATTAATCAAGATGGCTCCAACCTAGGTCATGTGACAGCTATTTGTAGATGGCTTGATATCAATGCAAGGTAATATTTGTGCATACATTCATAGATATTTGAATTACTTTTGTATTTTTTCATTTGCCTTATAATAGATATTTGTATAAGTTTTGTATTTCTTCTCTTGGCATTAATATAGAGTAATATTTTAGTTATTTCAAAACTATCTACCCCCATTGTTTTGGAAAAATAGCTAGCCAGATAGAGAGAGAGAGAGAGAGAGAGAGAGTCTTCACCACAACCACATCACAAAGTTTTACACTGGCCGAAATTGAAAGCATTACAGATCACAAAAGAAGGTCAAATTTTGGGCTTTGTCTGTAACAGAGTAGAAAACATTGTTGGTAAAGGAGAAAATGCTGGTTACCAGCATTTTCTCCTTTTCACACAATGTTTTCAAAAGGCTTTTTTCACAGGGTGGTTTAAACATAGGATTGTTTGGTGAAGAGTTAAGAACATAAATTTGTGATTTCTTTAGAAAAGGGTGGATTGAGTTTTGAGGTTTCTGTATCTGGTATGATTTCATGGTTCCTGTTGTATTGGAATACTAATTATTATACACCTGAAAGTTTTCCCAAGAAAATACATGCGGCGCACGCAGATAAAATATCACATAGGACAAAAAAAATCTGTATCTACACACTGTGAAATACTGTTCCAAATATGGTATGATGACGTCATGATGACGTAACTCACAAGTGGAACAAGTATGTATCCATTTGCAATTTGATTAGTCAAAATTTAACGCTGTTATATTCATCCGCCATTCATAAAAACGAAGTTTTTAGTTTGCTTACTGTGTCGAATAAAATGTCAACAATTGCATTATTTTTTCATTGAAAGATGTAGATATATAACAAAAGGAAAATTATGCTGTAGTAACTTTACTGGCACTAGTATTTGCTTCTCGTCCCGCAAGAAAATTTTGACATCTGGCTTGACCTTCGGTCTCGCACGATATCAAATTTTTTCACGCAACTCGAATTAAATACATGCACCAGGAAAGTCACTACAGCAGAATATTCCATATTTATTGCCAGTCCGATAGAGTTACCTCTGTTTGAGTACTCTAATCGTGTATACTGTATACCTGGATATATATGTGTGTTGAAAAATTTGCGAATTACGATTATGGACATTTTGCTTTGGGAAATGTTTACAAATTCAAGACACTGGTTATTTTTCCGTATACTTGTGGTAAAATTTGTGAACAAAAAATTCTGCGAATTTTTCAAATTCCTGAAATCGCAAAAATTTCAATGTCGCAAACATTTCCACTTATACAGTATATGGTAAGAAAATGAACAAGTCTTGCAAGACATTGTTATACTATTGGAACCAACGTGGTACTTGTAACGTAACATAGCCAAATCATGAACTAACCATAATGGGAAATGAAAATGAGAAATGAGAAATGAGAGCTCTAATATACTTATTCCATAAACACATCACAATAAATTGTCTCAGTGTTAGTGCAGATGGTTGCATTTGATTGTACTTCATATAATTATGATGGCATTGCTTTTTGTTTATGGCGGTCCTGGTAGTATGTGTAAATGTGCCTTTAATTGGAAGAGTTCCACTAATGGAAATATGAAATATTACTGAGGACTGATTGTATATCATTTCATATTTCAAAACAGTTATCAGAGGTCAGATGATCTAGTGACAGAGGATGTCAGTGAAGAGCCAAAATCTTTAGATGGTGTTCATATATATTTAGATATGGAGGCTGCTGTGTTACTTCCAATGGTTGTCAGGTCTGTATTTCCTACTCTGCTCTTGTCAGCCTTCAACTCTCTGCAGCTATGCAAGCATGCCATGATGAATTTGAGCCATGCTCCGGCAAAAGGGGGCTTAATGCATCTCCTTGATGCATTATACCAAGTAAAAGCCATAACATAATTATGACTACATTAAAATTCATTTTGTCTACCAACGAATAAAATTAAGAGGTAGAGCGGTTCTTGGACATTTGGAAAATTGATCAATAGCGAAAGGTTTCGGCTCAGGTCAGCCTGCGTAGACTGCACAGGCTGACCCGAGTTGATACTTTTGCAAATGCATTAAGCCCCCTTTTCACAGAGCAAGGCTCATTTATTTTCACAAAGGGTATTATTTTTGTCACTTTGTCTGTGCACCAGTGAATCTTTGAAAAAGATACAAGAAAAAAATTCCAGCTACCTTGAACATTTGATTCATTTTGATATTGTTTTGAAAACTACCCAAATCAGTATATTTTAGTTTGAATGTCTTTTGGCAAGACACTGCAGGGCCCCAGCCTAGTACTTGTGAAACTGAGAACACAGATGAATAAGCACACTTTCACTGTGATATGACTAAAACAATGCTGTAAGCAGTCATGAAAGCATGGATAGGTGCACTGGTCACCATGATATAACTGAAATAATTTTGAAAATGGTGTTAAACACCACGCAATCAATCAATTTAGAAACTGTTTACTGGTAAAGAGTTTTATTACCTAGTGACGTATCAGCTAAGTGAAAGAAGTTTTTATTTTTTTGTTTGTTTGCATTCTTTTAGGGCAAGATTACAGAAGGGTAAATTTTTTGTGTTCCACAATGCTGAAAACTGTTCAATACACCTTATTCCTCCAGCTTGTTTGGAGAAGGAAGGAGATGTATTTGTGAATGAGACTGAACAATTAAAAGCTCTTGATACCTATTTACAGGTAATTTTGTTCATTTGATTGCTGAGCCCTGGTAGCACAGTCTGTAGCATACAGGACTTAAGAATATGGTTCAAGTCCCCAGCATGGCCAATTTCTGTCTGAGGGTTGATAAGAGTAGTTGCAACTGGATTCATTCCTGTCTCACTGCTGATCATCGTTTTGATGATTGTTATGTGAGAAAACAGCCAGTGGCTTGGAAAGATACTGTTTTGTGCAAAGTACTGATAATGGAAACTTGGGAAAGCAAGGATAGGTGCACTGGTCCGCACAATGTAATTAAAGTAATGTTTGAAATGGTGTTAATCACCTAACAATCAATTAAACACCATTTAATTGATTAAGCAATCTTTCATTGAATCTCTTCAGAATGATTTCCAGTAGCCCTTTAATATACAATCCAGTGCTTTAACAACCCTAATGAAAGAAGCTTTTGAAACAATTGGAGGAAAAGGAGAAAATGCCGGTAAAGAGCATTTTCTCCTTTTCCCCCAATGTTTTCTGCCCCTCCAAAAACAAATTTCAATTTTTGAATCCCATTTATTTCGTCATCTGCAAATGCGTTCAGTTAGGACAAGTCTAAAATTATGTTGTTTGGTGTAATTAGTTAATCTGTCTCTTTTGAGCCACATTTAATTTGTCATCTCTGAGTGCTTTCAATACAGACATATAGCTAAGTATGGTATGTGTTTGTACTTAGTACTATTTTCTTACAGAGCTAGCTTTTGTATCAGTTTGGTGTAGAGGTTTATTTTAGACCAGGAGGTTGTGGGTTAGATCCCTGCTTGGGGCAGGATATTTATGGGTGTTACTGACAATTTACTAATATCAGACTGCTCATCCAAATACTGTGCAGGCTAGTATTATATCTGATATCCCATAATTTTCTTATATAGCCTTGTAAATAATATGTAGCACAGTGCTTTGTATGTGGGGAAAAAAGTCAGTTTTTTGTTTGATAAATGAGTGTTAATTTATTTCAGGTATACTGCTGTACTGAACTGCAAGAGGAAATGATGCAAGAATTTGAGTCTCTATCAGGATCAGATATTGTAAGAATTTTACCTTTTTGAAATTGAAAACACTCAAACAATTCTGCATTTTTACTTTTAAGAAAGCTAGGTTTTATTACAAAACTTAACCCTGTGAGCGCCAAATATGTGCATCTCCTGGACGCATTATAACATAACAGAATATAACATAAGAACGGAAAGTGTTGTCTCAGATTGGCCTGCGTGGACTCCATAGGCTGATCCGAGATGATACTTTACGCAAATGTCCAAATGTCCCTTTTAGCGTGTTGCAGGCCATATACAATACATGTTTAGGACAAGTCTACAATTTTCGATTTTCGTTTAAAGCAATACCATTTCTTGCATTCAAGCATCTATGAAGGCCAGTGTTGTACTTAGATTTTGAAAACTTTGTGGCAAGTGTAGAGACTGCTCAGAATGAATAATTTCATAATTTGTTTGGATGTGTTTGGCTTGTCTTCACAGCCATTTCAAATAAATTTTTGTGTGTTTTTTTTTTTTCACTGAATGAAATGAGGGTACTCTGAAATCTACAATTAAGTCTTTACCCCTAAATATCATATTTCAACAACCTTGAGGAAGAAGCCTTTTCAAAACACTGGAAAAAGGGCAAAATGCTGGTTACCAGTTTAGTCGTTGGTTAAAGAGTAAACTTTTTGGTGAAAGCAGGTAATGGTACGACAAGAAAAGTTTGCATATTACTGGTATGAACTGGTTTGGATTAGACTGAAGTCTCTATTTGCCATAATGCTTTCATTACTAATGAATGAAGTTGTATAATCTTGTATTTTCATGGATGCTAAATTTTAGTTTAACCCAATACCACACAATGCAGACTGTTAATGAACTAAATGAAGGTGACTTTGGAAAACACTCTGTGAGAAAGAGAAACAAGCATTTTCTTCTTTTCCCACAATGCTTGCTGCCCTGTCTAAGGCAGATTTCAATCTTTAAGCCATGTTGGATCTGACCAGTCTAAAATTTTATTGTTTGGTAAAGATGGAGTTCCTGCTCATTCAGTTTTTATTATACCCCCGCAAAACAAATGTTTTCGGGGGTATACTGGAATCACCCTGTCTGTATGTTTGTCCGTCTGTGTGTCCGTCCGTGTACAAATAATTGCCTGTTTCTGTCAAAGCGCTGGCGGGGGTATTAAGTCACATTCAGTGACAGCTCTAGTTATATTTCTCTTTATAGGAATCAAAGTCATTTCCAATGGAATTTTACTTCACAAATCCCACAATTCTCATCACAGTTTCTCCAAGAGGGCAGCTGGCTGGACTAGAAATAACTTCATCCTGATCATAAAGCTGGTTGTAGATTTACCGGAAATAGCAGATATCATCAATATTATGGAATATAATGGACATGTATATAGCTATCTATGGGGTTTTGGTTGTTTAAAGGGAGCTACTCAGATTTTTATAATCTCACCAAGCTTAAAAAATGATTTATCACTAAATTGACCCTTGTCCTGCTAAATAAGTGGAATTCAACTTTCAAGCCGATAGTAAAAACCCATATTTTTGTTATTTCAAAAGTATTACTGGGGGAAAGATATCTCCTTATCGGACAGTGTAGATCTAAGATCAGACTGCACATTCTGTGCAGTCTGATCTTGATCTACACTGTCTGCTAAAGGTCACTGAGTCGCGCTTAGCAGCCTAAGGGTTAAGTAAGCCAATATTTGGCAAATTACCAGTTAAGAAGAAAGACAGAAGTAAGTAAAAAAAATCTTTAATGATATTTCCATAATAGGCTATCTTGCCTCTTACAGTATTTAATGATTTCATTATAGAGTTTTGCATAGACTTGCGAGAATACCACATGACCAATAACACATGTTTATTACCTAGATTCGTATCAGTATGATGATGTCATATCCAATGTAATTAAAACTGACAGAGTTACAGATTGTAAAACCACTATCCCCTTATTTGAACAACCAAAATTTCACTTTTTTTATTGAATATATGATTTTAATAATAAATATTTTTAGCTGTTTTTATCAGTATTTTACAAGAAATTTTGATTTACTGCATAAAAGCCAAATACCTCCCTTTAATATGACATTCTGTATTAAATTTAAAAAAAAATTAAAATGTTGGGAGAGGGGATGGAAAGAAAAAAGAGGCACGATACAGGTGAAGAAAAAGAAAGAGCTGATGCTTTCTTTGTCTCTTGGGTTTGACAGCACATGTGATTGTTAACTAACATTGTTGGCGAAGCTGTTGCAGACAGCGTGAAACAAGATCGGACTGCACATTCCTGGCACACTGCACCTGAATCTGCACTGTCCAGTAGATAGTGAGATGTAGTCTGACCAAAAGCAGCCCTTATGAAATAATGCAGTGTTTTTATGGCCCTTTGGAAGAAGCTTTTCGAAAACTTTGTGTGAAAACTGAAAAAGCAAAAAATGCTGGAAACACACATTTATGTCTTTTCCTGCAATTCATATGTGCCTTTCTGAAGGTAATTTTGATCATTTAATTCTTTACCAAAAGACTTTTCCAAATTGAAAGAATTTGCAAACGATCAATTAAATAGGGATCAAACGTTGGATTTTGTCATTGTAAGGGTAGAAATTATTTTAGGAAAAGAAGAAAGTACTGGTTACCAGCATTTTCTCCATTTCAAAAATGTTTTCGAAAGCCCTCTTCTATAGGATCATTAAAATTTGGGATTGTGTGGTATAGGGTTAAACAGTCAATTTGACAAAGTTTTCCCATAGTGTTTTCCTAAGTTTCTTTCCCCAGAATTGTTTTGTAAAAGGTTAACCTTTTCCTTCACACGCCCGAGTATTAACAACGCTGAGAAGAGAGCCTTTTGAAAATGTTGTTGGAAAAGGAGAAAATGCTTGTAGCTGGTCACATGCATTTTCTCCTATTCCTGTAATATTTTCTGACCTTTCACGAAATGAATATCAACATTGGAGCAACATTCTTCCATTGCTTTCAATTTAAATGGGTCTGAAAATTGTTAAAGGGTTAAAGGTGTGTTTAGCATGACTACATGTGAGTTGGTGATCATGACACAGAGAGGGGACAAGTTGTTATAAATACTGTTGGTGGCTATTGTTGTTGTTGTTTTAACTTTTAAAACATGTATTTTGTAGTCACTTTCCCTCCTTCCTTATTTATACATACATGAATGAGTCATACTCTGTGAAAAGGGGGTTTAATATATCTACCAAAAGTATCAGTTTATGTTAGCCTGCACAGTTCACACAGGCTGACCTGGGTCAAAACTTTTTGTTATTGATCAGTTTTCTGTATGTAAAAGGACCTGTCTACCTCTTTATTTGTTTGGTTGTTAGACAAAATTGATTTTATGGATCAAGAATTATGTGATGATTTGCTTGGTATAATGGATCATGGAGATACATGTACATTCAACCCCATTTTCCCAGAGCATTGCTCAAAGGATACTTAAGATTACCAACGATACATAGTTTACTATGACGTATAATTTACAGTTATCAGTTATTGTTAAAGTTTGTCTTGCTCATCTGAGCACATATATTTTCTTGTGATATTTTACTACAAGTATTTGCCATGTCTTTCAAATACATTTTTAGCTCCCCTGAGCATAAACGCCTGGAAGATGAGTTCTTTAGATATGTTTCTTTGTCATGTGGCTTCAATATTTATGAAACAGCGTTAAACACCATACTATCAATCAACATTTATGTTATAATTGTAAAAGCCAAACTTTTGCCTAAATGTTAATGAACCTTTGTCTTGATAGTATATCTTGCTTAAAATTAGATCTCTTAATAGTAGTAGTTTTTGATAACTTTTGTCCAAGAACAAAATGGGATATCATAAGATCATTACGGGATCTTTTGTCTACTCTTTTAAGATTATGTGGGACCTTTTGTTCACTGAGGAAAAAATTGTGTGAGACCTTTTGTCCACCCTGGCACATTTATGTGGGACCAAAGAAATGATGTGAGACCTATTGATTGTGGGACCTCTTGTCTGGCTTTCCATATGGACAGACGTAAAATGAGTTGAATTAGATTTGAATTTAATTTATCCATGACCATATGCAGCTGCAGTACACAGATTAAAAAGAGAATGCTTGTGACAGACAAGAGTTCATTTTTCCCTCAATATTTCTATAGCATTCCATGCAGTATTTTCCATACCGATATTTCTTCTTAATATCACTTGTACTAGTCAATGTCTTGTCTAAACATGTGCTTGTTTTAAGTTTACCAAACATCAAAATGTTGGACTCATCCACAATGAAAGCATTTGCAGACAACAAAAAAGCAAAATCACTGTTGCTCAAATGATAAATTGTGTCTGGGAAATGGTAGAAAACATTGTGAGAAAAGGAGAAAATGCTGTTTCCCAGCATTTTCTCCTTTCCTGTCAATTTTTTCAAAGTTTTTTCCCTTCAAAGGACTTAAAAACTTGGATTAAGTGGTCAAAGGCTAAAAAGTGTCAGTAACACCGTTTGTTCTGTTATCTGATGGGGATTTATCCCTTTACCACACAATCCTGTTTTAACAATCCTGGGAAAGAAAGCTTTAAAAACATTATGGAAATAGGAGAAAATGCTGAGAAACCATATTTTCTCCTTTTCACACAATGTTTTTCTACTTACTTAGAGGTAAGTTTCATCATTTGAGCCACCTTTGATTCGTTGTCTGCAAGTGCTTTGAATTGGCACAGGTCTAAAATTTTGTGGTGTGGTAAAAAGGTGAGTAAGAAGAGGAATAGCACATTCCCACATGCAGGCAGCTTTTGTAGTGGTGCAGCAGACAGCTTTGAAACATTGTTGCAAAAGGAGAAATTGCTTGTAACTAATAGCAGGTGCTTACTACTTTCACTGAAATATTTCACATGTATGGTACTTGTGTATTATTTCTTGATATTTCTATTTGTTGAATACTATTCTACTGTATTTATTGAGTACTCAAACATGTATATGAGCCATGCTTTGTGAAAATGGAAGTTATTGCATCTGCAAAAAGTGTCAACCCATTTCAGTCTGTGCAGTTCACATAGGCTGACTTAGGTTGAAACTTTCTGTTATCAGGCAATTTCCTTCTTCTCAAAGGACCAGTCTCCTTAGTGATTGAATCTGTTGATAGACAAAATGGATTTTACAGATCCATAATTATGTGATGACTTGTTTGGTACAATACATCATGGAGATGTATAGATAGAGCACAGCTCATACATGTATATTTTGGATGTTTTCAGTCATCTAAAGTAAATTTGTTTCGGAGGTAATGGTTGAAAAGTCTTTTTTGACCACACTGTTGGTGCATATATTTGAAATATTGAGAGGGTTGTATTATTTTAACCCTTTATCAAACAATCCCAAGTTTTTACTTCTGAGAAAGAAGGCTTCTGAAAATGTGGTAAAAGGAGAAAATGCTGCAAACCAGCATTTTTCTCCTTTTCCGACAATTTTTATCTACCATTTTGAAGACAAATCCTGTCATGAAAGGAAATGAAATGTGGGTAAAAGAGAAAAGAGATGGCTGCCAGCTACCTTTTTAAGGCAGATTCTGTCATGTGCACCATATTCATTGGTCATTTGCAAATGTATTTAACATTGATGATTTTAAAATTTTATTGATTGGTAAAGATTTAAATTATTAATTATTTAAGGTATTATGGTTAGTGCTTACAACATACCAACATGTATTTCCATATTGTTATTATATTTATTATAATTACTATATTTGGTGTTAAATTTGGTGTTATTGTTATAGTTGGTGTTATATACAAAGAAATAATAAAGCATGACATTACCAAGCTTGTTTCGACTGGTTGTCATATTAAAGCTGTATTTTTTTTTGTATGACATCCTTTTCTGTCACTCTAATTATTCTAAGAACCAATACCACACATATATAGCTTTTTAACCCCTTTACTGCACAATGCTGACTTTAATCAACCCTGGGAAAGAGGCCTTTTGAAAATATGGGAAAAGGAGAAAATGCTGGTAACCAGCATTTTCTCCTTTTACCACAATGTTTTTTAACCTTTCAAAGAAAAATTGCCTCTTTTGAGCCACTTTGAAATTGTCGTCTTCAAATGCCCTCAATTTGGACAAGGCTAAAATTCTGATGTCTGGTAAAGGGATAAATCCCTTTTGTGTACAGGTTTTTCAAACAGAGAGAGAAAAGAAGCAATTCTTGTTTCATGTTCCGCAAAGGGTTTGTGTTTGCACTTAACATTTGCCATATTGTAAAAAGATTAATCCTTTTCCATACATCCCTGACTTTTGAGGAACCTAACATTGCGACATGATTCGTTCCTCTCTCACCGCTGACCCTTGTTTCGATGATGGCTATGTGGGAAAGCAGCCAGTGGCTTTGAAAGAATATTGTGCGGAATACTGGTAAAAGAAATTGCAGGAAAGCATGGATAGGTGTGCCGCAATGTAACTGAAATAATGTCGAAAACACCAAACAATCAATCAATCATTAGAGGAACCTAAGGAAGACAGCTTTTGAAAAACATTGTGGGAAAAGAACGACCTGCTGGTAATCAGCACTTTCTCCTTTTCCAACAATGTTTTCTACCCTTCCAAAAAAAAAATTTCAATGTCTGAGCCACATTTATTTTGTCTTCTGCAAATGCCTCCAATGTGGACAATTCTAAAAGTTTTTGGTATGGTCACTAGAATTAATTCTTTGCCAGACAACAAAATTTTAGATTGATTGATTGTATAGTGTTTAATACCGTTTTCAACATTATTTCAGTTATATCGTATCAAGCTTTCCTGGAGTCTCTTATCAGTACTTCGCACATTTTTATTTCCAAGCCACTGGCTGCTTTCCCACATAACCATTGTCAAGACAATGGTCAATGGTGGGAGAGGAATGAATCCTGTCACAATGACTATCATCAATCCTCGGAAAGAAATTGGCCAAGCCAGGGATCAAACCTACGAACCCCTGTTCTCAAGTCCTGCATACTACCGACTGAGCTACCAGGGCTCGGCACAAAATTTTAGACTTGTACATGTATGCTAAAGGCATTTGCAGGCCACAAATTAATTTTGGCTCAGTTATGGAATTTTTGCCTTTTTTGTTAACCCTTTACCCAACAATCCCAGGTTTTAATGACCCTGAAAGAAAAGGCTTTTGAAAACATTGTGGGAAAAGGAGAAAATGCTGGTAACCAGCATTTTCTCCTCTTCCCACAATTTTTTCTGCACTATCAAAGACAGAAATCATGATTTGAGCTACACTCAGCGTGTCATCTGCAAATGCTTTCATTTTTATCCGGCCCAAAACTTTGTCGTTTGGTAAAGAGTTAAAGGGTAAGAAAACTTCTGTTAAAAGGAAAAAAAATGTATGTTACTAGAATTTCCATGTTCAATAAGCCTTCTTCATGGTCCTTTCACTTTTCACCATACAACAAAATTATAGACTTGAAACCATTTGAAGGGGAAACATTCAAGATGGCTCGAAAGAAGGGGTCCGTGTTTGAGATTTCTAGCATTTTCTCCTTTCCCACAATGTTTTCAATTGTGTTTTACCAAACAGTTGCTAGTACATGGGGCTGTTTGGTAAAGAGTCAAATATGGAATTGTTCGGTAATGGGTTACCTCTATAGTCTTTACCTTCGACAAAATTTTGGACATGTCCAAATTGAAAACATTTGCAGATGATAAATTAAAGGTGGTTAATATGACGAAAGTAGCCCTTGATAGGGTAGGAAACAATGTGGGAAAAGGAGAAAATGCTGGTTACCAGCTTTTTCTCTTTTTCCAACAATGTTTTCAAAAGCCTTCTTCCTTTGGGTTGTCAAAAGTCGTGTTTGTTTTGTAAGGGGTTAAACTTTCTCTACACAGTTACCACCAGTATATATTCATTTTCTATAGCGGGCAATACATTTGTTGTGCATGGCAATGCAGAAACTGTTTATCGAAGGAAGGGAAGACGATCTGCACTGTTTCAGTATTCGATGTCGGAATCCTGGCCCTTTGGATCGGACTTCATCTACGCGAAACTGAGCAGGATTTGAAACAGTTGACACGCCCTATTATCACAGTTTTTTATGTTAGTGTATTTTTATCCATCTACCTTACTGTAAATTATGGTACAAAATGGTCAAATTTAATATAGTATGAAGTGACTGGTACGAAAGGGTCAAGGTACGAAATGTTTGTAATTCTCTGGCAACTCCCCATTCGGCAAATCTCGGGTGATTCGTATATTCTATTGCGGGATCGTCCGAGTTATGACGAATGGTAAGTTCCCATCATTCCTCGCGGTGACGGGTTGTAAGTATTTCGTGACAGTTGTGGCTCAATTTAGAGACTAGAAACGGCATCAGTCAACATAAAAAGATAAACGGAGAAGAATTGTGAAATCAAGCAGCTATTCTACTCTAAAACCCATGTCGACTTAAGATGTTGATATCATTTTGAAACATATTAAACTCAAATACGTACTCTACATATTTCCTTTAGTAAGTTCTTATTCAAATTGGCGACCGAAATCATGATTCTTTGCTGATATTGATCATGATCAGTAGAGATGGAGCCATTTTGTTTTTCGCCTGATACTGTACAGTACTGGCAGTATTTTTCTGCGCTGTAAGAAAAGAATTTATTGAAAATTTAACATGATTTGTTTCTCTGTTATAGTTAAGTAGTAAAGCTGCCTGGCCTTGTAAGCTAATTACGATCTTGGTGAAAGTTAACAGGGTTGAACTTTAACCCTTTTTCGACGAGAGTCTGGACCATCGGATCGGTAGCTCAAACTTTTCAGATCAGTTCTGTTTGACGTTGGGTAGACTCACGGTCACTACAGTAGCGTTTCGGGGGTCGTGGGTTTGATTCCCAGGTCGGGCACACTTTTCTCCCTTGATTTACTTCTTTGGCTTTGATGTCAGTTGGTGGACGTGGATTTGTGGCACCGGCTGTACTGGAGGGGGAGTTGGTGACTCTCAGAAAAATCAAGAGGGGGGAGGATTGTTGTATTTGACATTTGGTAGATTCACAACCAGTTGCCCGGCAAGCTTGGTTGGTAGATCTGCAATACCAGTGTTCCAGGGGTTGTGGGTTAAAGCTCTACTGTGGGCACACTTATCCCCCTTGATTCACTTACATATCACTTGACAAAAATAGACCTACAATAGGGATTCCCTTTTTAAAAGCACAGGATCAGTCATTTAATTGGTAAAAATAGCTTGAAGAGAGTATCCTTTTTGGCCAACAAGCCAGTTTCACTTGATAAATGGCCTATTTCTGTGTTCTAAGAGAAAAGACGTTTTTAATTTGTTCTTCAATTGTTGTTCTTCAATTCTTCAATTGTTGTTTAACTAACATTCAAAGAAAAGATGAAATAGAATGAAAAAGAAAAAAGATCACAGACTTAGCAAATAGGTACCAAGAGGACCCACTTTAATCACATAATAAACTGTTTCTGCATTCATTTCATCTGAATGATTTTAACAACATTAGTATCTATCAAATAAAAAAATTAGGGTTTTTATTAGGCTTAAAAAAAAAAAATCTGTGTTTAGGGTTTCCCTACCCTACCTAGAAAATGCTGCCGACCCTAACCATTAATGCTACGATTGAAAAAAAAATATCTGCCCGGTGCGATTTCGGTACATGGTCCATGTAAAAAGTTTCTAGAAAAAAAACCCCTACCTACAGCATCTCGGACTGAAACCCTAAACACAGATATTTTTTTGTTAGGCCTTACTAGTATTTTGAACTCGTTGTGTTGATCGTTTTGTCATTTGTGAAAGAGTTAATTCTAGATGGCAAAAGATCAGGTAATCATGAAAATTTGTATAAATTGTTTTTTTTCCCAGCAATGAATGTGGAAGGCGAGAAACCAGTATTTGACAATCCTGTATGGGAAAAAGCTAGAAAAGCTTTGGAAGCTGTCTCCCCTCAAAAGAAAGAAAAATCGAAAGAGGACAGCCAACAACAAATTAACAGTAATGAGTCTGCAAATGAGGGTGTGAAAAACACAAAGATTGACAAGGAGGACACACAACATAAGCAGTTCAACAACTTTAAAAATAACCAGGGACCTCCAAGACCTCCGTAAGTTTTTTCTTTTTTTATCTAAATGTTGCTTTTTTAGGTAACCTTTTTTAAGTTTTGTAAAATTAAACACATTTTCTAGTATAAGTTGTAAAGTCCAACTTAAGTAACTCAAAAAATTGGCTGGGAATTTTTAACATACTCTGTTTTTCCTTATACTCCATAACTGATTTAGAGCTTTTTTTAAATTTTCCCTTGGCTGCTTTAACTGTTTTTGAAGAAAACAGGTATTGTTATAGCCCTGTTGTCTTCAGGGTTGTCTCGCAAACAATTACATTTTGTAATATCTCTGTCATTACTGAAGATAACTTTTTTTAAGCTTGGACTAGTTAACTGTCAAAAGGGGAATCCATACAACAGGGGCAGGTAACCATCAGAATACTTTTGACACAGGTATACCCTTTTTTTCAACTTAGAATTTTATCTTTAAAGGAACTGCAGCCTAGTGTTGGCACCTGCATTCCATGCTCTTGTTGGAAAATGTGTTCAGATGACAAAACAATCTACTACACTGCTCAAAATAACTGCTTGAATGTGTTTTAGTAAATTACACATGTTGAGGGAAAGAGAACAAGAGAACAATAGAAAACTTTAAAATTTAAAGATACATCTTTACTCCTTTTCTGCCAATTTTTTTATCCCCCAGCCGAAAAACTAGAAGAGGTGTAAACATGAAACTTCACATGTGGATAGATCTCATCAAGGAGAAGTGAAGTGTACAAGAACCGTAACTCTCGGTGCCATAATTTAGGAGTTATTGCCCTTTATTTTTCATACTTAAATTTTGTCCAGAGCATACCTCAAAAAGTATTAAAGGTGTGAACATGATACTTCACAGGTGGATAGATCTCATCAAGGAGAAGTGCAGTGCACAAGAACCATAACTCTTGATTGCATAATTTAGGAGTTATTGCCCTCTATTACTTTTCTTACCTAAATTTTGTCAAGAGCATAACTTGAAAACTTCATGAGAAATAACCATGAAACTTCACAGGTTGATAGATGACATTGAGGAGAAGTGCAGTGTACAAGAACCATAACTTTCAGTGCCATGATTTAAAAGTTATTGCCCTTTGCTATTTTTCATACTTCAATTTTGTCCGGAGCAAATCTCAAAAAGTATTACAGATGTAAACATGATACTTCACAGGTGGATAGATCTCATCAAGGAGAAGTGCAGTGCACAAGAACCATAACTCTTGATTGCATAAATTAGGAGTTATTGCCCTTTGGTAGTTTTCTTTACTTAAATTTTGTCCAGAGCATAACTTGTGAACTACAAGAGATATAAACATGAAACTTCACAGGTTGATAGATGACATTGAGGAGAAGTGCAGTGTACACAAACTCATAACTTCCAGTACCATATTTAGGGAATTTTTGCCTTTTGTATTTTTTCATACATAAATTTTGTCCTGAGCATAAATCCAAAAATTATAAGAGGTATCAATATAAGACTTAAGTGGAAGGCAGATTTTATTGAGCAGAACTGCAGTATTATGATTTTGGAGTTAAGTCCCTTTGTTAATTTTTGAGTCTCAAAGTTTCTTTGGAGCATAACTTGAGCTGTATTAACTTCACAGCTGGATAGTTGTCACTGAGGAGGAGTGCAGTATGCAAGAATGATAACATAACTTTCCACAATATTTTATTGATTGCTCTTTGTTGTTTTTCAGATTTTTTTCCTGTCTGATTTCATATGTGTTATTTTTCAGATTTTTTTCCAGTCTGATTTCATATGTGTTTACATTTGACAGCTATACAAGAAAAGTGTACTTTGTTGAAGTTTTTTAGTTTACTTTGTATTTAGCATTGCCAGAAAGTAATTCTTAAATCTAGCTGTTTTAGTCTTTAAACCAACCTACAGGAAGACACACATCTGCTTTTGAGTAAGCATTCGGCGGGGGATGGCCATGTCAACATTGCACTTGTTAACCATTTCATCTTTATTTTAGGAAATTATAATCATTGTTGTATCTTCATGCCAATTGTTGCCTGTGGCGGTTGAAAGGTGGCACAGATTATGACCTTAGAGTTTCTTTATCCCATACACCACATTCATCGATTATTTTTCTATGTTTACACAGCTGACCAGTAGCTGAACCATTCATCATGGTTTAAATAGCATTTTTTCTCTCTTGATGTAAACATGTATCTTTATGACTCGTCTTACTTCTAGACTCAAAATCTCAAAAGGGGGGGGTACAATTATACTAGTGAAAACAAGAAGAAATGTTTAAGTATTATCAAATTTCAGATTTTTTGGAATGCCACCGGGTCCAAATGGACCCCGGCCTGGACCACCGAGATATGGAATGTATGGACCTTTCCCACGTGGTGTGAGTATTGTAATTTTTGTATATGATACGATCAGTAGAATAACTGGTGACCTGCTGGAATCCTTTTCTAATCCTTTACTATACAATACTGAGCTTTAATGACCCTGAGGAAAGACATTTTTAAAAACACTGTCTAGGTTGGCGCCAGCCAAAAATTTTTAGTAGCCAAAATTTTTGTTGGTCAAAACCCAGTCAATGTACCTAATCACTTTGACTCAGTCTTTGATTGTGTCATTTTCTTAGTATAGTATTTCATAACATTAAGTCATGTATGATTAAAGCTAGATCTACAGCTTTGCATCACTGATATAATTTGTAGATCTAAAAATCTTTGAGTTCTTTTAAATATTTCTGATGGTAGACTACAATTATATACAATAGAGAGTCCAGTATTGAAACGTCAAAAGTCGGCCACAAATTCCCGTGCTTGTAGGCTGTTGAATTATTAAAAGTTCCATAAATTCAACAATAGATCTATGTGTATATATTTGAATCAGGCCTAACCCTTCACCACTTAATCCCCAGTTTGAACGACCTTGAGAAAGAAGGCTATTGCAAATGCTAGGAAAAGGTGAAAATGGTGGTAAACAGCATTTTCTCCTTTTCCCACAATGTTTTCTACCATAGCAAATGCATAATTCAAACACCTCATGAGCTACATTTAATTGTCATATGCAAATTCTTTCAATCTGGACGAGTCCACATATATGCCGTCTGCTAAACAGCTATTTGATTTTCTTCAGACCAACCATTAATTTCATGCATTGCAAGAGATATGTATGATCCAATTTTTAAAATTCATCGCAAAATACATGTACTGACAGTATCTGTTTTGTCTTTCAAATGATTCAAGAAATACAGTATCTGTTTTGTCTTTCAAATGATTCAAGAAATATCGTTCCACACTTAGCCTTTCTTGAAACTGCCGATCGCCAAAAAATATCTGGCGACAATATTTCTCATTTGGCGAAATATGGATTTTAGCATCCATTACTTTTTATGGAAAAAAAAAAAGTTTCTCTGGAAAAGAATCAAATAAAGTCACATAAAGCTTAAAAGGTCAAGTATTTCAGAAAAAAAAACATTTATGATCGATGTTGTCAAATTTACTTGACAAACGACTCCATTAATTCGTTCAGTCCTATTGCGTCCAAAAAGTTGCAATTGTTCATGTAATCTATTTATAGAACGAGCTACCTGATAACTGGCAATGGAAAATCGGATCTTCGTCTATCGGATAGTTAAGGGAGATACAAGGGTTATCAGCTTAGGATACCCGGTATATATGATAATCAAGTTGACGCGCGCCGATTTCACAGTTTAGGAGGTGTTCAATATACAAAACTGATCAGATGTTCACGGTCGGCAATTTTATCTCATCACATTTTTAACAATCACCAATATCAGTTCTTTTGGTGATTGTAGTTGCCAGCAGTAAAATTTAATGGCCAGTGGCGATTTTGGCGATCGGTAACGCCAACCTAGCATTGTGGGAAAGGAGAAAATGCTGGTAACCAGCATTTTCTCCTTTTCCCACAATGTTTTCTAATATTTCAGAGACAGAAATTGTGTTTTCAGCTTCAATGAATTTTTTGGTCTTCAAATGCTATCAATTTAGATGAGTCTTAAAATTTTGTCATGTGGGGAAAGAGTTAAACAGATGTTTTGTTCGGTTTTCTAGGCAGTTAGTTAGATGTGTGTCTAAAAATGACATGAGGACTGAATTCTCTATCCATCAAAGAGAGTCTGAAGTTTTTTTTCATTTTGTCTGTTTTCCTGTAGACCTGACGCATAATCCAGTGTTGCATCCAGGTTGCGCAATTACGGGAATTTCCCCTTTTTTAGCTCACCTGAGCACGAAGTGCTCAGGATGAGCTATTGTGATCACTCACCGTCCGTCGTCGTCTGTCCGTCCATCTGTTCGCATTTCTTTGTTTACACTCTAGCATCTACAAATATTAACCAATCAGCACCAAACTTGGTCAAAATATATATGACCATAAGATCTTGGATGAGTTCGATTATGGGTCTAATCGGACCAGAACAACTGGAGTTATTTGCCCTTGAATTAGAAAAATTGCTATATTTGACTTTGTTTACACTCTAGCATCTACAAATATCAACCAATCAGCACCAAACTTGGTCAAAATATATATGACCATAAGATCTCGGATGAGTCTATTATGGGTCTAATCAGACCAGAACAACTGGAGTTATTTGCTCTTGAATTAGAAAAATTGCTATATTTGACTTTGTTTACACTCTAGCATCTACAAATATCAACCAATCAGCACCAAACTTGGTCAAAATATATATGACCATAAGATCTCGGATGAGTTCGATTATGGGTCTAATCGGACCAGAACAACTGGAGTTATTTGCCCTTGAATTAGAAAAATTGTTATATTTGACTGTTTACACTCTAGCATCTACAATTTTTAACCAATCAGCATCAAACTTGGTCAAAATACGTATGACCATAAGATCTCAGTTGAGTTTGATTATGGGTGTAATTGGACCAGAACGATTGGAGTTGTTTGCCCTTGAATTAGAAAGTTCTTTAGAATAGTTCTTTGTCTGGAGCATAACTTGGTCATCTCCAGTCCGATTGACTTGAAACTTGGCATTTGTGTTTGTTGCAATAATACGGAGTGCAGTGTGAAAGAACCATAACTCTAACTCATACTATGAGTTATTTCCCTTTGATCATCATTTTTACAGCATTTTCTGCTTGTCTGGAATATAACTTTGTCATCTTAAGCCTGAACATCTTCAAATTTGGTATGCATGATTGTTGAAAAATTACAGAATGCAGTGAACAAGAACCATAACTCTTCCTAGCATGAATTTTGAGTTATTTCCCCTTTGACCTTCATTTTTATAGCATTTCTTGCTTGTCCGGAGCAAAACTTTGTCGTCTTAAGTAGGAATGACTTGAAATATTGTATGCTTATTTGTTGCAATATTTGGAGGTGCATTGCACAAGAATTGTAACTCTACCTCATGCTGTCTTTGAGTTATTTCCCTTTGATCGTCATTTTTACAGCATTTAGTGCTTGTCCGGAATATTACTTTGTCATCTCAAGTCAGAATGACTTCAAACTTGGTATGCATGTTTGTTGCAATATTACCGAGTACAGTGTGCAAGAACAATAACTCTACCTAGCGCAGGTTTTGAGTAATTCCACTTTGATCTTCATTTTTACAGTATTTCTTGCTTGTCCGGAACGGAACTTTGAAGTCTCAAGTCAAATTGACTTGAGACTTGGTAAACATGTTTGTTGCATTACCTGCCCTTTGTGATTATTATACCTCCTTGACAACTGGTGGTGGGACGGGCATATCTTGTGACAATTTGCCGCTCTTGTTTCATTATCATTTGGTCTTGAACCTCAATATTTGGTATTTATCTTCCTTGTAGACCTTTATTGCTTAGTACTCAGGTGAGCAATATAGGACCATCATGGACCTCTTGTTTAATTCTGTCGTGCAAGTTCATAAACTTGATGGGGGAGAAATCGCTCAAAGATGTGGTAACTTGCACAAAAACAAGAAACCACTACGCGCAAAAAGTATAATCTAGCCCTACTAGTCAGTCTATTGAGACAACGGGAAAGTCCGACAGAGCTTCCTTACATCAATCGATACTACACTAATCGCTATTTTTAGACTATTTGAGAACAGTAATTCCAAATGGTGTCTGATCCTCATATTGAAGGTTTTGTAATAAGCAGTGAACCACTATTCTCTACGCATGCACAGTGAATGTGTAATTACATGTGTTTCCGGTTTAAAAAAAGCAATACATTATATTCGCGCGGCGATTTTTAAGTGTGTTAAAATTTTGACTGATGTGTTAAAGCAGGATTAAATATGCCACTTAAACAAACTTTTTTATGGGATTTGTTTGATCAAAAGACAAGACAACCCCCGGTTTTGATAGATCGAGTGAAAACTGCGAAGAACAAATTGGAGGTCCTTTGGGAACCAGCCGAACCACCACGGTCAAGTAAGGGCAATTTGTTAGAACTGTAAGTCATGTAATAATCATTCAAATTGAGGGACCGTCATCATCATTGTTTGATTATAACACTTGTGTGATAGATCTAGTTTGGAAAGGAAAAAAAGAAAGGCATCCTTTTCAGTATCACACCAGTGTATAAAAATAAGGTAATATTTTTTGAATGATTAAAGTTTTTTCATTCCCCTCCTTTTGCTGATTCCATGGGGGAGCCCCCCCTCTTGGCAGAAGTCCTGGATGCAACACTGGATTCTACCTGTCATGGTCCACACATTAATTGACTTCTATATTTCATTTTTAGCTTTGACATTTTATATCTCTGTCATTGTTGAAGATATTTTCTTCAAACTCAAACTAGGTGTTAACTATCAAAATGGGAACCCATACAACGGGGTCAGGTAACTATCAAAATTTATTTGACACAGATATGCCCCTTTTTTGACCTAGAATTTTCACTAAAAGCAGCTGCAGCTTAGTGTTGGCACCCACATGCAGTGCTCTTGTTATACCCCCGCAAAACGAATGTTTTCGGGGGTATACTGGAATCACCCAGTCTGTCCGTGTGTCCGTCGTTGTGTCTGTCCGTTTGTCCGTCCGTGTATCCGTCTGTGTACAAATAATTGACTGTTTCTGTCAAAGCGCTGGCGGGGGTATTAAGTCACATTCAGTGACAGCTCTAGTTTTTAAATGTTTGTGACAAATACTTGATTTGTTGTAAAGATAGTGCACTATTTCTTTGTGATACAGCCAAGCTTTGGTGGCCCGGCACCTTATCCTGGAAATGATAATGGACCAGATCCAAGAGGACCCCCACCTGGTTTCCGTCCACGATACATGCACCCTAGCCCCAGATTTCAACCTAGAAATATGCGTGAGTACCTTAAAAGTTTATCTTTCATTGAAGGGCTGAGCCCCTGTTGCACAGTTAGTAGCACACAGGATTTGAGAACAGGAGGTTGCTGGTTCCAACCAGCTTGGCCAATTTCTTTCTGAGAATTGATGATAGTCCTTGCAACAAGATGTATTCTGCTCTCACCGCTGATAATTGAATTGAATCGATGATGGTTATGTTGGAATGTAGCCAATGGCCTGGGAAGAATACTGTGCAAAAGTTCTGGTAAAATACTCAAGGGAAACATAGATAGGTGCACTTGCTGCTGCTACATAACTGGCGCTAAACAGCATACAATCATAAACCTTGATTAAAACGCAAAATGAGCGTTTTCGGGGGTATACTGGAATCAGCCTGTCTGTCCGTGTGTCCGTCCGTGTGTCTGTCTGTGTACAAAATATTAGTAATTTTGTGCCGCGAACTCTCCTACAGTTTTGCTGCTATTGTATTGAAAGTTTGTTGATACATTGATCGTATACTGAAGTTGTGCAAGACGCAGTTTTCAATCATCTACTCCCTATGATTCAAGGGTAATCTCCCCTTGAACTTAGAAATTTTTTTGTTAAATTGCCTGTTTCTGTCAAAGCGCTGGCGGTGGTATTATGTCACATTCAGTGATAGCTCTAGGTGGTATTGTATGAAAATGCGTAGGGGTAAAAAGCTTTCTTGTTAGTCCAGACTTCCCGAAATATGTCGGTCCGACGGACATGACCGACGAATCTTGACAAGGACCGACGATTTTTCAGGCTATATCGGTCCGACTGTCCGGCATTTATTTCGAGCCGCTGAAAATGTAATCGCAATGTTTTGGACAAAAATGGTGTAGTTAAAATGTTACGATGGCGCTAAACCTGGTAAAAAATGAAAATTAACGTCAGAGGAGCGCACTGAATGGAAAAAAGAATATGAAAAAAAGAGACCGGAGAGAAAATTGATCGAGAAAAGTAAGCATCAATGAGAATGGTTGGTTTATGACTCGGAAAAGGTGCAAATGCGCTGCACAGACTGTCTGGTTTTTTTACGGCGAGAAAGTTAGAACGGACCAACATCTTCGCAATACAAACATATTTATTCTTGGATGCACAAATTTAATGAATTGACTTGCTTGTACTGTTTAGTATTTTCTCCTTTTCCAATAATGTTTTCAAAAGCATTTTTCCTCGAGGTTGTTAAAATTCGTGATTGCTTGGTAAGGGGTTAAATGTCAGTGACTTTTGAAAGTCTTAATGGGTGGAGAAATAGTTTAATATCATCATCATATGCATAAAGTTGATATAGTGGGTATCCTTCTTTCTTATGTTTATTTTGTTTTTGTTAAATTTGATTCGGTCTGACAGATTTTTTTTCGGTCTGACAGATTTTCAGGCCTTGTCAGACCGAATGTCTGACACTTTTTGTGAACTTTCGGGAAGTCTGTTAGTCCACCTGAGCATGCTTTGCCATAAGTGCTCCAGTGTTTATCACAAACAAAATCATAATATATGCCCTTATCCAGTAGCCCTTATTTTTGATGCAGTATGGATCAAATTTTAAGTTTTCATAGTTGATATTGTTGATATCTTGGACAAGTTGAGAAATGGGTCAAATTAATGGTAGGTCACAGGGTAAAATTGGGGGAAATTGCTCCTGAATGCCATACTTTATGCCACCCAGCACGATTAAACCTTTACCACTCTAGTTTAAACAACCCTTGGAGAGAGGGACTTTGAAAACATTGTGAGAAAAGGACAAAATATTCGAGAAATACCCATCCTAAAATGATTTAAAGTTTTTTGGGTTGCATTTATTTGTAATTCGTAAATGCTTTTATTTTGTGCGAGTCTAAAATTTTGTTGTTTGGTAAACTTGTATAGAATACTGTGAGTCATACTCTGGCAAAAGCGGGTTTAAAGCGTCTCCGTAATCTATCATACGAAGCAAGGCATCACATAATTCTTGATCAGTATATTCAGTTTTTATAACAACCGACTGAACCATGAGGTAGACTGGACCTTGAATGCACAGAAAAATTGGCCAGTAAGATAGGACCCCAGTAAGCCTGCGCAGGCTGACCTAGGTCGGTACTTTTTGTCAATGCATAGAAATCCCTATTTGGCTTGCAACATGTGAAAAGGGGCATTCAGACATTCCTGAAAAGTGTCCGCGCAGGCTAATCCGAGACAGCACTTTACGACTACATTAGATTTTGTGATACAGTAGACTTGCACAAAACAGAAAATTACATAAAAATGGAAAGTGTCGTTTCAGATTAGCCAGTGTGGACTGCGCAGGCTGATCGGAGACGACACTTTACACAAATGTCTGAAAACCCCTTTTCGCATGTTGCAGGCCATTTTACAGAGCATGTCTCATTTTGTTTGTGCTTTTTTGTATTACAGAGCAGCACCCTGGTGGAGCTGGGATTAGATTTAACATACCACGTAGACAACAGAAAATGCAACAGCAGTTCCAGCAGCAAAATGGTGCAATGAACAACTTTAATCAAAATGTCCCACACAGACCCTGGTTTCAAGGCCCCAGGGGTCCAAGACCACAGCACAACAATAAATCACAAACATTGAAGGATCCAGTACCCATGGATACTTCGTCTGACCAGTCAAACTCTGATGAAACTAAAACCTCAGCTAACACTCCCAAGTAGGATTTTGATATTATTAATTACAGATGTATGTGAGCCATGCTCTGGCAAAAGGGGGCTTAATGCATCTTCATGATGCAATATACCTAGCAAGTCATCATGTAATTATGGATCCATAAAATCAATTTTGTTCAATAACCGGTTGATTCCTGATGTAAAATGGTCCTTTGGCATGCAGGAAGTTACCACTAGCAAAAAGTCTCGACCTAGGTCAGCATGTGCGACTGCGCAGGCTGACCTTGGTAGATACTTCTTGTAGATGCATTAAGATCCCTTTTTACAGAGCAAGGCTCATATATATCTGAATTATTCAGACATTCAGTAATTTGAACCAGGCAGGGTAGCTCAGTTGGTAGTATATATGGGGTGTAAACCCATGAGTTGTTGGTTTGGTTTCCAGCTCAGCTGAATTCTTTGAGGACTGATGGTAGTTTTTGGCAGGATTATTCTTGCCTCTCTCACTGCTGCACATTGTTTTGATGATGTAACTGTGGAAAAGCAGCCAGTGGCTTAAAAAAGTCAGTTGTTGGAAACATGGTAAAAGAAACTTAAGAAAAGCATGGAGAGCTGCACTGGCTGCAGTAGATATTACAAAAAATGCATTATACGTCAGTTCAAACTGATTTCTCTGTTCATTACATTTCCACATGGAATTTAAGTTCCCCATTTACTCAATTTAGCCAAATGTAGAAATGTGTTTAAATCAATAATTTAGCAACATCTATGGCCCCAAAAAATGAAATGAAGGTTCAGATTTGTGATTGGGAATGAATCTGGGACGGGAGAAAATTACATCAGGTCGAAATCGTAAGGAAGGGGGAGTGTATCACTAGAGTCATATGCACGCCCCCCATCTAAAATTAGAAAGCTAGACTACTTGGTGTTTCAACACAAAAAATGGGGCACTCCTCTATTTGTAGGATCATGTCTTTTCCCCTTCTTTCAGCAATCCAAAAAACGCTAAATACTAATGTGCACATGCGAAATTCACATTTCTACTGTCTTTAAAATTACGCCAGTGCACTCTCGATATAGAATTCCAACATCCTGGACTAAATTGCTATTGGGTTTTTGTGACATTGTTGTGACAGTAGTTGTGAGCTGCATGAATATTCAAGGCAAAGGTTGTACACAGTCACATGACAAGTACTATGCGGTATCATCGGTTGAAGGAGTGGATAGGAGCCAAGTCCAAAATTACATTTTCTATCTGTCTTAATCTGTGCAATCTCGCAACTGCCGGGTGTAATATTTGTCATGAAGCTACAAGAATGACTATAGTTTGATAAAATATCAACAAGATTGGTTACATTTGGCTTAAAATGGGTAAATAGGTATCTTTAAGGTTTAGCTGTTTTCTATGCTTCTATTTTATGTGCTTAGGGAATAACCAATACAGGGAACGATGTGTTTTTCCTGTTTGGTATAAGTTAGTGGTTGTATACATGTATATCACATTTGTTACAAGAATGTAGCTTCTTTAAAATTATCATGCAAAAAATATCTCCTTACCAGACAGTGTATATCCAAGATCAGACTGCACATATTGTGCAGTCTGATCTTGATCTACATTGTCTGCAAAAAGGTCTTAGAGTCACGCTTAGCAGACTATGGGCTAGGCAATCATAGTATCTGTATAATTTTCAGAAAAGGGAAAGAAACACAAGATGCCGGGGCATCTGGAGCCTGGCCACCAAGTCTCAAGTAAGTTGACCATTAAACAGTTTTATCAATGGATATTGTAATTTTATCTGCTTCATATAATCTATGATGGTTTAGGTGTTGAAGGGGGCTATTCAGTTTTTATGCTGGAAATTAAATTTTTTGTAAAATACAGATAAATGTATTTTTCTTTGCAATGGTGTAAAGTGTGTGGTTAAACTCTGGTGCAATTTTGGGCTTTTCTTAAACATGAAGGAAGTTTTACAGTGCATAACTGTATGTTTTAATTACATCAGATATGACATCTATTTCCTGATTTGCATATGAATCCTGGTCTGCAACATGTGTTAATGATCATATGAAATTCACACATGTCTTTAAGAAATTCTTGCATGAAATCTAAAAATACCTTAAGAGGCTTTGTAGCCCATTAGGAAAATACCAATGAAAAAAAAAAAATCCTGCATTCGTCTTGCAACTAATGATTTGCAAACTTAAATATGAAATTCCAGGAAAGCATGGATAGGTGCACTGGCCACAATGATATAACTGAAATAATGTTGAAAACTGCATTAAACAGCATACAATCAGCAAACTTCATTCATAGATAACAAATTTTTTGTAAGTTTGGTGAGATTACAAAAACCTGAATAGCTCCCTTTAAGCCATAGCAATATCTGTATCGTATCTAAATGCACATAATATATATACATTGCTAACATTTTCATATTGATTACATAGTAATTCTTATTGGTCTTCTATGGTAGCTTGTCTCTAGGTGTAAGAAAGTTCCTATCTCTTGCCAGATTAAAACTTCTGTCTTGGAATTAGTTTAGTTGATACCAAAAGGTATCATTGGCTTGGTAGGCACATTTACATTTTCTTGTTCTTGCACAACAAAATTTCTTGTGCCATACCTAGGAAATATTTCAAAAGTATATTGTCAGCTTCATTTTAGATTACAAATATGATACAGATTTAAAGTACTCATCACGAGGGAACATGGCTAAAGCAAAATATTAGAATTACAAAACAATTCTGAAATTTAAAGCCCCTGAGAAAGAGGCCTTTTAAAAATATTTTAGGAAAAGGATAAACTGCTGGTTACTAGCATTTTCTCCTTTTCACAATTTTTTATACCCTTGTAAATATAGAGACATCATTAAAGCAACAGCTTAAATGTTCTCTGCAATCACTTTGAATTTGGTTTGGTTATAAATTTTGTTTGGTTAAGTGTTTAAAAAATTTTCTGTGTGATTTTTGTGTACAGGGATTGGTGTGAGAGGGCTTTCAATAGTGCAAAAACTCAAGAACAGAAAGACCAAATGGAAAATAAACTGAGAGATATAATAACACATGCTTTTACATCGGGTAAAGCTGAAAATACAGATTGGGACAACGAGCCTTTGCCCTTGTAAGTGTGGAGTTCTCTCATTTGCTGCAACTGCATGTTATCCAGGACCTTTGGTTATTTAACCCTTTCCCAAACAATCCTGAGTTTTAACCGCCTTATGGAAGAAGACTTTTGAAAACATTGTGGGAAAAGGAGAAAATGCTGGTAACCAGCATTTTCTCCTTTTTCCACAATATTTTTTACTTGATCAAGGACAATTCTTTTCAATTAAGCCATTTTTTAATTTGTTTTCTGCATTTTTTAATCTGTTTTCATTTTGGACAATTCTAAAAAAGTTTGTTTGGGAAAGGATGCAGTGCAATGAGTGACTGGATTGATCCAAGGCAGGGCCTTTCATCAGACTGGAAAAGTGGACATGAGCCATGTCCTGTAAAATGGGGGCTTAATGCATCTGCAAAAAGTGTCTGCCTATGTCAGCCTGAGCAATCCGCGCAAGCTGACATGGGTCGAACCTTCATGTAAATTTGTCTAGTCTTACTCCAGATCCCGTTGATTGTTAAGACAAAATGAATTTTATGGATCCATAATTATGTGATCACTTGCTTCGCCTAATGCATCATGGAGATGTATTAAACCCCTTTCTGTCAGAGCATATCATTTCCCTGCAGGGGGTTGAAGATTTTTTTTCTTTTTTGACCTTTATTAGCCACCACCATTGGTAAATGAGGGTGGTCGCCATCCCTCATTACCTTACAGATACTGATATTAACACTTTGGCTTGCCAGGCATTTACTTTTCACTTTGAATAAACGATTGATCATAGCATTTCACACTTGTACAAATTAGAGGCATTTTCAAATTAGTAATATGTGGCTTCATTGATAAGATTTGTCTTTGACATTCGAGCAACATTATTGGAAAAAGGAGAAAATGCTGATGACTATGAAGTCTTTGTAATCCAAAACATAGGTACCGGAGAGGTAACATGATGATTTTACAAGCTTGTTTTGATTTAAACTTTCATTTCCTCATTGAAAATTTAGGGGAGCAAAAAAAAAATTCCTGGGAGAAGCGTGAGATACAAACCTCACTAGAATGACACAATTCCTTTTCAATTGCTTCTTGTTGGTAAGGGAATTCGTTGCTGCAAAGAGCAGAACTTCTTTGATGATGTGTCATATCCTGGATGTGTGTGAAAATTTTTTAATATAGAAAATGATTGACTGAAAGGAAGAAACAGTCCAGTTAGAATTTGGTCAAAACATAATATAAAGCATGGAAAACAAAGGATTTGAAATTGAAGGGCTTATTAGCTCCATTGGCCGAAGGCCAGCGAGCTATTGTCATGGCGTTGTGTCCGTCATGCGTCTGTCTGTCCGTTCGTTCGTCCGTGCGTGCGTCCATAAACTTTTTCTTTAAAAAACTTCTCCTCAGAAACTATTGACTGGATTTTTACCAAATTTCACAGGAATGTTCCTTTGGTGGTCCTCTTTCAAATTCCTTCAAATAATTGTGTTCCATGAAGAATTCTGGTTGCCATGGCAACCAAAGTAAAAAACCTTTAAAAATCTTCTCCTCCCAAACCACTATTTGGATAGCATTATTATTTTGCAGGAATGTTCCTTAGATACAGGTTTACAGAATTCCTTAAAAAAAAAAAGATCTGTCAAAAAACATGGCTTTTATGGGAGACTCATTTTCCTTTTATGGTATAAAGTAAAATCTTTGAAAAATTTCTTCTCTAAAACTATTCATTGGATTTCATTGTTGTTTTGCAGGTAAGTTCCTATGGTGGTTGTCTACCAAATTGTTTCTTCAGTGAGCTAAAATGCAGGATTGAATGATAATTGTTAAAAACTTCCTTTCGCCATTATAGAAATATCAGGCCTGTGGGGCGATACAGGCGCTCAAGCACCTCTAGTTTTTCTTGTGCTTACCACAAGTGTTAGTCAAAATTAATTTGTATGAGGTAAAATTTTGTCAAAAGATGCAAACTTTGTCAAAAGATGCAAATTTACATGACTGTACATGGCACAATGATCTTGAGCTAAAAGGGACTGGAGGGAGGTGAAAAATTCTGATCAAACAAAACAAACCTTTGTTAATCCTTCACCATAGTTGCAAGATGTGACAACCCTAAGAAAGAAATCTTTTGTCAACAATGTGGGAAAAGAAGAAAATGCAGGTGACCAGCCTTGTCTCTTTGAAACATTTTCCAACATTTCCAAAACAAATTCCAATTTTGAGTCACATTCATTTTGTCTACTGCAAATGCTGTAAGTTTAGACTAGTCTAAAACTTTTTCATATGAAAAAGGGCTAATTTTACTGTTGTTTTGTTTGAACTCTTGTTTAGTTTTACAGCCATAACACATTTTACAGTTGATTCTTGAATATGCTATTTTACAATGTTGTGGTTATGTTCAGTGAGATGGGATCCTGACAAATTCTTTCACTTTTACTGATTTTGTGGATCTAACTGCAAGGCATCTGACTGTATATACAAACCATATAGTCCCTTACCTCTCTGAACTCTTTCCCATGGAACAAAAATTTACACTTGTTCAAATTGAAAGTATTTGCAGATGGCAATCTAAATGTGACTAAAGTGATGGAATTTGTCTGTGATAGGGTAGAAAACATTATGGGGGAAAAAAGGAGAAAATGCTGGTTACCAGCATTTTCTCCTTTTTCCTCATTGTTTTTAAAGGTCTTTGTATGTAGTTGTTAAAATGCAGGACTGTATGGTGAAAGGTTAATAGTAACTGATCTGTATTTTACAACAGTATAGGGAATGGAAATTTAGTTCTTGCTTTCCTTTGTTCCACAGTGAAAGGTCAGAGAATGGTGGTATACCTGGTCCCCCAAAAGCAAAGAGAAGTAGGTGGGAGCCTGCCGCTAGTCCTAAAGGATTTCCTGGTTCACAACTCCCAGGTTAATAGATTTGCTATGCTAGTTTAGTCATATCATTAGCATTTTCAAAGTATGTTAACATCTGAAGGTGCATTGATCATTCTATGTTAGGAGGTTGATTGACTGAGCTTGGTACTACCCAGCCGAGTAGCTCAGTGGTTAGAATATCTGACCTGTGACATGGTGGTGATGGGTTTGATACCCGGTTGAGGGGATTTTTCGCCTCGCATCTCTAATGCATAAGAGAAAAGTAGTCGGTGACTTGGAAAGAAAGTTGTGTCAGCACTGGTGTGAGAAAGCCAGGAAACACATGCATAGGTTCACTGACTGCGATGTGATATGACCTTAGCTGTTAAAACAGAGTTAAACTCGAACACAAACAATTAGCTTGGTACTCAGTTCAACTCATGTGAGTATTGGTAGGTACTTTATTCAGAGAGGATATTACTGCACAATTTTTCACAGCTTAGCATGTGTTATATGAAGTTAAATTTAGAAGGAAAGGTTCTTCGCATTATAGTGGGCTGGGTTCCGTATTTTTTGTGTAAAATGTTTGTGAACTTTTACTTTTGAGGTGTATTATAAATTAACACTATATTTCCACCTACATTTAGCTCTTTACCAAACAACAAATTTTTTACTCTAATGTCTGAATTAAAAGGATTTCCAGATGACAAATTTAGCTCTAAAGGTTATTTCTGTCTTTTCCAAGGTAGAAAACATTTGGGAAGAAAGGAGAAAATGCTGGTTATCAGCAGTTTCTCCTTTTTCCTGCAAAAGCACTTTTTATCAGGTTAGTTAAAACTTTGGATTGTTTGGGAAAGAGTTAACCCTTCACCACACAGTCCCAGGTTTTAACGACCCCGAAGAAAAACCCTTTTGAAATCATCATTGGAAAAGGAGAAAATGCTGTTTACCAGCATTTTCTCATTTTCCTGCAGTGTTTTCCACCCTTCTCAAAATGGATTTCAATTTTTTGAGTCTTTATTATTTTGTCTATTGCAAATGCTTTGAATTTGGGCTAGTGTAAAATGTTGTCCTTTAGTAAAGGGTAAATAGTAAAGAGTAATTGATTGTTTGATATCGGACAGGTGCTATAGGATCATCCTATGATTCAGAGGAACCAGATGCCAGAAGAAAGAGTGCCAGAGGTATGAGAGGCTTTTCCAGAGGAAGAGGAATAATGAACTTTCCGAGAGGTCGTGGTAGAATACAACCACCAAGGTACTCGAGGTCAAGATCAAGGTCATATTCAAGGTCAAGATCTAGGTCATATTCAAGGTAAATAAAGCTCGACCATATCATCCAGGAACAATTGCCAGGATACAGATTTAAACTTAACATTTCTTGGTGATAATCATTGGGAAAAGATTAATTTCTCCCTCACTACTGATCATTATTTGATGATGGTTATGGGGGAAAGCAGCGGGTGGTTTGGGAAGAATATTGTGCAAGGTACTGGTAACAGAAACTCCAGGAAAGCATGGGTAGGTGCTCTGGCTGCAACGATATAATTGAAATAATGTTGAAAATGATGTTAAGCACTATATAATGAATCAATATTTAACATTTCAAATAATTGAAGTCATCTTCACAGTCGATACTCCATAAGAGCTGAATATTAAGGCATTCCTGGAGTAAAACATGAACAATTAAAAATGAATAAGAGAAGAGCAATGTGGTTGCATTTTGATAGTTAAAGGAAGATATTAGGCTGTGTATACATAAAAAGAAACCTTATTTAAATCTGTCTGCAAATCTTTCTATCCATCTTGAGACTAGTCAGAGTTCAGTTTATAAATCAAAAGACCGTTTCATAGCAACAATATTAGCCAGCATAGGAATGGACCTCAACCGTTTAACAAACAATCCTGTCTTTAAGACTGTGAGTAATGAAGGTTTTTAAAACATTGTCTAAAAAGGAGCAAATCCAGGTAACTGAACAGAATCGTTCACAGTTACTGGGTCCTTAGTTTTCATACTTGCAAATCTATTTTTAAACTCAGGGAAAAAAGTACAGAATTCCGATTGCTTTTATTATCAATAGAAGTGGTGCTACACTATTTTCACCTGGAATTGCATGTCTTTTGCTGACAATGTATAGCATGTTTGGAAAATTCAGAATTGCCTGCAGAATATCATTCCTCAGGGAGGTGTTTATGTAAAATGAGCATCATGTTTCATAAAAGTTTTAAGTCTAAATAAGAACGAGCCATGTGCTGGTAAAAGGGCATTTAGTGCCTCTCTGTGATGCATTATACCAAGCAAGTCATCAAAATAATTTAATAAAATAATATAAAATCAATTTTGTTCAACAACTAAATGCATCATGAGGTAGAATTGTCCTTGGACATGCAGAAAATTTATAAACAGCAAAAAGTATTGACCCACATCAGTCTGCGTAGACTGTGTAAGTTTACCCTTCGTCACAGAGCATGGCTGAAATATCAATAATTACACATTATTCTTGACTTATTGATTATATTTGGGATAATTTTGTTTCAGATCACCGAGCTGGTCATCCAGATCCAGATCTAGGTCACGGTCCAGTTCCTATGACAGAAGGCGAAGACGATCACCTCCACTTAGAAGATCTCGATCTCCTATTAATAGGAGCAGGCGAAGGCAAAGGTAGGATAATGAGGGTTGTGCATTTTGTAATGAGAAAAGTTCTATGAACTATTGTCTGTTTAAATCCATATCCAAACAACAAAATTTTAGACTGTTCCAAATTGCAAGCATGTGTAGAGAAAAAAGATATATGTGGACCAAATTATGAACTTTGTCTTTTGTCTTTGAAAGGTAAGAAAACATTGTCAAAAAAAAGGAGAAAATGCTGGTTACCAGCATTTTCTCCTTTTCCCACAATGTTTTCAAAAAGTTTCAAGGTCATTGAAACTTGGGTTTGTGAGGTAAAGGGTATAAGGTAGCTATGTGATGGGTTTTGTCCCGTGATGTCTTTCACCTATTACTATAGGATTATGTGATGTAAAGAACCTGAAGAAGGTTTTCCAAAATATTGTGGGAAAAGAGTAAGATGCTGGTTAACAGTGTTTTCTTTTCCCGCAATGTTTTCTGCCGTAAAGGGATTCAGTTTACAGGTACATGAGATCAAAATGGTTTACAAGAACTTGAAGAGCACCTTATGAAATGATTGTTTATATTTCGATGTGTTGGTTACTTAAGGTATAATCTTTTTGTCAGCGTTTGTCATTCAATAAAACCATGGTTGTTATGAGGCACACTGAATCTGGTCATTATTTAATTTGTTGTCTGAAAATGTCTTCTATTTGAACCAAGCTAAAATTTTGTTGTGTTGTTGATTTTAACCCCCTTTTGCCAGAATGCAGCTCAAATATAATGGCTTAATTTCAGAAGCTACAGTCGAAGTAGAAGCAGAAGCTCATCCATGTCTAGTAGATCTTCCTATGATAGTTTTAAAGATGATCCAAACAGTTTCCGGGGCCGGGGAAGGGGCTCTAGAGGCCGAGGTGATAGAGGAAGGAATGAAAGTAATAGAAGTAGAGGTCGAGGAGCAAGAAAATTTCAACAAGAAAAAGCAAGAAAAAAGTCAGGAGATACACCGGGAAAAGATGGGGATAAAAAGGTCTCACCAAAACAGCTCAAGACAAATGACAAGAAAAATAAAACTAAGTAAGGTTACTTTACAATTGAACTAATAAAATAAATTTTATAAGAAAACCTTATTTTATAATGATAGGAGCAAGTGGCTTTACCAGTCAAAGCTATCAACCAATTACCAAACATTTTTGGATTTGACAACCATTAGACAGCTTTTGAAAACATTGTGGGAAAAGGAGAAACTCCTTTTCTCGCAATGTTTTCTACCCGTCAACAACAAATACCTTGATTTAAGCCACATTTTATTTGTAGAATGCAACAGCTTTCAATTTAGGTGTACATCCAAAATTTTGTTTTCATTGTTAAGAAACTAAGCTTGATGCAGAAAAATAATTGATGTTTTGGTTATTTAATTGAGGTTATGGTAAGTAATTATATTCTAGTTTTGAAATCCTCATTAAATCCAAAAACTTGTACTGGAAAATTTGTCTGAATAGTCTTTATAATGATTTCAGTTAGTACTTATAGTACAGGATTTAGTGAAGAAAACAAGCTCATGATCTAAACTACTTCTCCCCCCCCCCATCTCTCAGACTAAAAATTTTTTTTCCCTTCTTTTGAAGCATGAAGAAATTTAAGATGCAGCTGGAAGGAGAACAATCCACAGAAAAATTACTGGAAAGGCAAAAAAGATTTGGCAACCAACTCAGTAAAAGTACACCAAAGAATAAGATAAGCCTATCAACAATCAATAATGTCAATGACGTATGTTGCATTTTCATAAAGTTCCTTTAATGTTGTGATAGAAGTAGAAATATTTTTTGTATGTATTTTTGCTCCCCTGTACAGGAATTTTCAATATAAAAGATATCAGAGCCCTGATAATGACCAAAAGTAAACAATGCAGGTGTTTAAATTTATATCATACTAGTTTAAAGTATGGAATTATTGTGAGGACAACAATCTGTTATTGTAAGCTTGGTCTAAGTGTTGGCAGAAAAGTGAAGCTTAAAAGTTGGTCTAGCTAAGTTGCTCTACCTTTCGTTTACTTCTTAACTGCTTTAACCCTTTCAGCGCTATAAGCGAAAACATGGGTTTTTGCAGACAGCATAGATCAAGATTAGACTGCACAAAACGTGATCTTAGATCTATACCGTCCGCTTGTTTAGTCAAGATAGATATCTTTCAGAGTATCAATAGAAAGTATTTTCAGACGTCAAAAGAGGTCGAGTTTTAATATTTGGCGCTGAAAGAGTTAAAAATTCATAATATGTATCTGATTAATTTTTTATTTTATTTATCAGTGACTTCTAAACTGTGATTAATTTTTAGCTCCACTGGCCGAAGGCCAGCGGGCTCATGTCATGCCCCGGTGTCAGTTGTGCATCCGTGCATCCGTCCTTCTGTCCGTGTGTCCGTCCGTCTGTGTGTTAACTTTTATTTCAAACATCTTCTTCTCTGAAACTACTCATCCAATTTTGATTAAACTTCACAGAAATGATCCTGCCATGGTCCTCTTCCGAATTTCTTGAAAGAATTTGATTCCTTCAAAAACTCTGGTTGCCATGGCAACAAAACTTAAAAATATTGGAAATCTTTGAAAATCTTCTTGTTTGAAACCATAAGGCCTAAGGCTACCAAATTTGGTGTATAGCTTTATCTAGTAGACCTCTATCAAGTGTCTTCAAATTGTAGCCCTGGGGTCAAAATTGGCCCTGCCCCGGGGGTCACAAATTTTATAAGGGCTTACATAGAGAAAACTTTAGAAGTCTCCCTGCACCTAGCCATAAGGCCTAGGGCTACCAAATTTCGCATGTGGCTTTATCTAGTGGGCCCCTAACAAGAGTGCCTAAATTATATCCCTAGGGTCAAATTTGACCCCACCTCGGGGGTCACAAGTTTTACATGGGCATATATGGTGAAAACTTTAGAAATCTCCCTGTACTTGGTCATAAAGCCTAGGGTTACCAAATTTTGCATGTAGCTTTATCTAGTGGGTCTTTACCAAGAGTGCCCAAATTATAGCCCTAGCGTTGAATTTGATCGCACCCCAGGGGTCAGAAGTTTTACATGGACTTATATATAGTGAAAACTTTAGAAATCTTCTCGTTACTGACCATAAGACTTAGGGCTACCAATTTTAGTCCCTGTTTCAGGGTTCTCATGTTCAAAACCAATTTGCCAAGTATTGTAAAGTTTGGCATGTAGTGTTTTTACTTATTAGCCATTGGAGCAATACAGGACCATCATGGCCCTCTTGTTTATTTTATTTATCAGTGACTTCTAAACTGATACTTTGTTGACAGTCTGATAAGAGCAGGATTCTGTACCCAGTGTATCTACACATGGGTTTAGAATGTTTGTAGAATATTTATGTTTACTTTTCCATTTAATTATAGTCAGATGAAGACAACTTTGACTGGGGTAAATATCATATAGTTGGTACCTGTAAGGATCTAGAAAAGCCATACTTGAGGTTGTCAGGAGTAAGTGTTTTGTTTCTCATTATCTTTATAGATCTGAATAGATAGGCAACATGCACTGTGAAAATGCAGCTTAATACATCTGCAAATAATATTGCCCTGTATCAGTTTCCCCAGGCTGACCTGGCTTAAAACTTCCTGCTTTTGGAAAGTTTGCAGCATAATAAAAAACCATTCTACCTCATGATTCAGCTGAATTTTTGACACAATGGATCCATGTTAATCACATCCACTAAACCCTGTTACCCAGACAGCCTCTCAGATGTATTAGTCTGTATTAGAGTACTTAATCACAAGTGATATGTACATGTATTATTTGGTTTTGGATCTACAATAATCAAAATATTGTTTTATATGTATATGAGTCATGCTCTGGGAAAGTATCTGCAAAAAGAATTGGCCCATATCAGCCTGGCTGACCTGGGTTGAAATTTATCACTATTGATCAGTTTTCTGCATGTCAAAGGACCGGTCTACCTCATCATTTAGTCGGTTGGTGCACAAAATGGATTTTATGAATCCATAATTTTGTGATGACTTGCTTGGTATCATACATCACCGAGATGTATTAAACTCCTTTTCTTCTTGTGATCCCCATTTGTTTACTTAAATAGTTCTAGAATTGCATATCGTGTCTGAGATGAGTATCATTGATGAATATCATGCTTTGAATTTGAACAGATTTACTGAACGTACAGTTTTTAGCTCTACTGGCTGAAAGCCGGCAGAGCTTATGTCATGGCGTGGTTTCCGTCGTCCGTCCGTCCGTCCGTTAGTCTTTTTCTTGTTTACGCGATGAAGTCTTCATTTGTGATCAGATTTTCGTGAAACTTGCACAGTTTGTTAATCTCATCAATAGCTTGAACCCTATTGATTTTGAAAAAAATCCAACAAACAGTATGGGAAAAGTATCCATTTCAAGTTGAAAATTTCCATTTCTTGTTTACGCGATAAAGTCTGCATTTGTGGTCAGTTTTTCGTGAAACTTGCACAGTTTGTTTATCTCATCAATAGCTTCAACCCTATTGATTTTGAAAAAAATCCAACAAACAGTATGGGAAAAGAAGCCTTTTCAAGTTGAAAATTTCCATTTCTTGTTTACGCGATAAAGTCTGCATTTGTGGTCAGATTTTCGTGAAACTTGCACAGTTTGTCTATCTCATCAATAGCAGGGATAAAGACTAGCACTCACCCAGTCACCCATGGCGACTGAAAATCGGTCTGGACGACAGAAAAATCCCGTACGATCGCCCAGCAGAGCGACTGATCGTCCCAGGAAAAATTTCGGTAAACGTCTGTATTTTGCCCATTTCGGTATACTGTAGTACCGATTTTCATTTTTATTATACACCTATCTATGATCCGAGTAAAATACGGGCGTTATCTAACTCGCTAATAGGCCTACAACTTGACAGAAAATTTTTCCGTATCAGCCTAGTACCGTGTGTAGAGCATAGTCGTGTAGACGCACTATGTCTGTGTATTGACGGTAGGGTCTTTTCGCCAAATTCCTATCACGTTCGGCCCGCATGACAATGCACAAAAAACCCATTTCTAGAGTATCTATAGCTATTTCATCAATTATTTGTCATCTATTTTTTTTTTCAAAAATTGTTTCTAAGCAGATTCTGATTTTATCCGAAATCAATGCCTAGATCTATTAGATCTACATTTATGTGTTGTTTCGAAAAGGCATTTCCATATGCTACTGTACGATAAACTCGTGAACTTTGGAACCGCGATTCATTTGACTTGCCTCCTGCTTTATAACGAAAAGAAATGTACTGTTCTTGACAGTGACAGTGAATAACAATAATCAGTCTCATCCGATATGCACCTCTTTACACACGCAACTCGACATGATCCGACCACGCAGAAATGTAGACTGTTGTAATACTCCATATGTCTTGAATACTCTCCCCCTTCCAAAATGGCGGCGCCCATGACTTTGTAGTTTTCTCGATCAAAAATCATGTGGCGATTCATACTGGGTGTGTTGAAACCCGAGAAAAAAAAAAACGCAAACGGTTGAAGAGAAATGGGCATATTATCGGGAATATGATGAAAACAAGCGCCGTCGCTGTTTTGACCCAATTTGGCGAAAAGGTAGGCCTTAGCTAGTTGATACTGAGAATGGGTTGATCTGTTCAGTTTGTACTGAATTTGGAACTGATCGAAGCTGTGTGTACGTAAAAGGCTGTCAGGCATACAAGATTGACAGTATTAAAAAACATGAAGCCACTGACTTGGATGAGGGTAAAGTATTTGCAAAGTTGCTCAGTGAGGAATTTAGGTCAGTCAGGGATCTTATATACGATCCCTGGGTCAGTGTAGTGCCCAGAGTGTTACGGGCATTGTTAGCTTTAATTAAAATTTTATTGGAGTTTTTATCGTTTTCTGAAATTTTAATCCTGGGCCCCTAAGTTTTTGACTGGGCCCCTAAATTTTCAATTTTAGGGGCCCAGTTGGCTACTGAAAAAAAAATGTTAGTCTTTATCCCTGAATAGCTTGAACCCTATTGATTTTGAAAAAAATCCAACAAACAGTATGGGAAAAGTATCCATTTCAAGTTGAAAATTCCCATTTCTTGTTTACGCGTTAGTGTCTGCATTTGTGGTCAGATTTCCGTGAAACTTGCACAGTTTGTTTATCTTATCAATAGCTTTAACCCTATTGAATTTGAAAAAAATCCAACAAACAGTATGGGAAAAGTATCCATTTCAAGTTGAAAATCTCCATTTCTTGTTTACATGATAAAGTCTGCATTTGGGGTCAGATATCCGTGAAACTTGCACAGTTTGTTTATCTCATCAATAGCTTCAACCCTATTGATTTTGAAAAAAATCCAACAAACAGTATGGGAAAAGTATCCATTTCAAGTTGAAAATTTCCATTTCTTGTTTATGCGATGAAGTCAGCTTTTGTGGTTGGATTTTCATGAAACTTGCACAGTTGCTTTGTATCATAAACAGCTTGAACCCTATTGATTTTGAAAAAAATCTGACAATCGGTATGGGAAAAGTAGCCATTCAAAGTTGAAAATTTCTATTTCTTGTTTAGGCAATGAAGTCCACAACCAAATCTTGTGAAACTTGCAAAGAATATTTGATTCATTAAGGGATTGAACTCTATTAAAAGTGAAGAAAATCTAGTAAACCATTCAGGAGAAGCAGCCATTTGATGATTTAGTATCGTTTACTCAACAAAGTCCACATTATTAGTCACATTTCTTTGAAATTTGCTAGGATTGTTTAATACAAGGCGTTCTGAAAGCCTATCAAATTTGGCTGGATTCCAAACAATTAGTTTTGAGAAATTGCACTTCATTTTTTTTTCACTGTTTGTTCAATTCACCATGCCTACTTATGCTGTCTTAGTGGGTTCAAGCCCAGTTGCAAGAACACATTTTTGTGTTTTTTCTGTTTGCAACATGAATTCATAATGTATGCTAGCAAAAAAGCAAAATCACTGCCAGTA
Source organism: Hippopus hippopus (assembly GCA_946811185.2). Lineage (NCBI taxonomy): Eukaryota > Metazoa > Mollusca > Bivalvia > Cardiida > Cardiidae > Hippopus > Hippopus hippopus. The sequence continues at coordinate 70,779,957 of OX328096.1, forward strand.
GAGCAATTTCAGGCCCTCAAGGGCCTCTAGTTTCATTACCTCTAACAACAAAATTGCTGTAAATGACTTAAAACCTCGTTGTAAAGTATGGATAATTAGCTTGAATTATAAACAATTGTTATCATAATTACAGACCTCTTGTTATAAGGAATTCCATGGAAAATTTAGATACTGATTTTCTGAATTTCAGCAGTTGAGTAGCTCTTCTCTCCAGGAAGAGTATGAACCATGCCGAAATAAATAATATGCCTGTTCCAACTATTTCTTTCATGCTTAGATGAACTTGAAATTACTTCTTTACTAGAAGGCAAAATTTTAGACATGTCCAAATTAAAAGTATTTGCAGACAGAATAATAAGAAATTTAAGTTTGTTTGTGAAGGGGCAGAAAACAATGTGGGAATAGGAGAAAATGCTGGCTACCAGCGTTTTCTCCTTTTTCCCCCAATGTTGTCAAAAGCCATCTTCTTTATGGTCGTAAAAACTTTGAGTTGTTTGGTACAGGGTTAAAACTATGTGATCAAGACTTCTACTCATTAGTAGTTGTTTTTGATTTTTGAAGTTACCAGACCCTAGCAAGATTCGTCCTAAAGAAGTGCTGCGAAAGTCACTTGAAATGGTGCAAGAACACTGGAAGAAGAAAATGGATTACCACTATGCTTGTGAGCAAATGAAAACCATAAGACAGGATTTGACGGTATGTCACAATTTTTAACTGGATTGTCAAATTTCTGAAAGATCTTCATTCTTCACTGAACAATTCCAAACAAAGAAGATTTAAGTCATTATCATACACATTTTGGAAGAAAGCTTTTGAAAACAATATGAGATAAGGAAAAAAATGCTGCTTATGAGCAATATCTCCTTATCTCAGTTTCTACCCTTTCAAAGATAAACCATATTAGTTGAGCCAGATTTAATTTGTCTGCAGTGTTATAAATATGGAAAAGTCAGAATTATGTTGTCTTGAAAAAAGTTTATGAAGGTAAATTTGTAATAAGAATGGGTAAAAATCAACAGGCTAAAATCAAGGATTGATATACAGTTCAGATTTCATCATTGTGAAGATAGTTTTTTTTTTTTAACCGGTCAGAATAGCATTCTTTGGAGGATGGAAAACAATGATGATACATATCTGTTGTATTTATGTACAGGTTCAAGGCATTCAAGATGAATTTACAGTTCAAGTGTATGAAACACATGCTAGAATAGCCATGGAAAAGGTAGATTTACATATATCTGAAGTTGCTTTTATGAACGCATGTACTAGTTAATCAAGAAGGAGGCTTTACACTGGTAAATGGAAAATGGTAAATTGTTTTAAACAAGATTGGTGTCTGTTTATCAGGGATAGTAGCTCTCAGATACTGTGCAAAAAATTGTTGAATTGCCTCTTCGTGTCTCTTTGTGTAGAAACATAATTAAACATTTTGCCTCCTTCACTTGGCTATCACCTTTGTAAATTTTGGATGCTGATGCACCCTCTTTGCATTGAAACAGACAGATTTTTCAACAGTAGAACACTTAGAAATGATAGAATATGTCATGTTTTGAAGAGAAAAAAGGTTGAGGTGAATTTTACTTAATGTTGATTTGCTCAAAGTATACTATATTATGCAAAAAAGATATTGATGATTTCTACTTCAGAAATCCGACAGTTGGGGAAAAAGAACTATATCAAATGTAACAGTGAACATGAAATCTGCATTATCTGTGGGTTTTCATACTTTTTACAACTAACAGTTTTGTTTTGTCATTCTTCCTTTTAAAAGTAGTATTTGTCAGTGCTTATATAAACATTGCCCTTTTATATACTTTGCTTGAACCTGTTTTATATTTCAAAAGTTAACTTTTTTTTTCTTTAAGGGAGATCATGAAGAGTTCAACCAATGCCAGACCCAGCTGAAGACCCTTTACCAACATGTTTCCTCTGGGAACTGTGTCGAGTTTACAGCTTACCGAATCTTGTACTATATATTTACAAATAATTTAATGGGTATCCTTTGATAAAATTGTGATAAGAGAAGTTTGTCAGGTTACCATGATAAAGATTGGTTCTCAATGAGGAGGTGACAGAAAGGAAAATAGTTGGACTAATAAGAAATTATATTTTTTTGTTTTTGTTTGACCTTTTTGCTGATAGTTAGGGTATCAAGAAAGCAGTTTGCATGTAAGAAGCTGTTGCTCCTTATCCCATAGTATTTCCAAAAGTTGTCCACTGCTGGATGTAAAAGCTTGTATTGTGGAGTAATATCACAGAAGAAAGCTGTTTTGAGCTAGGCATTTTAACTCTTTCAGCACCAAATATATAAACTCAACCGCTTTTGACAGTTGAAAATACTCATACTTTAGAAAGATATATATTTTATGGGCTTGACGAAACAATCGGATTGCATAGATACAAGATCAGACTACATATTCTTTGCAGTCGGATCTTAATCTATGCCATCAGCAAAAGCCCCTGTTTATGCCTATGGGGCCGAAAGGGTTAAGTAATGCTAAGAGAGTCTACTTGTAAAGTTACCTATCACTGTGATTGTTTAAAGACTTTATTGTAAAACCAGGAATCCTAGGTGTGTCCCAGTAGAGAAGATGTAGGTGTAATCCAGTGGTCCCAGTTTTGAGAGCCACCTATGGTGCTGGGTTTTCCTTGGGAGTGTCCTTGAACAGGACTTTTCAAGCCCTAACTGAGCACTAGTGAAACTAGAAGCACATGCATAAGTGAGGTGTTGCTGTGATACAAATGAAATAATGTTGAAACCAGGGTGAAACACTAATTTACATCATTCTATTTCAAACTTTGTCTTGATGGGTTTAGCAGCTATTCTCATTTCAGTTTTCTTTAACTAGTCATTTAGATATAAACATGTCTCTGACCAACCTATCTAAAGAAGAAAAGGAAGATGAATGCATAAAACATGCGTTAGAAGTGAGATCTGCTTGGGCTTTAAATAATTATCACAGATTTTTTAAGCTTTACCTCAATGCCCCAAAGATGGCTGGTTATTTGATGGACAAGTTTGTGGGACGAATTAGAAAACAAGCTTTGAAAGGAGTCATAAAAGCGTATGTATTTGAAAATTTCATTTTGAATCATACTTCATGTCTCATTCTTCTTTTTTTTTTCCAGCTCTTTTTCAAATCATTTGATAGGATGGTAAGTAAAGAAAATGATTTGAGGGTGTTCTCATTCAAATATTGCTTTTATTTTAGGTATGATTATTCATAATGAACTTTAGCCCTGTACACACAATCCCACGTTTTAACAACCCCCAAGAAAATTGATCTTTGAAAAAATTTTTGAAAAGGAACCAGCATTTTCTCCTATTCCCACAATGTTTTTATACCCTTCCAAAGAAAAAGTTCCTAATTTGTGTAATTCAAGTCTGTTGTCTGCAAATGGTTTCAGTTTGGACCAGTCTGAATTTTTTTCAAATGGTAAAGATACTAATTTATAAGCCCATGCTTATGTGCTGAGAAAGGTAGTTTATTGATAAGAGAAGAGTAGATACAGTGTATTTTGGAGTTTTTCAATGAAGAATAATTGTATCTGGTCCTGACATGTGTTTTGCAATAACAGATAACATGATGTAATAGAGTATAGCCACACTACACGAAAAAATAAAGTCTAATTAATTATCAGTTTTCCTAAATGAAGCTGCCGCAGAGGACATCTTGTTCTCTTTTTCTTAAAATATCAAATATATTGTTCTAAATAAATATTCTTTTACAGGCCAGAGGTGTTTGAATTTTATGATGAAGAGTTGATGAATTCGTATTATAAATAATTAATGATCATATTCAACAATAATGTATGTAGTATGTTGATTTAAGAATTTTACTAATGTTTGCAATTAACAACTGGACTTGATTTCTAAAAAGCAAATTGACAAATTGAAAAATTCTTCTAAAGTTCTAAGCATTGGTCCAAGTCACACTTAAAGATTTTATTAATATCATTATCCAAGGTAAGTAGGAGGCATAGAAAAATGTTTTATTGATGTTTAATAAGATAATTGCCATTACTGGATTTTTTACATGGATAAAATAATATACCAAGACCAAATATTTGGCATTCATTTCGTTTCTTGCATTTGTCATATTACCTGATATGATTGAAACCTTACTAACATGATATGTTCTTTCTCTTCTTTTTCATTGGACGCTTGTTCATCCTTGCCCTTTCCATACATCCATTGTAATGTTTAAAGATATCGACCAACATTGCCACTTCAGTTTCTCGTGCCAGAGATTGGTTTCTCTGATCTCAGTGAATGTGTCGACTTTTTGAAAGAGATGGGAGTTACACTTACTGCAGAAGATACCAAAATAGACTGTAAAGCAAGTCTTGCTGTTGCTAATTCCTTATGATAGAATTTAAGATCTGCTTGAAAACGCTGCTTCTGAGATTGGGAAGATAAAGAAGGGAAGAATCACCAAATCAAGGGCAGCTAGTATCTTTTCAGTTCAGCTTGCGATAGATGGGATGGAATTGAAAAAAGGCAAATAGTTGCATTTAACGAAAAGGAAAGGTTGGCATGCATCAAATGAAAGCATATTTGGGTTAGGCTCTGGTAAAGATGTGTCTGTATATACGATATAAGTGGAGGGGAGAGGTATGAGAGAGATATCCATTGAAGATGATACACAGAAAGAGAAATAACCTGCTTACAGGAGGGAGCCTGTATGTTGCCAAAGAGCTGATGGTAGTCTTGGTGGTGAATAATTGGACTTGTAATTTTGTTTTAAAATAAAGAATCGGATTTCCAAAAAACGCGGATAGAGTTTCAAAGATCCTTTTCTTCAGGGGTAAAAACAAATTATTAAGGGTTGTAGGACATTTCAGTGTTGGTAAATATTTTTCATCAGGAGCTGGAAGATGTTTTATATCTATAAAATGTAGGTGTTCCTTTGAAGACAAGTTACAAATCATAGGGGGAAAGAAAGACTTTCACAGAAAGTAATAAATGTGTTGAATTATAGGACTTGTAATTTTGTTTTGAAATGAAGAGTGGGACTTTCCAACGAAAGTGGAGAGAGTTTTGAAGATTTTTATTCAGAGGTAAAAACCAATGATTAAGGGTTCTAGGACATTTAAGTGAGTGGGAAAGTTTTTCATACAGAGCTGAATGATGTTTTATACCTATGAAATGTAAGTGTTTCTCGGTACATGAATTAAAAATCAAAGGACATGAAAAAAAATTCACAGATGATGAAGTATGATTTTCATAATACAGGATGTTAGGTGATAAATGTGTTGAAGAGTTCTGATGGTTGGAGTACAGTGAATGGTAGTTTAAAATCGAAGGACTTAAAAAGTATGAAAGTTGGTGCATGTAGCCATTCTTTGTAAAGGATAGGTTTTTTTTTTCTTTCAAATTCTATGAAGGACAGATAATGAGCCATTTTTCAATGAAGAATCTTTAGGGTATTGTCAGCATCCAGTGCAAAATTCTCAGTAGTCATGTTACCATAACATATGGCAGGCGTTTGCAGGGTGTCCGCAGCTGATGATTAAAATCTGGACCATGGCAAGAGAGATGATGGAATTCCAGCTGGAAGTATCTGTGGGGCTAGCTATAATATAGGACTATTTTCTCATGTATTGCCAACCTTTCCTGCCTCTTTAGCAGCATCACATTGAAAGTTTTGTCATCTTCACTACCCGGATGATATTGGTTTACAATGGTCCAGAATGAGGTCCATACAAATCATAGCAGTATGTGGTTATGTTGGCTTACGGTTTTAACATACCGTTTCAGAGATGACGACAAGCATATAATCTCCGCAATGCCCTGGGTCTTCTCTTTAGGGGTTTGCAGCTTTTTTTATTTCAGAAGTATTTGGCTGTCTTGTTAAAGGCCTCTCATTGAGGTTCTGTCAGATGCTGATCAGCTTGCAGGATGAACCAAATTGATGGTAACAACACATGGCCTAGGTGACCAGCAAGATGATCAGATAGTTGGTAGATGCTACAGATTACCAGATGTCTCAGATGTTCCAGATAACCAGATGGCAAAAGTTGATCCAGCCCAATCAGAAGAGATTTTACAGCTGTTAAACACTACCCTTAAGGTCTTTCAACCATTATTCTTTGTCTGTTGCATCCTTGATCATGTATTGTTGATATATAGATGTAGTATGTGTGTGTAGAGGTAAAACATGAGTTTATGTTTAGATAATTATTGAAGTTCTGCCTGTTGATATTGCTTATTTCCTGTTGAAGTTGAATATGTATTGATTACAGTGTCTCAAGCTTAAATGTATGTGTAAACTGTCATCTTTTGAATTCTACAAGTAGGTACAAAATGGATTTGACTCGTCTGTTACAGTATTTTGAGATGAGAGTGTTGATAATTTAGTGTAATACACATTGAAGAAACAGGTTCGGTAATTGTCTGTGCCATGTGGCATATGCCATATGAAGTTAACTGTCAGAAATAAATATGTTTCATGTGAGTTTGTAAACATCACTGGCAAAATTGACAATTTACATAAAGACTCAATACATTAACATGGATGGAAAAATTGTAAGTGGCAAAAGAAAAAATGTGCTTATAGACCATTTGCTATTGGTTTTAGAAGCATTAAGCTATAAAATTGAATCCGTTGCTTTTAAGAACTTGAGTAAGAATCTGTTGATATTCAGATGTCTTTACTTCGGTCTTGTCAGTTGAACTGTTTTTCTTTTTTTTGATATTCAAATGAGTCATGCTGTGTGAAAAGTGGGCTTAATGCAACTGCAAAAAGTATTGACCCAGGTCAGCCTGCGCCTGCGCAGTCAACCTTGGTCAAAACAATTTGCTCTTGGTGAATTTTCTGTATGTCTGCAGATCATTTTATTTTATGATTCAGTCGATTGTTAGACAAAATGGATTTTATGGATCCATAATTAAGTGATGACTTGCTTGGTATTATGCCTCATGGAGATGCAGTTCACCCCCTTTTTCCACAGATGGCTCATCTGTAGATGTAGATTCTGGGCTAAATCAATCTTTTTTACCCTTTGAACCTTAACCAGATGACAAAGATATGGACTTGGCCTTTTTGAAAATATTTGCATATGACAAATAAAATGTAACTTAACTCTTTACCAGATCGCAAAGTTTAAGACTTGTCCTAACTGAAAGCATTTGCAGATGACAAATTTAATGTGGCTCAAGTTAGGGGATTTGATTCTCAAATTATGAAACGATGTGGGAAAGAAAGAAAATGCTGGTTACCAGCATTTGCTCCTTTTCCCATAATGTTTTAATAAGGCCCTGGCCTCAGGGTCGTTAAAATTTGGAATTGTATGGTAAAGGGTTAGATGATTTGACTTTGACAAGGTTAACAAAGAAATGGGGGAAAGAGAAAACGCTGTTTTCAGCACTGGTTTTTATACCAAACAGCAAAGTTTTAGACTTCTCTAAATTGAAAGCATTTGCAGACCAAAAAATAAGTGTGACTCAAAAATTGAAAGTTGTTTTTGGAAGGGTAGGAAACATTGTTGAAATAAGAGAAGATGCTGGTAACCAGCATTTTCTCTTTTTTGTACATTTTTTCGAAAGCCCTCTTTTTTGGGTTAGTTAAAATCACAGGATCGTGTGGTAGAAGGGTTAAAGAAGCATGAACTGGTGTGCTGACTCCTGCCATATATAGCCAAACCACTTTTGGAAACAAATAGGGATAAAAAGATTGACGGGGAATATATCACATTTAGGAGTGGGGGAAGGAATATAACTACTTTTTTTTGAAAACAAGTTTTCAGGGACATATTAGTTTTTTGCCAAATAATCTCTCTTATAAAATTAGAAATTTTTTCTTTGATTCATGCTGTTTATTCCAATTTAGGTCGTGTTAACTGTATGTTAATTTTGAGCAGAAATTGCTCTTTGGGGTTACATAAAGGTAAGTTTGTCATAAAGTCGGATGATTTTTCTTGGATTCCATAGTTATCAGCTTTTCCTAGTATTTGTATAATCTTGTGTTTTTAAGGATGATCTGACTTGCAAGTAAGAAGGCATTTTGTTAAGTGTAGCCCTTTACTCTTCACCAAATGGCAAAATTCTTGATTTGTTAAAGTTGAAAGCATTTGCAGATGACAAATGTAATTCAAAACATCAAATTTGTCTTTCATAGGGTAGAGAACATAGTGGAAACAGGAGAAGATGCTGGTGACCAGAATTTTCTCCTTTTCCCACAATGTTTTCAAAAGCTTTTTTTCTGTTGTTCTGTTGTTCTTTTGTTTTGTTGTCGGGATTATGTGGTAAAGGGTTAGAGTGGTTAAAAAATGAACTAATTATATTCGATTCAAATATGAGAGACCTACATTGTGCAGTTTCCAGGCTATTTATTGGTCAAGAGTGTTTTGGGGTGTATGAGAGAATGCATATCCAAGATCAGACTTAACATTCTGTACAGTCTGATCTTGATTTACACTCTCTTGCAAAAACTACTTCATTTCTGTTTTATATGCCATCAATTTCTAAGTTCTATCGATTCAGTACTCACTTAACTCTTTACCAAACGACATAATTTTAGACTAGTCCAAATTGGAAGCATTTGCAGACGACAAAATTAATGTGACCCAAAAATTGAAATTTTTTAAGGAAGGGAAGAAAACATTGTGGGAACCAGCATTTTCTCCTTTTCCCACAATTTCTTCAAAAGGCTTTTTTCTCAGGGTGGTGAAAACCAGGGATTGTTTGGTAAAGGATTAAAGGTTTTTTCCCCCTGTGAAAATTAAATTCATGCTGATATTTTTATCCAGTGTAGAGAACACATATTGTGAAAGGTAATGGAAATGGAGCAAAGAACATTTGAGCCATGCTTTGACAAATGGGGCTTTAATGCATCTCTGTGAGCAAGTCATCAAATAATTATGGATCCATATAATTCATTTCATCAAACAACAAACTGAATTATGAATTAAACTGATGCTTTGATATATAGAAAATTGACCAATGGCAAAAAGTTTTGTTCTATGTCAGCCTGTCAATACTTTTTTGCAGATGCATTTAACCACCTTTTCACAGAGGATGGCTCATTTATAATCATTATTGAAGCTTACGTATGATTTTTCCCTTAACTGTTTGCTGAAAAAATGAATTTCAGACTTGTCTAAATTGAGAGCATTTGCAGATGACAAAGTATAGCATAAATGATGGGATTTGTTTTTGAAATACCTAGTAGAAAACATTCCAGGTAAAAGAGAAAATGTTCCTTACAATCACTTTCTCCTCTTCCCAGAATGTTTTCTAAAGCCATCTATCTTAGGATCATTAAAAAAGGGACTGTTGGTAAAGGGTTGATGAACAACCTCAGTCTGATTCTTTGTTACAGAGAAATGTAGAATAGGTTCATAGTTTTGTTTATGTACAAATCCTTTATTTATGTGCCTTTTTCCCCGTCATTAATCCTTAGAGTGCCAGCGCAGGACTTGCTCTCTCTGCGAGTGAACATTCCTTTAGCCATCCAGAAACCATTTTTGGCCTGATTTTTGCCAAATTTTATGAAATTACATACTTTCTGTGTGAAAAAGTTGGGACAGATAGTAAGGGGTTATGGGCAGAGTTGAGCCTTGTGTGTTGCACCTGAACTGGATATTGCAAACAATGTAGATTACAACACAATCATGGATTTAAACAACCCTGACAGAGAAGGCTTATGAAAACATTGTGGGAAAAGGAGAAAATACTGGTAAGCAGCATTTCCTACTTTCTCCACAATGTTTCTACATCTTGAAAGACAAACCCCATTGTCAATTTGTCGTATGCAAAGAAGTTTAATTTGGACGTTTTGTGCAGTCTGACCTTGATCTCTACTGTCTGCAAAGGCAACCTTTAGTCGTGAAAGGCAATCTAGGAGTAAAGATTCTCACCTTTATCGTGTGATGTGATTTTACGAGTCTGGAAAAAATGGTTTTCTCACACACCTTGAAAAAGGGAGAAAAGGATGCTTGCTACCATCATTTTCTCCTTTTCCTGTGATTTTTTCTACCTTCCAATGACTAATTGCATCATCTAAGCCACATTTGTTGTTAGCAAATGCTTACAATATGGGTTGGTTTAAAAAAATTTATTGTTGGATAAAAATGTTAAGAATTTATATATGATTTTACTGTAATTAAGAAGAACATGTGTTTAAGCAAACCATGGGCACAGAAGATGAGATCAGTCGGCATCTCTTTAGTTCTTTCCAGTAGTATGTGCCGTCATTAGTGTCAGTAAAGAATTATGAATTATAAATTATAAAGTTTGTAGACTTGTGCAAGTCTCTGAGTCCATGGCATACCGCCATTACACAGTAGTAATTTCAATGTATTTGGATAGGATCATAATAATTGGTGGTATAATTTGTCAGAGTTCGCAATTGTCAATTTTGACATCAAGCTTTCAAAAGTCTGAGAAATAACTACTCTTTACCGAATGACAACATTTTTGACTGGACCAAATTGAAAGCATTTGCAGATGTACCAGAAATTGTATCAGAAATGGATTGAAAACATTGTTGGAAAAGGAGAAAATGCTGGTTACCAGCATTTTCTCCTTTTCCCACATGTTTTCAAAAGCCTTTTTCTGTAAGGTATTTAGAACACTGGATTGTTTGGGGAGGGTAAAACAGTGGAGGTTTTATGATGTTCTTATGGGTATCTTTCTATCTGTCTTTTGTGGTAATGTTTGAAGTAATTTTCAGTGTGTAAGCTTGTAAAAGTTAGTTTGATTCAGTTATGTATGACTTGGCTCTGTGGAAATTGTGTCCATAGACCTAAAGCACAAAATTGTTTTTGTTTTATAAGGTTTTGACACAAGTTGATATGGTTGAATGAAATCCCATCCCGAAAGGTTTGTATACATGTATATAGCTGTGACAATATGTAAAATATTGAAAATTTAGAATAAGATAAAATTTACCATAAAAAAGGAAGCAAAAAATATAGAAAAGAATAAAAATATACGACTAGACCACTTTTCTTTTCTGTTTATTTTAGCCATGATCTGTGAAAAGGGGGATTAATGCACATGCAGAAAGTATTGATTCATGCCAGCCTGTGCAATTCGCACAGGCTGACATGGGTCGATACTTTTTGCTGTATGTAAGTTTTCTGCATATTAAAGAACCATTCTACCTCCATATCTCGCCAAGTCTAAATAGATTTTATGAATCCATAAAAATGCCATGACTTGCTTGGTATAATGTATCACTGAGACGCATTAAACCCTCTTTTGCCAGAGCTGCCCTCATTATTTTTCTTGTTATTATTCACACGGACATGGTGTATGCAGACGTGCTTTTGTGGAACCCTTACGTCTTCTGTTTTAGGTCTACCTCCGGATGGGCCAATTTCTTTCCGAGAATGGGTGAGAGTCATTGCGAGAGGATTCATTCCTCTCTCACCGCTGCCGAGCTCCGGTAGCGTGCAGGACTTGAGAACACGGGGTCCAGGGTTCAATCCCTGACTACGACCCCTGGCTCGGCCAATTTCTTTCCGAGGATTGATGATAGTCACTGCGACAGGATTCATTCCTCTCCCACCACTGACCATTGTTTCGACAATGATTGTGGGAAAGCAGCCAGTGGCTTGGAAAGAACATTATACGGAGTACTGGTAAAAGAGACTCAAGGAAAGCATGGATAGGTGCACTGGCCGCTGCGATATAAGTGAAATAATGTTGAAAACGGCGTTAAACACCATACAATCAATCAGTCTCTCACCGCTGACCGTTGTTTCGACGATGGTTATGTGGCAAAGCAGCCAGTGGCTTGGAAAGAATATTGTGCGGAGAACTGGTTAAAAGAAACTCCAGGAAAGCATGGATAGGTGCACTGGCCGCCGCGATATAACTGAAATTCTATTGAAAACGGCGTTAATTAAAACCATACAATACAATTTACGTTTACCTTGGGAGTGAGTATGAAGGCCACATGTTTGCCCTTATCTTAATCAGTCTTGGTCAGATCGCTTGTTTTGCTGATACCAGACGCGTTTAAATGCAGTTCAGCAAACATGTCAAACACGAACCCACTGGGTCAAATCTTGAACAGAAAAATCTATTGCTTACTTATGGTTCCCGAATCTTGATAAAACTGGGCCAGAATGTCACGATGAGGACTCAAACATACATGGTATCTTTTGTTTTTGGTCTTTGTTACTCAGATCTTTGCGTTACGCACCAGTTCTTATTGGCTCTCATTGGCACTGTATGCCGCAAGTCTATAGAAGAAATTTTAATTTGTACGTGTTTTCTAGGGAAATTATCCCCAGATTTTTCTTTTTGAGTTCTTCGAAGCGGTGAGCCATGACCGTCCGATATCCTTAGTAGGTCATTGCCGATCACTACTTGTAGTTCCATCTTCGAATGGCATATGCCGTATGACGAGAATGTTCATGTAGTTAAACGATAAATCTTTAGTATATCCGGCCTCTGTAAAAATAATGAGGAAAAGTGGAAAAATCGTCTTCTCCAGACGGCAGATGGAATTGCAGCACAAACCTTTATTAATTTACCAGACGTCAAAATGTTAGACTTTTTAGCTCACCTGAGCACGAAGTGCTCATGGTGAGCTATTGTGATCGTGCTGTGTCCGGCGTCCGGCGTCCGTCGTCAACTTTTTACCTTGTGTACGCTCTAGAGGCCACATTTTCAGTCAGATACTCATGAAACTTGGTCAGAATGTTTGCCTTGATGATATCTCGGACGAGTTCGAAAATGGGTCATATCGGGTCAAAAACTAGGTAACTAGGTCAAATCTTAGAAAAACCTTGTGTACGCTCTAGAGGCCACATTTTCAGTCAGATACTCATGAAACTTGGTCAAAATGTTTGCCTTGATGATATCTCGGACGAGTTCGAAAATGGGTCATGTCGGGTCAAAAACTAGGTCAAATCTTAGAAAAACATTGACTACGCTCTAGAAGCCACATTTCTGTCCAATACTCCTGAAAGTTGGTCAGAATGTTTGTCTTAATGGTATCTCGGACGAGTTCGAAAATGGGCCATGTCGGGTCAAAAACTAGGTCACCAGGTCAAATCTTAGAAAAACCTTGTGTACGCTCTAGAGGCCATATTTTCAGTCCAGTACTCCTGAAAGTTGGTCAGAATGTTTGTCTTGATGATATCTCAGACGAGTTTGAAAATGGGCCATGTCGGGTCACAAACTAGGTCACCAGGTCAAATCTTAGAAAAACCTTGTGTACGCTCTAGGGGCCATATTTTCAGTCCAGTACTCCTGAAAGTTGGTCAGAATGTTTGTCTTGATGATATCTCAGACGAGTTCGAAAATTGGCCATGTCGGGTCAAAGACTAGGTCACCAGGTCAAATCTTAGAAAAACCTTGTGTACGCTTTAGAGGCCACATTTTCAGTCCAATACTCCTGAAAGTTGGTCAGAATGTTTGTCTTGATGATATCTCAGACGAGTTCGAAAATTGGCCATGTCGGGTCAAAAACTAGGTCACCAGGTCAAATCTTAGAAAAACCTTGTGTACGCTCTAGAGGCCACATTTTCAATCCAAAACTCTTGAAAGTTTTTCAGAATGTTTGTCTTGATGATATCTCTGACAAATTTGGAAACGGGCCATGTAGGGTCAAAAACTAGGTCACTAGGTCAAATCTTAAAAAAACCTTGTGTATGCTCTAGAAGCCACATTTTCTGTCTAATACTCTTGAAATTTGGTCAGAATGTTTGTCTTGATAATATCGCAAACAAGTTCGAAAGTGGGCCATGTGGGGTCAAAAACTAGGTCACTAGGTCAAATCTTTGAAAAACCTTGTGTACGCTCCAGAAGCCACATTTTCAGTCCAATGCTCTTTAAAGTTGGTCAGAATGTTTGTCATGATGATAGCTTGGATGACTTTGAAAATGGGTCATGTCAGGTCAAAAACTAGGTCACTAGGTCAAATCTTAGAAAAACATTATGTAAGCTCTAGAGGCCACATTTTCAGTCCAATAATCTTGAAATTCGGTCAGAATATTTGTCTTGATAATTTCTTAGACTAGTATGAAAATGGGTCATGTTGGATAAAAAACTAGGTCACAAGGTCAAATCTCGGAAAAACCTTTTGTACTATAATTACAGTCCAATATTCTTTAAACTTTTGTTAGAATGTTTGTCTTGATGATATCTTGCATGAGTTTGAAAATGGGTCAAGTGGAATAAAACTAGGTCACATTTTCAGTCCAATAATCTTGAAATTTGCTTTGAAAGTTTTTCTTGATAATATCTTAGACTAGTATGAATATGGGTCATGTTGGATAAAAAACTAGATCACTAGGTCAAATCTCGAAAAAACCTTTTGTACACCCTACAGGCCACATTTTCTCAAATACTCATCAAAGTTTGTCGGAATGTATGTCTGGATAATTTCTACATGTCAAGTAGGCCGCTGAGACAAATTCTAGAAAAAGCTTGAGTGCACTCTAGAGGCCATATTTGTAAGCCCAGTACTAATGAGTGTTTGTCAGAGTGTTTGTCTTAATATTTCTGAAGAGATTGGAAATGGGTCATGTTTGATCAAAAGGCTCAGGTGAGCGACTTCAGGGCCATCATGGCCCTCTTGTTATAAATTCAAAGCCTATGCAGACGACAAATTCAATGCGGTTAAATTCATGAAGTTTGTCTTTGGAAGTGTAAAAAACATAATGGAAAATGCTGGTTACCAGCATTTTTTTCCACAATGTTTTGAAAACTTCTTAGGGTCTATAAAAGTCGGTCATGTTCGGTAACGAATTAAAAAAAAAATTCTAATGAGAACCAGAAGCTACATTCACGATCATATCTGAGAACCGTTTCACTTCAAAATTTCAAAGGGGTGAAATTTCTAAATGGCTGAAGCAAATGGGTTTAAACCTCACACCCGTCCCAAGCTTTAACAATCCCCAGTAACTAGCATTTTCTTCTTTCCACACAGTGTTTACTACACATTCAAAGACTTCTAACCATATGGGGTTTCTGTGTGGTTTGTGGTAAAGTGTGGGAGGCCCAGGTTCGAGTCTCACTTCACAGCCCTAGTCTTGTAGTGGTGAACCACAGGGTATGCATGAATGGTTGAATTGTCGCTGTGATATGACTGAAATAATATTTAAAAGGGCGTAAACAACCTTTCAATTGATCAGTGATTTAAATTGTCGAGTCCTAAACTTATCATCTGGTAGAGTTAAACATTGGACCTCCACCAAGGAGAAGGTTGTACAGACTGTATTGGAAGGGTCTACTGCTACGAAAGCTGTTTTTGGTCAAAAGGTTACAAATGGCCCATCATCAATAAGTAACGGACCAAAATATCTTTTTGAATCGGAAAGACAGGTTTGATAATTCCTATGCAGCACCATTTAATGGACCTTTGTTAACTATTTCGCTGCCATTAGCGACTTATATAGCATTTCATGGCTGACAGTGTAGATCAAGATCAGAGTGCACAGAACGTGAAGTGTAGAGCCGTATTCACCAACAATTCTTAGGAACGTTCTAAGTCTTATTCTCCAAGATTTTCTAAATTTGAAAGTAATAAAACGCTGATTGGTTTAACCATTTGGTTAAGCCATTCAGTAGTTGTGTTTCTTTCAAATTTAGAAAAATCTTCAGAAAAGGCCAAAGAATATTCTTAAGAATGGTCAGTGAATTAGGACCCAGGGTCTACACCGTACGCTACCTGATACTCAACAATGATCAAACACATCTTCAACTGCAATGTAAATCTTTTTTTTTCGATTACAAAAATGTCGAATTTATTCATTTCGCAGCGAAAGAGTAAAGTCTGTTTGAACTATATCCTGAAGGTCAAACATATGTTCAAATTTTAGCCTTGAGGTCAAACATCCGTTCAAATTATGTTCTTGGGGTCAAACATATGTTCAAATTATAGCCTTGAGAACAAACATCCGTTCAAACCATGTCTTTGAGGCCAAACATATGTTCAAATTAAGTCCTTGGGTGTCAAACAAATGTTCAAGTTATAGCCTTGAGGTAAAATATGTTCAACTGCTGGCGTTGAGGTCAAATGTCTGTTTAATTAGCAACCTTGAGTCAAACTTCCGATCAAATCATTGAAGCTTTAAGGTCAAACGGCTGTTCAGATCATAGTCTCGGGATCAAACGTCTGTTGAAAAAATGATGGCCTTGAAGTAAAACAGGGTTCTCCCCAGCGTTAAGGTTTTTTCTTTAACAAAAAAAGTTGAATATCAGATGCTTTGTCAGGGCCATGTCGGCACCCTTTACCTTTACTGGCTGAAGGCTATCAAGCTGGTCATGGCTACAGTATCATGTTTCAGTCTGTGTCTACACATCCATCCATTTGTCCACGTGTTAAATTTTCTTTAAAATACTTGTAACCAAACTTCACATAAATCATCCAGGTCATAATTTTCATTCGAAAACTTTTGGAAAGGATTCAGTTCCACCTGTAGTTGACATGGCAACGAAACAAGTAGAAAAAGATAAAATCATGTAAAAAAAAAAAATGGCTAAGTAGACTACTTTTAAATTGAGCATTCTAAAACATGGGTGGTCCTCTGAGATTTTTTTTTATCAATAGAGTTTATTGATGAAGGTAACGAGGCTTTGAAAGTCCGTTAACTCTATCCCACACAACATTTCAGACTAATCAAAATTGAAAGCATTGGCAGGCCACATATGAAATGTGGCTAAAATGATGAAGTTTGTATTTGAAAGGGTAGAAAAAATTGTGGGGAAAGGAGAAAATGCTG
This sequence comes from Hippopus hippopus, assembly GCA_946811185.2. NCBI lineage: Eukaryota > Metazoa > Mollusca > Bivalvia > Cardiida > Cardiidae > Hippopus > Hippopus hippopus. Next base: position 70,796,643 of record OX328096.1, read on the forward strand.
GTAGTCTAACAGTATTTTCGCCTTTTCCCACAATTTTTTCGAAAGCCGTATTCCTACGGGTCGTTAAAACTCTTGATTGTGTGGTAAAGAGTAGACTAATTGTGGTCGAGGGGAAGCAACTCGTTTTACCTAATTCTACTGCAAAACAACTTGGCATTTGACGGTATAAAGTTTAATATGTAGACGCTGCTTAATTAAACACATTATCATTTGTTTTCAGTTTTTTTAGCTTTCATTTACCAACTTCTCCAAATTCAGTTATATTTCCAGTTTTCAAGGTTGACTTTTGCACTGCTTGATGCATCTTGTCCAGTCAGATTGCTCCCTTGAAATTGGGAGTAACATTAAGAAATGCTGGTGAATAGCTGATCCTAGTCACTCTTCGATCGATCGATCGATCAAATGAGAGAGAGAGAGGGGTTGAGGGAGAGGTAGACAGAGAGAGAAAGTGGTAGAGGTACGCAGAAAAAGGTTGAGGGAAAGGTGAGCAGAGACAGAGTGTGAGGGAGAGGTAGGTAGAGAGAGAGGTAGACAGAGGTATGCCGAGAGGTCCTAGTCACTCTTCGATCGATCGAACGATCAAGAGAGAGAGAGAGAGAGAGAGAGAGAGAGAGAGAGAGAGAGAGAGAGAAAGTGTTAGAGAGGTACGCAGAAAGAGGTTGAGGGAGAGGTGAGCAGAGAGAGAGAGAGAGAGTGTGAGGGAGAGGTAGGCAGAGAGACAGAGGTAGGCAGAGAGGTTTAGGGAGAGGTAGACACAGAGAGAGAGGTAGGTTGAAGGCGTGGTAGGCTAAAAGGGAGGTTGAAGGAGAGGTAGGCAGAAAGAGGTTAAGAGAGAGGTAGGCAGAAAGAGGTTGAGGGAGAGGTAGGCAGAGAGAGAGAGAGAGAGAGGTTGAGGGAGCGCTAGGCAGAGAGAGTGGTTGAGGGAGAGGTAGGCAAAGAGAGTGATTGAGGGAGAGGTAGGCAGAGAGAAAGAGGTTGAGGGAGAGGTGGGCAGAGAGAGTGGTTGAGGGAGAGGTATGCAGAGAGAGTGATTGAGGGAGAGGTAGGCAGAGAGAAAGAGGTTGAGGGAGAGGTAGGCAGAGAGAGTGGTTGAGGGAGAGATAGGCAGAGAGGTTTGGGCAGATGTTGGCAAAAAGAAAGGTTGGGGAAAAGGTAGGCAGAGAGAGTGGTCGCGGGTGAGGTAGGAGACTATACATGAAGCTAAGAATATTTGGCGGTAGGCAGAGACAGTGGTTGAGGGAGAGGTAGGCAAAGAGAGTGATCGAGGGAGAGGTAGGCAGAGAGAAAGAGGTTGAGGGAGAGGTAGGCAGAAAGAGTGGTCGCGGGAGAGGTAGAAGACTATACATGAAGCTAAGAATATTTGGCACCTCAACGGATCGCGTTCTTTTGCTATTCCACCTCAAACAGAACTACCCTTGAAGAATCACAGCGAAAAGCAGTTCACAGTGGCGCTACTTTGACCCGGAAGCAGTTCGCAGTGGTGCAAAACCGGAGACACCAACTGCTTACTCAGTCCTATTTTAACATCAGACGTCTAGGGTTTCTCATGGGATCCTCAATAGATATGTGTTATATCATGTTTCCATAGCGCTCGGTTTTCAATCTATAGATATGGAAATGCCTTGATTACAAATCGTATATCGAGGAACAACTGGAACGATTCAGGACAAAAGATCTATGAATAATATAACAATAACTTGTGCGAATATTCTCTGTCTCTCTATGAACTGTCCGCGGAATAATGGTCTATGAGCCACTATGTGTTAGCGTCGTTATACGATTTTGAACTTGTATTATTTGTGTACTTATTGTCGATTTGGATGACCTTGCACTGTACGCACAGGCTTTTCCAGGGTCCATATCAATTAATAATTCTTAAGAACATTCTTAGTCTTATTCTCAAAGAATTTCTAAATTTGAAAGTAACACAACTTATGATTGACTAAACCATTTGGTTTAGTCAATCATAAGTTGTGTTACTTTCAAATTTAGAACATTCTGGGTAACAGGACAAAGATTGTTCTTAAGAATGGTTGGTCAATACAGACCCAGATAATTTCTTTCCGCTTACGGGCGGCAGCGTGATAAAGCCATCTTTGTTGTCACAGTAAAATTAAAGATCTGAGGCGGAAGGTTTTGGTCCAGATCAACCTGTGCGGACTGTTTTGGCTGCTCCGGGTCGATACTTTACGCAGGTGCAGTGAGATCCTAACTTATATCAGGCCTTATAAATGAGTGATTCAGTATGATTAAACTTTTAATACAGAATCATAAAGCCGTTGCCGTTTGGTTAGTCGAATGCGAGAGGGATAAAAATGATCAGCTTTCTTTCAATGTATCTGGACAGTCGAAAAGGTGAAAAGGGTAAAACTTTATATATGCCAGTATTTTTTGCAAAACTTCCATACATTCTATTGCTACTGGTACGTGCTATTGTAGGATATATCACATGATACATGTACAATTAGACAGAAAGGTCAAGACTGCATGGCTGGAAAATGCTTCGTTGATAGTTGTCACACCGGTAAACTTCTTAGTTCATTGACAATTGAGTGAAATTTACTCTTATTGACCCTTTTTTCTCTTCTTTTCCCTGATAAAGCAAGGGTTTTGCTGCTTATTTCATCCAATGCGTGTCCTTTCACCTTTCCTTATCACTGTAGCAGAGGTGTTGGGCATTAAATTTCAAGTGGGACTACATTTTACAGTTTGGTAAAAAACATGCACCGTTCCTACTAAACTAGTAATGCTAGTTTAACCTCCAAATCATAGGGCGTTGGAGAGTCTTGCAGTTTGCTGAGACCTGGCACCTTCTCGAATCGGATGGCAACTCTTGAAAAAATGGAAAAAAAAAAGAATGGGATTCGATCAGTGTTTAGATTGCTGACACAGACCCGGATATAAAAATGCCTTTGAATATAAAGAAAATTATTCCAATTGCGAGTACAAACGTATTTCTTGCCAAGAAAATTGAACTTGCTTATCCAAGAAAATCTTGTACATGACAGGTCTAATTTCATACTGTGATTGTGATGTCGATTCTTGTAGAGAAAAATAGATTGGTGCTATAGATTTCCTTTGTTTGTGCACGCACGCACTCAGGACAGAACAATTAATCAGCGTCAAAATTCAAGCAACGACCTCGGAGATGTCTTCTGCGTTTACCTTCATTTTATGCTTTACATTATTTTTTTCTTTTTCAGTTTTAGCTCACCTGTGCACAACGGGGAACCTCGAAACAAATGTTCGTTTTCTGTTGTTTGTCAACGGTTGCTTTAAACAATTTCTCACTGACATTTGATCTTCTGAACACTGCTTTTAATCTTTTAACTCTTTACCAAACGACATAATTTTAGACTAGTCCATATGTAGGCATATTTCTGCCGCGAGATACGAGATAGCTATCATGATAATTTTAGAAAACTATCGTGATAAAACAAAGTTTCCTGAAAATATTATCTTATGGTGGCATATTTCTGCTGCGAGATACGAGATAGCTATCATGATAATTTTAGAAAACTATCGTGATAAAACAAAGTTTCCTGGAAATATTATCTAGATAGTAAAAATTTTCACGGTAAAAATATCGCGATAATTCTACCTGTTATCATGATTTTTTTATTGCTTTCGTATGGTGGCATATTTCTGCCACGAGATACGAGATAGCTATCATGATAATTTTAGAAAACTATCGTCATAAATTAAAGTTTCCTGGAAATTTTATCGAGATAGTGAAAAGTTTCCTGAAAAAAATATCACGATAAACTTGATATTATAACGCAAAATTTCTCAATAGTGCACGAAGCTACGGTGGCACAAAAGTGACATGGAAGATATGTTTTATACTACGTGCGCACGCAGTAGCTAATACATGCGCACGTAATAAGTAATACGTGCGCACGCAGTAGTATTACGTGCGCAGGCAGTAGCTAATACGTGCGCACGTAATAACTAAAACGTGCGCACGTAATACTATTGCGTGCACACGTATTAGCTAACACGTGCGCACGTAATAGTTATTACGTGCGCACGCAGTAGCTAGTACGTGCGCACGCAGTAGCTAATACGTGCGCACGTATTAACTAATACGTGCGCACGTAATAACTATTACGTGTGCACGTAATAATCGACCAATCAGTTTATAAGGAACAAAAGCCATATTGTTGCGAGGGAAGGGCAAAATTACATTGGTCCAACACGGCAACAGATGTGCATACATCTGACACCCAAGTAAAAAATCAAGTAGAGCTAGTAGCTATTACGTGCGCACGTATTAGTTATTACGTGCACACGTAATAACTAATACGTGCGCACGTAATACTACTGCGTGCGCACGTATTACTTATTACGTGCGCACGTAATAGCTACTGCCTGCGCACGTATTAGTTATTACGTGCGCACGTATTAGCTACTGCGTGCGCACGTAGTATAAAATATATCTTCCATGTCACTTTTGTGCCACCGTACGAAGCTGACATCGAGATAAAATTATCGTGATAGTTCTATCCGTGTCTCGATATCTATAAATAGAAAATTTACCATTTGGATAAACTCGGTAGTTTTTGACTATACAAGATTGCAGTAAGTAAAAATTCGAGTTATTAACATTATTGTAGCTTAATTGGTAAATTTTGACAAGACTCGAAATGAATAGAAGCTTGTAAAATCAAAGACGACTCGAAATGCCTCCTACGAACAACTTTAAAACCAGTTAGGGAAAAGGAGAATTCATAAGGTTGTAGACGAAGATGTTCCGAAACCGTATCTAATTATAGATACCGTGAATGTCAGTTATGGGCACGAAAGCAAAAAAAATCATGATAACAGTTAGAATTATCGCGATAATTTTATCGTGAAAATTTTTATTATCTAGATAAGATTTCCAGGAAACTTTGTTTTATCACGATAGTTCTCTAAAATTATCATGATAGCTATCTCGCATCTCGCAGCAGAAATATGCCACCATACTTTCGTGCCCATAACTGACATTCACGGTATCTATAATTAGATACGGTTCCGGAACATCTTCGTCTACAACATTATGAATTCTCCTTTTCCCTGAATAGTTTTAAAGTGTTCGTAGGAGGCATTTCGAGTCGTCTTTGTGATTTTACAGGAATTCTGTTCATTTCGAGTCTTGTCAAAATTTACCAATTAAGCTTCAATTATTAATTATTCAAACTTTTACTTACTGCAATCTTGTGAAGTGAAAAACTACCGAGTTCATCCAAATGATAAATTTTCTATTTATAGATATCGAGAAACAGGTAGAACTATCACGATAATTTTATCTTGCATGTCAGCTTCATGCACGATTGAGAAAATTTGCGTTAAAATATGAAGTTTATCGTGATATTTTTTTCAGGAAACTTTTCACTATCTCGATAAAATTTCCAGGAAACTTTAATTTATCGTGATAGCTATCTCGTATCTCGTGACAGAAATATGCCACCATAAGTCCAAATTGGAAGCATTTGCAGACGACAAAATTACTGTGACTCAAAAATTGAAACTTGTTTTGGTAAAGGGAGAAAATATTGTGGGAAAAGGAGAAAATGCTGGTTACCAGCATTTTCTCCTTTTCCCACAATGTTTTCAGAAGGCTTCTTTTTCAGGGACGTAAAAACCAGGGGTTGTTTGGTAAACAGTTAAAGGCTTTAAGTCTTTACCAGACGAAATTTTATACCCTTCCAATTTGAAAGCATTTGCAGACGACAAATCAAAAGTGGCTCAAATGTTGCACCTAAAGGGTAAAGGATAGAAAAGATTGTGGAAAAAGAAGAAAATGCTGGTTACCAGCATTTTCTTCTTTCCCTACAATGTTTTCAAAAGCCTATTTTTAAGGTCATTTGAAGTCGGAATTATATGGCAAAGGGTTAACAGATGACAAAAGTTTAGACTTGTCCAAATTGAAAGCGCTTGCAAACGACATATTCGATGTTGCTCAATATTGGGATTTGTCTCTGTAAGGGTAGAGAAAACATTTGGGTAAAGAAGAAAATGATGGTAACCAACATTCAAAAGCCTATTTTTCAAGGTCGGTTAAAGTCGGAATTGTGTGGCATGGGGTTAACAGATGACAAAAGTTTACACTTTTCCAAATCGGAAGCGCCTGCAGACGACGTATTCAATGTTTTGATTTGATTTTGAAAGAGTAGAGAAAACTTCGTTGTTAAAGAAGAAAATGCTGATTGCCAGCACGTTCTTCTTTTCTACAATGTTTTAAAAAGGCCAATTTTCCCAGGGTCGTTTAAGAAGAGAATTTTTCGGTAAGATGGTTAAACTAGTTATTCGGTATCTCGGTATCTCGGTAACTTACGGTTACTGCAATTTTGACTTGTTGACGTAAACAAGGCCTTCTGGTAAATATGCATATTTCTTCAGGATCGAATTTTGATCTGTTACTTTTAATCTATACCACGCAATCCCGAGTTTTACACAGACCCTGAAAAATAAGGCTTTTGAAAACACTGTGGGAAAAAGAAAAAAATGCTGGTCACCTGGCTAAATCATGAGTTAGTATGGTTCTTGGACGCGTAGTAAAAATTCAAATCAAGAATATTCTTGAGAATAAGACTGAAAGTGGTCATAAGAATGTTGTTGGTAAATAAGGACTCTGTATTTTCATATCATTGCCCAAGAGTATAAAAGGTTATTTCATGCTTTCCGGTAGGATATCGAGAAATAGCAGTGAAAATATTTTTCGATATTCCACGGGTACGACCAGTGAAAATACCGATTTTTATATTCTAGTTACCTAGGTAAAATGCGCGTGACTCACAACCGAGATTGAAATATGACGTCATTTACCTTACATTTCTCGCGCTTGACGTAATATTGTAATGCGTTGCTATGTGGAGGGTGTACGCCACGGGGAATAACTGAAAAGAACTGTACTGGATCTTGATAAAGTTTCTCCCAGAAAGGGTTAAAAGCATGAAATAAATAGAATATTTGTATTTTTCGGTGAAAGATCGAAATTTATTTCATCTCGTGAACACCATCGGTAATATTTTCACTCGTGGCTGCGCCACTCGTGAAAATATTACCGATGATGTTCACTCGATGAAATAAATTTCGATCTTTCACCGAAAAATACAAATATCCTCTATGTCATGTCCCGGGAATCAGATATTGTACAAGAAATAAAAAAGCTTTTACAAGAGGTATTCAGCATTATCTATTGACAGTTTATGCAGTTTCTTCAAATTCTCGACTAAAGGATGGCTTTGAATTTTTGACGATTTGTATATGAGCCATACTCCGTGAAAAGGTTGTTTAATGCATTTGCAAAAAGTATCGATTCAGGTCAGCCTGCGCAAACTGCGCAGGCTGACCTGAATCGATACCTTTTGCTATATTCAAATTTACGGCACCGAAATTTGCGTAAGCAGTTTAGTTTAGCAAGCATCAAGTCCGAAAACAAGATTTAAAACTTCATAACTTCACGGTTTGAGTAAATATTTGCACAGCTTTACGACAGCTCATACCTTTGGGTAATGCAGAGATCGGATGCGTGTATATACAATTCCAAAAATTTGCGTAAACCTACGTACTTAAGTGAATGGCTACCAAGAAACTGCCATTTCGGGTGTGCGATTTCAGGGCCATTACGACTACCTTGATTTTATTGCGGTTGCAATTTACAGGGACCATCACAGCATAACACAACATAATTGATATAGTGGTTTGCAATTTAAGTTATTTTGTAATACAACCTAAAATTTTTACGCTGATATTACAGCTTGAATCTTTAAAAAGTCTAAAATCCTGTAAATGGATCACCCTTATGCAGTGACAGTGTGAATCGAGTTGTATAACAGCTATGTTGAAACTTTTTTGATGCGTATTCACCAACCATTCTTAAGAACGTTCTTGGTCTTATTCCCCAAGATTTTCTAAATTTGAAAGTAACACAACTTCTGATTCGCTAAACCAAATGGTTTAGCCAATCAGAAGTTGTATTACTTTCAAATTTAGAAAATTCTGGAGAAAAGCACTGAGAATGTTCTTAAGAATAGTTGGTGAATATGGGCCGAAATTTCCACCGTCTTCAAATACACTAAACGCTTTATTAAACTTTTAATCAATCAATTGCCGACTATTCTAACGACCCCTGGCACAACCCAGTGACCTCTAACCCATATCTAGCTCAGACAATGGCGTCAGCAAGCATGCGCCAGTACGCAAATGCGTAACATCGAAATAACCGCGCATGCTTTTTATTGCGAAAAAAGTAATGAAAAAATAAAATTACCCACGTCACGCCTACAATCGCGATATTAAGCTTCGGGTGTGTTTTAACTTAAACCAGGGCCATTCTTCAGTTATTTCCCTTGATTCCTCTCCAGTACTAAATTGGTCTTGATAAGGGGATTACTTAGTTTTTTATTCTTGATTTTCTTGCACAGAACAGCTATGTTCATGAGATAATATTTTAAGTAAAAGCAGCTACATGGTTTTACAAATCGATACCTAGTTCCTGATGATTAAGAATAGACTTTGATTTGAATTATGTGGGGATCTTACACATGTATCATAAATTATCATTATATTTATCGCAACATCCCCACGGGAACCAAGGATAAAAAACAAAGTAATACAGGCAAAAGGACCAATCTGTTATTTGGTTACCTTTGGTCTTTATCTAGCAAGGGAGACAATTTAATTTACAGGAATGGACCCCATTGCAGGGTAAAAATGAAACTTCGCTTTCTTGTAAGTGTTCGAACTTTACTTAATGTCCTTCAAGTATACAGGACATCGATTTCGATAAGGTATAATGTGACCTATAAGAAAAACAAAATGACCGCCATCTTCGATATATCGCGGTTTAAGATGATTCCATGATAATAACTTGAATCACGGAAATATTTGCACATGTCAAAACTGCACAATTTCTATTCAGCAGTACAAACCTGATATCAAGAGATTTGTTTTCGCGAGCATCCTATAAGAAACCTCCACCCCTTCAACATTTGCGCAGGTTCTAGAAAGGCCCAGCTATTCCCCTGTCAGAGTTTTGTTGTTTTAAAGTCTGTAATGCACGTGTTCAGATGCAACTTGATCTTTAACGTTGGTTTTCATTCCACGATCCAAGGGCATATCACCAAGTATACCGACGGCCTACGTGTTCCGACAGTTAAGGAATTTTAATTATTTTTCTAGCCCCACAGGCATATTGAAACAACCTCATCGGTATCGATTGGCCTGGAAGACACCGGAAATCAGTGTTTATTTCCTCTGAAATTAGCGACGGCCGTATATACCCTACTTCGATACCATTCTTAGGAGATAAATGTCACGGTACGACAAAATACTATTCTCAAACATTTTTTTTTTTTCTGTAAACTGTCAATCAGTGCTTGGTTCTGCTTCGTAAATTCAGCATTCTGTTCCCATTCTGGCAATCGATCTTTTTTTCTCGTGGTCACGTGGTTTTTACATGAGCGCTGTGACAAGCGTTTGCTTTCCTGATTCTTCTTCAGTTGATATCGATCACTCTGGAGGCTTTCCGATGTTGTCTTCTTGAAAACAGATGCTTTTGTACATCGGCAGACTGCCTGAATACGGATGTGTTTTTCTTGCATAGTGGTTATTTCACCATCGTATCGAAATTTAAATATCTATGTAGTCTACAAACTTGGAATAGAACTACAATAAAATTATAGGTAAGGTTGTTCATTTTTGCCCTTGTTTAGTTTTTTTTTCATCGCTAAAGTTGAGAACAGAGGCTTTTGCGGACGGCATTGATCAAGATCAGACAGCACAGAACGTGCAGTCTGATCTTGGATCTATGCCATCCGCTTTTTTTAGTCAAGCCTACAGGATCAAAATCCATATGGGTTTTGGTGAACTACATTTTCAGCCGTCACAGTAGGTCGAGTTTATTTATTCGGCGCGGAAAGAGTTATTAATCTTATGGCATTCTTGAGTCTAAATGAGGCATACTCTGTAAAAAAGGGGGTTTAATGCATCTGCAAAAAGTATCCACCCATGTCAGCCTGCGCAGTCCGCGCAGGCTGACCTGGGTCGAAACTTTTTGCTATTGGTCAATTTTCTACATGTCAAAGGACCATTCTACCTCATGTTTCAGTTGGTTGTTATACAACACAAAATTTAAGGACCTATAATACTGTGATAGATTACTTGGTATAATGCATCACGGAGATGCATTAAGCCCCCTTTTCACAGAGCATGACTTTTGTACATGTAACATACAGATTCAACTGATTGTTCAAATACACCGATAATTAGGACAATTTAATATTTCTTGGACCATCACACATTATATGAAATTATCAAGGTTTTATTGTTAAACTTGTTTTATAATTTTCTACATAAGCTGCAGTAGATAGAATTAGTGCACATAAGAACAATTAGGTTCTACTACTTTACCACAGAACCCCGGGTTTTAACGACTCTGAAAGACAACGCTTTTGAAAATATTGTGGGTAAAGGAGAAAATGAAGGTTACAAGCATTTTCTCCTTTTTACATAATATTTTTAAAAGCCTTGTCCCCTTCAGAGTCTTTAAAGAACCTAAAATTTACTCCTTTTCTCACAATATTTAGCACACTTTCAGGCACAAATCCGGCCATTTCAGTCATTTCAGCCACTCCTAAGGTGTCGTGTGCAAATTTCAAGTTTGACGAGTCTAAATTAATGTATCTATCGACCCAGGTCAGCATGCGCAGCCCGCACAGGCTGACCTGAACCGAAACTTTTTGTTATTGGTGAATTTTCTGCTCAAAGGACCACTGTACCTTAAAATTCAAAATAATATACAAAATAGACTTTATGGACCCATAATACTTTGATTACTTGCTTGGTATCATGCATCATGATAATGCATCAAGCCCCCTTTTGACAAAGCATGACTCATTTTTTTTTAGCCCTATAGTCAGTTTGTCGCGTGCTAATGCTTTCAATTTAGAAACGTGTGAAATTTCGTTGTGTGGTAAAGAGTTTAGGAATAAAAGCCCAATGAAGACACTTATCATATGGTCTGCAACATGCGAAAAGGGACATTCGGACATATGCGAAAAGTGTCGTCTCGGATCAGCCTGCGCAGTCCGCGCGGGCTAATCTGAGACGACACTTTCTGTTCTCATGTGATTTTCTGTTTCGCGCAAGTCTACTGTACGACAAAATCTAATGTAGTCGTAAAGTGCCGTCTCGGATTAGCCTGCGCGGACTGCGAGACGACACTTTACGCAAATGTCCGAATGCCCCTTTTCGCGTGTTGCAAGCCATATAGTCCTGCTTGTTGTCGGAAATAGCGCCGCTTTGCCCAACTTGTCAAAAACGTGAAAAGAGCTGTGGCTGCGGTATAACTTGAATACTGTTGAAAACAGCACGAGACACCATTCAGAAAGATTAAAAAACAAAAGGAACATTTGTCTATAGATAAGCTATTGATTATAATCATCTTATTAGCTTGAAGACCCATTGACGTAAATGTAGTAATTTATCATTCCAAATGGTTTCCCTAGATTCTACAATCATTTAAAGTCGCTTTTTGTGGAAATATTGTAAGATTGTGTAGATCTACATTAGACTGAGTAGTTAGGCCATTTTCAACACCATTTTAGTGTAGCGGAGGCCAGTGCACATTTCATTGTTTCTTTTTTTTTTCTGGAGTTCTCTTTTACCAGTAGCTCGCACAATATTCCTCCCAAGCCGCGGGCTGCTCTCCCACATAACCATCGCCCAAATAATGATCAGCAATGAAACAGGAATGAATCCTATCGCAATGACTATCATAAATCCTCGGAAAGAAATTGGCCGAGACGGGGATTCAAACTAGCTATCCTCCTAGTCTTAAGTCCTGTTCGTTACCGGGCTCGGTACACGTTTGGACAAACAGTTGAAATTCCTCCATGGACAGAATTTGCATGGACACCACAGTTTCCCAATTGCCTATTAGTTCTTCTCATAAATAGATTTACATACAACAAAGTAAGTAAGTTTTTTGGCCATTGGTGTTCTATTTATCGAGTTTGATCGATCAGTTAGTCCAAGATAAATTCGCTTGGATCCTAAAAATGCACATTTTTCATTCGCATAGGGGCCGACGTATTTGTTTAGGGTAGAGGTTGAAATTTAGCCGTCGGCAGTACAGCGACTGTAAAGTACATTCCTGGATACACACCTGCATATTATGATCATAGTTACTATTCCCGATTCAGTTAACAACCGTTAACAAATGTCCACATCAAATATGCATAGACTATTCCAAAGTCTCGGGTGACTAGGTATATATACCTTTTGTTTTTAAACACTTTCAGCACATGATAAAAAAAACTCCACCTCTTTCGACGTCTGTAACTAAAATTCTGTGAAACTCGGATAGATTATAAGCTTGGTTTTTAAACCCTTTACCAGACGATAAAGTTTTAGCTTTGTCCAAATTTAAAGCATATGCAGACGACAATTTCAGTGTGGCTCAAATGGTTAAATTTCAGTCATACCACGGCGTCATTGAAAAACTTGTAAAGACGGTGCTTAATCTGAAACAGTCATCAACCAAGAACATAGTGAAAAAAAAATCCATTTACAATCAATAGTTCTTGGCTCAGACTTAATAGTTTGTACATTAATCGTTTGACGACCAAATCACAACTTTTGTTGCTTTTTGGACAGTGTAGATCGAGATGAGACACTTTCCGCACAGAACGCGTAGTAATGCATCTGATATATATGCAGATCTACAATTCTCAATATATTTTGAAGAATTTTTACTGAAACGAAAATTTACCAAGCGAGAAGCAAATACAAACACCAGCAAAGTTAGTGCAGTATACTTTGATTTTATTATATACCTACATATTCAAAAAACAAAATATTACAATTTTGGAAAATGTTATTGATAAATGGTATGCAATTTTTAAAAACAATACCGACTTAGAAAGTAGACCCAATTTTTGATGAATAGTGGAAGGATATTTATGGTTAACATTTTGACCAATCAAATCAGGACAAAAGCTGAAAGTAGTCCGTACGCAGGTTACGTCATCATACCATATTTGGAATCATATTGGACACTGTATGGATACGGATTTTTTTTCCATTCATTTAGATACATTTAAGCCGATTTTTTTAAAGGTATAAATATAGTAAAATATCGGAAGTAAAGATTCAAGAATTAGACCACATGTTTGCGCTTCAGATCGTCAGCGCCATTTTCCCCAAGAGCAACTTTCTTTGTGATAAGCAACCTAAGGATAAAACCCTTTAAAATCTCGTTTATAACGACATTCAGGTAATAGTGCTTTTAAAAACATTGTGGGAAAAGGAAAAAATGCTGGTTACCAGCATTTTCTCCTTTCCCCACAACGTTTTCTACCATTTAAAAGACAGAAATAATCTATTAAGCCACAATAAATTTGTCGTCTGCAGATGCTTTCAATTTGGACGAGTCTAAGATTTTGTCGTCTGGTAAAGGATTAATTAGCAATCTAAGGGTTAATTGCTTGACTCATCAACATTGACGTAAATGTCGATATCATCACGACAAAAGATCATTAAACTTCCCGAAGGAATAATCGAACGCTGGAGATAAGAAACACGGGTTGGAAAGAAAAGAGAGTTTCTTTTATGAGTTTACGTAAAATGTTTGTTAACGCTGTACCAGGCGATAGAATTTTAGACCTGTCCAAATTCAAAGCATTCGCAGACAACAATTTAAACAGAAGACAAGATTTGAGCCTTGCTCAAATTAAAGGCATTTGCAGGCGACAAATTGACTGTTACTAAAAACAAGAAACTTGTCATTTAAAGGATAGAAAACATTGTGGTAAAAGGAGAAAATGCTGGTTACCAGCATTTTCTCCTTTTCCCACGATGCGTTTAAAAAGGCGTCTTCTTCGGGATCATTTAAAGTCGAGCTTGTGTGGTAATTTTTCCTTGAAACAGTAGAAAACTTCATAAGAAAAGGAGAAGAAGCTGGTCACCAGCATTTTCTTTTTTTCCCAGAATGTTTTTAAAAGTCTTTTTCTCACGGCTGTTAAAATTTCTGATTGTAAGGTAAACGGTTAATTTAGTATCGCCTATTGTCGCCTGGTAGTAGACCTCTTTTGGAAACGTCGTGGTTCAAAGCTAGCACGTAATTTCGTGCATTATTTTTTTCTTTACATTTATTGATTTTTTTCGTTTATTTATTGTTGCCAGCGGTTGCCCCGACGCCCAGTTAGGACAGTTAGGTTACGGTGGATAGTGCAAGGTACAGGACGAAACCCATCTGAAGTTACACCTGGTTCTTGAATGATTTCAGTGTAAAGGAATGTCACAGTCTCATACGAAAGACTTTTATGTAATATTAAGTGGCCAGTCGTGAGGATCGAACCCACACCTTTAAGTGGCTAGAGATTTAACTTTCATAAGTCTCCTTCTGTCATCTGAGCTATTAGGGCTGGTTCTTCTTTCGTTTTCCGTAACTGTGATGGACTGAACAACAAAATCCTCGCAAGTTTGGTTTTTATATGTATTATTCTGACTTTTCTACGAGGAATACATGGTCTGATATTGACCCGCACTAAAACTCTCCATGAAATCACATACAATTTGATTGACAGACCTATAATTTGCATCTCATCATACAAAGAAAAAGTCAGTGGGTTATTTTGTAAGCCGGACGCTGGTTGTCCTACACAGAATAAAAAAACTGGTTCGACCATAGAGCAATCAATTTATTGGATGAAGACCGGTACTAAGTTTGTACTTGATGACCTAACTCTTTTAACAGACGACAACTTTTTATACTTGTCCAAATTGAAAGCATTTGCAGACGACAAATTAAGGATGTCGCCCTATCATGTACAAAAGGATTCATAATATCTGATACAGTTTCAGTCCTTAATATTTTTTTTCTGCCGGCACATACCTCGGCCGAATTACATCGTGTGATGTGTACATACACCTTCCATTTCTTTGCCGGAAGTAGACCAGTTTACTGATCTCAAAATCATAAGACTAAAAAATACACGAGTCACAGTTTTCAATAGAGCACATTCAGTTTTTTGTTTCGTTTTTACACGTGATTTATAGATTCGGATGGATGTTATCGCTGACGAATTGACAAAAATTATGTAACTTTACTGTATTTGTAGATGCCGTTGAGTTAAAGAATTTCATGGGAGTCGCCATATTTAAGATTTGTTTCTAAATGAATTTCGATTGAGGACTTTCTTGAAATGGACGAGGTTGGATGTTTTTAAGGAATCGGCCGAGTAGTGACGATTGTCTGTAGAGGGAGACTGTCTCCTATATTAGGACTTCATCCCGGAAGTCATACTCAAGAGTGGGATAATAGGAATTCCCCACTGAAGTCATACTTTTGAGTGAGTCTTTCTATAGTGGGCTTCTTCCATTGAAGATATGCTTCGGAGTGAGGCTTCTAATAGTAGGACACCCCAACAAGTCATGCTCTAGAGTGAAATTTTCTCCGCAATGTGCTTCGGCCCAGAAGTCATGCTCCAGATAGGGACTTTTCTATTGCAGTACTTTCTTTAGAAGTAAAAGTGACACAAAAAGTGACACAATCCCACAATGCGCCTTTCCCTAAAAGCCATGATCCACCGTGGCACTCTCTTCAACGTGGTACTTCCCAAAGAAATTCTGTTCAAGAGTGAGACTTGTTCTCACCCCCACCCCTACCTTGGCCATGTTCGACAATGATAATTCCACTCATTATAAGATCTCTCCAAATAATCATGCTCCATATTGACGAAAGAACATGACGGTAAAAGAATCGTAAGATTTCCTCACAAAGTCATGCTCCAGTTTTGGGCCCTTCCGTCATGCTCTAGGGTTAACTTTCCCCTTGGGGAACTCGGACTTTAGAGCAGGTGAACCCTAGAGCTACATTTCCCCGTGACAACAGCCTGGAAAATGTATTGAATGGGTCTTTACCTTTGACGGAATATCTTGCTGTCTATCCATAAACAGAGAACGGTACAAGGACAAGATCTGGGACTTGCAGTGAATGTCCCGACAAATGATGCTCCGTGACGTCGAAAATTAAGGCCTTTGAAAGACTTAATGCCTATCATTTCAACTCAACTCAACTCGACTCAACTCAACTCAAATAACTTTATTTTGATATTCGGCAAATAAGATTTCGCCATTTACCATTTACAAAAATAACAACATGAAATATAGCTTAAACATGTACATTTACCATATAGAAAAATCAGAAAACATTTGATCAATCGCAACCTATAGGAGTGTTAGACTACTGAGCGCGACTTACTGACCTTTTTCGGACATTGTAGATCAAGATCAGACCACACAGAACGTACAGTCTGATCTAGGATCTACACTGTCTACAGCTGTCTATCGATAAATAGAGAACGGTACAAGGACAAGATCTGGGACTTGAAGTGAATATCTCGACAAATGATGCTCCGTAACGTCGAAAATTAAGGCCTTTAAAAGACTTAATGCCTATCATTTTAAAAAAGAGCTCTATAGCACGTACTTATCAAGTTGTTTTGTGCCTCTAATTACGTCCGTATTTCCAAGCTGAAAGATATTTCAGTGCTTTTGATGAGATTATTTCACTTCCATCGAACACGAGTCGGCTTTTGAAATTCATCAGAACTTATCAGTAAGTTATTAGTATGTTAGGTGCTGGAGAATAAAGCAGTGGACCAGTATTAGATAGTTGAAATAGTTTCAGTTTGTACAAAAGCCGCACTTGTTTCGAATTTAAAGTTCTTATGACAGGAATGTCTATCAGAATGTTAGGCATTTCATCGGTCGTTGGCGAAAAAAGCGGCTTTGCGGACGGCATAGATCAAGATCAGACTGCACAGAACGTGCAGTCTGATCTCTGATCTATATCGTCCGCTTGTTTAGTCAAGCCATTAAGATTAAAATCTTTCTTCGTTTCATCAGACTGTATATTTCAGCCGTCGAAAGGGGTCAGGTTTATACAATATGGCCTGCAACACGCGAAAAGGGACACTCGGACATTTGCGTAAAGTGTCGTCCCGGATCAGCCTGCGCAGTTCGCGTAGACTAATCCGAAACGAGACTTCCATTCTTATGTAAATTTCTGTTTTGCACAAGTCTACTGTAGGACAAAATTTAATGTAGTCGTAAAGTGCAGTCTTAGATTAGCCTGCGCGGTATACGCAGGCTGATCCGAGACGACGGTTTACGCAAATGTCCAAATGCCCGTTTTCGCATGTTGGGGGCCATTATTATTTGGAGCTGAAAGATTTAAGAAAGTTTGGTTTTGAGCTAAACTATGATGAAAAAGTTTAAAGAAATAAAAAAAGACAGACGGCGTAAAAGGTACTGGAATATGAAAATTGAAACTCTATTGTGGTTAAATATGAAGGTAATTTTAAAATCAGGTAAAAAGTAAACAAAACATAGAGCCACCTTGCAACTTTTAAACTAGTTTAAAAATTTATTTTTCTGCCAGCGACTAACACTTGGACCGACCGTACAATAAAAAATTGTCGTTTTCATAACAATTTCCACATTTTAAATGGTATAATTTAAATTTTAGCGCATTTAACATCGCCATTGTTTACAAAAGGCTACTGCTGGACCGACCTTGTTTTCAGTGTAATACAGCCATTACGAATTTTCTTATCTTACACACGTTTGAGATGACCCGTATGTAACGTCATGGGCCTATGTGACGTCATTTGATAAATACTATTTTCATAGGTTTTGTTCTTTTGTTCGTAAAAATTCCCATGTGTGCATATTCTCATTTAAAATTTGTGATGGATCGTTATAAAATAAGAAGAAATTGACATTTGTTAGCTTTTTCGATTAAATTTCATAAAAATTGTCGATAAAAATCTATCGAGCGCGTCAAAAGCTCGTTTAATAACATTTTTATAGACGATTTATTGAAATTTTACCTCAGACGCCAACTCATGCCAGATCATGTATATTTCTCTTTTTTGAAAAAAAAGAAGAAGAAAACTTATGTGTATGAGGTTGTTAACTGTGAGAATAATGCCTTTGACACCTTGATCGCAGCTAATACCTCAACGTTCAACGGCTGAGTCTAATGATCGATCTGACTGATGGTTGCAACGACGTAGAAAACTGACAGTTGCGGGTGATTAAGGGATGTAACGCGTTAAAAAGTGTATTGGAACGCAAAATCAGCCAAGCTACAAAGTAATCTTTGATCATGTCTGGTATTGATTGAAAACTTACTATGATACATATTAAGTCCCCCCTTACCATCATGTGACGACGCAGGAAGATTTTTGTGGACAGTGTAGATCAAGATCAGGCTGCACAGAACGTGCAGTCTGATCTTGGTCTACACTGTCCACTACTTTATTCTAGAATATGACAATAACTGTCTTTTCATCCTGGAGCGGAACTTTACTTGTAGCCGTTGAGATAATGTTTAATGCGGCCTAAAACACATTCAATCAATCAACTTTTGTGGATAATGTAGATCAAAATCAAACTGCACAGAACATGCAGTCTGATCTTAGATCTACACTTTCCACTTCTTTATTCTAGATTGTGACATAATTGTCTTTACATCCTGGAGCGGAACTATATTTTTAGCCGTTGAAATAATGTATAAAGCGGCGTAAACAGCATTCAATCAATTAATTAATCGATATGTGATGAAAAAATCAATTTTAACATTTACTGTCATTTCAGTATATCTGGGCAGTCAGTGCATCTCTTATATTTTATTGCAGTGCTTCGTCCAATATTTTTCCCAAGCAACTGGCTGCGTTCCCACGTAATAATAAATGAATAAATTTCAACGATGAGAGAGTGAAATGAATCCTGTTGCAATGACTATCATCAATCGTCAGAAAGAAATTCGCTTGGCTCGAAATCAAACCAGTGACACCCCCACCCCCCTTCCCAGAGTTACAGGCCATGTACGTTACTGACTGGGCTTCTTATTTCGGCTGTACGTGTATGATTGAACTTCTTTGAAAATTCGTAAGATTACTTCTGCAAGCATTTAGAAATGCTGCTTCACATTTTTTTTTACTTCCTTAAAGATACTTCTTTATGGCAAGAGAGCAAACAAACGCTGTAAACGTTGATAGTGGGGAGGATCTAGTCAGCTGTGTAAACATGGATAAAAAATTAATGTAAGAAATTAATATAAGATGTATGGGATAAAGAAACTCAAAGGATTTGTCTTCGATTTAAAACCGGAAACAACCACAGTGATGCCTTTGATAGCCTCCAGAGAATGAAATGCATTTTCTATCCTTCGTCATCTGTGTAACCTTGCAACTGTCAGGGGCAACATTTGGCATGAAGATACAAGAATGATTATAGTTTTATAAAATAAAGATGAAATTGGTTAAAAAAAAGTGGATGAAAATGAGTGAAGATGTATCTTTAAAAGCATGTTTATCCCAGCGAATGCTTCGAGTTACTTGGTGTTTACGAATCATTGCGTTTTCGAAAAATCGACATTTCACCATATCTTAATTTTTATTGCCGAGCCCCGCTACCGCAGTCGGTAGCGCACAGGACCCAAGAACAGGGGGTCGCTGGTTCGATCTCCGGCTCGGCCAATTTTTTTCAGAGGATTGATGAGTCATTGCGACAGGATTCATTCCTCTTCTCACCACCAATAATTTCGACGATGGTTATGTGGAAAAGCAGCCAGTGGCTTGGAAAGAATATTGTGTGGAGTAATTGCATAAGAAAGTCCAGGAAAGTATGGATAGGTGCACTGGCCGCTACGATATAACTGAAATACGTGTAATGTTGAAAACGTTAAACACCATAAAATAAGTCAATCAATAATTCATATCATTGTCTAGTTTTATTGCGGTGTTGTATTGTCTCAACCTCTAAGTTTTCTTAATATGAATCCTTCTTTATCGTTTTATGAAAACGTTAGGAAAAGATAACATTGATTCTCTTCTCGTACCTGTTTATCGATTTTAGTTCTGTTTTTATGATGGATTTATTAATCCTATATCAAGTGACAAGATTTAAGACTGGTACAAATTAAAAGAATTTACAGAGGACAAAGTAAATGTGAAACAAAAAATAGGATTCGCAGAAGGATTTGCAGTAGAAAACATCTTGGGAAAAGGAGAAAGTGCTGGTAACCAGCATTTTCTCCTTTTCCCACAATGTTTTCAACTCAAAAAGGATTTTCCTGAAGGAGGTGATAAAGGGTTAGATCACGATAATTGACCGAGAACATTTACAAATGGGCCTCTGGAATCACCATTATTAAGTTAAATTTTCGGTTCTATTATAGCGCTGTGGCGCCTCTTTATAGCGCTGTTTGTATTTCTTTATAGTGCTATGGCGCTTCTTCACAGCGCGGTGGCATGGCTTAATAGCGCTTTGGCGCCTCGTTATAGCGCTATCCCAGATACAACTGTTCTACAAATTTTCTGAGTTATAAATGTATATCTATTTGAATGATTGAAAATAGAAAAAAGGCAGTAAAAATAAATATGCAATTAACTATTAGATACATGTATGTAAAGGGTCTTTTTCTGATGTATGAATGGGTTTTTTCAACCCCCACCCTCCCTGGAAAGTAGTGGTGCAGAAGCTACAATAATTGTTATAAATAAGGCATATCCATTCAGCCAATACAACACCTTTACGTCTGTTCCGTTAAATTTCGAAGTCAAACTTAAAATAATGCCCAAAAACAACAAAGCCCAAAAGTAAACAAAGCGGGTGTTTAAATGTATTTGAATTTATAGCATACCATTTAAAAGTATGGAAATTATTGTGAGGATGACAATCTGTCTTTGTTCGGTCGGTCCAAGTGTTAGTTGCCGATAGAGAAATTAATTTCAAAACTAGGTTAAAACCTGCCAGGTTGCTGTGTCTTTTGTTTACTTTTTGCCTGATTTTAAAATTCTTTTTTCTGGCAGCGACTAACATATGGCCCGACCACACGATAACAGACTGTCATCTCCACAATATTTTTCATATATTTTAAATGGTATGATTTAAATTTAAATGTAAATAGCTTGGAACACGCGAAAAAGGGCATTCGGACATTTGCGTAAAGTGTCGTCTCGGATCAGCCTGTGCAGTCCGCACAGGCTAATCCGAGACGGCACTTTACGTCTACATCAGATTTTATTCTTAAGTAGACTTGCGCATAACAGAAAATTACATAAAAAAGGAAAGTGTCGTTTCGGATTAGCCTGCGCGGACTGCACAGGCTGATCCGAGACGACACTTTACGCAAATGTCCGAATGCCCCTTTTCGCGTGTTGCAAGCCAAATATGAAACCTGCTTTGATATTTTGGCCTTTACTGGGCCTCTAAGTTACGTTTTTTCAGTGCCAAGTGTATAACCTTGACGTCCTTCAAAGGCTGAAATTTACAATCCACTGAAACTCGGGAAGTCTTATCTTTTGGCTTGGTTTAACAAGCTGACGGTATAAATTCAAGATTAGACTGTGCAGTCTGATCTTGATCTATGTCAACCGCAACCCCTCCCCCCACTCCCCGTTTTTTTTTGTAGTGAAAAGGTTAAGACTAAACTACGAGTATAACGACAAACTCAATCGACATTTCGATATCACTGGGCTCCAGTTATAGAGCTATCATAACATACCTTGGTATGCCCCAGCTCAGTTGTTTGAGTTTGTGCAGGCAGTGTATAGATCAAGATCAGACTGTAGGGGATGTTCAGTCTGATTTTGGATCTTAACTGCCATATAGTCCGTAAAATTATATGGCAACAACAACTTGAAATGACAAAATCATCTGGCTGGGTGTAAGTGATATCAAGTTCAGATTATACCGGATCGTTTACCGCAGATGGCATCTAGAGCCCGATGATTACCCTTTGAGAGTTCACTCTTTACTAAGCGACAAAAAATTTGGACAGGTCCAAAACCAAAGGATCTGAAGACGGCAAAGTAAATGTGGCTCATGTAATTGGAGTGTATCTGAGAGTGTTAAAAACATTGTGGGAAATGGAGAAAATGCTGGTTACCGGCATTTTATCCATTTCCCACAATGTTTTTAACAGGCCTCTCCTTTTGGGTTTGGTTCGTATGACTGATTGGAAATTATCCACGTATTTTATTTAGCACTTGAAGAGTCAAGACTGCATCTGCATTTATTTATCGAGTCAGATCCAGTCTCTAGACCCATTATTGTACACATTGTTACAAACAATTGCTTCTCTCCCAGCAACGTTTTCAAAAACTGGTAACTTCATGGGCGTAAAAAGTTACGTGTTTCTTGCAGGTATAGGATTACATTTTACATTTTAAGCCTTTGTGTCACAAATTTCAAGTTTTAACGACCCTGAAAATGAGGACTTTTGAAAACATTATGGGAAAAGGAGAAAATGCTGGTAACCAGCATTTTCTCCTTTTCCCACAATGTTTTCTATCCTATCAAAGACAGAAACTATCATTTTAGTTGCATTTATTTTTACATCTGCAAATGCTCTCAATTTGGTCGAGTCCAAATCTTTGTCTTCTGGTTGAAAAAAAAAAGAGACTGACTGGCTAAACCATTTGGACCATGCCCGGGCAAAAGGGTGTTTGATGCATCTCCGAAATGCATTGCCCCAATCAAGACATCACATAATTACGGATCTATAAAATCCATTTTGCTAAGCGACCAACTGAATCATGGGATGGAATGGTTCTTGGACATGCAAAGAATTAACCAATAGCAAAAAGTTTCGACCCATGTCAGCTTTCGACTGCGCAGGCTGACATGGGTCGATATTTTTTGCAGATGGATTAAATCCCCTTTTCACAGAGCATAGTTCATTTGGTTTAGCCAATCAGCAGTTGTCTTACTTTCAAATTAAGAAAAAATCTTAAGAATTAGACTAAGAATGTTTGGGTTGGTGAATACGGACTTTGTACATTACAATAAGGAGAGCAAATTTTCTGAGACTTAACAGAAGGTACAACCGTTTGTTATTGCTAAAACCTCAAATCAGTTATGATTTTGAACCGAAGCTTTGGATTAGGAGCAATAATAAAAATGACACATACTATAAAAGATTCAATTTTGTGATGATAGGAATAGAATTTAGAACTAAGAGCAAGAAAAAAAGAAAAGAACAAAAAACCACATACTATAAACGACTCAATTTAGAGATGATAGGAATAGAATTTAGAACTAGGAGGGGAAAAAATGCCACATGCTATAAAGGACTCAATTTTGAGATGGTAGGAATAGAATTTAGAACTACGAGTCAAAAAAGAAAAAAAAAAAAAAAAAAAATGCCACATGCTATAAAAGACTCAAATTTGAGATGATAGGAATAGAATTTAGAACTAGAAGTAAGAGAAAAAGAAAATCCACATACTATAAAAAACTCAATTTTGAGACGTTAGGAATAGAATTTAGAACTAGGAGTAAGACAGGTATCCTGTAACCATGTAAACCATGCAATATCAAAGTCCGTGTTTCGAATGGGCTAGCGTTTTATTTCAAGGTCCAAGACGTTCCGAATTCTTCACTGACGTGTTCATTTATATGACGGCTAAGTGCCAATTAACCAGCCCGAATAGCTCATGTAATGGAAAATGAGACTTATAATCGACAAGTTTCGGGTCACTTGTGGTTGTGGGTTCGATTCCCACGGCTGGCCAACTAAAATTTACGAAGAATATTTCGGATGAGACATTAAACAGAGGTCCTGTGTTACGTTGCTCTAAACCGTGCATGTAAAGATTCAGGCTTAACATAAGGTGCGTGTCGTCCTGTATCTCGCACTATACCCCCGTAAAGCATCGGTCACACTTTACATAGTTGACCGTAGTGGGAAAAGGCCGTAGTTGGCCTTAGTTGAAAGCATTAAACGTAGTTGAACGTAGTTACAAGTAGCTAACCGTAGTTCAACGTAGTAATGAACGTACTTGGACTTACGATTTGCCCGTAGTAGCACATATTGGTTAAGTTTAACTACGATGTTGTGACCCTACTGTGACCGTAGTTTGAACGTAGTTGACCTTAGTTAACTGTAATTAATCCTACTTAACCGTAGTGTGTACTGTTGTTGACCGTTGTTTTGGAAAAAGATCTTTTCTTCCAAGGTGGCATGGCTGAACGAGCGATCAGCAATTTCTGGCTCATCAACTTCCAAAAGCACAATGGCTGTAGCTTAGTCGTACTGAGCAGGCGCAGCCACAACGTTTTACCGTAGCTTAACGCAGTTGACACTAACTAACCGTAGTTGCACGTACTTGGGACGTAGTTTATACGTAGTGTGACGTAGTTACCCGTAGTTAGACGTAGTGATACCCTAATCAACCCTAGTCAATTTGCACGCAGTTGAATGTAGTTAACCGTACTTACACGTAGTTCGACCTACTTAGACTTTCTATATTTCCTCTTAATGCCAAGTTTGAACCTGCTTTGAACTTACTTCAACCTAGCTGACCGTAGTAACACTACGGCAGACTACGTTTGAAATGAACTACGGATAACTACGTGCATGACCGTAAATGTGACCATAGCTTAACATAACTGATAACCTTATGGGGGGGTTCGCCCATATGGGCAATCTGTGGCGACGATAGATAAACGAAATTCAATCAATGAGCCATTCGATCGCAAAGAAATTATTCGCCGTGAAGGTTTCAGAATGGTACAGCAAGCCTTATATTAAATAATGCCTTTTCTGGGAAATGGGGGAGTAACGCCATGCTGTGGTACAAGGGGTTTCATCTCTTTAGGGAATTATAGCAAGCAAGTCATCATACAATTATGGATCGATAAAATTCCCTTTTGTCTTACTACCGATTGAGTCATGAGATAGACTCGTCCTTTGACTTGCAGAAAATCGACTAATAGCAAAAAGTTTCGGCCCAGTTCAGCCTGCGCTTTCCGTGCAGGCTGACCTGGGTCGATACTTTTTGCAGATTCGTTAAATTCCCTTTTCACAGAGCATGGCTCAAATTTAATCTATAGTCAAGTCATGTAACGGAAGCTTAGATTTACCTATCGATACAGAAGCCATAATAGAAAATTGGCTTGAAATTTAATTTAGCAGGAAATCTAGGTTATATCCATGGTGCCATTTTCTTCTTATCAGAGTAACGCTTTCTCCAGAATAATCCTTCATCAAACAAACCCGGATTTTAGTAAAGCTAAGAAAGTAGGCTTTTTGAAAACATTGTGGGAAAACGAGTAAATGCTCATAACTAGGGTCGGTATTCACAAACCATTTTTAAGAACATTCTTATGGTTATTCTCCAAAGTTTTCTAAACTTTAAAGTAACACAACTTCTGACTGGGTATCAGATCATTTGATTTAGCAAATCAGAAGTGTTGTTACTTTTAAATTTAGAAAATTATGGAGAATAAGACTAAGAATGTCGATCGGCCGATAGATGCTGGTTCCCCGCATCGATTACGGATTACCCGAGTCTTAGCCGAATCCGTACGATTTTGGCGATGAAAGGCGATATTACACGAATTTCATTAGGGTGCCCTACCCTTAAGTGAAAAATCAAGCTTAAAGATACATCCTTAAAGCCATAGAGATAAAACAATGTTAAATTTTGATAGATTGTATAATGGTTCAGAATTTAGTCAGCTGTGTAAACGTGGATAAATAGCCAATATATATTTGATTCAATATATATTTTATGTATTTGATGTAAATACATATATAGAAAAATCGATTTAAAACCGGAAACGTCACTACAGTAATTTCTTTGATGGCCTCCAGAAAATGAAATGCAATTTTCTATCGGTCGAAATCTTTGCAACCTTGCAACTGTCATGGGCAACATTTGGCATTAAGATACAAGAACGATTATAGTTTTATAACATGAAGAAGAAATGGGTTAAAAACTGGCTGCAAACCAAACAAATAGTATGGAGGTTTCTTAAATGATGCAAGCTTCAAATTTGGCATGTATGTTGACATGGTCAAACACTTTAAGAAAAGACCGTTACCAGCGCCAAAAATCAAAACAGCGGCCATTTTTTTCAATATGGCCGACATTTCCAATTCTGATACATTGTTTTTTTTTCGTAAAACAGGACACATCTGTCTGATTTTAGAGCTTTTGGAGTCAAAATGCATGTTTTATAACATGTAAATGCATGTCGTCTACAACAATACATCTGCCGTTTCTTTGTAAAATTCGTATTCAGTCTATATGACTCTTGCTTTCCTTTGGGTGTCTACAGAGCTTTGTCAGTGCAGCAACATCCAATAATATCAAAGATAATTTGATAATATAAGATATAACAATATAAAAGATTACCATCTGGCTAGCTCAAGAGTGCTTTTAAATTACGTTTAGCCCAAACACTGATTTATTGAAGATTGATATAATACATCCTAGTCAAACATTTAACTCTCTAGCACACAATCCACAGTTTAAACTACCCTAAAGTAGAATACCTTTAAAAACATTGTGGGAAAAAGAGAAAATGCTGATAACCAGCATTTTCTCCTTTTCCCACTATGTTTTCAACCCTATCAAAAACTCAAAAATCATCATTTGAGAGACATTTATTTTGTCGTATGCATACACTTTTAACTTGGTCTAGTCCAGAATTTTCTCGTTTGATAAATAGTTAATTGAATCGACTCGATTTTTCAACCCTTTCAACTCCATAGACGAAATTAGGGTCTATTCGTGGACGGCATTTATGTATAAGTCATGATCAGAGCGCTCAGAACGTGCAGTCTGATCTTGGATCTATGCTATCCATCTATACAATTTCAGAGGTATAGACGAATACAAGGGCTTTTGGGGATGGCATAAATCAAGATCACCCTGCACTCTTTAGTCAAGTCACAGTTCTTCAAATGTAATTGCCCTCTGTAAACCAAACCGAAAGTCTCAAGTTTGATACCAGCTTAAATCTGTCTTGAATAGAGTGTTCTTTGGCAAGTTACTTTTCTTTTGCCATAGCACTGGTAAGTGACATATAAAGCATTGATGTTTTCTGACGTGGGAGACAGGAGTAAAATTCTGAGAAATCAGACAAGTATTTGCTAGATAATGGTTCATCACAATTTTTATAGTATCTTCAAACGAGGTTTTTCCTCATGCAGAGGACTATGCTGAAGAGGGCAATTTCTCCTTTTGCTGAAATGTTTCACACGTATTGACTGTGCTCAAATCTACAGGAATGTCTAAGTATGTGTGTTTTGGCTGCATAGTGAACTGGAATAATATTGAGAGAGTAAATAGTGGACAGAGAGAGAGAGAGAGAGAGAGAGAGAGAGAGAGAGACAGAGAGAGAGAGAGAGAGACAGAGAGAGACAGAGACAGAGACAGAGATAGAGACAGAGAGAGGCACAGACAGACAGACATACGGACGGACAGACAGACAGAGCGAGATTTAGACAGACAGATCGAGAGACAGACAGACAGACCGAGAGACAGTCAGACAAACCGAGAGACAGACCGACAGACCGACAGACAGACAGACCGAGAGAGAGAGATGGAAAGAGAGATAGAGAGCAGTTATTCGTAAAACGGTGTGTTCGAATAGTACGGGGTTAACTATTTATCAAGATGTGTAGGGCAATCATTGTCAAATGAATATTTAATGAAGACGGCTACGCTTAAAGAGAAATCTGATGGATATGTATTTAATAAATAATAGTCTTTTACACAGACATTCATTGTTGCCCTTTAGCAAAACAGATCGAAAATTTAGTGCTTTGCCGGACAGTTTAGATTAACATCAGACAAAAAAAATCTCCTATCTACAGTTTAAGCAAAATTTGCATCATGATAAACATTCAGTGGTCAAAATTGAGTTTCCAACATCATGTTAATTTCATGACGTTCTCTCAACTACTTTTCAAATGTATTGACAAATACGTAAAAATAAGGAATAAAAAACACACAGGTATTTAGATTTAAATTTTGCAATATGGCCTTTCGCCTCTCTGATTTCAGAATTTCGTTTTCAAATATTGTTGATAAGTTTTTAACATAGTTTACAGTCATAAGGGTCCTAGTGTCATATACCATGTCTATAACGTCCTCCTGAGATTAGAATTCATTCAGCTTTTTCTCTAGCCAGTTTTTCAAATGTCTCCGTACATTTTCGATAATATGGTGGCCCTTTGCCTTCCAGGTATTTGAGGCTCTAAATACATGGTATACTACATTATTTCCTGTGAAAATCCAGGGTACATTTCCTAAATCTGTAGCTACAACCGGCAGAAGTGATTCTCGAGATATGAATACAATTATTATCTCTTTTCATTCATCTGTTGGTTGTGAACAATCTTCCCACCCGTTAAAGCATAAACAGCCCTAAAGCATAACCGGTATCACTAAAGGACGTTTAAAATCACCATACTGACCCGTACACCGTGGAAAACATTTCTCGTCGTCCTTCCTCCATAGATTGATGTTCGGACGGACAGACGTTTGCAGAGCTGAATGGTTGGTATGATCAGCTTGTAAACAGTGTGAATTGTAGGCTTGATAGATGGTTGGCTGGATGAGGGGGTCGCTTTGATGGATAGATGTTCGGATGTACTCCAGTCACTTGGTCTGATTCGGCTTTTCTTCACAGATGAATTTACTCTAACGGAATTTTGTAATAGGAGAAAAAAAAATCATTATTTTTTTTTGCTGCGACGGAAATAAAAAGACCTCTTAGCCGGACATACACAGTGAACAAGCTCTGGCGTTTCTTTTTCTTATTCACTAATTGTTTGAGCATTGTTGTCTTGCGTAATTCAGTGGTGGGATATTCTTGAGTTTTGGTATAAGTAAAAAATGGAACGTAACCAATTTACCAACGTACTATTCAATTCAATTCAAATATTTTATTCACAAATATAGGCCACCGGCCCATAATATATAAGCAATTTTACAAAACATTCCCTCACAAGATTTCACATGTTGATAAACATTCAAACCGAGACATTATCGTTCGAAAGACGAGGAAGTTTTGACTTATCCAATATATTGAAAACATCTGCTAAAAATAAATCAACCGCTCAATTGGGTTGGATTTGTTCGATAACAGTAGAAGACATTGTTTGTAAAGGAGAAAATGCCCGTTCTGAGCATTTTCTCCTTTTCACAAAATGCTCTCACTGCTTACAATCGTTAAAATTAAGTTCCTTTTTCTTTTCGAAAACGTAGACCACCCGCCAGAGGATAACAACATTTTTGTATAACATTTCCTCAACAGGACAGAACCATTCACAATTATTTTAACTTAAGATTTTTAACCTCGTATAAAATCCGAAAATTTTAGCCTTATCCAGAATGTTAGCGTCTGCAGATGAGTAAACTGTGGCACATTAGGTTGGGTCTGTTAATTAATAGAAGACATTGATTGAAAAGGAGGAAATCCTCTTGACGTGTATTTCCTCCATTCCCCTCAATGTTCGAGTACTAATAACTTATTACATTGAAATAGATTATAGCCAGTCGGCCCATGATTCAATAATTTTACAATATACTATCCTGCAGAGGAAAATACATAAATTTTCAAAAATTAAACTTTTAATACCTTGCCAGATTTTAGCCTGGTCCAAATTCAAAACATCTGGAGTCGGCAGTCGACGTGTTTTGAAAAGGAGAAGATGCTCTTAGCGTGCATTTCCTCCGTTTCTCGCAATGTTCGGGTGTTATCAACTTGTTACATTCAAAATAGGTATACTAAAATATAGGCTACCGGCCCATTAGTTATATACTATCTTACCTGTAGAAAATACATAAATTCACAATAATTAAACTTTTAACACCTTATCAAATGTGAAAATTTTAGCCTTGTCCAAGTTCAAAACGTGTACGGTCGGCGTTTGACATTGATTAAAATGGAGAAGATGCTCTTAGCGTGCATTTCCTCCATTTCACGCAATGTTCGGGTACTTTCAACTTGTTATAATCAAAATGACTATTCTAAGTTATAGGCCATAGTCCCATGATTTAAACATTTTATAATATACTATCTTACAGAGGAAAATACATAAATTCACAAAAATTAAACTTTTAACACTTTCCCAGATTTTAGCCTTGCCTAAGTGCAAAACGTCTACAGTCGGCAGTCCACATTGACTGAATAGGAGAAAATGCTCTTAACGTGCATTTCCTCCATTTCACGCGCCTGTCAGGTGCTATCGACTTGTTACATTCAAAATGGCTACTCTAAAATATAGGCCACCGGCCCATGATTCAAACATTTTGCAATACACTTACAGAGGAAATGCATAAATTCGCAATAATTAAACAATGTTTGTCTTTATATCAGTCATTCTCTAGGAAAAAGGGATCATCACATAATTCTTGATCCATAAGATCAATTTTGTCGAACAACTAACTGGATCATGTGGTAGACTGATCTTTGGACATGCAAAAAAATTATGAAAAAGCAAAAGGTATCGACACAGGTCAGCCTGCGCGGACTGCACAGCAGGCTTGCCTGTGTTGAAAGTTTTTGCAGATGCATTAAACCCGCTTTTCACAGAGTATGACTAATTTGCATTTTGTATTTTGGGCCGGTGGCCTTATTACTATGTCAAAAGTCACTGAATATTTACGTAAAATGTCTTCGAAGATACTAGTTAAAGCCCGGGTAACTCGCGTATATATTTCACTTTTTGCCTGCAACACGCAAAACGGGGCATTCGGAAATATGCGTAAAGTGTCGTCTCGGATCAGCCTGCGCAATCTGCGCAGGCTCATCCGAGACGGCACTTTACTACTACAATAGATTTTGTCCTACAGTAGACTTGCGCAAAACAGAACATTTACATAAGAACGGAAAGTGTCGTTTCGGGTTAGCCTGCGCGGACAGCGCAGGCTGATCCGGGACGACACTTTACGCAAGTGTCCGAATGCCCCTTTTGGCGTGTTGCAGGCCATTTTACATCCAATATGATAAATTTCTCGTGATCACCCATAGAACATTCGAAATTACACATGTCATATCACATTTATACAGTAATTGGCAGGACGTAAGTGATATCAATTTAAGATTACACTGCGTCGTTTGCCGCAGATGGCATCTAGAATCCGATGTTTACCCTTTGAGAGTTAACTCTTTACCAAACTACAACGATTTTGGATTGGTCCAAAATCAAAGCATTTGTTGACGACAAATTACATTGGCTCAAATTATTGGACTTGCCTATGAAAGGGTAAAAGAAGAAATTGTGGGAAATGGAGAAAATACTGGTTATCAGCATTTTCTGCGTTTATGACGATGTTTTCAGAATGTCCCTCCCTCAGGAGAGGCCTAAAACGCATAGAAGTGTGGAAAGCCGCTAACTTAAAAAGCCGGGAAATCTCCAGTAAGACGTAACGACAAAATTGCAGCAAATAAAGTCTTTTACGGGAAAAGTACATCATAAATCATCGGACAGAGTAGATCAGAGATCAGACTGCACGTTCCGTGCAGTCTGATCTTAATCTACACTGTCCGCTAGAGATGTAACAGTAGTGCTTAGCGGGCCTAACGGATAAAACCGTACATTTTTCTTGGTGTCATACGATCTGGGAAAGATGATAAATTCGAAATGAATAGTAATCTGTCATTTGTTTGGAAGGAAAACAATGACAGCTGAGTTTGGGATTCCCTGCTCTGTAATATTTGATGATTATCATTCTGCATATTTCTTGTTCAAACAATCCATCATTTTCCCTTGCCCCCGAATTGTTCTTCAAAATTACATCTGAGGCTAAAGATATTTGAGTATTAAATTTGTCTGTAGCATCGTTAAGCTTGCCGGTTTCACAGTCTTGTGTCAAGAGAGAGCATTTAAGGGAGACAGAGAGAGAGAGAGATAGAAATGCAGAGAGAGATGAACAGAAAGTGAGAGATGCACAGAGAGAGAGAGAAAGAGAGAGAGAGACAGACAGACAGACACAGAGACAGAGAGAGAGAGAGAGAGAGGTAGACGGAGAGAGAGAGAGAGAGAGGGAGAGAGAGGGACAGAGAGATAGAGAAAGAGACAGAGACAGACAGAGAGAGAGAGAGAGAGAGAGAGAGAGCAAGAGAGAGAGCAAGAGAGAGAAAGGGAGAGAGAGAGAGAGAGAGAGAGAGGGAGGGAAGGAGGTGGCTAATGTAATTTTTATAGAGCTAAAGTTTGTAGTGACGATGTGACGATTTCTTACAATGCAAACTGGAATATGGTTCATTATAATACGTGCAAAGAAGCACTAAGAAGGTCCCAGCAGTTGAATTAGCCACTGTGAGTAAAATATGGCTTTTCAAAAAACATACGAATCAAATCCTCTTCTATGTTAAGGGGCGGTTAGGACTTATTTGAAGAGAATTTATCAGAATTTCCGTGCAGACAGAATAATTAAATTAGCTTGTGAATTCTAAATCCTAATATATTGCTTTGCGATATCGTATTTGCTTACTGATGACTCAATCATTTCTAAGAAAAAAAAAAATCTTTCGATGTTTGTATGAACTTTGCTGACCTTTTTAGGCTAAACATATCTTTACCATGCTCTGTGAAACGAGGATTTAATACATTTGCAAAAAGTATCAATCCAGGTCAGCCTGCGCGGACTGCGCAGGCTGACCTGGGTTGAAACGTTTTTGCTATTAGTCATTTTACTGCATGTCAAAGGACCAGTCTGTCCCAGCATTCAGCCGGTTTTTTTTTTTTTTTTGTTCTATGATTACATGATGACTTGCTTGGTATATTGAATCACGGCGATGCATTAAATTCCAATTTGCCAGACCATAACTAATATAACTTTAACTATTTTTGCCTACTGAAAACTGCACTGCAACTCGGAAAGATCTTTAGCT
Organism: Hippopus hippopus; assembly: GCA_946811185.2. Classification (NCBI taxonomy): domain Eukaryota; kingdom Metazoa; phylum Mollusca; class Bivalvia; order Cardiida; family Cardiidae; genus Hippopus; species Hippopus hippopus. Next base: position 70,829,343 of record OX328096.1, read on the forward strand.
TAGTATAGCTTATGAAGCAGTGGTATGACACCCTTCTGTCTTGCCATGGAGTTTAGCAACCTAGCTACACAAAATCGGGCTAGATGGTGAATGAGAATTCAATTCGTTCACAGCAATTACTATCAGCTCTTAGAAAATATGATTGCTGCATGAACTCAAACGCTCATACCTAAATTTCAACCCCAAATTGTTATCGATTGAACTGCATAGATTTAGAATATGATGTAGCAAATGGGGATTTAATGTTTTTCCTTGAAGCATTATACCAAGTATTCATCACATAGTTATAGATCCATAAAAACCGTTTTGTCTAAAAACCGACAGAATCATGTGGTAGTACCGGTCTTATTACATGCACAGAAAATTGACCAATACCCAAAATTTTCGACTCTGGTTAGCCTGCGCGGATTGCGCAGGCTGACCTGAGTCGAAACTTTTTGCAAAATGCATCAAACCCCTTCTTCACAGAGTATGGCTCATTTATGAATAAACAACGTTGATTAATTCTCTAAATACAACCTTGCAAAAAAGAGTAATTAATGACAGCAGACAAACTGAGTACTGGTCCTAGTCGATATTTCTTAATCAAGAGAATACTAAGGCTGCATATCCACCAGTTAATGATTCTAAATGCAGGCGTAAGATGAATTAATTGGTCTGGAAATGCCAGAGCTGTTGGCCTTGTAGGCCTTCCGTCACATAGGAGATGTCAAATGTCTCGTGTCACACCAACCAAAAGCAACGAAGATCACAGGGAGTTTTATTCAGTTTATTTCAGCCACAGGAACGAGGCTTTAAAGATACATCTTTACAGCCAGAGAGAAAAACGCTGTTAAAACTTGATATTGTGTAGAATTTAGTCACCTTTGTAAAATAGATAGAAAGTCAATATTTAAGGCCATTAAGAGAAAGAAACTCGAGAAATTTGTCTCCGATTTGAAACCGGAAACATCCACAGTGATGTCTTGGATAGCGTCCAGAAAAGGAAATGCGTTTTCTATCCGTCGTAATCTGTGCAACCTTGCAACCATCTGGGGCAACATTTGGCATGAAGATACAAGACTAGTAATTATAGTTTCATAAAAAAAAGATGAAATTAGTTAAAAACGGATGAAAACGAGTAAAGATGTATCTTTAACCTGTCATCTTCAAATATATAAAGTAGACCTTTTTCAACGGTTGTGACTACAGCCCTCTGAAAGTCAAGAATGGATCATGCTTTGACAAAAAGGGGTTAAATACATTTCTATGATGGATTATACCAAGCAAGTAGTCCACATAATTATGAATGCATAAAATCCATTTTGTATAACAACCGACTGCGTCACAACGTAGGGTGACCCTCTTGCATGCAGAAAATTAAGCAATGGCAAAAAGTTTCAACCGATGTCAGCCTGCGGAGTCTGCGCAGGCCGACCTCGGTTTAAACTTTTTGCAGATGCATTAAACCCCCTTTTCATATAGCATAGTTCATATAGTTTTTATTTCGCATCGCACTATTGTCAAAAATGTCCAAAAATATTTCATCAAATTCCGACTTCACGTTGACTTACATGTACTTTTCAGTGTGCAACAAAATCAGGAACTGTGCTTCTGATCATGCAATTATAGAGAAAACTATTTCTGGTAGGAAGCAAGGTTACTGGAGCCTTTTACATGAATATGCTATTATCATTGCTTGCCTAAGATCAAATTTGTAATTGCCTGTAACCTTGTGGTGTTATTATTCAGTTCACCCTTCTTCTGCTAAATAAATGAAATGAAACTTTCAAGCCGACGGTAAAAACCAAGATTTTCAAAGTTCAAAAGTATTTTTTGGGACAGATATCTCCTTATCGGGCAGTGTAGTTCCAAGATCTGACTGAACGTTCCGTGCAGTCTGATTTTGATCTACGCTATCCGCAAGAGGTCCTTGAGTCGCGCCTAGCAGCCTAAGGGTTAGATATTGGCAAGGTCGCCATTGACGTTAATGTAAAGAAATGACTTTCGAAAAAGTTGAACATGTCTACATTTTTATCATATAATGTATAAAGTCTGAAAATATATACGTGCATTTCAATGTCAAATTTATTTTGGATTACTTTCGTGTAAGTTTCATAACGATAACGTCAATTTTTTTTAATGCACAATGGATTAAAATGTGAATTTGGAGATACACGAACGTTAGCATTATTGCCTATTCCATTATATATCCCTATAGTTTTCCAAAAATCCTGCCTCGTCCCGGCCCCGTGCTTAGAAAACTTGAGTTGTGCTCAACTTAGTTTGTGCTCAAACTTTCAACCTCACTAGTGCTTTAGTGAGTTCGACAATGAGAAATAAAGACATGCATTTCATAAGAAGAGGGAAAAAGAAAGTTCCAAATTATGTGACGTCAGTGCATGGCGATCCGGAAATTTAAAGCTTTTTAAAATTTTTGAGATCAGAGCTATTGCTTGAACTGTCGAAGGTCAGGCTACGCAAGAAAAATCATTTTTGAACTTACTGCACCGGTAACTAGGTTTATTTTTTCGTTTTCGGTTAAACGTTATCTCTGAAAGGGGACAGGGGTCAAATTTTTTCGATTTCGTTGCACACCTTGTCTTATTACATACAATATGGAGGCAGTCGCCATTGTGCTAATTTTGGAAACGGTGTTAATGAAAATTTGAGTATTCCGTGATATACCATCCTCGGAACCCAGGTTTGAAGCATTACGTTACACTCCATGCATCACCCCTGGGAAAATTGACTAGCAAATCGTCGTTTCCTTTTAATATTCATATGGTCGGGAAGTACCCTAATAGCCAATCGAAAGATCGATAACATAATAATACTCTCTTGTAGAGAGGATAATTTCATTTCTTCCGTTACTAAAAATAACCCTGGAAAAAAACCCGAGATTGTCAACAAATGTGGCGGCCGTCGGCGTGCTTGTCTCCTGTGAGATATGCCATTCTGCAATACAGGGACGACACTATCAATCTTTGTGTACGATTTTAACGGACAATCTTTCGGTGTTACGCCGAAAATTTCTTTTAAACGCTTCTCGATTGTGGTGTTGATGGGGGCCGCCATCTTTAAAGTATTGCTAAGCTTGATTTGAAACGAATGATGTGATTGGATATCGACAAGTAAAAAAATAGAAATGACGGCGTATTTGTGATGAAAATAGTTTAAATTTTCTCAAAGAAGAAATGAGATCACCAATCAAAATGCTTCATGAATAATTCATGAGAACGAGGAAACGCCAGCAATATAACCCAGGGGCGATTACAGAATGAATCGAAACTGGGTCACCGAGGATGGTGATATACAGGCGATGCACCAATGTGCTATAATTGTTCGATGATCGACTAAGGAAAAGTTTTAGTGTCGCGTGTTAGACCAATGGAGATTCAAAGGCCTGTGGTCCAATTGTTAGTTGCTGGCAGAAAAATGAATTTTAGAACTAGTTAAAAGTTGCTAAGCCGCTTTATCTTTGGTTTAGGTTTTACCTGGTTTAAAATTCTTTTTTCTTCCAACGACTTACACTTCGACGGACCGAGCAATAACAGACTGCCATCTTCACAATAATTTTCATACATTTAAATGTATGCTTTCAATTCTAAATGCATTTTAACACCCACATTGTTTACAAGCTCGTGTGCAGGTGGTCCTGTGTCGATTCAATGAAAACAGGAAGTTCAAATCAACATGTTGTTATTATTAGCGCTCGACAGGGCTACTCATTCTTTACAACATGATTCAATATCAGGCGTAATATTTACAAAGCAAACGAACGTACCCAGACGGGTTATTTCTTTAAGATTAATCACGCTAACATCTCGTGTTCGTAAATTTTCCGGTTCCAGGGAAAAATTTTAGCTGTGTTTGTGGGAAGTGTAAATCGTGATCAGACTGCACAAAACGGGCAGTCTGATCTCAGATCTACACTTTCCGATATTTGTGAGATAATCAGACTCCTTGAAACTTGAATACCTGAGCGCTTGCGACTGACCAGATGTAAACTTCGGACCCAGTCGTTCAGTCGGTAGCGTATAGGACTTGAGAACAGGGGGTCACCGGTTCGATTCCGGCTCGGCCAATACCTTTCTGGGGATTATGATAGCCATTGCAACAGGATTCATTCCTCTCTCATTGCTGACCATTGTTTCGACAATAGTTATGTTGGAAAGCAGCCAGTGGCTTGAGAAGAATATTTTGCAGGGTATTGGTTAAGAAAACTTCAGGAAAGGATGGATACGTGCACTGGCCGCCGCGATATAACTGAAATAATGTTGAAAAACGGCGTTAAACACCATACAGTCAATCAATATCAACTTTACCTTTTTTGCGCTCTGAGGATTGGAACGGTTCCTGGAGCTATGTCTGTCACAAAGGAAATGATGTAGATGTTTTAGAAATAGTTTTCAAAATGTTTTGCGGTTTACTTTGATGCATGGCGCCATTTTAACTGTAATCCAGTGACGTCAAGGAGGCCATACATTGGCTTAACCAGGGATATAGAATCATTACACCTTACGAATCAAGAGGGCTATTTCACCCTTAGGCTGCTAAGCGGGACGCAGTGCATTATTTACCTAGATTAGACAGCACAGAACGTGCAGCTTGATCTTTATCTACACTATCCGATACAGTGAAGTTTTACATTGAAAAGAAACAAGATGAAATTGCAATAATTGGGATTTTACTATTGGTTGAAAATTTGATTATGAAGATGGACTTATCCCAATTTCATTGGCTATTTCTTCGCATGTGTATCTTCGATCAGTCTCCATTACAGCCTTCACCTTTTGGATATTTTCTTCACTTGTTGCTTCTATTGGCCGACCTGGGCTGGGTTGCTTCTGCACACTAGTCCTTCCTTCCTTAAACTGTGCAATCCACCGGAACACTGTTGCACGAGAAATAGCTTGGTCCCCACAAACTTTTTGTAAGGTTTGAAAAATCTCTGTTCCAGTGCTACCCTTATAGATCTAATACTCAATTTTTATATATGCACGTTGTTCTTCTGCTGTGAAGCTGGCCATGTTGCAGTTATTTATGTCACAGGAAGTGACGTCATAATTGTGACGTCATAACGTAACGTCATTTGGCGTAATTTTTGTGTTGCTAATATGTTAGGCAATATATGTGCAAAGTTTCATTAAAATCTGTCAGACAATATTTGAGATATGACAACAGTCTCACTCATTATTGGAGGACGCTCGTAGATCTATAAAATGACTTACGCACTTGCGCATTGTGGGTTATTGACGCTCCGCCTGGAATATGTTCATGCACCCATCGATACATTTGACTTCTTTAGTTTGAGGATCTGACACGAGTTAGCGTTTTAGATATATAGGATCTGACATGGGTTGGTGTTTGAGATAACATTTTATTGAACTCGTCTAGAAAAAAATGTTGTACAGCTCGCCAAAGGCCCGCTTAATAAAATTTTCCTTAGACTCGTTTGATAAAGTTTGATCTCAAACGCCAAAGGATGTCAGATTCTTTTTATCACATAACAATATTTTACAAACTATAGATCAGAAGATGCAAAACTATCTATAGATGCACTCGCGGTAATGTCCATAAAACCCATAGAATTCACTTCTATGAAATACATACAAAATGACGTCAAAGATGACGTCAAACAATTGTGATATCAATCGTGTATAAGATAAGAAAATTCGTGATCCATGGTATACTACACTGAAAACAAGGGAGATTATGTGATAAATAAAGGATCATTTTTATCAAACGAATTGAGTAAAATTGTATGACGCGAGCCTTGGCAAGCGTCAAATACATTTTAGTCAACGAGTTTGATAAAAATGATAATACATAAACACTCATGTAAGATTAAATATCTCTCAAAGTTGGGTAGTTTGAAGGATCTTAGTACAGTCAATATTTAATGGAACAGTTTACCAATGAGTGTAAACACGATTGCGGGGGCGGCAAGGGGGCTTGCCTCCGCTGCCCCTTACCTCCCCTTGCCCCTGTGCCTGTGTCTATTCCTATATACAATCATTCTAACTATGGCAGCTTCTAGCCTTTACGGCGACTTTTCGGCAATCCTCCTCCCCTTCTTTTAACATTGGGGTATGTCAGAATTGAGTTTGTACCATGTTTCATTTGATTTTCTAAGGATATTTTATGTTTTGTGTCCCATGTACAAATGTTTAATCCTTTTCCCAAACAATCCCTCGTTTTAATTACTCCGTATAAACCTTTTGAAAACAATGTGGGTAAAAGGCAAAAATGCTGGTAACCAGCATTTTTGCCTTTTCCCCAAATGTTTTCTACTCAGTCAGAGAGCTTCCTTTCATCCATTCGTATTGATTTTGAAATTTGTCGTCAGTTTCAATATTGAAGAATCTAAAATTTGTTCCTTGGGGAGGGGTTAACTCCCCTGCAACAAAAAGGTCAAATATTGATTGGCAAGGAATAAAAAAAGCAGCCACTTGTTCAAGAGAAAAAAAAAATACGATGGCCCGGTTTACCGAAGTAATTCTAATCCGCTTTTGTCATCAGAATAAACTAATTAATTACTCGAAGATAGTTTCAGATTTCAGCCATAACGACACATACACAAAAAGACAGAGGGTTTCCAAATTGATAAAATACAATGCTTAACAAAGCGTCATCTAGCGGCGAGATCGATCCGCGCGAAACGATTATTTGTAGAGTGACAGGGATAACAATGAAGCTGACAGGCCATTACTTTTCTCCTTCCGTGCCCAGTTCGCAGGTAAATAGGTTACATGGGATTTTTTTCAGTTCTGTTGAAGACCCTATTACAATACAGGATAAACTGGTTGCAACAAAAAACATATCATGCAATAGAGCTTTTCACAAATGAAGACTAAGAGGAATCCTTCTACGGAAAACAAATACATGTATGCTAGCAAGCAGTTTTGCATTTGCACGCGAGTGTTGCAGAAATAACCGCGAGTGGTAAAGCGTCAATCATACGACAATCAATCGACAATGAACCTTATGTGTTCAAGTCGTGATCATAGAGAAATTTTCTGTTCTGTTCTGTTCTGTTCATAAAAATATTGCGATCGATCACGTGGTTTTTCGGTATGGTGTTAGCACTTACAGTTTGTTGGAGATTTAGATGAGATCGGTTACCATATCAAGACAGTGGTCCTACTGTATATCCCTGCCGGAATTCCAAGTGATCAGATTTGATTTTAAGATCAGGCGAACTCGAAAGTCCGGTCGGGCGTCGGGTTGTTCTTAAAGCACAGAAGAACTATTAATTAAACTTACGCAAGATTGGCTGAGGCGCTCGATTTTTTTAAAACTTTTTTTGAAGTGTGTTCCACCGTTCCTACATCGCTTTGTATCTTTCAAGTCGTGATTAACGTTTTAATAAGAAATATCTTGAAAAAAGACAGACGGCGTAAATTTGCTAGAAAAAAGGCATGGGTCCTTAAAGAGGCCCATATACTCATTTTCAGCCACTTTTAACTCATTTTGTCTTTATTTTATCAAACTATAGTCATTCTTATATCTTCATGCCAAATATTGGAAATATCTTGAAAAAAGACAGACGGCGTAAATTTGCTAGAAAAAAGGCATGGGTCCTTAAAGAGGCCCATATACTCATTTTCAGCCACTTTTAACTCATTTTGTCTTTATTTTATCAAACTATAGTCATTCTTATATCTTCATGCCAAATATTGCGCCTGACGGTTGCAAGGTTGCTTAGATGACGGTCGATAGAAAATGCATTTCGCTGAGTTGCGGCCTTGTAAACAGACTCGTCGTCTCCGGTTTTTGAATCGAAGATTTCCGATATATCCGTTATACACTCGGGTAGATTCGTATGATGATCATGCATTCTGTCACGTGACTATATTTGACCTTCGCCCTTCGTATTATGAGGTAAACAAAGGAAAATGGAGGCTTTTCTGTTGCAGCCTCGGAGGTCGCGGCCTATATGCAAATTACACCGTATCCGACTCTAGGCGGAAACCAACGATAAATTTCCGTGACCACCGCCACTGTTTACAGCTTCGATCGTCAGCCAGTTTTTTTTCTGACCAATGTTCGGTTTCTAATACAAATCTCCGTGTTTCTTTTTTTCAATTACACCATATATGTCAGTAATCTATCCATGTTTAGACAAAGGACTGATTTCTGTACCATTCTAAATTGTTTGAAATTTAACAGCGTTTATGCTCACCGGCAGTAGAAGGGCATCTTTAAAGAAAGAGGTCAACATTTTTTACCAATCACAAATTTCTATTTATTCATTTGTTATCAGTACCTAAAAGTAGGTCAAGAGCCAGCACATTCAGCTGCATCGAAAATGATCGACGGCAAGGTTGATTATTGGTGCCTTTAGCGCTAGGGGTACTATTGATTACGATCAGACTGCACAGATCTTTCGTACACTTTCTTGTGATAAAAGAAACTATTAAAGATCTATTGCCGTTTTTAGCCAGTTTTAAGCTATTTCATTTTTATTTCGTCAAACTATAGTCATTCTTGTATCATTATGCCAAATATTGCCCCTGACAGTCGCATAGATAACGACCGATTGATAATGCATTTCTTTTCTTGGGGCCATCAAAGAAATCACTGTTGTGAAGTTTCCGTCTAAATTTAAGAATTCCAACATATGTATTTATCCCATACACCATATGTATCGGTAATTTATCCATATTTACATACCTGGTAGGACATCGTTTGCCTCGATTTCGATGGATAACGTGACTTAAAAGAAAAACAAAATGGCTTCGAACTTCGATATACTGCGAATTTAAATGATTGGACGATAAGTTAACCAGAAGAAAGATTAATGCCATCTGAAATAGAGTAATTTTTGCCATTATCCGAAAGAAAGTTAAATGTTATCTGAAATTCTATGATATATGTCATACATTTTTTTCTCCGTGCAGAGAATTTTCATGGCTAAATAGCAACCTTTACCTGGCCAATATGGATTGGGCACTTTTAGTGTGTAAATATGTGTTTTATCTTTTTCAGAACAGACAATAGCGATAATTGGCCTGCAACACGCGAAAAGGGACATTCGGACATTCGCGTAAAGTGTCATCCCGGATCAGCCTGCGCAGTCCGCGCAGGCTAATCCGAAACGACGCTTTCCGTTTTTATGTAATTTTCTATTTTACGCATGTCTACTGAAGGACAAAATCTAATGTAGTCGTAGAGTGCCGTCTCGGATTAGCCTGTGCGGACTGCGCAGGCTGATCCGAGACGACACTTTACGCACATGTCCGAATGCCCCTTTTCGCGTGTTGCAAGCCATATAATGTAAACCAATAATACTGTGGCAAATAGGGGTTTAGTGCATCTCTGTGATGCATTATAGCAAACAATTTATCATTTAATTTTTGATCAATGAAATCCATTCTGTCCTACAACCAGTTGATTTATGAGGTAAAATAGTCCTTAAACCTACAGAAAACCTATCCGCAGCAATAAGTTTCTGACCACTAATAATGCATTCTAGTGTTTAATTTTTTTTTCTAAACAAAAAGAAAATTCTAAACAGCAAAGTAACGTAATTTCTGATTGGCTAAAACAACTTTTTTAGCCAATCAGTAGGTCTAATTGTGTTAAATTTTCGGACCATACCTACAATGATCTTTCATATTGATTATAGCGCAAGCCCTAGCTTACATACTATAATGACGTCGGGGGGAAAAAGGGGGACAATGGCTTAGACTGGTTATCTCCCCTGATATGTGCAACCGTATAGGGATATACAGTACATGTACAACGGGGACCATGGTTATTAGTACTTTAAGTACTTTGATCTTTCTCCAGACAGTATCATCGACCGCCATCAGGCAATCATAATAATAAAAAAGTATTCTATTGCTGAACAATTATTAGAGGGGAAATAAAAAAACTTAGTTGAAGACGTCATGTTTACATATCATGAAGAACTAAGTGGAAGTATGGATAACGTTACATGGAAAATAGCGATAGCAGAATGGAGTGTGCTTGGTTTATCCCCAGGGTATATGGCGCTAAAAAGCTAATATTGAATCCTGTTGTCTTACGCAGGCACCTTTTCATGCGTCTGCCGTGGAATGCTTATAAAAACACTATGAGATATATAGGTTCTGACATGAGTTGGCGTTCGAGATAAAATTTTATTAAACGAGTCTAGGGAAAACGTTATTAAGCGAGCCTTTGGCGAGCTTAATAATATTTTTTCTTGACGAGTTTAATAAATTTTTTTCTCAAACGCCAAATTAGGTTAGATTCATTTTTTTCACATAACGATATTTCACAAACTATAGATCAGAGGATGCAAAACTATCCTAAGATGCACGCGCCGTAATATCCATAAAAACCCATTTAACTCTATGAAATACGTACAAAATGACGTCAAAAATGACGTCACTCAATTGTGAATATCAAACGTGTATAAGATAAGAAAATTCGTGATGGGTATATTACACTGAAAACAAGGAAGGTTATGTGATAAATGGATAGATTGCTCACGACAAGCAACTTAGCATTTGCCGCAACGTTTTCTTGATTTAAATAATCTTTATCCAACTTTAGTTTCTAGAAGTTCGATTTTCTTTTCATGTGGTGGTGGTGGTGGGGGGGGGGGACTTTTGAAACAGGAGAATCAAAACTGTATATGGAGGAATAAGTTGGAATAACGTATTTTAATCACTCGCCAGTGTTCTAAAAGATTGTTTGAGAAAAAGAACCCTTTGTGATGACACAGGTAGCCTTTCGGTTACCGGCAAATCCTCCTTTTCCCACAATGTTTTCAAAAGCCATTTTTCAATAGGGGTTGTTAAACCTCGGGACTGTATCATATAGGGTTTTGAGATAAAACCCGTCCATGACCATATCTATTCATGGTAAATCAAATACGCTTTGATTCCCGCTGCCCGGAGTTCAAAAGAATCGTAAATACTAGACGTACATATTGGACTATTTATCTTCTAGCCGACTTATTGATTTGTATTCTTACGCGGGATGATGGCTCCAGAAAAAACGAATTTTCAAGATGCGACATGTCAAATGTTGTTGTCTCTATCGTGTCCTATTTTCTGTCTATCGATTTTTAATCGGTTGTAGATCGCTTGCTTTTAGCAGCAAAAACACAACATTATTTTTTTTCTTTTTTTGGATTATCTGTTTAATCCTTTACCACACATATTTCGAGTTTTAATATCTAAGTGTATTGAAACTTCCGAAAACATTAGTGGGAAAAGGAGAAAATGCTGGTAACCAGCATTTTCTCCTTTTCTCAAGATGTTTTCTACCATTCAAAGGGCAAATTTAATAACTTGAACAATTAGTTTGTTGACTGCACATGTGTGAATTCGGACAAGTCCAAAGTTTGTCGGTTGATGAAGAGTTAAACAATAAGCCCAAATGACAAAAAACGGTGTGAACAAAAATATTTTACAAGCATGGTTTTAATTAAAAAAAAAAAAACTTTAACTTTTATAAACGGTTTGAATGATTTCCTTGAACGACACGAAGAATTTTGACCTCTCATGACTTCAGTGACACATGTTAACATTTTGTAACGCTAAACCCAGATAGCTTATGCCGACAATGTAGATCACGGTCAGACTGCACAGAACGTGCACTGTCCGCTTTTTTGCCGTGAAGTTGCAATACCTGCATATCATGTGCTAACTGAGAGTGTCGATATCTATATGTATTATTGGGCACCGCAAGGCTGAAAAATACATCTTTACAGCCAGAGAGTAAACACACTCTGTTAAAACTTGATAGTGTGTAAAATTTAGTCAACTGTGTTAACACAGTTAAAAAAAATTGATATAAGGTGTATGGGATAAAGAAACTCAAGGGATTTTTCTTCTATATAAAACCGGAAACTGTGGTTGTGATATCTCTGGATAGCCTCAAGAGAATGAAATGCATTTTCTATCCGTCGTAATCTGTGCAACCTTGCAACCGCCAGGGGCAACATTTGGCATGAAGATACAGGGATGATTATAGTGTCATAAAATAAACCTGAAATTGTAGTAAAAACTGGATGAAAACGAGTAAAGATGTATCTTTAAAGTAAGTACGACTTCTTTTGCCTTTTCAGTTGACACTCTCAGATTATGAGAAGAACAATCACTTATTGGAGGCAAGAGCTCTTTTTTTCTGACGAACATTGCTGTCATTATCATTCTACATGATGATGTTCCTCTATATTTTCTCCCTTTAAAGATACATCTATACTCGTTTTCAGGCAGTTTTCAGCTGGTTTTTAATTCATTTCATCCTTATGTTATGAAACTATAATCATTCTTGTATTTTTATGCTAAATGTTGCCCTTGATGGCTGCAAGATTGCACAGTTTACGACAGATAGAAAATGCATTTCATGTTTTGGAGGCCTTCCAAGCAATCGCTGTTGTCGTTTCCGGTTTTAAATGTGGACAAATACCTTGTGTTTTTTCTATCCCTTGCACCATATATATTGGTAATTTATCTATGTTTACACAGCTGAGCTATTATACACACTTTCAAGTTTTAACAGCGTTTTTTTCTTTTCTCTCTAGCTGTAAGGATGTATCTTTAACTCATCTCTGGTTAAATCCTGTACCGCCGTTGTGACAAATTTAGAGATTGGCCCATACGGGCAATTTCGAAGTTTTTCATGAGGTTCTGGTGATTCTGTCTACATGGAAGATTTTATTGTGTTGAAATTAATTTTTTTTTTTCCAGTTTATTTATTTTATTCACCGTCATTTTTATTAAAGTGGAGAAGTCAGAGAAGATGTGTATTGAATAAAAATATTGGGAGATTTAAGATAATAGCTACAGTTTTATCCCTTTACCATACAGTCCCGAGTTTTAACAACCTCGAGGAAGAAGTCTTTTGAAAACATTGTGAAAAAAGGAGAAAATGCTGGTAACCAGCATTTTCTCCTTTCCCCATAATGTTTTCTACCCTATCAAAGAGAAACTCTATCATTTGAACCACATTTAAATTGTCGTCTGCAGATGCTTTCAATTTGGACATTTTTTTCCATATCGTGAAGAGTTAAAGGATACATTGTATGGTATAGTGTTTAACGCCGTTTTCAACATTATTTCAGTTTTATCGCGGCGGCCAGTGCACCCATCCATGCCTTCCTGAATTTTCTTTTTCCAGTACTCTGCACAATATTCTTTCCAAGCCACTGGCTGCTTTTCATCATAACCATCGTAGAAACAATGGTCAGAGTTGAGAGATCAATGAATCCTGTCGCAATGACTGTCATCAATCCACAGAGAGACATTGGCCGAGCCCGGGATCGAACCAGCGACCTCCTGTTCTCAAGTCCTGTACCCTACCGACTGAGCTACCAGGGTTCAGCAATTAAAGTGTGCAAGAAATTGAAAGCTAAACCACCCCTGGACAAATTCACAGTGAAATAAACTACAGCTCGGATTAGCGAGAGTTCACAACGGTGCATCTTTCCCCAGTCTATAGATTTATTTATCTGCAGTGTCTTCAATTACGAATCACACTGATCGATCTCCATTTCTGTAATTGACTGTATCTCTGACATGCTAGTCACTCCAGTAATGAGACAAGATGAACCATGCGCTGTGAAAAGGGGGCTTAATGCATCTGCGAAAAGTATCGACTCAGGTCAGCCAGCGCAGTCCGCGCAGGCTGACCTGGGCCGAAACTTTTCGCTATTGGTCACCTTTCTGTATATAAAAGGACCAGTCTGCCTCAAGATTCAGTCTGTTGTTAAAAAAAAGGCTATTATGTGTCCATAATTATATGATGGCTTGATCGGTACAATGCATCACGGAGATGCAATAAGCCCCCTTTTGCCAGTGCATTTTTTACAAGACATTGTTTTTTAACCTTGACATACTAGGAGGAATAGATTGATTGATTGTTTGGTATTTAACACAGTTTTCAACATTGTTTCAGTTATATCACGGCGGCCAGTGCACCTTTCCTTGCTTTCCTGGAGTTTCTTGTACCAGCACTGTGCACAATATTCTTCCCAAGCCACTGGCTGCTTTCCCTCATTATCATCGTCAAAATAATGATCAGCAGTAAAAAGAGGAATGAATTTTTCCGCATTGACTATCATCAATCCTCGGTAAGAAATTCGCCGAGGTGGGGATTCGAATCCCCCCCTCCCTTTCCTCGTTCCTAAGTCCTGTATATTACTGATTGCGCTACTAGAGCTCGGCACATACCAGGAGAGACATTATGACAGAAGAACTGAAAACTGAAAAGGATGGCAAGTTACAGCGTTGCATTTTGCCAGAATGTAGATATGCTGAAGTTGGTATGAAAAACAATGATGAATACAATATGCGATATGCTCTGGCAGAAGGGGGTTTAATTTTTATCACATAAAACCTCCTCCGGCAGTGTATTAAACCCATGACTTATTTTTGATAATACACTAGTGTATTATCTTTTTTTGGATCCCGGTTCTGGCCAATTTTCAGTCATGAGCGCGTGAAGCCAGAGAAACCAACCACAACATGCGCGGGAATTTGTACTGCTACGCCCTTTCGTGGAAAAATGACGTCATTGTTGCTAAGACGTATACGCGTGGAAAGGTTTTGATTTTCATGTTTGATAAAAACCAAGAAATGCAGGGAAAGTCTCTTAAAATCAATATTATTGCGGAAATAAGTGGACTTATCCCCTCTGTAAACTATTTCATTCTTCTTTCGGTGTAAATGTCAAAGAACTATCTACTTGTGTATATACACATTTGAAACCAAACTACAACTCTTAACATGGACCCGTGAACGGTATAGAGGCTAAAGGTGATGATGCAGGATATTTTTCTGTCTGTCATTCGTTTTATGTGATAAATAGAATCTCACATTCGTGTTTATGTATTATCATTTTTAGCAAACTCGTTGACTAAATTGTATTTGACGCTCGCCAAGGCTCGCGTCATACAATTTTAGTCAACTCGTTTGATAAAAATAATAATACGTAAACACTCATGTAAGATCCTTTATATATCCGTGATGCATTATACAAAGCAAGTCATCACATAATTGAGCGTTGCTCTCGCAAAAGGGGGCTTAATGCATGTCCGTGATGCATGATACCAAAGCAAGCGATCACATACGTATAGATCCATAACAACCACCTTTTTTGACAATCAACTTAATCATGATGTAGACTGGGCCTTGACCATACAGAAAATTGACCAATAGCGAAAAGTTTCGGCCCAGGTCAGCCTGCGCGGACTGCGCAGGCTGATCTGGGTCGATACTTTTCGCAGATGCATTAAGCCCCCTTTTCACAGAACATGGCTCAATTATAGATCCATAAAATCCATTTTGTCTAATAACCAATTCAATCCTTGGGTAGAGTGGTTCTTTTACAAGCAGAAAATACACAAAAATCAAAAGGTTTCGACCTAGGTCAGTCTGCGCGGACTGCGCAGGCTGACCTAGGTTGATACTCTTTTGCAGATGCATTAATCCACCTTTTTCACAGAGCATAACTCATGTGAAATACTGTATACCCGGATATATACACCTGTCGAAAAATTTGCGAATTTCCAATTACGGACATTTTGCGTACGGCAAAGATTGCGAGTTCAAGATACTCGTAATTTGTTGGTATACTTTTAATAAAATACGCGAACAGAAAACTTTGCCAATTTTTCAAATTCGCAAAAATATCCACTTCGCAAAAATTTGCACTTATACAGCAAACCGTCAAAGTTCGATATATTAGAAAAGACGAAAAACCCGAAGACACGAACCACAGCATATTTGTGGAATTTCGACTTTTCGCGGGTTGCCAATGGCTTATATGAAAAATGAGTTTGATGTCTTAAACGAAATACAGAGAGAGAGAGAGAGACAGAGAGACAGAGAGACAGAGAGACAGAGAGAGAGAGAGAGAGACAGAGAGAGACAGAGAGAGAGAGAGAGAGAGAGAGAGAGAGACAGAGAGAGACAGAGAGAGACAGAGACAGAGAAAGAGACAGAGACGGAGAAAGAGACAGAGACAGAGAGACAGAGAGAGTCAGAGAGACAGAGACAGAGAGAGAGTCAGAGACAGAGAGAATGAGACAGAGACAGAGACAGAGAGGTAGATACAGACAGAGAGAGAGGCAGAGAGAGAGAAAGAGAGAGAGAGACAGAGACAGAGACAGAGATAGACGGACAGAGAGACAGAGAGGCAGACAGACAGAGACAGAGACAGAGAGTGAGAGAGAGACAGAGAGAGAGAGCGAGAGAGAGAGCGAGCGAGAGAGAGAGAGAGAGAGAGATAGAGCGAGAGAGAGAGAGAGAGACACACACACACACACACACACACACACAGAAAGAGAGAGACAGACAGGCAAAGAGAGAGAGAGGGATAAAGAGAGAGAGAGAGAGAGGGAAACAGACAGACAGACAGACAGGCAGACAGAGAGAGAGAGAGAGAGAGAGAGAGAGAGAGAGAGAGAGAGAGAGACAGAGAGAGAGAGAGAGAGAGAGAGAGAGAGAAAGAGAGGGAGAGATTACCTTGACCTTTATCCCGAAAGTCAGACACTCTTGGTATATCAGTGTCCATAATCACCAACCACTGAAAATGACATTTTTAGTCTCATTACCGATTTAGAAAGTAACGCAATTTCTGATTGGCTGAATCATTTGGTTAAACCAATCAGAAAGTACGTTACTTTGAAATCTTAAAGGAAATCTCGAGACAAAGACATATAATATATAAGGAAATGACAAGAAAAAGACAAAGAATGTCATTAGAACTGGTTGGCGATAAGCCTTCGGGCCCAGATTCATTATATCGTATTTTATTTGTCGTGACAGCGTTCATGAACTAAAATTAGCTTCATTTTCAGCGACAATCTGGAATGTATTAACCATTTACAACACAATACCGACTTTTAATGACCCTCAGAAACAAAAATTTTGAAAACTTTGCGGGAAAAGGTGAAAATGCTGGTAACCAGCATTTTCCCCTTTTCCCACAATGTTTTCGACCCTTCCCAAAATAAAATTCATTTTTTGAGTCACATTTTTTTTGTCGTCTGTAAATATATTTTATTGTTTGGTAGAGACTTACGCGTGTATAGATAGCTGGTGAATGAAAAATCAATGTGTTGATTGAAAAGGAAAAAGAGATCATTAATACACGGATAAGGTGGTGCTGCCTGAATTTTACATTTGTAAATATACTTTTTTCCTATACATGTTTATGCTTTCATTTTATTATTATACCACATTTTTATAGCACTTTTTTCATTGTTTAACTATGCTCAAAAGTGCTTCACGTCCTAGCTACAGATGCACAAATTCTGAAACTTAACATCATACAAATTAAGAAAATGTCATGGTTAAAACAATATCGTAAAACGAGATGATCTCTCACACATGTGACAATATAAATTTTAAGACTATAAAACTGACTACATGACTTGTAGTAACAAATTAAAAGTTCAGTTTATCAGGAATTAATTCCCATGAGTTTTGATAAAAAAAAAAAAATGTTTTCAGCGCTTTTTTAAACGCAAACAGTTAATCAGTGTCTCCGAGGTGTGCCGGTAGGCTGTTCCATAATTTTGGGGCTGCAGTCGCAAAACCTCGATCTCCATATGTGATTCGGCTTTTTGGAACCTCTAATGTGAGTGAGCTATTTCGAGACCTTAGCTTTCTAGTTGGTCTGTACACTTTAAGAAGTCTGTTTATGTACATTTGGGCCTGACCATGTATGGTTTTGCAGGTTAAAGTCAATATCTTATACTTTATTCTAGACTGAATGGGTAGTCAGTGGAGTTCTTACAGTACTGGAGTAATATGACTGAAACGAGAGGAAAACGCGATTTTGAGAAAAAACAAAAAGGAGACGCTTAAATCTCACTTGAAGTAAAACCTTTAAAATTGCTACACAAATCACAAATTTTGTGTAATCCAGTAGTAAGAACCCAACTGTTCTGATTTCAAATCTCTCTTTGTCTTGAAAGAAAAAAAAAAAAAAAAAATCCCCGTATCGGACGGTGTAGATCGAAGATCAGTCTTCACGTACTGTGCAGTCTGCTCTTGATCTACACTGTCTACAAAAGAGCACTGAATCTGGCTCAGTAGCCTGCGTGTAGAAATTCTGTTGAACTTGACTGGTTCTATCAATGTATCCCCACCTTCTTGTACTGCATTTAGTTCGATCATAAAAACGTAGTAAATGACAGACATAGGTCTATTTACTCATTGCCCAACATATTGATTTGTATTCTTACGCGGGAGAAGAATAAAATCACGATATTTTTTATTCATATGATACAAATACGACATTTTACATCTCTTTTGTCCTTTGACCAAATTCTGGAAAAAGGAAATGATTTCCTTTTGCAAAATGCTTTCATATTTATACGACTTTAAAAAAAAAAAATGTTTTCCTGAACTTTGAATTACTGTTATCTGCATTACTTATACTTGTTCGTGGCTCGTGTATAAAAAGCAAATAGTGGTGAGTTACGTCCCTTTATTTTCTGACAGGGGAGAGCACTCTGCCTAGTCCAGCATTTTCAAACACATGCCTTTGTTTCTACATGTGTATGAGCCATATTTAAAAGGGGGTTTAATGCATTCTGCAAAAAGTATTGACCCAGGTCAGCCTGCGCAATCCGCGCAGGCTGACCTGAGTCGATTCTTTTTGCTACAGGTCAATTTTCTGCGAATCAAAGAACCAGTCTAGCTCATGAATCAGTCGGTTGTTACTAGTATACAAAAATGGATTTTATGAATCCATAATCATGTGATAACTTGCTTAAGATAATGCATCACGAAGATGCATCAACCCCTTTTGCCAGAGCATGGCTCATAAAGTTATGAAATCCAATTATCGACAACATGAGCTCAAAATACTCGCTTATGAAACCATCAGAACAGACCGAATTGCATTAGAGGAATGCAAAACTATCTGGCGGCAAGAAAGAACTGCTAGATTTTTGTTCAGTTTATGACTTCACTTCGTGTGGTTCAATTAATTCGACTAACAGATCTCTCACTCTTAAAAGCAGCAAGTGGTCGAGGAAATTGAACAAAGTGCCCGCCTTGCATAATTGATAATTCTAGTCGCGAAAGAAAACATGCCGACAAATAGACGTTAAACACGAACACTGAACATACTTAGAAGTAATCTGATGTTACATCGGGAGTACAATGGAAATTATGTGGGAGGATATTTGCTACAAATTTTTGCACTGATATTTTCGTTGTCTCTTTTTTTTTTTCTTTCTGCTGTCCGTGGTTGTGAGATTAAGCGTCAGCATCGCAACCTTAAGGTCCCGAGTTCGATTCCAGGGTGAAGTTCCGACTTTTGGACTGTTCATTGGCTCACACATTCGGCTCGGGTACTGGTGCAATTTCAAGGAAGCAGAATCGAGAGAGATTAGTATAGGTTGCAAGACCTTGTTTCTAACTCGATGTGAAATAAATGTTTGAATTAAATTAAATATTTTGTTTTTCTTTTCCAACAGAACTCAGTCCGATTTCTTTCTATTTATTTCTTGATTTTTGAAATGCTTGTCCCCGAGCTTTTTGTGAAATTAATCGGGGAAAAAAAAAAAGATTAATGTTAAAAAACTTATAATTCGCATCATTCAAGATGCCTCAAATGATGAAATGTGGCTCCCATACGGTAGAAAATACTGTGGAAAAAAGGAGAAAATACTAGCTCCCAGCATTTTCTCCTATTCACACATATTTTCATCAGGCATCTCTATCAGGGTTACCTTTCTCTAGACTGCGTACGTACGAAATTTACATACGCAGTTTAGGTAAGCAAGAATAAAGTTTGAAAACAAGTTTCACTGGATTTCATAACTTTACGATTCAGTTAAATATTTGCATAACTTTACGCCAGCTCATACCTTTGGGTAAAGCAGGGATCGTGTACGTATGTATATTTAATCCCCTCAAATTTTGCGGCAATCTACTCAGTTTAGTGAAAGGTATCCCAGGGTCGAAAAACAAGACATCGTTTGGCAAAGGTTTAAAGCTTTACAATAGGACCAGTAACATATATCGTTGTTTTACTACTCTTTACTAAACGGCAAAATGTTAGACCAGCCAAAATTGAAAGCATTTGCAGACAACTTAATTTAAATGTTGCACAAAATTATGAAATCTGTCTTTGAAAGGGTAAAAAACTTCGTGGGAGAAGGACAAAATGCTGATTACCAGCATTATCTCTTCGTCCCAAAATGTTTTTGAAGTTCCTTTCCTTCGCGTGGTTAAAACTCTTAGGTGAAAGGTTAAAACAAAATCATCTCAAGATATCAGACAACCTTTATCCAAGATCAGACTCCACGTTCTTTGCAGTCTGATCTTGGATATCAACAGTTCTGAAAGGTACTCAATGACCACTTATGGGCTTACATCAAAGTCGATGTCTTTGAAAGAATGATGAGTATCGTAACCCTTCACCAAACAGTTCCGTGTTTTACCGATCCATGGGAAGATGGATTTTGACAACATTGTGGGAAAAGGAGAAAATGCTGGTAATCAGCATTTTCTCCTTTTCCCACAATGTTTTCTACTATGTTAAGGAGAAATACCTTGATTTAAGTACCATTTGATAAGTACATAATATAGTCTGCGAATAGTTCCAATTTGGACAATTTTAAATTTTGTCATGTGGTAAGGGGTTAAACTCAGTGCCAAGTAAATAAACTTGACCTCTAACAAAGGCTGAAAAATACAATCCATTGAAACTTAGAAAGATTTTTTTCAAAAGACTTGTATAAATAAGCGGACGGTATAGTCCCAGGATCAGACTGCTCGTTCTGTGCAGTTTGGTCCTCATCTATACAGTCCATTTAAGCCCCCTGTTTTCTTTTATGGCGCTGAAATGGGTTAGTATTGATTTATCCTTTTTCAATCCAGCCACAGACAGGAAGTTCCATTTGGAAGAATATGTCAATTTAAATGAATACCAAATGACGACACGCCGTTACAAAAGAGAAACATTTTGTTTTATGCCAATTTTTCCCGTTCATTAGGATGTCGGATGTCTGTGCTGTCTCTTTGTACTTCTCTGAAACAAATTGGCAGCAGACGTCTATTTAAGTAACATAAAACTAGATACTTGACTTCTCATGGCTTATTCCATACTTGACTTCTCATGCTATACTCCATACTTGACTTCTCATTTTATATGCCATACTTGACTTCTCATGGTATACTCCGACCACAATCATAGTGATCTAACTTTCATGGCATTTTTGTACTAGACCTCTCATGGTATACCAAGCACTTGGTCGTTGTGATAGACTTCTCATGGCGTACTACGTACTTGACTTCTATGGTATGCTCCGCAAATGACCGTCTAACTTTCATGCTATTCTCCGTACTAGACTTCTCATAGTATACTCCACCATTGGTCGTTGTGATCAACTTCCCATGGCATTTTCCGTACTAGAATTCTCATGGTATACTCCGCCCACGGTCGTGGTGATCGACTTCTCACGGCATACTCAGTACTTGACTACCCATGGTATACTCCGCTTCAGGTCTTTGGGCTCGACTTCTCATGGCATACTCCGTACTTGACATCTCATGGAATACTCCACATATGGTCACGGTGATCGATTTCTCATGACATTCTTTGACCTGACTACGCATGGTATACTCCGCACATCGTCGTGGTGATCGACTTTTCAGGGCTATTCCATACTTCAAGGCTCATGGTATACCCCGCCATTGTTCTTGGTGATCCACCTTCCATTGCACACTCCGTACTTGAATTCTCATGGACGGTATACTCTTTACTTGACTAGTCATGGTTTACTCCGCACAAGGTTTTAGTGCTCGACTTCTCACGGCATACTCGGTACTTAAATTCTCGTGGTATACTTATCACATGGTGGTCTTGATGACTGACTTCACGTGGGATACCCAGTACTTAACTTCTCATGGTACACTCCGCACATGGTCGTGGTGCTTGACTTCTCATGGCGTGCTCCGCACTTTAACTTCCATGATAAACTCCGTCATAGGTCGCAGTGATTGACTTTTCATGGTATACGCCGTACTTGACTTCTCATGGTACACTCCCACATAAGGTGTTGAGCTCGACTTCTCATGGAATATTCCCTATTTGACTACTCATTGTACACTCAGCATATAGTCGCGGTGATCATCTTCTTATTACATACTTCGCTCTTGACTACTCATGGTATACTCCGCTAATGGTTGTGGTGCTCGACTAGTCATGGCATATTCCGTAATTCACTATTCATGATATAGACAGCACATAGTTGTTATGACTGACCACTCTTGGCATTTTCTGTAATTGACTTCTCATAGCATATTTCATACATGATCGGTATGATTGACCTCTCTCGGTATACTCCATATTTTACTTTTCATGGTATACTCTTTAACTGACGCCATGACCTACATTTTCATTGTGTTCTCCATACATAACTGTTTTAACTGACTCCTTATGGTATATTCTGTACGTAAACGCCAAAGCCGATGGGGCTGAAGAAGGTAGCTTTGAGAGCAATTTTGAAAGAGAAGAAAATGCCGGAACTATTATTTCCCTCCGTTTCCCCACAATGTGTTCTACTTTTCCAAAGACAGATCTAATTATTGTAGTAACGTCATTATAACGTCTGCAAATACTCATCAACCTGGACTAGTCTAAAATTTGTCGTCTGGCAATGCTCATCTTGTTAATATGTGGTTTAGTTTGAACAGAAATACTAAACCGGCTTTGCGAAAAGATTGTGGCGGAACTTTGAGATAGAAACAAAAAACGGGAACTGTCATGAGGACCAATGGCACTTAAAAGCTACATGTATTTAAATAAATGGGTCTTGCCCCGTAAAAAGGGGGTTAGATTAATCTGAAAAATGTATCTACCCAGGGTCAGCCTGAGCAGTCCACGCACGCTGACCTGGGTCGATTTTTTTTTTTGCAATCGGGTAATTGTCTGCAAGTCAAAGGACCAGTTGTACCTCATGTCTCAGATGGTTTTTAGACATAATTGATTTTTGGATCCACAATAACGCATGTGATGACTTGCTTGGTAGGATGGATCATGGAGATGTGTAAAACCTTATTTTGCCAGAGAACCGCTCCAATACTTCTTTTAATTGCTTGCGATAAACAACTTTTGAAGGAACACTGTAGTTAGTGGAATAATTACTTTTATTTCATGCTTTTCGGTAGGTTATCGAGAAATATCGGTGAAATATTTTTCGATATTTCATGGTTACGACCAGTGAAAATACCGATTTTTATATTCTAACTCTTCAATTGAAAGCGGAAACAGATGTTCCCGCGCACTAGTTACCTAGGTAAAATGCGCGTGCCTCACAACCAGATGGAAATATGACGTAATTTACCTTACATTTCTCGCGCTTGACGTAATAATGTAACGCGTTGCTATGCGGAGGGGGTACGCCACGGGGAAAAACCGAAAAGAACTGTACTCGATTTTGATTAAGTTCCCCCCCCCCCCAAAGGGTTAAAAGCATGAAATAAATAGAAAATATTACCGATGATGTTCACTAGATGAAATAAATTTCGATCTTTCAACAACAACAACAACAACAACAACAACAAATGTCCTCTATGTAATTTGCATTGTTCTTTCCCGCAATTTGTCACAGATTGATAAAAAAAAAAGATACATTTTTTGTATGCTTAAGTATTTTTTTTCTTTGTGTCCCTTATACTAATATTGATGGACTTTTGTGAAATAAGCCCATATAGGGTAATTGGATGACGTGGCTCCATGCTATCTGGAGGAAGAGTGACGAAGGATTATCTTCAATGAAATTATCTCGTATCAGTTATCTGCGGCTGTATTAAACCTTAAGCTGCTAAGCGCGACTCACTGACCTTTAGCGGACAGTGTAGATCCAAGATCAGACTGCACAGAACGTGCAGTCTGATCTTGAATCTACACTGTCCGATAAGAAGATCTCTTTATCTTAGAATAAGTGTGAAACAACATCATTCGGGTTTTAACAACCAGCTTGTGAGTTTTGTTTAACTTATTTAGCACGATAAAGGTTAAACGCTGAGGCTATCTCGTCAGCGGAAATTAGTTCTTTCCGTTAATATGAAATCCAATTTATCCTTTTCTGCTCATAGAACATGCCTTTACTCTGCTTAAGTTTACTCCTAGCTGAGCCTGAAAGAGCAGTCGGTAGCGATCAGGACGTGGGGAAGGGGGTGGGGGAAGGATCGTCGGATCGAATCCCCAGCTCGGCTAATTTCTTGCCGAGGATTTGATGATATTCATTGCGAAAGGATTCATATTTCTCTCACCGCTGACCATTGTTTCGACGATTATTATGTGGGAAACCAGCCAGTGGCTTTGGAAGAATATTGTGCAGAATACAGGTAGTGTTACTCCTGGAAAACATGAATGGACGAAGTGGCCCCAGAGACATAACTGAAATAATGTTGAAAACTGCGTTTAACACCAAACAAACAAAAGAAGTTGACCACTTTATAACCAGGAATGTGTTTCCGATTGCGTAGTTCACGTACAAGGAGACAAAACTTTTATGGCTTTCTTTGACGTAGCAAAAATATTTTTACCTCTTCAGAGCCATATGGGAAAACAGGAGCTTTGGAGACAGAATAGATCAAGATCAGACTGCACAGAAAATGCAGTCTGATCTTGTATCTACTCTATCTGCTTGCTTTGTCAAGATTATGGGACAAAAATCTTTCTGACTTTCAGTGGATTATATTTTCCAGGGGTCGAAAGAGGTCAAGTAGATATGAGCCATGCTCTGTGAAAAGGGGGCTTAATGCATCTGCGAAAAGTATCGACCCAGGTCAGCCTGCGCAGTCCGCGCAGGCTGACCTGGGCCGAAACTTTTCGCCATTGGGTAAGTTTTCTGTATGTCCAAGGACCAGTGTACCTCATGATTTAGTCGTTTGTTGAAAAAAAGTGGATATCATGGAACCATAGGTATGTGATAGCTTGCTTGGTATCATGGATCTCGGAGATGCATTAAGACCCCTTTTGCCAGAGCATGGCTCATATATTTGGCGCTGAACGAGTTAACTCCATTTCAAGTGGCTAAATAAATTAAATAAATAAAAATCAGTTCATTATAAAGTTAACAATGTTGCTATTTTAAGGTTGCCGTTCATTTTGGGGAATCTCACAATGTAGATACAAGACCAGTCTACACATTCTGTGCATTTTGATCTTGACATGCACTGTCCGACAAAGCGTATTGAGTCTATACATTTTCCTCCAGAATGGATTTGCAGCATGCTACATGTATTTACCGCTTAACCACGTTATCCCAAATTTTAACGACCCTGAAAAATTGTATACGAAAACATTGTGTGAAAAGGAGAGAATGCTGGTAACCAGGTATTTTCTCCTTTTCCTACAATATTTTCTACCCTTTTACAGATAAATCCTGTCATTTGATTCACATATCCATGAAGCTTGTCCTCTGAAAAGGTTGTGAATGAGGAGTTTAAGATTTCGTCGTATGGTAAAGGTTAATCCTTATACAGTATGGATAAGATTCTGATATGTGAACACAAATGGAAGCATTGTGGCAAGCAGAGAAACTGCTCATTTCCGGACCTTTTCTCTTTACCACTTGCTTCAAGAATAAAGATGAGTGCTGGGGAAGGCACATGTAAAATGTAAATCGAAGATTTTTACTGCCCGACTTTTGACTGTGTCTGGGTGTTACACGTGTTGGACGTGTACCAGACAGAATAGGACATAATCTTCCGTCTAAACAGGAGTCGGATTGGTTGCCAAACTGCAGAGGCAGGGCAGACACTGGCCAGAATCCAAATGATGAGAACTTTCAAGTCTAAGAAGATGCAATACTTAAGTTTAAGAGCTCTTTATGATTTGTTTGGGCGGGAATGTAAGCCAGGCACTGGCCAGAATCCTATAGGGTATAAAATTTAAGTTCAAGACCCCTTCTTGTTTCGTGGGACGGAAATGAAAGCCAGGTATCGGTTAGAATCCGACAAGATGCAGCCTTTAAGTTCAAGACACCCCTTACGGTTTGAATGGCCTTGAATGAAAGTCGGACAATCGTTAGAATTATGGAGAGTGCAACACTAAAACTCAAGACTCCACGTTTGGTTTAACATGACGAGAATCGAGGAGTTTCAGTGCCAGAATCTAAGAGGGTGCAATACTAGGGTTTAAGACTCACTTCTAGTTTCGTATTATGGAAATGCAAGGAGGTGCACTGCCAGAATCTAAAAAAGTGCAACACCGAGGTTTTAGATTCCCCGTCTGGTTTCGCATAACTCCAACTCAAATAGGTGCACTGTGCAACACTAGGGGTTGAGATTCCCCTTCGTGATTCTTAGGACAGGAATGTAGGCACGCGCACTGGAAAAATCTAAGAGGATGCAACTCAGTTTTTAAACTCTCTTCTGGTTTTGCAGAGCGATAAGGTAAGCAGGTGCACTGTCAAGAAGCCTAGAGGGCTCAACACTCAGTTTTTAGACTCCCTTCTGATTTAACAGTGAGGTAATGGAAGCAGGTGCACTGGCAGATTCATAGTGGGTGCAACACTTGGGTTTCAGACTCCCCTCCTGGTTTGACAGAGCGGGAATGTAAGTAGGTGCACAGGCAGAATCTAAGAGGGTGCATCATTCAAGATTTAGACACCCCTTATGGTTTTTTGGGACGGCAATGCAAGCAGGTACACTGGCTAGAATCTAAGATGGTTCAATACATAAGTTTAAGATTTTTTTTTTTGTAGATTTGAAGGGGGCAAGAATGCAAAGGAAGATACTCCTAGAATGTAAGATGGTGTAACATGAAAGTTCAAGAATACCCTGCTGGTTTGCCAAGAGGACTGCCTCTCATCTCAATTAATCGAACGGGAAAGAAAGTAAACCGATTAATGAAATCACGGAATGAGACGAGAAAAGACCCTTGTGGGACATTTCAGAAACTTTTTAGGTTGTACACTGTGATGCTTACACACTTCCGGTTAGGGATAGTAAAGGATCTTGGAACTTGATTTGTTCTGAAAAATGTTTGAGAGCTTATAACTATAAGATTATCGGATATAAGTGGCTTTTGTGGCTATTGTATATCCATAACAAATTGCACAGGACGTGTTAAATTATTATTTAAAGGATTGACACTGCACCTTGTTTATCTCTCTCTTTTAAATGTAGATATTTCTATACTAGGCATTTGAAGACGACACAGTCATTGTGGCTCAAATGATGAAATTTGTCCTTTGAAAAGAAGAAAAAATTGAAGCCACTTTGTATCAATATCTAAGCAGTCTGATCCTGTTTTACGCAAGCCGCAAAAACAAATGCTGTCGTGAAAGGCTTTCTCATGGGTTAAGATATTGACTTTAAACACTACACAATGCTTTGGACAAGAGAGGCCTAATTGTAAACTAGAAAGCTGTAACTATACATCAACCTTTTTATAGTCTTCATATGTCAAACTTTCTAAACCACTACTGTACAAATACCACTTTCAAAAACCCTGAAGGAGACATCATTAGTTGTTCGTCAGGTGGCAGGGGACTTGGAAACTTGTTCACGAAGGCTCGGGGCGACATGATTCACCACAGCCGTGAACAAGTTTCCAAGTCCCCTGCCACCTGACCGTACAACGAATTTATTATACAGCAAAGTTTTACCATTCCAACGTGTGTTAAGCGAAATTTACCTGTTTTTTTGTTTCAAAAATTGAGTACGCTGACGAAGTAGAATTCCCTTCTGAGTGCCTCAATTCAATGTAAACTGACGTCACTGGGAACTGACGTCACTGAAACCTTGGTAAAACGTGCAGTTTGGTGCATAATTTTGATGTTAATCTTGATCAACGCCGCTATTTGGGATGTTGTGTTGAAAGTGTAGTCATGTATACGGGGCTCCCGCAAGGGAAACTGCTTTTACGTTGGTTTTGCCAGTATACATGATATATATGTTAGGGGCATATTATCTAATCAGATCACGAGAAATTTCTTTGCAGTATAATAATGTCTCATTTCATTTGGTAAGGAATAATTACTAGCAAAAAGCATTTACTTCTGTCCAATAATTCAAAAATGATATTTTCTACGTCTTCAAATGCGTCTCTTTTACTTTACTTGTAACCTTTCTTTGTTAGTACTAAAATATAGCCAGAACAATGAGGGGTTAATATCAGCCAATCAGTGGAAGGCACAGGACTATAATCAAGTCCACTGAATTATTGGATTCTAAAGGTCGTGGAAATCTTTTCCAGACCGGTCATATTTCCGTCATAAGATATTCTTAATGCACTTGTGTAAAAAAGCTGAAGTCCCAGAAGATCACGTGTTCTGCCGCAGCATCACGATTGGTCCCCTTAAATACTCTCGGTACGCTAGGCGATTATTGAAACATAATTATGGCCATTGCAAAAAAAATGGTATAAGATAATCTGCCTCAGCGGAAATAACATGTTACATTCATAGGGAAATATCTCAAAAGGCATGTCCTAAAGGCGTCCATGTACCGGGTATTAGATTCATCTTTTTTTGCAGCATCAGACACATATTCATGTTGAAATATTCATTTATTCAGATTTATTCTCGGATATAAATAAGTTTAATCGATACTTCCCATGTTTACTTCAGCATACTTTTGAACAATAGGTTTGCAATCAGCACATTATATATGAGCCATGCTCAGTGAAAAGATGCTTTGTGTATCTGCTAAGGGTAACGACTTAGGCGAGCCTGCGCCGTCACCGCAGGATGAGCTGGGTCGAAACTTTTTGCTATGGTCAATTTTTCTTCGATTCCAAGGACCAGTTTACCTCATGATTCAGTCGCTTGTTAGACAAAATGAACTTTATAGATCCAAGATCATGTAATGACTTGCTTGGTATCATGCATCACGGAGATGCATTAAGTCTCCTTTTGCCAGGGCATGGCTCATATGTTAACATTAGACAGACTTTCCGTGTTATAACCCATAACCACCCAAATACAACTGTCATGCTAAATGCTATCCATTGTAAGGTTGTAAAATGTCGGTAGTGTTTGGTAATTAGCTTTTTCCCAGGAAATCGTTTCAGTCTTTAATTAGAAAATAGATAAACTACAGTTTTTCACGGCTTTAGATATATTACAAAGACGGAAATAACATGCATGAGTAAACAGGTTGAAAATGTATTTGTTAAATTACTTATGTAACTCAGTGATACAGCATGAAATGCATCCTCGCAAGCCAAGGCTGAGGATCACTACGTAAACTGTTATTTACAAGCCAAGGGGTGACGATCACTACGAAAACTGTAATTCGCAAGCCAATGGTGACGATCACTGCGTATAATGTCATTCGCCAGCCACGGGGTGACGATCACTACATAAATCATTATTCGCAGGCCAAGGGTGGCGATCACTACATAAACTTTTATTCGACAGCGAAAGGGTGAAGATCACTACGTATGTTGTTATTCGCAACCAAGGGTGACGATCACTACGTAAACTGTTATTCGCAAGGCAAGGGGGACGATCACTACGTGGATAAGGTCAACGTAGTGATCGTCACCCTTGGCATGCGAAGATGCGTGAAAAATTTAAGTTGGTCTTTCAGGGCGATTGACCGTGAGAGAATAGAAAAACATTTGTGCTTTCGATTAAAAATCTAGAGTTTTGCGACCCATCATATGCTTTACACCCTTTTACTGGGGACGAGTCATTTGCTTAAGGTAGTAGACCCCTAACGCTACTAGTGCAACATGGAATAAAATTTCTTGTTAGTTGATAAATAAGGATTTACACTGATATAATACTATTGCACATTATTAACCGACCAGAAATTCCTTTGATGTCTATCTTGAAATTATTTGTTGATACTTTTGTTAGTTTCCTGAAATGGGAGGTAATTAATTTTTCCCTTGTTAATGAGAATATAGTGGTTTTAGATTTATAAATAATAATTCTAAGAAGGAAAAAAAGGAAAAAGTGATTCGGTTAAAGTAGTACAATAATACCCATTTTTAATTATAGCAAATTTTGTAGGATAATATTATAGTGGGAATAGCTGTTTCCCATTACGGGTTTACTACCTTAAGAGTACGCTTTTGTCTAGATGTTTTTAGCACATGTATTACACTACTGTATAAATTAATACGTTTTACTTCAAGATTAAGCGGTAGTTTGGTCATTATCTAGAATAAAGTAGTGGAAAGGATAGATCAGAGATTAGACTGCACGTTCTGTGCAGTCTTATCTTTATCCGCATTGTCCACAAAAGCTTCTTGCTCCGTCTACGGTAAGGCAAAACTTACACGTATTTCGACCAGCAACATCAATTCATTTTAAGAACTTTTCTTCAGCTACCGACATGCCCCTTTTTTATGTGACGCAAACATTCTAAGATCTCTAAAATGGCTCGTCTCGTATTTAACCTTTTGTTAGCTATAAACATTAACAAAATCCATTTAATGTCTCGAGAAATAACAACGCTCTGATGGTATAGGAATTAATCGGTCTCGAGTTCACTGTGTGGGTTAAGTTAAACCAGCCGAGTATTCTATGTTGCTCTCTTGTCTCAATAATGAGACGTCTGTACGATACTTCCTTTCACGTTTGGACGTTTATTGTGCACCGTAACGTTTCAAGTCTAGCGTGAATTTTTCCGTACGAAAAGCTACTGACTTTCTGTTATGTCCGTTTAATCTGTATTGCAGGGAAATACAAATGAGCCACGCTCTGGCAAAAGGGGGCTTAATGTATCTCCGTGATGCATTATACCAAGCAAGCCATAACATAGTTATGGATCCATAATCGCCACTTCCTTTAACAACCGACTTAATCATAAATTAGACTGGTCCTTGGACATACAGAAAATTGACCAATAGCGATAAGTTTCGGCCCAGGTCAGCCTGCGCGGACTGCGCAGGCTGACCTGGGTCGATACTTTTCGCAGATGCATTAAGCCCCCTTTTCACAGAGCATGGCTCAAATAATTTTAGTGACACACATAACCAAGGACAAATCAATAAACGTAGAATTACCTACAACGCTTTAAGAAGTCGTTTATAACATGTAAATCTCGAAAGAATCGAAAAAACGAAATAATCGTGGTAAAAAGTTCCAGGTCACTCGATCTTTTGTTTACTTTTTACCTGGTATTAAAATTCAATTTTCTGTCAGCGACTAACACTCGGACCGAACGCACAATAACAGATTGTCATCGTCACAATAATTTGCAAATTGCTTATGGTATGATCTAAGGTTTAATGCATTTTAATACCAGTATTGTTTTCTTTTGGCCGCTACTGGGCCTTAAACAGGATAAATGTTAAAATACACTTAAAGACGAGCGTCTG
Organism: Hippopus hippopus; assembly: GCA_946811185.2. Lineage (NCBI taxonomy): Eukaryota > Metazoa > Mollusca > Bivalvia > Cardiida > Cardiidae > Hippopus > Hippopus hippopus. The sequence goes on from OX328096.1 coordinate 70,860,585, forward strand.
CAGAGAGTTATGTAAAATTATTTCAGTATTTAACACTATCGGCGCCATTGGCGAAAACGGGGCCTTTGCGGACGGCATAGATCAAGATCAGACGGCATAGAGCGTGCAGTCTGATCTTGGATCTATACCGTCCACTTTTTTAGTCATTGCTCCATGATGAAATTCTGTTCTAAGTTTTTGTTGGATTGTATCTTAAGCGTCGAAAGAGGTCCAGTTTATATTTTTGGCGCAGAGAGAGTTAACCCTTTACCACACAATATCGAGTTTTAACGACCGTGAGAAAGAACACTTTTGAAAACACTGTGGCTAAAGGAGAAAATGTTGATAACCAGCATTTTCTCCTTTTCCCACAATGTTCTCTCTCTTCTAAAAGACAACTTTCGTAGTTTACACAACACTGACCTATCGTCTGCAAGTGCTTTCAGTTTGAACCAGTCTAAAATTTTGTCGCTCGGTAGGCTATAGAGTTCAAGAAACTCTCCGGTTCTTTTATTTTCGACTTCGTTTCTACCACTAGATCTCATTGCCTGTTATAGTAAAACAGCTGAAAAACAAGCTGGTGGCCAGCATTTTCTCCTTATCCCACAATGTTTTCAAAAGTTTCTTTCTCAGGGACGTTAAAATACGGGATTGTGTCGTAAAGGGGTAACGTTATACTTAGAACTTTACTGTCTGACGTTATTGCCTGTCTGCAGAATGAGAGGTCTTGCTCAACTCTAGGCTGCTAAGCGCGACTCACTTACCTTTTGCGGACAGTGTAGATCAAGATCAAACTGCACAGAACGTGCAGATTGATCTTGGATCTACACTGTCCGATAAGGTGATATTATTCCCCAACACATAACTTTGAAAAAGAAATATTTGGGTTTTTACTAATGTTATCGAACTGAAAATTTCATGTTAGTTATTTAGCAGGATAGGAGTTAAGGTAGAGCCCCCCCCCCCCCCCCCCCAACGCTTCTAGTGCAACATGGAATAAAATTTCTTGTTAGTTGATAAATAAGGATTTATACTGATATAATACTTTTGCACAGTTTTAACCGACAAGAAATTCCTCTGATGCCTATCTTTAAATTATTTGTTGATACTTTTGTTAGTTTCCTGAAAAGGGAGGTAATTATTATCTCCCTTTATAATGAGAATATAGTGGTTCTAGATTTATAAATGATATTTCTAAGAAGAAAAAAAAAAAAAGAAAAAAAGGGAAGAAGTGGCTCGGTTAAACTAGTATAATGTTATAGTGGAAATAGCTGTTTTCCATTAGGAGTCTGCTACAAAGTGCAGGAGCCTCACAGCTCTCATCTTCCATCCTTTCGTTGGTCTTTGTGCTCTGTGTACTATTCGTCAGACAGAAATTACTGAGCAATTCTACTTCGGCCATGTTGTGCTCTCGTGAAAATTCTTAAATCATCCTACTTACTTTTGTCCCCAAGATTTTTACATACGTTTTATGCACACTAGAAACAATGTCAAATATTTACCAGACTGTAATGCAAACAAATGGTATTGTTAATTACTTCCCTTCCCCTGGCTACTTGTAAACAACAGTAAACATATGTAGACCAAGCTGGAACCGGCTGTCTGTCGACAGTTTTCAAAGTCGCGATTGAGTATGCAATATATTCCTTTGTTTTGAAACCTACATGCTATCTTTTTTCTTTAAATCAGAGGTTTGCATCCAGCTGAAATTGAAGAATATATCAAATGTTTGAAAAATAGGGCCCGGTTTCACAAAAGAATTTAAGTCTCTTATTTCACTCAACTCTACTAACGGTCCCAGGTTCTGACTTAAGTAAAAAAATGAACTTTTGTTAATTTACAGACTAAAGTCCATTACTTTGCTGAGTTGAATCTGAGTCGTTGTGTCAACACAGGACTTTAGAATTTTACCTAAGCTTATTAATGCTAGTGAAATGCAGCTCAAATAACGAGCTCAAGTCGGAAACTGAGTCTGTTGGCAGATTTGAGTAAAATAAGAGAGACTTAAGTTTTTTCGTCAAACCGGGCCCAGTCCTGAGCTGAGTCTGAAACGTCTCGTCAACTTAGGATTTGAGAACGTTACTAAAGTCTGTTAATGTTAGTTAAACGTTTCTCAGATAACCAAAAGAGCTAAAGTCAGAAACTGAGTCTCTTGGCGGATTTAAGATGTTTTTTTTTTCGTGAAACTGGGTCCAGAACCTTTTGAAATGGTTATATTTTGCCTTTGTGTATACAACAGTAAGGTTATGCTACCAGTCCACTTTCTAAATTAAATAGGCTTGAAATCTGTCCAGAGCATTTGTATTATCAAAGAGTATTGAAGTCTATCAAAAATAAAGAAAATACGAAATAGTGTCGTAATTCTTCTACAGACCATAGAGCCATTGGGCGCATTTTCCTTACAACTCAGACCATTGGCATTATGTAAAGAATTTCTACAATTTGTACATAAGGGAATTCCTGGCCTTCGTTTGAAAAACTAAATTGTCTACATGTTTTCTTTTTTCTGAATGGTTGCTGGCTAGTGGAGAGTGGGGTGATTGTATGTTTATTTCTGTACCCGTCCACATAGAAAGCATTTGCAGACAATAAATTAGATAAGGATGAATAGCTGTGATTTTTTTTCTTTGGAAGGGTAAAAAGCTCTGCAGGAAAAGGAGAAAATGCTGGTTACCAGCATTTTCTCCTTTACACACAGTGCTTTCAAAAGTTGTCTTCCTCAGCGCCTTCGCCGAGCCCCGGTAGCACAGTCGGTAGTGTGCAGGACTTGAGAACAGGGGGGTCGTGGGTTCGATCCCTGGCTCGGCTAATTTCTGTCCGATGATTGTTGATAGTCATTGCGACAGGATTCATTCCTCGCCCACCGCTGACTATTGTCTCGACGCTGGTTATGTGGGAAAACAGCCAGTGGCATGGAAAGAAAATTGTGCGGAGTACTGGTAAAAGAGTATCCAGAAAGCATGGATAGGTGCACTGGCCGCCGCGATATAACTGAAATAATGTTGAAAACGGCGTTAAACACCAATCAATCAATCAATCAATCAATCAATCAATGCTCAGCGCCTTCAAGCCACGGTACTCGTTTTGTTTGGTAAAGGATTGAACACTTACATAGTGTCTACCGTCATGAACTGTTTCCTAACATTTTCAGAGACTTTCATTGATTTCACAATATTCAAAGAAATTATATAGGATTCCCAGAGCGCAATAGAATTCAAATTTAATTCCGCACAAAGGACAAAAACATTCCCTGACTTCACCAAATGTCTCGACAGTAGGGAAAAAAAATGGACAAATTCTTACAGTCAAGTCAAAGGCACGCGAGAAAATGTCTTCGAAAGGAATTTACCCATCATCACCGAATAAGTTTTCGAAAATTACGGGAAAAGAACGCATTGCTTGATACTCGTACAAGCAACAGAGGATATTTGTTTATTTCGGTGAAAGATCGAAATTTATTTCATCGAGTGAACTGCGCCACTCGTGAAAATATTACCGATGAAGTTCACTCGATGAAGTAAATTTCGATCTTTCATTAAAAAAAAAAAAAACTATTTATTTTATGCTTTTAACCCCTTTTTCGTTGGGATTTTAATCAAAATCCAGCACAGTAGTTTTCAGTAATTCCCCCTGGTGTACCCGTTCCACATAGCAACACATTACAATATTACGTCAAGCGTGAGAAATTTGCGTAAATTAGTCATATTTCCGTCTTGTTGAATGGCACACACGGTTTACCTAGGTAACTTGTGCGTGGGAGCTACTGTTTCCGCCTTCAGCTGAAGAGTTAGAAAATATGAAATCAGTATTTTTCACTGGTCGTAACCATGAACTATTAAACCATATTCCACCATTATTTCTCGACAAACTACCAAAAAGCATGAAATAAAATTTGCTTATTACATTGAGAACTCTTTTCGAAAGAGAAAGCAGTGTATTTCATACTTTCAGGTAGGTTATCGAGAAATAACGGCGAAATATTTTTCGATATTTCATGGTTACGACCAGTGAAAAATACCGATTTTTATACTCTAACTCTTCAATTGAGAGCGGAAATAGTTGTTTCCGCGCACTAGTTACCTGGGTAAAATGCGCGTGCCTATCTACCAGATGGAAATATGACGTAATTCATCGCGCTTGATGTAATATTGTAATGCGTTTGCTATGCGGAGAGGGTACGCCACGGGGAAAAGCCGAAAAGAACCGTACTGGATTTTGATGTAAGTTCCCCCCAAAAAGGGTTAAAAGCATGCTCCAGTCGTGAAAATATTACCGATGATGTTCACTCTATGAAATGAATTTCGATCTTTCATCGTAAAAAAACAAATATTCTCTATGTATTTTCTATTTCTTTCAAGACTTTGTGTTTTTTCTTTCTTAGCAAGAGCAACAGTAAACCGCATTTTGCTCTCGTTGCAACTCGGACGATTCCATAACTACATCTAACCTTGTCTGTATCAATGTGGTTTTCATGTGCTGTCAGTGTATGATCTTAAGCATGTCCGCGCCCATAAAAATCCATTAGCAACGACATCAACAATCATGTTGAAGTTATTCACATCTATCAATCTGTCGGTAGAAACTGCCAAACGGAATTGATAGACCACTTTGAAAAATTGAACATACAAACTTTCAACGGAAATATATATTTAAAGAGATTTCAATAGAAATTTGTGACTCGTGTTTTCTTTGTTTAATTGGAGTCTTTCAATTTAAGGAAAGGTAAAACAGTGTATTTCCGGCGAAGAAATGTATTTTGTAGGTACATATCACCCACCGTAATACAGCCGAGCGATTTGATCAACGCATCACCCGAGGTTTGCCGAATGCGCATTTGTTGACCGTTTTGACCATTTTGAATTCAAGAGACATTGCGTATCAACGCTAAAAATAAGTTGAGTCATAAACTTCATTGTTACATTCTGTTACTAATAATAGTAACATTTTCTACTGAAAATGGTGTAATATCAGTGTCACGCGAGGGCAGATATGGCGGGGCAACGGGTTGATATCTGATATCCTGCCCGTTGACAAGATATTTGTTCTAAATCCATAGCAACAGAACACTCGCTCGTTAACTAACGTTCTCAAAACATCCAGTTTAAAGAAAAAAAAATGGCTGAATCAGTCCACCACTCGCTAGCGGACAAATCTTCAGAACTACAGACAATGACTGAATCGTAAAACCAGCAACGACATGATAAGTAGAGAATAAATTGTTGTTGTCTTGGATTGGGAAAGTTTATCGGGCAAGGCGTGGTGTCTATATGCTAGTAGTTCTACGAATTTTATCCGCTGAGCCGGGGGAACCGAGTCTGATTAAATTTCCAGGTCCAAAGCATCAACCATCTCTATTTATCCTGTTTCTCATTTACAATCCATTACATACCAAATTGAATATTTGGCTCGGAAAAAAAAAAAACATATCGACATATTTATAACTATGAATAAAGATAAAGAACTGTTTATTTAAACTGTCCTTATACTGTATATGCAACTGCGATAGTGAAGATGAATGATGCATGATTACGTCATGAACGTGACGTTTACCCGCGGAAAAAAGTTTTGTCGAATGAAGACAAGAATTTCTCTGTTTTAAGTGTTTAAACGTGTTAGAAAACGAAAATATCGAGCAAATGATCCATGAATGTAATAAACAGGTTATTACACGGCTGATGAGGGCCGGAGAGTGATATCGGCCCGCCACCTCGAAATCTGCCCTCGGGCTAAAGCCCTCGGGACAGATATCAAGGTGGCGGGCCGATATCACTCTCCGGCCCTCATCAGCCGTGTAATAACCTCTATGTATCATCAGTGCTTTGAAGGTGCTTCGCGCAGCTACATGTTACACCATATAGACTGCTTGTCGCGAACTTTTGGACCTTTTGTGGCCAAAGAAGATTGAGATCAATTGCTCAAAATGTATCGAAATATTTGTCTTTTTTGTCACTAACAGGAAAAATCCTCGATAGAAGCAAAGTTTACGAAGAACACTTCCGTTTCTTGACAAACTTGGTATACTGACCTTTATGGCAATAAAGAAGGTAATCTATTGCCTTTACTTTTGATGAAATCTTTATTGCGTCAGTCTACTTTTTTGTCGAAGCGTCGAAATCTGGAAATCTCGCAATAAATTCTCGTTTATCACGAGAGTTCTGATGTAGCCCTGAGTAGTTTCCGTGTTTATTTTAAAAGACGGTGATAAATGTTAACCCTTTAGCTGCTAAGCGCGAATCACTGACCTTTTCCGGACAGTGTAGATCAAGATCAGACTGCACAGAACGTTAAGTCTGATCTTGGATCTATACTGTCCGATAAGGAGATATTTTTCTCAAAAAAAAAAAAAAGTTTGAAATAAAATTATTCGGCATTTTAACTATCGGCTTGAAAGTTGTATTTAACTTATTTAGTAGGATTAAGGTTACGTGGTTCTGAGGAATTTTTTGTGTAACGCTGCAATGTTCACATTATCTCTCGGCTATTTTACGTGTTTTCTTCGTTCGAGATTAGCTTAATTATTTCGCGATAACATTTCTTTCTCTCTTTACCCGATGACAACATTTTTGATGTGCTCAACTAGAAAGCATTTGCAGACGATAAATTAAATGTGACTCAAATAATGAGATTTGTTTGTTAAAGGGTAGAAAAAGTTGTGGGTAAACAAGAAAATGCAGGTTACCAGTATTTTCTCCATGTCCCATTATTTTTTTTTCTAACGCTTCCTTCGCCAGGGTCCTTAAAACACTACATTGTTTGATAAAGGGCCAACTCTATACTACACGACAGAACTGGAGACTTTTTCGAGTTGAAATAGACGACCATGATATGACTAGCAACACGCGAAAAGGGTCATTCGGACATTTGCGTAAAGTGTCGTCCCGGATCAGCCTCCGCAGTCCGCGCAGACTAATCCGAGACGACAATTGCCGTTTTTATGTAATTTTCTGTTTTGCGAAAGTTTACTGTACGACATAATCTAATGTAGTCGTAAAGTGCCGTCTCGGATTAGCCTGCGCGGACTCCGCAGGCTGATCCGAGACGACACGCAAATGTCCGAATGCCTCTTTTCGCGTGTTGCAAGCCATATGTGACTCAGACAATGAGATTTGTATGTGAAAGGGTGGAAAAATTGTGTGAAAAGGAGAAAATACCAGCATTTTCTCCTTTTCCCACATTTATTTCATGTTTTGCACAGGATCGTTAAAACACGAGATTGTTTACTAAAGGGTTAAATCTTTACCACACGACAAAGTTTTCGACCTTTTCAAATTGAAAGCATCCGCACATGGTTACCGGAATTTCCTCCTGTTCACACATTTATTTGGAAAACCGTCTTTCATAGGATTGTCAAATTTGTTTAGTTTGTATTGGAGTTTAACCTCAATTAAACAGCGGAGGTCATATCATGGCGGTCAGTGACGCATCCATGTGTTTCCTGGCTTTCTCACACCAGTACTGACACAACTTTCTTTCAAAAGCCACTAACTACTTTTCTGACATGCATCAGAGGCGAGAGGCGAAAAATCACCGGAAAGAAAGTTCGCCGCAACCGGATATCGAACCAGCAACCTCAAGGTCACGAGTCAGATACGCTAACCACTGAGCTAAACGGCCGGGCAGGATTTTCAAAGCACAGGATTGTTCGGTAAAGGTATTAATGAGGAAGGAAGCAAAGAGTTCGTGGTTTTGCTTTTTTTTTTAAACAAACTTCTCGTCAGATTTCGCAAAAGACTACGGAAATAGCAAAAACAATATCGTGAAAACTCTGTTGTATAAAACACGCGGTTATGCCGTTAGAAATTGCTTCAAGGGTCTTGTCAGATTGAATGCAGAAATTGTTACTGTTCTGGTGATCCACATAAACTGCAAAAAACATTGTTACATCACAGATTTTGACACAGGTTAGACAACCTATCTACCAAATTACAAAGTATTAAAAAGCCCAGTTCTCACCCTCAAGTGCTGGTCCTTGTGTGTCCCGGTGCAGAAAAGTCGATTAACCTTGATCAACCGGGACTTTTTTTTTGTAAATAAATGGATAGCAATTTCACATTTACCAACGTTAACCCGGTGTACTCCCGGTTTTGAAGAAAATCTTTGAATTTAACCCTCGGGGTAGCCCAGCTATTTCTCGGGTTATTACGAAGTATAAACGGTGTACAGCGACCATTTGCCCGGTTTATCCCGGGAAAAACCGGTGCCAAACAGGTTTTCCACATGGTGTCCCGTTGAGTGCTGGCAGCGTCCCGTCATACCTCGGTTTTGCGCTGGTGACACACTGCTGTCACCCGGTGGTAACCGGAGATGCTTTATACAGGTGAAATTACCAGTCACCAGCCGCCAGGGTTGTTCTCCCGGTTCGACCCGGTTTATCCCGGATCACTGGCCGGGACTTACCGGGGTTGCTAAACCGAGATAGTGAGAATGGGACCGTAGACTTTTCCATTTTAAAAACAAATTGCTGACGACAAAATTATTGTGATCGTAATTTTCTTTGAAAGGGTAGAAAATGGAAAAAAAAAACCTGATTACTAGTATTTCCCCCTTTTCCCACACTGATTACAAAAGCCTTTAGATCTTGGGATTGATCAGTTAAGGACTACCACATACTATCTGAAGATCCAAATTTAACGCGCTCGAAGATAGGACATGCTGACGTCAGAGCTGTTATAGTGCAGATTCTATGGGCCATATGCAGAGTCATGCTCTGTGAAAAAGGGCTTAATGATGGTATCGACACATGTCAGCCTGCGCAATCCGCGCAGGCTGAATCGGGTCGAAACCTTTTGCTATCTTTAAATTTATGCATGTCAAAAGAAAAGCTTAACTCATGACTCAGTCGGTTGTTCGACAAAATTGACTTAATGATTCGATAATCATGAGAGGTTTATAAATCCATAAGCATGTAATGACTTGGTTGGTATCATGCATCCATAAGCATGTGATGACTTGGTTGGTATCATGCATCCATAAGCATGTGATGACTTGGATGGTATCATGCATCCATAAGCATGTGATGACTTGGTTGGTGTCATGCATCTATAAGCATTTGATGACTTGGTTGTTGTCATGCATCTATAAGAATGTGATGACTTGGTTGGTGTCATGCATCCATATGTATGTGATGACTTGGTTTGTGTCATGCATCCATAAGCATGTGATGACTTGGTTGGTGTCATGCATCCATAAGCATGTGATGACTTGGTTGTTGTCATGCATCCATAAGCATGTGATGACTTGGTTGTTGTCATGCATCCATAAGTATGTGATGACTTGGTTGAAATCATGCATCAACTTGGTTGGTATCATGCATCCATAAGCATGTGATGACTTGGTTGGTATCATGCATCCATAAGCATGTAATGACTTGGTTGGTATCATGCATCCATAAGCATGTGATGACTTGGTTGGTATCATGCATTACGGAGGTGTAGTAAGCCCCCTGTTTGTCAGAGAATGGCTCACTTTACGATTGGCGTTCTAGCAAAAGGCGTTTCAGTGCATCTCCATGATGCATTATACCAAGCAAGTCATCACATAATCATGGATCCATAACGTCCAATTTGTCAAACAACCGACTAAATCATGCGGTAGACTGGTCCATTGACATTCAAGAATTTCACCAATAGCAAAAAGTTTCCACCCAAGTCAGCCTGCTTAGACTGACTTGGATCGATACTGTGTTGCAAATGCATTAAACCCCTTTTCACAAAGCATAGCTCTTATATATATGAACCATGCTCTGTGAAAAGGGGGCTTAATGCATCTGCAAAAAATATCGGCCCAGGTCAGCCTGCGCAGTCCGCGCAGGCTGCCCTGGGCCGAAACTTTTCGCTATTGATAAATTTTCTGTATCAAAAAGGACCGGTCTACCTCATGATTAAGTCGGTTGTTTAAAAAAGTGGCTCTTATAGATCTATAATTAGGTGATGACTTGGGCAAGTATCACGTATCACGGAGATGCATTAAGCCCCCTTTTGCCAGAGCAGGGCTCATATATGTTTCATTTTGCAATAATTTGTGTAATATGAAGCAGGCAACTCTCTTAACGTTAGATAAATATAAATGCGCGCTTTACAGACATCATGAGTGACAAAAAGACTAGTTTGGCGAGACTGTTTGTCAAGACAGACTAGATCCTACAGCAATCAGCTCGGCGTTCTTCAAAGTCTAATCTGGTCCTCCACCGCCCAAAAAACATAAAATGTTGCTCTTGCGTGCAAGAATTAATTAGTATTGTGAAGTAAAGGTCACACAGAGGTCATGTTTTATTTGATTATGACATTTTTGTCTTTCGCCCAATACAGTAAGCATCGATTTATGTGTCCCAAGATGGCGAAAATCACCCATACGAGGTTCATTTCATTTGTTCCTATTGTCAGATTTTGTTTATTGAGTCTGAGGGAACGAGCAGGAACAATAATATAGAATAGGCCAGTGGACGCTTTCCAACATAATCTCATTTATAGGACCAATTTGTATCAAAGTACTGAAAGTACTCAAAGATGGCGATGACAGAAATCTACGTTTTAATTGTGGACAATTTCAGTGTAAATTCATGTGACGGTTAACAACATCCGTAAAATCGTTTATAAAAGCGCTTTGCATGCGCTTTTTGAGATGTTTAGAAAGTGGTTTGGGTTGTGATGATTGGTTTAGGTGTTTTTCGAGTGGTTTGGGGGTATTTTGTGGGTGTTCCTTTTACTTAATCATTCGCGATATAAGCCTTATTCCTAATAAACTAGGCCATACCAAAGCTGCAAAACGAGGCATCACCTTCTAAAACTGGTATGCTTGGTTGGGAAAATACCCGCTAGCTTTTAGTATGTTTGAATAACAAGGTATTTTTCGGACGTTGCAGATTAACTCTTTCCCTACTGTAGACGACACAAGAAGCTTTTGTGGACGGTTTAGATCAAGATCAGACTGCACAGAAGGTGCAGTCCGATCGCTGATTTACACTGTTCACTACTTTATTTTATATTATGGCTAAACAGTGTCTGCATCGTGCAATGGAATTATATTTGTAGCCATTGAAAAAGTGGAATATATTGGTAGTGAAAGAGATAAGATAAGTGCACTCCCATCCTGAAACCAGGTTTACATTGCTCGATACTTTGCTGGATATTGCCGCTAACTCTTTGAACGTGAGTTATATTAACCCGACCTCTTTCAATGTGAACATAACATGATCACTGAAAAAAAAAAGGTGTGTATAGTGGCATATTTCTGCCGCGAGATACGAGATAGCTATTGCGATAATTTAGGAGAACTATCGTGATAAAACAAAGTTTCCTGGAAATATTATCTAGATAATAAAAATTTTCACGAGAAAAATATCGCAATAATTCTAACTGTTATCATGATTCTTTTTGCTTTCGTGCCCACAACTGACATTCACGGTATCTATAATTTGTTACGGTTTCGGAACATCTTCGTCTACAACGTTATGAATTTGCCTTTTCCCTCAATGGTTTTAAAGTTGTTCGTAGGAGGCCTTTCCAGTCGTCTTTGTGATTTTACAGACTTCTGTTTATTTCGGGTCTTGTCAAAATTTACCAATTAATCTACAACTGATAATAATTCGAATTTCTACGTACTGCAATCTTGTGGAAGTCAAAACTACCGAGCTCATCCAAATGGTGAATTTTCTATTAATAGATATCGAGAAACGGATAGAACTATCACGATAATTTTATCTCGAATGTCAGCTTCGTCCACCATTGAGAAATTTTGAGTTAAAATGTAAGGTTTATCGTAATATTTTTTTCAGGAAACTTTTCACTATCTCGATAAAATTTCCAAGAAACTTTAAGTTATCGCGATAGTTTTCTAAAATTATCATGATAGCTATCCCGTATCTCGTGGCAGAAATATGCCACCATAGGTGTGCAAGCTTTGAAATGACCTAGTTTATAAAGTCTACATTGAGGATGAATAAGTAAGAGAAACACCCCAGAAACATCCCAAACAAGTAATTTCACCCCAAACCACTTTCCCAACACCCCCAACAGGCGCACACGAAACGCTTAAATGCATGATTTTATTGAAAATAGTTGTGAAATAGTGCTATCAATCTTAGAAAAAAAGTTGTCAACCGCCAGATGAATCAACCGAAATACTGAAACGGTCCACTGTAAAAACCTATTTGCAAGCGAATTTCTACCATCACCTCATATCTATACTGTCAGTACTTTGATAAAATACCGATTGTAAATCTAGGATCTATTCATGATTTCAAGAAATAGATGAAAAGCCAGCTTATACAGCGACGCAGTGAACAGTGAACACCAATCCTTGGACATTCTCTGACATTCGAAGTTAGACATGTGTCGGAAATAAAACACACACTCTCACACTCGGATGACACAAGTGCTACCAGACCCATAGATATCAATATTTTACGTCACAACATCTCAAACGTGTAAGCAAACACAGAGCTACAAACAGAGGGCTCACTAAATTTAAAAGTCTATGTATCAAACAACTTTTGAAAATATTGCGAGAAAGGGAGACATTTCTTGTTACAAGCAATTGCTCCTTTTCTCACAATGATTTTCTTAATAGAATGATGATGATAAAACTCCTTTCTTTCGTATGTCTAGCCATCGTAATAGTTGTACAAATAAGTCGTACGTCTAAAAGGGCCTGTGCGGTTGGTCATGTGTGAAACACCATTTAAGGTCTCGTTAGTCCCATATCGGGAGTGCGCCCGTAGGCTGGAAAAAACACCTTTCTTGGCTTTGGAATACCAGAATTTGCACCTATACGTACTTGAACAAGCTTTAAAAGGACAATGGGCTCTTCGGATTTTTTGAGACCTTAGCTTTCTCACGGCGGCCAGTGCACCTCTCCGTGCTTTTCCGGAGTTTATTATACCACTACTGTACACATTATTCTTCGCAGGCCACTGGCTGCTTTTTCACATAAAAATTGTCCTTACAATGTTCCACGTTCAGCGGTTAGAGAAGAATAAATCTTGCCGCAATGACTGTCATCAGTGCTCGGAAAGAATTTGGCCGAGTGTTGGGATCGGACCGGCAACCATTCTAGGGTTTAATCCCTGTACGTTACATACTGATCTACCGTGTTCGACTATCAGGGATATAATTTATGAACATCATTAAGGATAGGGCACCCTAATGCTTTTAGTGCAAGATGGAATAAAATTTCTTGTTAGTTGATAAATAAGGATTTATACTGATATAATACTTTTGCACATTTTTAAGCGACCAGAAATTCCTTTGATCTCTATCTTGAAATTAATTGTTGATACTGTTCTTAGTTTCCTGAGAAGGGAGGTAATTATTATCTCCCTTCCTAATGAGAATATAGTGGTTTTAGATTTATAAAATTATGACAATTCTAAGAAGGAAAAAAAAAAAGGAAAAAGTGGCTCGGTTAAAGTAGTACAATAATACTCATTTTTAATCATAGCAAATTTTGTAGGATAATATTATAGTGGAAATAGCTGTTTTCCATTAGCGTGTCCTATCCTTAATTATTCACATATAGCTTGCAACATGCGAAAAGAGGCATTCGGACATTTGCGTAAAGTGTCGTCTCGGATCAGCCTGCGCAGTCCGCGCAGGCTAATCCGAAACGACACTTTCCGTTTTTAGGTAATTTTCTGTTTTGCGGAAGTCTACTGTATCACAAAATCTAATGTGGTAGTAATGTGCCGTCTCGGATTAGCCTGCGCGGACTGCGCAGGCTGATCCGAGACGACACTTTACGCAAATGTCCGAATGCTCCTTTTCGCGTGTTGCAGGCCATTATTATATTTGAATGTTTGTAGTGAACTGTCAAAGAAAACAGCTATGATCTATGAAAAGGAGGTTCAATGAATCTGCAAAAAGTATCGACTAAGGTCAGCGTGCGCAGTCCGCGCAGGCTGACCTATGTCGAAACCTTTTGCTTTTGGCCAATGTTTTGCATGTCAAACGACCAGTATACCCCATGAATCAGTCGTTTGTTAGATGGAATGGATTTTACGGGTCCATAACTATATGATGATATTTTCGATATATTGCATCACAGAGGTGCATGAAACACCCTTTTCCCCAGAGCATATATTTAATATTGTATTTCGTGGAAATACAAGTTGCAGCACTAGTTCTGATATATCGTATGAGCAAGCGGAAGTGTTGTTAACTTCCTGCAATTACCCATAATCCATGTAGACTCCTCCATATTGAAAGTGTTCGCAGACGACATATCAAATGTGGCTTTGATGATGGAATTTGTCTTTGAAAGGGTGGAAACATCATGGATAAAGGAGAAAATGCTGGTAACCAGCATTTTCTCCTTTTCCCATAATGTTTCCAATGGGCGTCTTATTCAGCGTCGTGAAAACACAGTGTAGTCTGGTATTGTGATGTTCGAATGATAGTACGTTAAAAAATCAGAGATTTTCCAGCATATTGCTTGAAGACACGACAGGCTTTCCATGCAAACATTTGACATAAATTGACGTGCGAAAAGCTTTGACACTTGCTATATACTTCGTGCAAACATCTAAAACTTCATTTTAACACTTCTTCGAATGGTGGCATTTAAATGTTCTTACTTGCTTGCCACTGATTTTGGCAGTAAGATGTATCCGTTCTCTTGGTCGTATCATTGGAGAGGTCATCAGACTTCTCCAACAGTGGTGAGTTTAAAAGGCAGACTGCCACAGAATTTGCTGTGTAAATCTATTTTTCTTGCGAAATTGTTCTGATACACAGTCTGTTTCGTCATGGTTTTGTAAATAAAGCGAAATCAAAAAACCGAAACAGGAAATAGACGTGGTTTATTTTTATATGACAAATTTCAGAAAATATTTGTTATATTAATTTGCCATGGCTGCAAATGGCATCTCAAATAATTGTAATTTTTCATTAAGCAAATAAATCTAAGCAGAAGAAAAAATAAGAAGAATTTCGTTTAAAAAGAGAAAGAAGACTGCGGGACAAGATCATGCGACTTGAAAACGCGACAAGAAGGTCAAATGACCGTCATGTAAAGCATATGAGGTTTCTATGCAACGGCTTTTTTACTTGTTTGTGTACATGTACCAAAATTTATTGAAATTAAAAGCCAATAAACTATTTGAAAACATTGATGCTGACCTCTCCTGGCTTCTTTTGTAAAGAAGCCACCTTGTTAATCCTACACTTAGCCAGGACTTAGCGTATTAATGTTATGCTATCCAACGGAAGTTCTAGGCGTATTACCGTCAATGTGTATTGCTGCGATTAAAAATAGACCTCCTACGTCATTCGTTAAAATGGTCCCGTTGTACATAAAACGCTTGTCGCGTTTGATGCTTACAGTGATCAGCTCGCATATTTCACGTGGTAGTGCATAGTGCATGTGCTTGTAAACGTCAAGCCTTTGGCCACTTTAGTTTGGGTTCCACGACTGGCCATATGAAATTAAAAATAGGCTCTAGGATGTTTAGCTAAGGATAGGTTTTGTCATGTATCTTACATCATCCACCGTAACATAACTAACAGCCTTCTTTGGGCGTCGTCCATATGACGACCACCCGACCGACCGACCGACCGATCAATCAATCGATCAAACGGAGCCAATTACATACAGACTAGGAAAAACATCTGTAAAGTGTAAATTCATTGGCCAAAAGTTCGACAAAATGTCATTACGGAACCAATTAAATTTTTCATAAGGTATGCCAACGAGTTTTTTCAACAAAATTAATCTCCATCCCTTCATCCTTTGCCAAACAATCCTGATATATAACAACAATGAGAAAGACGGCTTTTAAAAACTTTGTTGGAAATGGAGAAATTGCAAGTATTGATCATCTTTTTCTTCTTTGTCCACAATATTTTTTACCCTTTCAAAGACAAACCTCATCAACTGATACATATTTAGTTGGGTCATCCGGCTAAAACTTTGCCGTTTGGTATAGACTAAAATGACTTTTATCGTAATCAAAGTATGGTAGGTAACTGAGAATGGGCTAAGGTTTTTTGTTCAAACTGGTGAATATCATCTTACACGATTTTGTTTAGCAGAAACAGTACAACGTGTAGACTGCCTACAGATCTATACAGTGTCTGATACTTTAGACGATGGGATGATTAACCACTTACAATACGATACTGAGTTTTAGTGATCCTAAAAGAGAAGGCTTTTGAAAACATTGTGGGAAAAGGAGAAAATGCTGATATCCAGCATTTTCTCCTTTTTCCCACAATGTTTTAATACTTTTAGACCCAAATTCCGTCAAGTGAACACACATTTAATTCGTCGCCTGCAAAGAGTTTAACTTGTACAAGTCTGAATTATTGTAGTTTGACAGAATTTTAAAACAACCTCGACTTTCGAAGACCAGAGTCCATATTTTTAGACTGACCGAAAGTGTCTGGTTTATTCATATTACATCCTCGGCTAAAAAGAAGACATTTTTACTTCATTTGTCTTACTTTCGCTTTTTTTTTTATTTCAGGTGTAGCGATGAACATTTCACAGGAGAAAGCTCGTTCAAGGGTTTCTAAAACATAGTTACTGGACAAAGATACACTCGTGTTACACTATCTATTCAAAGAAGAGTCAGAATGAGGCCGGGGGTGTACGCAAGTGTAATGCGCAACCGGAAGACGAATGTCCGGCGTGTACAGAGTTCCCGCCATGTATATTCATGGCGGCGTTTTTTCATATTATTGTTCGCTGGTGCTTTACTATTTATTCCTGGACTAATTGTTACCATCATTGGTTTAGAGATGGAGGATGTGAAGGACCTTCCAGATGATAGCGTGTAAGATTATGCTTTTCGTACCAGTCTTGTTTCGTACATTTACTCTAACTGTTCTTTTTTGTTCTGCCATTTTTATCGCAGTCGTTGAAACCTTCACAAAAGAGTCTAGTGTTTTAACTACCCTGAGGAACAGGGTTTTTGAAAATATTGTGGAGAAAGGAAAAAATGCTGATAACCAGCATTTTACCCTTTTTTCTTCAACAATGTTTTCTACCCTTTCAAACATAAATCCTATTTTTAGAGCCAAAATGCATTTCTCCTCTGCCAGTCCAAGTCTGAAATGTTGCCGTCTAGTAAAGATGTAATGTCTTTGCAGAAATGTTCCTATTTTGCAAAATTTTATTTGAGCTGTGCTCTGGCAGAAGGGGGCTTAATGCATCTGCGAAAAGTATCGACCCAGATCAGCCTTCGCAGTCCGCGCAGGCTGACCTGGGCCGAAACTTTTCGGTATTGGTAAATTTTCTGTATGTTCAAGGCCCAGTCTACCTCATGATTAAGTCAGTTGTTTGAAAAAAAGTGGCTTCTGTTGATCGATATGTATGTGATGGCCTACTTGGTAGCATGCATCACGGAGATGCATTAAGCCCCCTTTTGCGAAAGCACGGCTTATTTATAAGACCCGGTAATAGTTTGACAATCAGAATACGGCAATACGTTGGTTAAGATCATTACACTCAAATCCGTTCTAGCCATCTGTACTTTTGGAGAAACTGTTGATTTTTTCAAAATTCAAGCTGTCACAATAAAAGAAAACCATTTCTGTTAACCAACAACTTGTTTTCCATTGGATAGCTGTTTAAGACAGGTTTTATTGTATATACGGATCAGTAAAAAATACTCGAGGTTTTACATGTGCGTCTAACGGATCACTTCGTACTTTGATATTTAATGCATGCCCAAGGACCGTTCTACCTCCAGATTCAGTCAAATGTCAGACTGAATGGATTTTATGGATCTCTTATTATGTGATGTCTTGCTTGGTATAATGCATCACGAAGATGCATTGCAGCCCTTTTGTTATTGCCCCACTCTCAATAGGATTAAACGAAGCAAATTTTTTATTTTGGACACCACACTCTGACCGCCATTATGTACAAAAAGACGATATTTTTTCTATCTGATATTGATAATTTTGTACAGCAGTAAATTTATGTCTTTTGTATATGTGGTAAGATAAGACAGAATATGAATTTAAATATATGAGCCATGCTCTGGCAAAAGGGGGCTTAATGCATCTCTGTGATGCATGCTACCAAGCAAGTCATCACAGTATTATATATCCCTAAAATCTGTTCTGTATAACAACCTACCGAATAATGAGGTACACTGGTCCTTCGACATACAGAAAATTGACCAATAGCGAAAAGTTTCCACCCAGGTCAGCCTGCGCGGACTGCGCAGGCTGACCTGAGTCGATACTTTTCGCAAATGCATTAAGCCCCCTTTTCACAGAGCACGGCTCATATAATAATTTCTTATTTACCCCTTAGGCTGCTAAGCCAACTCACTGACCCTTTGCGGATAGTGTAGATCAAGGCCAGCCTCCATACAACGTGCAGTCTGATCTTTGATCTACACTGTCCGATAATGACCTCTTGTCCACCAAAAAATACCTTTGACATAGCAAAAATTGGGTCTGTACTATCGGCCCCCAAAAAATTCATTCCACTTATTTAGCAGCGTAAGGGTTAACCCTTAAGCTGTTAAGTGCGACTCACTGACCTTTCGCGGACAGCGTAGATCAAGATCAGACTGCACAGAACGTGCAGTCTGATCCTGGATCTACACTGTCCGATATGGAGATATTATTCCTCAAAACATACCTTAGAAATAGCAAAATTTGGGTCTTTGTTATCGGCCCCCAAAAAATTCATTCCACTTTTTTGGCAGGATAAGGGTTAAACCTTGAGCTGTTAAGGGCGACTCACTGACCTTTTGCAGACAGCATAGATCAAGATCAGACTGCACAGAAATTATTTAGCAGGATAAGGGTTAATATATTCTTCATGTTAGATCTTTAAGGATACAGCACCCTAACTGGATTCGTGTAACATCGCCTTTCATCGTACGGATTCGGCTAAGACTCGGGTAATCCGTAATCGATGCAGGGAACAAGCATCTATCGGCCGATCGATTACGTACTACTCGAGTCTGATTCGGCTAAGACTCGGATAATCTGTAAGTAATCGATGCGGGGAACCAGCATCTATCGGCCGATCGATTACGTATTACCCGAGTCTTAGCCAAATCCGTACGTTTTTCAGTTGATGAAAGGCGGTGTTACAGGAATCTGCATCAGGGTGCCCTATCTTTAATTTCATAATCTTCATTTTGTTGCAAGACTTTATGGTTTCTGTCTTACATTACTAGTTCTGTTGCTGGAGGATGAAAAGCTTTTTTACCCGGTCTTCTTTTCAGAGATGACACCACCTATGATTACATAGATACTGACTATGGTCATATTTATCATCACCGGTTTGTATACTTTGACAAACCCATTTGCCCCCACATCACAGTCGTACCTACTGTTACCAATTTTGGTGTTCTATTACATGTGTCTACATTGTTATTCTATGAGACGATTGAGACAAAAATAATTTAACTCATTGTTCAAGTAAATCTAACATGACTCACTGTTCATTAAAATCTAACAAAGACTACAACAATGTAGGTTCATCACACTAACAGTCATTTGAGATTGACAGAGGTCGTTGCAATAAATTTTCATGACGGTGTGACCCTGCTGAGAGCCATCTCGATGAAACTTCTGCACGAGGTAGATGCTCAGGTTTCGCCATTTTCATGTAAATGGTCATAGTCGCTAAAATCGAAAAGAATTAAACTTTGATAACTCTATGAAAGTCCGGTAGACAAATTGCTACATAAAGATTACAACTTTTCTTCTGTCTTTAAAGAGACATCTTTACAGCCAGAGAGTAAACAAACGCTGTTAAAACTTGACGGTGTTATAATCTAGTCAGCTGTGTAAACGTAGAAAAAAAATCAATATAAGGTGTATGGGGTAAAGAAACTATTGGGATTTGTCTTCGATTTAAACCGGAAACTGTGGTTGTTATGTCTATAGCTAGCCGCAATAGATTGAAATACGTTTTCTATCTGACGTAATCTGTGCAACCTTGCAACCACCAGAGGCAATATTTGGCATGAAGATACAAGAGTGATTATATTTTCATAAAATAAGGAAAAAAAAACGGTTAAAAACTTGATGAAAACGAGTAGTAAAGATGTCTCTTTAAGTCTACGGTCAATGTCAATGAAACTGGACAGTAAAATGGAATCTGTAATAACAAGTTTAGAAGTATATGAGCTAGCTTTATGAAAAGAGCGCATTGAAATGATGGATCGATAACTAGATTATAAATATATGACTTTTTTGTCCACTTTTCGTACTTAATAGCGTAATGTCAAAGGCAGTTCACTGACACCAACAAGCTGACAATAAGCATATGGTGCACTCTGAAACATTTCTATACTCAGGGCTAAGGACATATTACTAAAAATGAACACCAACACTATGCACTGGTAGAGAACTTGCATATTATCAGGCCAGAATCCAGGGCCCATTTTCACATACCATTTTTAAGAATGTTTTTTTTTTTTAAAATATTCTCCAGACTTTTCTATACTTGAAACTAACACCACTTCTGATTGGCTATACCATTTGGTTTAGCCAATCAGAAGTTGTGTTGCTTTCGAATTCAGAAAATCTTGGAGAATAAGACTGAGAATCTCATTAAGAATGGTTGCTGAATACGTGCCCAGCTTTCATAACAGTATTACTACAAATGTATATTAAGTCTAAAGCGACTTGAAAGGTATTCTTCTTGAAAAAAATAGCCCCGAATTGTCGTTTTGTTTCCCATGATTATGTCTAACACTACACCTCTGCCCTAGTCCAGACTTTAAAGATGCTTGCTTCTCTGCCCATGCATCAACCTACCATTTTCGAATCTTGTTTTAGTCGTAATTTGCCGGTAAATACGATTCCGCCATGGCCAGTGGAGGCAAAAATTGACAATATTGCACAACGCACCCATTTCAAGAAAATGTAGTCATACTTTCTGCAGTGTGGTCACTTTTATTGTCGTAGTTACACAGTATTTTTGTGGAAATATATTCCATAAAGTCCTAAACAGGCAACTTGGCAGAGATTTCGATTAGGTTATAAACATTTACAATTAAAAAACAAATGCCCAAAATTTCGAAAACTTGCAACTGCATATATTTTAGAAAAACGTAATTATAAAGTGTGCACGTGTTCATTAGATATTTGTTTTACTATACCTGAGTACATGTTCCGTAAAGATTTAACATTATTAGTAATTCGACTCGTGTTTTTTTGACAACTAAGTATTGAAACAAGCTAGTTGAGTATATCATAGCTCTAGATCAAAACAAGAACAGGGAGGCATTTGACTAATTTTTTTTCATCGAGCGTTTTTGGGTGAATAAACATGGTTATAAGAATCATATTTTTTTTTTTTCGCTTGCAAATAACCTTTTATATTAAAAACTAAGGATTTTAATTTCAATCCAGCACAGTGACAAGCTTTAAACAGCATGCTACCCATTTACACCGGATCGACTCCCTAAGCCTTTCAGTGGCTTTTTACAGTAAAT
The DNA here is from genome assembly GCA_946811185.2 of Hippopus hippopus. Classification (NCBI taxonomy): domain Eukaryota; kingdom Metazoa; phylum Mollusca; class Bivalvia; order Cardiida; family Cardiidae; genus Hippopus; species Hippopus hippopus. The sequence continues at coordinate 70,881,973 of OX328096.1, forward strand.
GCAATATATGCAGGCCGTGATTGCTACCCTATCAGAGTTTCTTCGAACACTTTACGTACCCTTCCTGTGTCCAGTCGTGCGTGCATATATATCCGTTCCCCATAGCCCCCTCCCTCACCCACCGTGCATGCGTAAAGTCAAACGTCCATGGGATTCCTTTGTTTTGTTTCTTTGTGTTGTCATTCAGGCAAAGTCGAATTGGTCGGCAAAGCTTGACTTTTCATATTTGAGCTACGAGCTACTAGTATATGTACCCGGAAACAACACTTGAACAATGCTCTGGCTAAAGTAGGCTTAATGCATGATACCAAGCAAGTTATCACATAATTATGGATCCGAAACATCCATTTTGTCTAACAACCGACTGAATCGTGAGGGGGATCGGTTCTTTGACATGCAGAAAATCATAAAATTGACCTATAGGAAAATGTTTCGGCCCAGGTCGGCCTTTGCGGATCACGCAGGCTGACCTGGGTCGATACTTTTTGCAGATACATTAAGTCCCTTTTCACAGAGCATGGCGCCCGCCCGGGTAGCTCAGTGGCTAGCGTATATGATTCGTGACCTGGTGGTTGCAAGTTCGATACCCGGGTGAGGCACTCTTTCTTTTCGGCGAATTTTCGCCCCTCACCTCTGATGCATATGAGAAAAGTAGTCAGTGACCTGAAAAGAAAGTTGTTTCAGTACTAGTGTGAAAAAGCCAGGAAACACATGCGTAGAAGCACTGACCGTCGTGATATGACCTAGACCGTTAAAACAGCGTAATACTCCAATACAGTGAATCAGAACAAGGCTCTTTAGTTTTGAAATCTAAAGGGGCTATCTGTCTGGTAGATCAAGAGGGATCGAAAAGTATCTCGGCAGCTTCCGTCTTTTAATGACGTTTGCGACAGTTTTTATTTTCACGCTTCGTGTAACTATCACGCTCACCTTTTACTCGAAAAACGGTGAGCACCTAACACAATTGATCTTGCCACACTTGTCAATGTCTGCAGAATGGATAAACCAAGAACTTAAACGGATCGTTTCATGTCAGCAAAATGAAGAAAAAAGTATTTGAATTAAGCTAAATAATCATATGCGAGGCAAGAATCCAAAGTTACGCTTTCAAAAGATCGGACTGAAAGTCAAAGTGAATCACCTAACTACGTCACCTAACAACGTAAAATATGGATACAGATGCTACTACGAGCGCTCTATCTGGCAAGATAGCTCTATCGTCGAGCTAAAACATCCTTTCAGATGCGGATGCTTTCAGTTTGGTCTAGTCCAAAATTATGTCACTTGGTAAAGACTTGCAGAAAACGAGGGGCTGTACATAACTCTTTCTGCTTTACCAGGTTGTCCCTTAGCTTGATGAATCTGCAGCCGACAACATTAGAAAACATTGATGTCAAAAGGAGAAATTGCTCCTAACGATTGACTCTCCTTTTCGCACAATGATTTCTGACCCATCAAAGAACTGTGATACATGAATACCAGGTTCTGGTTTAGCGTCTGCAACGCGTCAAATTTAGGAGAGTCTAAAATTAGTCGTTTGGAAATGGGTTAAATGCTAACATCAGCATTATATTTATATGCTAAAAATTGGTTTATTATGACCAACAAACTTGATTCTTATAAATATTGTTGTATTATTGAAAAAATTGAGATAATTTACTTCATATAATGTCTTTGTCTTTGACAAACCCTACATTTACTCATTAGTTAGCGCCCCACTCTCAAAATTAAAATGTATTTTCTTACTAGGCTGGTGACCTATTTGTTTTAAGCCTGATTCTTTTAGTTTAGTACCTGAATATTATTTATAGAAAAAATAAGAAAAATCTGAATGTTAGAACATTTAAAAAAATAACTTTGAAAAATACTCTTTGGTTTTTTGTTTTTTCCAAAATAAAGGTGTTTTAGCCATAAGTTAAGGTTTTTTTTTTTTTAAATATTGATACTCAGTATACTCTAAATTATTTTTTTTCATTAAATTTAATGTTTCATCAATACAGTGACATAAAATCTGCTTATAATTGTTGTCATTTAAAAAAAAATATACACAGACTTAGTTTTCATAGGTGAAATTTCACCCTGAACTGCCACAATGCAGGGTGTACTAAGAGAAATATTCATAGAATTTTCCCAAAGCTGGTGACCCCCTCTTTTTATCTCCTATTTCTGTAGATCAGATTATAAACTATCACCAAACAAAGTTTCATGAAATTCTGAATGTTTTGAAAAAATGGTGAAACTGTAGCGATCGTCTTTAATATGAAAGTTGGGGGCCGTAGACTCACTAACTCATCGGTAAACATCGTGTAACATCGACGTTTTCGTGAAGGCTATTCGGCCAACCTCGGTAGCTTTCGTTTTTAATATGAAAATTGGGGGCCGTAGACCTTAAGTATCTTTTCGTTTCAATTAAGTGTGTTTCGGTTACAGATTAGCATCAACTGGCGGACGGTGTTGATCAAAGATCAGACTGCACGTTTTTTGCAGTCTGATCTTGATCTACGCCGTCCACAAAAGCTATTCAATGCAACATTGGCAGTGAAAGAATTAAATGGACCATTTTTCATGAATAGACCTACAGTTCTCTTTTGTTATAATATTATAAAGTTTAAAACGTTCTTTAAACTACTTATGAATTCACCGACTTATTTATCTCATTTCCTCCATTTGGATATTTTGTGGAGAACTGGTAAAGAAACTCCAGGAAAGCTTGGATGGGTGCTCTGGCCGCCGCGATATAACTGAAAATAATGTTAAAAACGGCGTCAAACACCATATGTAATCAATCAACAATCAATCCTCTACTTGGTATCTTTAGGCCTATTGTTAGCAATAGCGATAAATGTTATTACAAGCGAAATGATACAAAAAAACTGTTTAAAGCTCTCTAGATAGACTTTGATATTGTGTAAGACCTTTAGTGGAGTAGAAAACAATATGGAAAAGGAAAAAAATGAGGTTTACCTTACTGAATTTTCATACTAGATTTGATACAATATGCTTGATGCTGATCGAGTTATAATGGGACTAAGACATTTACCGAAGTATTTCTTCACACATAAATCACATATAAATGAAGTTGAAAGAAATAATTACTGAATCCAGACGTGTCTTTGTCGATTCCGCTTCCTTCACTTAACCCTTTACCAGAATACATAATTTTAGCCTTGTCCAAATTGAAAACATTTACAGACGACAGTTTCAATGTGGCTCAAATGACGCAATTTTTTTCTTTGATAGGGTAGAAAACTTTGTGGGAAAAGGAGAAAATGTTGGCTACCAGCATTTTCTCCTTTTCCCACAATGTTTTCAAAAGGCTTTTTCCTCATGGTCGTTAAAAGTCGTCATTGTGTGGTAAAGGGTTCAAGTGGTCCAACTTCGAAACGACACGGGCAGGCAAGGCGCAATACTTTCCTTCATTACATTACTGCCGTTCAATAAACTTGGATTGGCGCATGTAACAAAATACCCATCAGTATTTTAGTATTTGAAGCCATGGTCACATTTATTCGTAGTTCATTTCAAACGTAGTCTGCCGTAGTGCTACTACGGTCAACTATGTTGAAGTACGTTCAAAATAGGTTCAAACTTGGCAATATAGAAAGTCTAATTAGGTTGAACTACATGTAAGTACGGTTAACTACATTCAACTGCGTGCAAAGTGGCTAGGGTTAACTAGGGTATTACTACGTCAAACTACGATTTATTACGTTAAACTACTTATAAACTACGTCCTTAGTACGCACAACTACGGTAAATGAAGGTCAACTGCGTTAAGCTACGGTAAAACGTTGTAATTGTGCCTGCTCAGTACGGGTAAGCTGCAGTCATTGTATTTTAACCACTGTCACACTTTACGTAGTTAACCGTAATGAGGAATTACCGTAGTTGGCCGTAGTTGAACGTATTAAACACACGACGGTTAAGTAGGGTCAATTACGGTTAACTACGGTCAACTACGTTCAAACTACGGTCACAGTAGGGTCAGAATATCGTAGTAACAAATTTTTGGACATGTTCAAAAATTATGCGCTTACTACGGGCAAACCGTATGTTTAAACTACGTTCATTACTACGTTGAACTACGGCTTTCTACGTGTAACTACGATCAACTAAGTTTAATACGGTCAACTACGGCCATCTACGGTCATTCCCCACTACGGTTAACTACGTAAGGTGTGACCACGGTATGATACACGATCTATACATTTCATAAATGAGTCGTGGCCTATAAGAAGGTGGTTTAATGAAACTGCGAATGGTATCAACTCATTTCAGCTTGCACAAGTTGCGCAGGATCGAAATTTTTTCTTCTTTTTGCTGTAGGGATATCTTTCTGCATATCAACGGGCCATTTTATCTCAAGATTCAGCCATTTTTTTTCAATATAGAAAGGATTCATACTCGTCTTATGCGATTACATGTACTTGCATGGTGTGATTCATAATCCACTGCTTTATATGGCTTGCAACACGCGAAAAAGGGCATTCGGACATTTGCGTAAAGTGTCGTCTCGGATCAGCCTGCGCAGTCCTCGCAGGCTAATCCGAGACGGCACCTTACGACTACATTAGATTTTGCGCTACAGTAGACTTGCGCAAAACAGAAAATTACATAAAAACGGAAAGTGAGTAGTACAGGCCTGGTCAGACGTCCAAAGAGACTTCCCTGAGAGCCCTACGTTGCCTACCCTACAGAGAGTTTTTCCCCAGTTTGCCTACCCTGAAAGAATTTGCATTTTTTAAACACCCCATTCTGCCTACCCTGAGGGGAATTTATCTGCAAATAAAGGCTAAGTGCCAGACAAAATGCCACATTTTCGACGGCACTATAAGGATCTGCCAGGTCTGATCACTGAGTTGGACTTAGTTTTTTTCACCCATATGCTATTAGGATTGGTTTATTGTTTACTTCTATCCACTACTTAGCCTTTAAGTGGTTTCTCTCTAAAAGCCTGATCACTGAGTTGAACTTAGGTTTTTTTCATCCTGTGAATGATTTCTTCTCTCTAAATGCCTGACCATTGAGTTGGACTTAGTTTTTTTCTGCATCTATGAATGATTTTTCTTTCTAAAAGCCTGAGTACTGAGTTGGACTTAGACTTTTTCTGCATCTATGAATGATTTTTTCTCTCTAAAAGACTAAGTACTGAGTTGGACTTAGACTTTTTCTGAGATTTTTTTACTCTCTGGAGTGTAACTCTTTGGAGTGTAACTCTTCTAAAAGAAAGAAGTTTGACAATTTAAAGAAATGACAATTTTAAAGAAAGATAGAACTTTCGTGGTAGATGGTTAGTCCTGAAAAGGACTGTTGGGTTAGCTCTGAAAAGAGCTGTGACAATTTGATGAAATGACAACTTGAAGATAGAACTTTCGTCTGACAACTTGAAGATAGAAGTTTCGTCTGACATCTTGAAGATAGATCTTTCGTGGTAGATGATTAGTCGTGAAAAGGACTGCTGGGTTAGCTCTGAAAAGAGCTGTGACAATTTGAAGAAATGACAACTTGAAGTTAGAACTTTCGTCTGACAGCTTGAAGATAGAACTTTCGTCTGGCATCTTGAAGATAGATCTTTCGTGGTAGATGATTAGTCCTGAAAAGGACTGTTGGGTTAGCTCTGAAAAGAGCTGTGACAATTTGAAGAAATGTCAACTTGAAGATAGAACTTTCGTCTGACAGCTTGAAGATAGAACTTTCGTCTGGCATCTTGAAGACAGATCTTTCGTGGTAGATGGTTAGTCCTGAAAAGGACTGTTGGGTTAGCTCTGAAAAGAGCTGTGACAATTTGAAGAAATGACAACTTGAAGATAGAACTTTCGTCTGACAACTTGAAGATAGAACTTTCGTCTGACAATTTGAAGAAATGACAATTTGAAGAAAAGATAGAACTTACGTCTGACAATTTGAAGAAAGGTAGATCTTTCGTGGTAGATGGTTAGCCCTGAAAAGGGCTGTTGGGTGTCCCTAAAAGGGACCTGGTTTGGAGGTTGTGTTTTTAAGCACAACCTCCAACCTTTCTGCAGGCTGGGCAGCTACTCGCTGCCCGCCTCTTTAGCCTTTTTAGCTGCTGTTCGTCCAAATCGAACTCCAACGAGAACGGTGGCTCGTTGTCACTATCCCAACACTCAGTCTGGGGTACGACAAACTCCTTCTTCTTTTTTTCTTTCGCTGACAGCTGGGCAAGCTCCCAGAAATCCATATCCCTCAATGCGCACTCCATTTTGGCTGTAAGTCGAAGAGATGAATGATGTGCGGGAAATAACGCTGGGTTTTATAGCTTTTCAGACGGATTGAACTAGTTGACCTATGACGTCATATTTTTATTTCTAATGGTAAATGTTTTATTGTTGACCAATCTATAGTTTTGTTACATTTTCTTGTTCGGGTTTAGGAAAAACTAAGTTTGACTATCCTATGACTTTTTTGATTATGAGTCTTCTGACAAAATGGAAAGAAAGATGTTTATTTAAGATAGCTAACCCTGAAAAGGGTTGCTTTTTTGTGCAGAATACACTTTTTATCCTCCCCTCTTTCTTTCGATTGATTCCATTTTATCTAGCATTTGCATCAGATGCTCAATTTCATGCCTGATATATCTGAAGCGTTCTCTTTCTTCTAACCAGAAGTGTAATGAGAGGAAAAATGTCAATCCAAACATTGTGGGATACTGACTCAGGTTTTACGAAAAGTTAATGGTGAATGAGAAAAAATTAATCAAGTGTTTAGTGTTTTATATGTGCAATGGATCACTTTTTAGTTTTTTCAGCCTATGAATGATTTTTTCTCTAAAAGCTTGAGTACTGAGTTGGACATAGTTTTTTCATCCTATGAATGATTTCTCTTTCTAAATGTCTGAACACTGTGTTGAACTTAGTTTTTTCTGCATCTATGGATGATTTCTCTTTCTAAAAGCCTGACCATTGAGTTGGACTTAGTTTTTTACCCATATGCTATTAAGATTGCTTTATTGTTTACTTCTATCCACTACTTAGTCTTTAAGTGGTTTCTCTTTCTAAATGTCTGACCATTGAGTTGGACTTAGACTTTTTTCATTCTATGAATGAATTCTCTTTTAATTGCCTAATCATTGAGTTGAACTTAGACTTTTTTACACTATGAATGATTTTTCTAAAAGACTGAGTACTGAGTTGGACTTAGTCTTTTTCTGCAATTATGAATGATTTCTCTAAATGCCTAACCATTGAGTTGAACTTAGTTTTTTCTGCATCTATGGATGATTTTCTCTTTCTAAAAGGAATTTGTCCCTATATCAGTGAGTTGGACTTAGCTTTTTTCATTCTATGAATGAATTCTCTTTTCTATTTGCCTAATCATTGAGTTGAACTTAGACTTTTTTACCCTATGAATGATTTTTCTAAAAGACTGAGTACTGAGTTGGACTTAGTCTTTTTCTGCAATTATGGATGATTTCTCTTTTCTATTTGCCTAATCAGTGAGTTGAACTTAGACTTTTTTCTGCATTTATGAATGATTTCTCTAAAAGACTGAGCGCTGGGTTGGACTTAGTCTTTTTCTGAGTTTTTTACTCTTTGGGGTGTAACTCTCTAGAGTGTAACTCTTTTAGAGTGTAACTCTTCTAAAAGAAAGAAGTTTGACAATTTGAAGAAATGACAATTTTGAAGAAAGATAGATCTTTCGTGGTAGATGGATAGCCCTGAAAAGGACTGTTGGGTTAGCTCTGAAAAGAGCTGTGACAATTTGAAGAAAGATAGAACTTTCGTGGTAGATGGTTAGTCCTGAAAAGGACTGTTGGGTTAGCTCTGAAAAGAACTGTTGGGTTAGTCCTGAAAAGGACTGTTTTGGAAGCTGTGTTTTTTCTCTACCGACAGCTTTTCTTTGGCTTTTTCGGGATCTTGAAATCAACGTATTTATCAATGTTTTTCCCGTATTTGCCCTGGCCGGTCATTATTGGTGTAGTTGTCTTTTGATCAGCTCTCTGTTTCTTGTGGAGATGGCTATCGTCTTCCTCAGATTTCCGTTTTGTTGTTTTTCTTGGTTGTTTTCCCTCTGTCTTTGGCTTTTTTCGGGATCTTGAAATCAACGTGATTATCAATGTTTTTCCCGTATTTGCCCTTGCCTGTCAATATTGGTGTAGTTGGTTTTTGATCAACTCGCTGTTTCTTGTGGAGATGACTAGCATCTTCCTCAGATTTCCGTTTTGTTGTTTTTCTTGGTTGTTTTTCCTCTGGTTGTTTTTTCTTTGGTTGATTTTTCTTCACAACACTTACGATAGAGTCCACTAACTTGTGAAGATTGGTTTTATCAACGTCAAACTCCACAGGGATCTTCACAGGAGCTGTTGAAATGCACTGATCCTGTTGGCGTAGTACCTCGATATTTCTACTGAGCTGATCAGTACTTGCGCTTAAAGTTTTAATTTCCTCCAAATGTCTGTTTAAAGTCTCCAGTTGATCTATGATCCGATTCATCATGCTATCTTGTTTCAAATTTAGCTGCTTTACCTCTTCATAAATGTTGTCCAGCACCGTCGATGGAATGATGATTGTCGAATTTAACACCGGTGACGGATTGATGATTGTCGAATTTATAACTGATGAAAGAACGTCTCCATTGTTTTCCACTGGTGGAAAATCGTCCAAGTTGATTTCATCTAAGTTGTGCTTCATATTGAAACTGCTTCCGAATATTGATACTGCTTTTGAAGTGATCGTTAGCTGAGAATCAAAGAAATGGTGATTGTATGAAAATAACGCTGAGTTTTATACGTTTACAGAGGATTGAAAATTTAAGAGTGCGGACCTGACGGAAAACACCAGGATTGTACTGTGTGACACCGAATTAGGAGTGGTGAAAAAACACCAATATAACTATCGATTTAATTGGGCAATGTTAATGAAACGCCGACGCGGGAAAAACATAGGAGAAAATGACGTCATGGGTCAACTAGTTCAATCCTCCTGTAAAGCTATAAAATCCGTCAATCTTTTTACATAAAAACATATTTGTTCCAGAATGGTTCGAATTCTTGTGTGCCCTCACTGCGCAAGCAGATGCCTGATAGAGTGTGGGAAATGTTTTGCCACACTTGAGTATCTTGGACAGAAGCATAACTGCTCAGATCCAGATGAAGGATTTTACGATAATGATGAAGGTTCGACGATTTGCTGTGAACACTGTGGGTGTGAAATCATCCCTGTGGATCGGTCGGAGGAATCGTAGAGCTGGATGTCAATGTGAGATCCTTCAAAAAAGCCCTTTTCAGGGCTAACCATCTACACGAAAGATCTTTCTTTCTTCAAAATTGTCAAAAGTAAAAAGACTTACAGTCACAACTAGAAAAAAGTTAAAAGTAAGTAGTAATTATTTTATATTTTTTATTTTCAAAAAGAACTTATGTACAATGAAAAAAAATCAAATCATGAACTGTAAAGACAAAAAAATGAATGAACTGTAAAGACAAAAAATGAATGAAAAAATCAAGTCAGTCTTTTTTAAGTTCAATATTGTGTTGAAATCTTTTTTCACTCAGTATGTTTTCATTTTTTTTCTTCGGAATGTCAGATTCACATTTGGTTTTACGTTTTCTTTTCCTTTCGTTGTTTTTTAATACCATATCTGGACAGATTTTATCCTTGTGTTTTGTTACTCGTTTTTTCTTCTTTTCGTTGTTTTGCTGTTTTTCCTCTCCGTACGAACAACCCGGTTCTGCAGAAAATTCGTTGTTTTTTAGATCCAAAGTTTGTTGTTTTCTTAGATTATCATTGGTAGATATTTTTTTCTCTACCTGTTCTGTTATTTTACAGATTTCTGAATCGTTGATATCCATCGTGTCGGACTGCATGTCTATGGTCTGAGTTTCAACCGATGATGATGATGTAGCTTGTGGTGAACTTTTTTTCCATGTATTTTCGTTGCGGAATGAATTTAGTGTCCCGACGAATTTCATATGTTGGAGGGCGACAACATTGTAAAACGATGGTAAAATTTCAATGTCATGACTGTATGGATTCACGTAGACAAAAACAATTGTTCCCGTCTGATTTTCTTTTTCTGGACATTCTTTGACCCAATGTCCTGTTTCGTTGCATGTAAAACAAATATTTGTTCTCTCACCATCCACCCCATATCGTTTGTCGACCGTCGCTTGATCAAAAACTCTGTATCTGGTAGTACGGTAAACATCTTTTTCTTCTAAATGTTGGTGGGATAAAAATGATCCCACGTACTTTCCGATATGTTGAACATGATACTTTGATGGAATATTGCTGATCTCGTAATCGTGGGTGTATGGATTAACATACAGATGCATCCTCTTTCTAAGTGGTGATGTATTTTGCAGCTTGAACTCGCACATATTCTTTTATCAACTGTACTGTCTGAGATTGAGCAGGAGAATGATTAGATTTTCACAACTGTCGTCTCTATTTATACACTGTTGCAATGGAGAGGTTATATAAATTGTTAGTTTTTTCTCACTTCCTGCATTATTGTCTTCTCACTCAGAGCTAAAACGATGGGTAAAAGAAAAAGAATAATAACCTATTCAGACAGCGAAAGTGACGATGAGGTATTTCCACCAACAAAAAAGAAAAAACCTAGACCGTTGAAAGAAGAAAGTGACAGTGACGATGAGATATTTCCACCAACAAAAAAGAAAGAAGAAATTGACACTGACGATGAAAGTATCAACTCTAGCTTAGACATGAAAAGTCTATATGATTTAACAGAAAGGGGTAATAAGAAGTCAAGAAAATTTAAAACAGAATCACATGTGCTGATGCTGAGTTTAAAGAAATTTAAAGAATTAATACCTCAGAGACTACTTGGATTATTTGACGATGTTACCCATGAAATTATTCGAAAGTTAAATGCTAACCCGACGGATATGATTAGAATTACCATCAATCATCCTTCATTGGATATGGGGATCCATATCCCCTTTTTAACCACAGATCAGTTGCAAGGTGAAACTATGTTAAATGAAATTGAACGAGTTTTACAATCGAATACAGATTTCGTCTTGAACGATGGATTCATGACATTTGATATTACACATACAATACCTCCAAGTGATAGCGGAAAATATAGATCATCATCTGAATTAGATTCAAGGTTTTTTGCTCAGAAGAAAAAATCCATTATTCAAATTGACAATCATGACCAACTATGTTTTGCAAGAGCCATTGTTGTGGGAATTTGCTACAGTGAACGTGAAAACACCAGAGCATGGAATAGAAAATGGCGCCGTATTCGTTGTTCAAAATCCCCTCTTCAAAAGACTGAAGCTGAGAAATTGTTGAATGAAGCTGGAGTTTCACCAACACAACCTGTAGGAATTGATGAATACAAAAAAATTCAAGCATTCTTGTATGAAAAAGACTATGTCATTAAAGTTCATCAACAGCATTCAAAAGTGGAAAAAATATTTGAACATCCAAAAGTGAAAACCAATAGTAAGATCATACATTTGTACTTTCATCAAAACCATTATGACTACATCAAATCTATCAAAGGTTTTTTTTGTTGTGTATATTATTGTGAGTTCTGTGATGTGGGTTACTCTATCCGTGAAAGTCATGCTTGTTCAAATATCTGCAAAGGTTGTTGGCGCGAAGATTGTTGGCGCAAAGGAAAATGTCCATCAGAAATTAAAGAATATGTTTGCAGTGATTGCAATAGACGATTTTTTAGCGCTGAATGCTTTGAAAATCACAGAATTGTTCAAGGTAAAGAAAAGAAATCCATTTGTGAATTAGTAAAACTCTGTTCGAAATGTGGTGCACAATATCTTGTCAGAAAGAAAAATCATGTTTGCAATGGAAAGAAAAAGTGCCATATCTGTAAGAGAATTGTTAACTTTTCTCATCGATGCTATATTCAGCCTTACCAAAGTAAGTTGAGCCATGGCAGCGATGTCGAGACGAGTTCTTCTGTAGTTAAAAAACCACAGTTTATTTTCTTTGATTTTGAATGCAAGCAAGACACAGGGGTACACATCCCGAATTATTGTATTGCCCACAGAGCATGTGATGAATGTATCGATAAATCACTTGATTTTCATTGTTCTACATGCAGTGAATTTGAAGAGGGTAGGGAAGTTATTTTTCAAGGTGAAGAAACTTTGAGTCAATTTTGCAACTGGCTCTTTTCAAAACATCATAAAGGAGTCACGGCTATTGCCCATAATTTCAAAGGTTATGATGGTCAGTTCATTCTTGGCTATATTGTCAAAGTTGGGTTAAAACTTCCAAAATTGATCATGAATGGAAACAATATTATGAAGTTAGAACTGAATGGTGTACGTCTGATCGATTCTTTCAATTTCATGAGCTTTGGTTTGGCAAAATTTCCAGCCACATTTGGTCTGCAAGAAATGAAAAAAGGTTACTTTCCTCACTGGGCAAATACAGATAAATTTTGGAGTTACATTGGACCTTACTTGGATATATCTTATTACAAACCCGACTCAATGTCTGAAGAGGCTAGGTCAAAATTCATAGTTTGGTATAATGACAAAGTTCAAAAGGGTGAGGAATTCAATTTTCAGAAGGAAATGGAATTGTACTGTAGGTCAGATGTTGATATCCTCAGACGAGGATGTGCTGAATTCAGAAAGCTGTTTATCGAACAGGGTGGTATTTGGCCATTTTTAGAGGCGATTACCATTGCAGATGCCTGTAACAAGGTCTAGCGAAGCAAATATTTGCCAGAAAATCAAATAGCTATCATTTCAGGTAAAGACTCATCCAGACGTCGCTTTTCTATGAAAGCGATACGGTGGATTCAAAGCGTAGCTCTGGAAAAAGGTATTAATATTCGGCATGCAAAAAATGGTGGAGAAGTTCAAATCGGGAGATATAGTGTAGATGGTTTTCACCGTCAATCAAACACTGTTTATGAATTTCTTGGGGATTTGTATCATGGTTGTCCTGTATGCTATACAGATCGAAAACAGATCAATCCTATTAATGGGAAATCCATGTCTGAATTGTACGAACGTACTTTTGAACGTATAGCAGCTATCGAAAAAATGGGTTATAATGTAGTGTACATTTGGGATCACGATTTCGATGCTAAGATGAAGGATAAAGAGTACAAAAAACTCATTGAAAAGTTATATCCACATTCGGACCCTATCGATCCGAGGGATGGTTTGTCTGGGGGAAGATGTAATGCAATAAAAATTGGTTATGATGTTGATGAAAAAACCAAAAATGAAATCAAGTACATCGATATCTGTTCTCTATACCCTTATGTTTGTAAACACAAATCCTATCCTGTAGGTCAGCCAGAAATTTTGTCTACTGAGTATATTGACATGAACAATATTCGACAATATGAGGGGTTAATCAAATGCAAAGTTTTGGCTCCAACTGATTTGTTTCACCCCGTTCTCCCAGTTCACTGTAACAACAAAATGATGTTTCCACTCTGTATGAAATGTGCAGAAGAAAGTTCAAGCGTTTGTAGGCATGGTAAAGAAGAGAGGGCTTTGGTCGGAACTTGGGTTACTTTTGAATTATTCAAGGCTCTTGACTGTGGTTATCGATTATTGCAAGTGTATGAAATTTGGCATTTCAATTCTGTATCAGATCAGTTCTTTAAACATTATGTGGACAATTTCTTGAAAATTAAGCAAGAAGCCAGTGGTTATCCAGAATGGTGTCAATCAGACTCAGAAAAAGATCAGTTCGTTTGTGAATATGAGAAGGCGGAAGATATTCGTCTTGATCCAAGTTGTATTCAAAGAAATCCTGGGAGAAGATCATTTGCTAAGATTATGTTGAACTGCCTTTGGGGAAAATTAGCTCAGCGTGAAAAAACGACCCAGACGGAATACATCAGTGATCCGTCTAAATATTTTGAATTAGTCACCAATCCCAATTTCATTGTAAAGCATGTAGAAATCTTTGACGAGGACTGTTCATTCATCTTGGTTAACTATGAATCAAAGTTGGAACATATTGACACCCACGCTACAGCCAATGTGGTAGTAGGGTCTTACGTAACAGCTTATGCAAGGTTGGAATTGTACAGTGTTCTTGAAAAGTTAAAAGATAGAGTTCTGTATTTTGATACAGATAGTTGTATGTACATTCACGATCCTGAATTATGGAATCCTCCTATTATTAACAGTCGGTTAGGAAAATGGACTGATGAAGAGCCTGCTTGTAAAATTACTCAATTCAGAGGGCTTGGGCCTAAGAATTATGCTTACAAAATGAAAACAAAAGATGGAGAAGAGATAAGCAAATGTAAAGTAAAGGGAATTACTCTGGATTACAATACAAAACAGGTGGTGAATTTCGATACATATTCAAAATGCGCTTTGGATCGCACAATAGAAATCAAAATTCAGTATGATTGTAGAATTAAAAGACACAGAGATAGAACGATTACCAGTGAACCACAAACAAAAACGTTTCGCTCTATATACACCAAGAGAGTTATTGTAAATGGTACTGATACTGTACCCTATGGTTATAAAAGTTTGAAAAAATAATTCTATATCACATTGTTGTGTAGCAATCAGTCAAAGTAAGTCAGGAAAAATATTAGCCGTGGGTCAAAAAATAACAATCATGTTACCGTTACCAATAGAACTACGTGAAAAAATTTATGGAGAATTTGTTCGACAGCATACGCTTGATGAACGAACACAGCTTAACATTAAATTTTTCTGTGTGAAAATTTGGATCAAAAAATGTTTAAATGGGTTACAAAAGGAGAAAAGTCCTACAAAGTGTATGGCATAATCAACTTTATTGCGATGATGGTGGACGATTCGGGTTTTGATCTCGATCTCAAGACTCATTTAGCAGATAGCTGCTTGAAAGACAATGTTATTAGTAAACTGTTTCGATCCACAAGTCGATGGACATTTTTAATCATAGGAACAACAGAAGAAAGTTTTCTTAACGTTCTGAAAACGAAATCAGTTCTATTTGACTTTTACTTACGCTACAAAAAAGGATCTGTTCATTCCTACGGAGAAACAATGGAAACCATGTCAGGGTATATTCTATTTGATAGAGATGTTACAGAAGAAGTAGTGAATTCAGCTCTTTCAACAAAAGACGCTTATAGACATGTTGCTCCATTCATAGGACTACGAGATTTCGACGATATGGACAGTGAGTATGCAATGTTTTTGGGGTATGATCAATTGCATAAAGACATTACTGAATATGAAGACAAATGTGAAACTCGTGGTATTTGCGAATTTGCATTGTAAAAAATTAATTGCGAATAATTCATTGTAAATAATTCATTGTGAAAAAATATTTCAGTGTGATTTTTTTCATTGTGAATAATTCATTGTAAAAAATATTTCAGTGTGATTTTTTTTCATTGTGAATAATTCATTGTGAAAAAATATTTCAGTGTGATTTTTTTCATTGTTAAGAAAATGTTTTTTATGCTGTATTGTAAAAAATATTTCAGTGTGAATTTTTTCATTGTTAAGAAAATGTTTTTTATGCTGTATTGTAAAAAAAATGTTTCCTTGTTAATTTTTTCATTGTCAAGAAATTTTTTCATTGTCAAGAAAATTTTTATGATGCATTGCAAAAAAATGTTTCATTGTTTAGTTCTGTTCAGTAAATAAAAGTTTAATAAATAAAAGTTCAAAAAACAATAGAGCTCTTCATTCTGTTTTTTTCCCAAGACTTGCTCTGTCTACATTTTTTTGCTATATTAGCATGAAACGTAGCATGGGAAAAAAAGTATGTGCTTTCCGCCAGGTTCGTGCTCTTTAAAAATTTTCAATCCTCTGTAAACGTATAAAGCCCAGCGATATTTTCATACAATCACCATTTCTTTGACTCTCAGCTAACGATCACTTCGAAAGCAGTATCAATATTCGGAAGCAAAATCAATATGGAGGAGATAAATCATCAACTACGTGAGGCTCTCCAAGAATATCTAAATGCAGGTCGACAGTTATTACAACTAAACACTCATTTCGTAGGAGAGGAGGAACAAAACCAACTACAACGTATAACACAGCCATACAAAGATCTCGGCGAAAGATTAGTTCAACTATTTTTAAAGACAACACCGGATATCATTTTGGTTGATATCGAATTTGGGAGAAAGATTACTTTCGATAATGGGACAATGGTGATCAGAAAAAGAGTTGAAGCATGCCCCATTTGCCAAGCGAATTTCGGGTGTTGTCATTAGAAGTGGAAAAAAAACAACGTGAGACGAAAAAAACACAGCCTCTAAAACAAAACAGCCCTTTTCAGGGCTACCCATCTACCACGAAAGTTCTATCTTTTTTCAAATTGTCAAAACTCAAAAGATTTACAATCAAAAAAGTCATAGAATAGTCAAACTCTAGTTTTTTCTATCCCCTAACAAGAAAAAATGTAACAAAACCACGGGTTGGTCAACAATAAATCATTTAGTATTAGAAATAAAACGGTAATTCTGATTGGTTAACATTAATTTGGAGCCAAAACAGCATGAAACGCCGACGCGGGAAAAACATAGGAGAAAATGATGTCATAGGTCAACTAGTTCGATCCGTCTGAAAAGCTATAAATCTCTGCGATATATTTTTCATACATTTCATTTTCACAATGGCTTCAAGACCCTCACTCACCAGACGCTTCACCTGGATGGATGCCGAGCGACAGTTAATAAGAGCAAGGAGGCAGATCGATTTGCTTAAACAACGCTTAGCCGAAGTAAGAAAGCGTCACGAGAGAGCTCAGCTTGCTAATAACAGGGTGTTCTGTTATAACCTTCGGATGAAGGAAATGATCATTGAAGGCACACTTGAAATGTATTTTCAGTATGCTAATACAAAAAGTGAGCAGTTAGACCGTCTTTTCCGCGAGCAAATCGCCGCTGAAAGGGCTGAGTCAGACAGTGAATGGTCTGATACTGAATAAACATTTCAAAAATTAGTCCTTCTCTAAAAACAGCCCTTTTCAGGGCTAACCATCTACCACGAAAGATCTTTCTTTTCAAATTGTCATTTCTTCAAATTGTCAAACTTCTTTCTTTTTAGAAGAGTTACACTCCAAAGAGTTACACTCCAGAGAGTTACACTTCGAAGAGTTAAAAAACTCAGAAAAGACTAAGCCCAACTCAGTACTCAGTCTTTTAGAAAGAGAAATCATTATAGATGCAGAAAAAAGTCTTAGTTCAACTCAATGGTCAGACATTTAGAGAAAAAATCATTCATAGGTGAAGAAAGTCTAAGTCCAACTCAATGGTCAGGCTTTTAGAAAGAGAAATCATCCATAGATGCAGAAAAAACTAAGTTCAACACAGTGTTCAGACATTTAGAAAGAGAAATCATTCATAGGATGAAAAACTATGTCCAACTCAGTACTCAAGCTTTTAGAGAAAAAATCATTCATAGGCTGAAAAAACTAAAAAGTGATCCATTGCACATATAAAACACTAAACTCTTGATTAATTTTTTCTCATTCACCAGCAACTTTTTGTAAAACCTGAGTCAGTATCCCACAATGTTTGGATTGACATTTTTTCCTCTCATTACACTTCTGGTTAGAAGAAAGAGAACGCTTCAGATATATCAGGCATGAAATTGAGCATCTGATGCAAATACTAGATAAAATGGAATCAATCGAAAGAAAGAGGGGAGGATAAAAAGTGTATTCTGCACAAAAAAGCAACCCTTTTCAGGGTTAGCTATCTTAAATAAACATCTTTCTTTCCATTTTGTCAGAAGACTCATAATCAAAAAAGTCATAGGATAGTCAAACTTAGTTTTTTCTAAACCCGAACAAGAAAATGTAACAAAACTATAGATTGGTCAACAATAAAACATTTACCATTAGAAATAAAACGCTGCTTCCGATTGGATAACATTAATTTGGAGCCAAAACAGCATGAAACGCCGACGCGGGAAAAACATAGGAGAAAATGACGTCATAGGTCAACTAGTTCAATCCGTCTGAAAAGCTATAAAACCCAGCGTTATTTCCCGCACATCATTCATCTCTTCGACTTACAGCCAAAATGGAGTGCGCATTGAGGGATATGGATTTCTGGGAGCTTGCCCAGCTGTCAGCGAAAGAAAAAAAGAAGGAGTTTGTCGTACCCCAGACTGAGTGTTGGGATAGTGACAACGAGCCACCGTTCTCGTTGGAGTTCGATTTGGACGAACAGCAGCTAAAAAGGCTAAAGAGGCGGGCAGCGAGTAGCTGCCCAGCCTGCAGAAAGGTTGGAGGCTGTGCTTAAAAACAACCTCCAAACCAGGTCCCTTTTAGGGACACCCAACAGCCCTTTTCAGGGCTAACCATCTACCACGAAAGATCTACCTTTCTTCAAATTGTCAGACGTAAGTTCTATCTTTTCTTCAAATTGTCATTTCTTCAAATTGTCAGACGAAAGTTCTATCTTCAAGTTGTCAGACGAAAGTTCTATCTTCAAGTTGTCATTTCTTCAAATTGTCACAGCTCTTTTCAGAGCTAACCCAACAGTCCTTTTCAGGACTAACCATCTACCACGAAAGATCTATCTTCAAGATGCCAGACGAAAGTTCTATCTTCAAGCTGTCAGACGAAAGTTCTATCTTCAAGTTGACATTTCTTCAAATTGTCACAGCTCTTTTCAGAGCTAACCCAACAGTCCTTTTCAGGACTAATCATCTACCACGAAAGATCTATCTTCAAGATGCCAGACGAAAGTTCTATCTTCAAGCTGTCAGACGAAAGTTCTATCTTCAAGTTGTCATTTCTTCAAATTGTCACAGCTCTTTTCAGAGCTAACCCAGCAGTCCTTTTCACGACTAATCATCTACCACGAAAGATCTATCTTCAAGATGTCAGACGAAACTTCTATCTTCAAGTTGTCAGACGAAAGTTCTATCTTCAAGTTGTCATTTCATCAAATTGTCACAGCTCTTTTCAGAGCTAACCCAACAGTCCTTTTCAGGACTAACCATCTACCACGAAAGTTCTATCTTTCTTTAAAATTGTCATTTCTTTTAATTGTCAAACTTCTTTCTTTCAGAAGAGTTACACTCCAAAGAGTAAAAAAATCTCAGAAAAAGTCTAAGTCCAACTCAGTACTCAGTCTTTTAGAGAGAAAAAATCATTCATAGATGCAGAAAAAGTCTAAGTCCAACTCAGTACTCAGGCTTTTAGAAAGAAAAATCATTCATAGATGCAGAAAAAAACTAAGTCCAACTCAATGGTCAGGCATTTAGAGAGAAAAAATCATTCATAGGATGAAAAAAAGCTAAGTTCAACTCAGTGATCAGGCTTTTAGAGAGAAACCACTTAAAGGCTAAGTAGTGGATAGAAGTAAACAATAAACCAATCCTAATAGCATATGGGTGAAAAAAACTAAGTCCAACTCAGTGATCAGACCTGGCAGATCCTTATAGTGCCGTCGAAAATGTGGCATTTTGTCTGGCACTTAGCCTTTATTTGCAGATAAATTCCCCTCAGGGTAGGCAGAATGGGGTGTTTAAAAAAATGCAAATTCTTTCAGGGTAGGCAAACTGGGGACAAACTCTCTGTAGGGTAGGCAACGTAGGGCTCTCAGGGAAGTCTCTTTGGACGTCTGACCAGGCATGTCAGACGTCAAAAGAGACTCCCTATACTACTAAAGTGTCGTTTCGGATTAGCCTGCGCGGACTGGGCAGGCTGATCCGAGACGACACTTTACGCAAATGTCCGAATGCCCCTTTTCGCGTGTTGAAGGCCGAATTTATTATAATCAAGCCATGCTCTGGTAAAAGGCGGTGCAATACATCTCTGTGATGCATGATACCAAACGGGTCATCACATTATCATGGATCCATAAAATCCATTTTGTCGAACAACCGACTGAATCATGAGGTAGACTGGTCTTTTGATAGGCAGAAAATTGACCGAAAGCACAAAGTTTCGGTCCAGGTCAGCCTGCGCGGACTCCGCGCTGACCTGGGTCGATAAGTTTTACAGATGCATTAAGCCCTCTTTTCACAGAACACGGATCATATATATTTCTGCAGCATCGTGATTACATTGGAATCTAAGAAATGGTTTTAACTTACTGTCAGACAAAAACGACCTTTCACGCTCTTTCTATTGACACCTTCTGTAAGCATTGTTGAAATGCAGCAACTATGTTCCAGATATAACTCTTTTTGTTTCTACAATTCATTCGATAGAATAAGAAAAAAAAAAGATTTTATTTCCCTTTGCTTTACATACTTGCTCATATTCTTAGTGTGTCTTGTGATATTTAAATCGTGCCTGTACGATAAAGTGTAAAAATGAAGATTAATAGTAAAAAATACGGAATACCGTTAAGGCCATCGCCTATGATTCTGTTGATTTTAAACTCGATGCTCGATAGTATCATGATGATAACGCGAAATCACGATACTACGATGGTGATAACGCGATATTACTATGATGATAGTGCGATATATTATCGTGTTTTCATCATCGTACTATCGCTTTTTCGTCATCGTACTATCGCGTTATCACCATCGTACTATCGCGTTATCATCATCGTACTATCGCGTTATCATAATCGCACTATCGCGTTATCATCATCCTACTATCGCGATATCGTCATCGTACTATCGCGTTATCACCATCAAGCATCGCGTTTAAAACCAACAAATTCATATAGACGATGGCCCTAACAGTATTCTATCATCATCGTATTATCGCGTTATCACCCTAGTACTATGGCGTTATCATCATCGTACTATCCCGTTATCGTCATCATACTATCGCGTTATCACCATCGTTCTATCGAGCATCGCGTTTAAAATCAACATATTCATAGGCGATAGCCCTAACGGTATTCAATCATCATCATACTAACGCGTTATCATCAAAGTACTATCGCGTTATCACCATCGTACTATCGCGTTATCATCATCGTACTTTCGCGTTATCGTCATCGCTTTATTGAGTTATCACCATCGTACTATCGAGCATCCCGTTTAAAATCAACAAATTCATAGGCGATGGCCCTAAGGGTGTTTCATAAAAAAGGATAAATTAAGACGCGTGATACTAGCAAGTCATTAATAGATTTTCTTTCACTTAAAAGACATTTCAGCCGAGGGCAGGCCAGCACCAAGAAACACAACAGAGAACCATTATCAGATACAGTTACTCGTTGGGTTTTCTTAAACCCTTTACCGCACAATGTTGATTTTTAACGACTCAGGGAAAGAAGCCTTTTGAAAACAATGTGCGAAAAGGGATAAATGCTGGTAACCAGCATTTTCATTTTTTCCCACAATGTTTACTACGCTATCAATTAGTTATTCCACCATATGAGTCACATTGCAATTATCGTCTGCAAATGCTCACAATTCCGATTTTTAACGACCATGGGAAAGAAGCCTTTTGAAAACATTGTGTCAAAAGGAGAAAATGCTGGTAACCAGCATTTTCTCCTTTTGTCCCAATGTTGTCTACGCTATCAAAGAAATATTTCACCATTTAAGCCAAAACGAAATTGTCGTCTGCAAATGCTCACAATTCCGATTTTTAACGACCATGGGAAAGAAGCCTTTTGAAAACATTGTGCGAAAAGGTGCGAAAAGGAGAAAATGCTGGTAACCAGCATTTTCTCCTTTTCCCACAATGTTTTCTACACTATCCAAGAAATATTCCACCATATGAGCCAAACTGAAATTGTCGTCTGCAACTGCTCTCATTTTGGACAAAGCTAAAATTTTGTCGTCTGGTAAAGGGTTAAATCATACACCTTTTCTCAACATACAGTTTTGGTCTTTTCCCTTTGTAGATTTGTTTCCCCTTGTTAGTTACAATGGGCTTGACCTATACTGTGGAGTGGAATATTAAGATTTATCTCATGCTGTCTGGTAGGTTATCGAGAAATATCGGTGAATTATTTTTCGATATTTCATGGTTACGACCAGTAAAAATACCGATTTTTACATTCTAACTTTTCAATTGAAGAGGGGAACAGTTGTTCCCGGGCACTAGCTACCTAGGTAAAATGCATGTGCCTCACAACCAGATGGAATTATGACGTAATTTACCTTACATTTCTCGTGCTTGACGTAATATTGTAATGCGTTGCTATGCGGAATGGGTACGCCACGGGGAATAACCGAAAAGAACTGTATTGGATTTTGATTAGTTCCTCCCCCCCCCCCCCCCAGAAAGGCTTAAAAGCATGAAATAAATAGTATATTTGACTTTTTCGGTGAAAGATCGAAATTTATTACATCTCGTAAACATCATCGGTAATATTTTTACACGTGCCTGAGCCACTCGTGAAACTATTACCGATGATGTTTACTCGATGAAATAAATTTAGATCTTTCACCGTAAAAAAACAAATATCCTCGATTTATTTCATGCTTTCCGGTAGGTTATCGAGAAATATCGGTGAAATATTTTTCGATATTTCATGGTAACGACCGGTAAAAATACCGATTTTTATATTTCAACTCTTTAATTGAAGGCGGAAACAGTTGTTCCCGCGCACTAGTTACCTAGGTAAAATGCGCGTGCCTCACAACCAGATGGAATTATGACGTAATTTACCTTACATTTCTCGCACTTGACGTAATATTGTAATGCGTTGCTATGCGGAGGGGATACGCCACGGGGAATAACCGAAAAGAACTGTACCGGATTTTGATCAAGTTCCCCCCAGAAAGGGTTAAAAGCATGAAATAAATAGAATATTTGTTTTTTTTTTTCGGTTAAAGACCGAAATTTTTTTTATCTCGTGAACATCATCGGTAATATTTTCACGAGTGGCGCAGTAATATTTTCACTCGTGGCTGCGCCACTCGTGAAAATATTACTGATGATGTTCACGAGATGAAATAAATTTCGATCTTTCACCGTAAAAAACAAATATCCTCTGTATCTCGCTTTTTACCACTACCGTAAATGAAGTCCTACACGTGTACACAGTCCCAACACCAGAAGAAATTCCGCGTCAGATTGATGTATGAAAGTTCTATTCCTTGAATAAGTAATATAATTAACAGTTACCGCGCGGTCCGCTCAGTAGAACCACTTCCACTATCTTTGATTTAGTTAACTCCACTATACATGTACATGTGGTGTCCGTCGTCGTAAGGTAGAGCATCGGCCTCGTAACCAAAAGGTCCCGAGTTCGTTACCCGGGAGCGGGTATCAACATTCGGCGCGAGTACTGGTATAGTTTCCAGGAAGCAGAATCGAGAGATATTAGTATAAGTTGTAAGAACTAGTTTCTCAATCGATGTAAAATAAATATGTTTAAAGCCCCTGTAAAGCCAAAAATAGGTAATTTTCACTGTTTATAACTCGAAAATATATTGGATAACCCATCACAACACACATATATAAGATCGGAAAAAACTCGAACGTGTCAGTTACTGCATTGGTTGCCATAATACACGTAAGTGAAAATGCATGGAGAAGCCCGTCGATTTCACGGACGCCAATGATCGAGACAACCTTCGTTATCGTTCGTGTATATTCGAACTAGGTCTTCGAGAACGTCACGTGATAACATTGCATCTCATTAGTGCTATGACGTAGTAGACAGGACTATTGTTTACAATTCCAACATTATGTCATCGGAGAGTAAGATTGCTCATTCTGAACCTGTTTTCTTATTTAGATGTAGTAAACTCTTCCTGTATTGATAATAAATGAATAAGAAGTGATCAGCCTGTGTCGTTGTTTCTGTTTACGATGTCGATAAACTTACGTTTTTCAAGCCTAGAATGGGGACAAAACGATCAATTGAATGAAGGGTTTGTTTCGACGCTTTGAATGATCACGTGGTGTTTACGTCACTAACACGTCCCCGCGGACATTTACGACGAAAAGTCGGCTAATCGTCGGCGATCATCGATGTAAACAAACAGATAATGCGGCATGGTAGGATCTGTTCTAGTTTCAAAATTCTTTTTTCTGCCACTGACTGGAACTTTTGCGAACTGCACCTTTACATATCGTGAAAGTCATAATAATCGCCATATTTTTACATGGTAAGAATGAAATTTACTTTTATTTTATAAACAGGTTGTTTATTCAGTTGGACGCTACTGAGACTTTAAACTAAACTACCGGTAAACTAAATATACATGTACATGTATAAGATCTACATGTGATGGACACTTAATTCTTTAATGCACGATACTGTAGCCAGGGATCTTATATAAACAGGGATAGGCAACGCAACTGGAGTTAAGACCAATTATCGATTTTTCACTGACTTACCTGTACGGCGTCCAATAATCCGTTGTCGTTCCTTGCGAGTTATTATCTTCCTTTCAGATAATATAATTCCTTGCCGATTCCGACAATTTTTATATCCGCCAAAGAAGCGTTTAGTATGAAATGCGTTTCAATGCTTTTCTATTATTTTTTTTTCAGTTAAAGTGTTATTTTTTTTATCTGGAAAACTTAAAGTGTCGACTGATTGGGCGCTTCAGATATACAGGTCATGTTGTCAGTCTTGATTTCACACGAAGTGTAAATTGTGAATGGAGATCAAAACGGCCCGGTGCCAAAACGACCCATTACCGAAACAACCCTCTTTTTCGTAGTAACTTAAAATATTTTAATATTTCTGCAGTGGATATCTATTGCAAACAATTCGGGAAAAGCACACATCGCCTGTTGAAGGGTTAAGTCCGTCTAACGTTTCGGAAGTTGGCTGCTTTTGTCCACTCCCTGTATTTGACCTGATCACAAGTGGGATATAGATCTATCAAGTTGTGTATCTGTCATGACACATCTACTGTCAGTAGTGTCCTCTTCTGTTTATAGACAATACGCATCATTGAAATTAAATATTTATTTTCTGATTTTCTTCTCCAAATGTTTCAATTTGGTCAGGTCAAAAGCTTCTCATGTTATCAGGAGTGACAGACATTTAACTTGTATGTAGTACAATGTATTAGGCCGGTAAACACAGAGATCTGTTAATAGTTATATACCCATTTTTCAATAGCAAACTACACAAAGGGCATATAGAACCAGAAAATTGCCTTCACTGCCCATTAAATGGACCTTCCAGTACATTTTCAGTTCAGCTTGCAGCTACTCTTAAATCACTGTCTTTGACAGAAAAAAAGGAGAATTTCCTGCAAAATGGAAAGAATTAGTAAAGTTTCTGAAAAAGTAGGCTCGTGAAGTGTGAGGACCTGTCTGCAACTCTGTTCCTACTTTTATACATTGGAATCAATTACATACACCAGTAGCCTTCACAATTGCATCATTTCGAATTAACCTGTGTACCTTACAACCTTGTGTGTTTGATGACTTCGGAATATTTAAAGCTTTTTGAAAATATTGTGGGAAAAGAACAAAATGCTAGCCTAGCACATGTACCTGTTTTCAGCATTTTTATCCGCAATGTTCAATACCATGCAAAACAAATCCAATCGTTTGAATCTACTTTCAGTTGTCGTTTGCTAATACTTTCAATTGAGGATTCCAAAGGCCCCCAAAAAATTGTTCTTTGGTAAAAAATAGACAGTAGCATAATTATTAGAAAAAAAAAAGACAAATCTGCAATTATCCCTTTGCCACACAACCCCGAGTTCTGATGACCAAGAGAAAGAAGCCTTATGGAAACATTGCAGGAAAAGGAGAAAATGCTGGTTACCAACATTCTCTCCTTTTCCCCAAATGCTTTCAATTATATCATTGACAGATTCCATAATTTGAGTCGCATTTCAATTGTTGTCTGTAAATGCTCTCACTTTGTACAAGTCTACTTCTGTGTTGTTTCAAAAAGAGTTAACAGTGTGGCAAAGTAAAAGTTGCTTTTGACAAGCAATTTTTCCTTCTTTAATAATGGTTTTTTATTCTGTGTCAGAGGACTGAAGGTTATCTAATAACTTTGAAAGCTTTGATTTTGGACCAATTTGAAAACAGTATAAGTTGTGTAGGACTTTGTACAAATTTGACTTTTCGCTCCTCATGCAGTCGACAGCATTGGAAAACATTTGTAAAAGACCAGTTGCAGCCAGTGATCAATTCCTTTCAAAATGATTTCTGTGCTATTAAAAATATTATGTTTTTGCCTTTCCTTCAAATGTTTTTCATTTTTTAAATTTTCAAAAATTTCACACTGTACACAGAAAGTTTATGTTGAAATTGATATTTTAAAATTTCTCACTAAAAACATCAAGGCAGCCATGAATATTGAGCTACATGTGTGTTACAAAATTAAATGGTGCTAAAAAATGTGTTCCTTTAGCAAGTTTTAACTTAAAGCCTAATAAATTTGATTTTACATAAATCCCTGTAGAAATCTTTGGAAAACAGTATGACACAAGGACCAATCTTTTTAAGATAAAATGTAACATGCAAATGGTTGGTTGCTTCCGCAAATGCTTTTTTCATTGAATGTAGACTTTTATCTCCTAAAACTTTTTCACTGTGGCAAGTTGCAGTTAATGATGATGGTAAAAGTATTGTGTATATGAGATATTATTGGTATATTAAACTATCATTATAATCCTGCTGTATGTCATACAAACGCCCAAAATATACTTCTCTCTCTCAACAGAGATTTTCAAGTAGAAACATTCCCAACTCTAGTAATACATGGAATATGGATAGCTGCATTGTTTGCTGTGATACAATTGCAAAATGTTGAAAGCAATCAACCTTCAGGAACACTTTGCCAGACAACAAAATTTGAGACTTGAAGATTTGGAATTATTTGCAGACAAGAAATGAAATGTGTCACTTGTGTCTTTGCTGAGAAAATGAGAACATGCTTGCCAACATTTTCTTCTTTTCCCACAATGTTTTCAGATGCGTAAATATTTCCCATGGTAGTGAAAACTTAGGATTCAGGAATACTGGCATTTGTCACAGATTATTAGGTAACTCCTTACCACAAGTGGCTTATAAGACTGTAGATACTGAATGTACTGTGTTGTTTGAAGAAACCAAAAGTATGTCAAATTTAATACATGTACTTTTAGCGTTTTATGACAATAGTGTGAGTAGTGGGAAACCAACATCATGATTCTCAGAGAATTTTGCACAACACAGATACATACTTCTCTCCCTCAAAAAATACGTTGATGAGGAAAAGCAACACGTAGCTTGTGCAGACAGTTGTGCAAATTCAAAAAACAAATAGATAAATATAATGGCTGCTATGATACAACTAAAATGTTGTGAAACATTGCAAATTGAGCAAGGTTCCATCCTTAACTTTTTGCCAGATTACAAAATTTTGGGCATGTCTAATTTGAAAGCATTTGCAGATGGCAAATGAAATGCAACTGAAATGAGGAGACTTGTTTCTCCTGGGGAAATGAGAAAATGTGACATGTATTTACCGGTAGTTTCTTCTTTGTTCACAATGTTTTCGGAAGTATGGATATTCCCCAGGTTAGTGAAAACTTAGGATTCAGGAATACTAGCATTTGTCACAGATAATTAAGTAACTCCATACTTCTAGTGGCTTATTGAGCTATACATACTAAATATACTTTGGTGGTAGAAGAAGCTCACAGCTTTCATATTCAAATACATTAATTTCACTTTAGCATTTTTCTTGCAGGTTTGTACAGTTCACAGCTGATTTGGTCTTTAATATTCCAAGTTTTCAAGCCCGGCTTCAGTTTTATACTAGCACACTTTATGCAGAATTACAAAACCATCTTCAATGTCATTCTTCTGTTCACAGGATGCATCACAACAGTATGTTGACAGCTCTTGAAACCATGTTTTGAAGTGTTTGTGCTCTCACAATACATAACTGGACAAAAAAAATAGAACCAACTGAATTTCAAATTTCTCCTTTTTACAAAACGTAACATTTTAATTCTTCAGTTACGTTGCAAAATATGGTTTTATTTTCACATGGTTAGACTATAATGAGAATTTGTTCAGGATATGGCCAACTATCAGAGATCCAATCATTTTTGACTAATGTGTGGTACTGCGCTTCCACCTTTACTGAAATAACCCCTTTTTAGGCTGCCATCTTGCAATTAAGACCGAAAATAGCCAAGTTTTTGAGCCCACAGTTATCCAAACTTGGCATCGAAAATCACTAGATTTGATTTAAAAACAAAAAGAAATACTTACTGCTTATAAATATGTCAAAAGCTGAACAAATTTATTTCTAAAAATAAATTGAGAATGCTACAACTATCACTAGGGTCCCGCCAAATTCACCACATTGGTCCGCCATTTTGTGATGAAATACCGAAAATAGCCCAGTTTTGAGCCCATAATTATCTAACTTAGGAATCGAAAATCGGCACAAAATTGGCTTTAATACAAGGAGATGTACTCTATTTCGTGATTTTTACCAACATTTTGCTATTTGGACGCTACTTTATGTACTTAAAAAGTACTTTTGCACGTCACTAAATCCTCCTGCCGAACATGCTCTACGGGGCAAACATGATTAGGTCGTGATTTTTTAACGCCAAAATAAGCATATAAAACAAAATCTCCGAAAAAATTGATGTTACATATATTCTAAGCATGTAAATATTCGGAAACTTACCTGTTGAGAAGGACGTATGGGATAACCAAGCAAAACGTTGATTAAAACAGTGACTGTCGTATGCCGAAATTTAAGATGGCCGCCGTTTTTTCCTTTCCGGTCAATTCGAAAGAAGACAGTGAATAACCGGAAGTTATACCGCGTTTCCTATCCCTGTATATAAGATCCCTGCTGTAGCTTAATACTATTCCACAAATCGTTTTTTTTTTTCCAGACCTTTGAGTACTTTGATTATATTAGTCAACAAAAAACTCTAACAAGAAATTATTGCTTATATGGACAAATTCTTTAGAAAATGGTAAGAAATTATAAACAAATATCGGATGAATATTATACCGTCATATTTTAACCAATCAAATCAGGGGATAAAGATCGGTTTGTGTCAGGCATTAATTTGTCTTGACGGTCCAGTTATAATGGACACCGAGACCTCAATTAGGCCTTGTACACTACGGGCAATAAATCAGAGCGCAGTATATACAAAGAAACATTATAATATATAAGACAGAGTACTTATTTAACCTTTAGCCAGTTTAATTTAGAAAATGGACCCTCTCAGTCGGTAAATCAGAATACACAGAAGTCACATGGTGAAGGTCGTGTACCACAGTGCAGATACCAGAGTCAGCAGAGCTCAAGATAAGGGGGATTGATGGTTTTCTAAATCCATTACTTCTCTTTTAAACCTTATGTTGTGGGTACTCATTAATATCGTCTCGTTGAGACGATTCTAATGAGCACCCATAACATAGGGTTTGGTGGAGAAAAAATTTGTTTTTAATTTTAAAATCAAAATTACTCCGTCTATCTGGAGCTCTGAGTCAGGCTGCAGTATAGTCTTACCAGGATTTATACTTTCGGAGGTGTGCCAAAACTTGTATTCTGCATCCAGATGCATGTGACATACCTGATTTTGTGTGCCACATAATTGGCAAAAAGCAAACGATTTTCGAATCAAAATGCAGACAAATTTTATTCATACAATAATAAATTACGGGTGTTATTGTAAGTCCGATAATGTGTTGCAGTTGAATATGTCAAAGTTCCGGTGACAGGCATAAAAATGTATTCAAAAACTTAAACGAAAGTTGGCGATTGTGCAGGATCGTATTCAAATAAGAACGATGACGTCATATTCAAGGTACGTATTCACCAACCATTCTGAGGAACAATCTTAGTCTTCTTCTCCAAGATTTTTTAAAAATTGAAAGTTATACAAGTTCTGATTGGCTTTACAAAATGGTTTAGTCAATCAGAAGCTGTGTTACTTTCTATTTAAAATTCCAGCAAATTCTGGAGAATAAGACAGAGAATATTCTTAAGAACGATCGGTGAATGCGGACCCTGGTCTCAAAAAAGTAGACGGAGTTCAGTTCTGCAAAACGACCGTCTCCGTAAGTTAAACGCCATCATTACACTTTTTCAATTGGAAGTAATAACCCGGTTTGTTGACCTATTTAAAAAAAACCAACACGTTGTAGTGCATACCAGGTGATGTCCATTCTTGTTACGTTACTATCAGTAGAGGTCCAAAGTGTAGCCTAAAGGCCTCGGGCTCGAGCCTCACTGGAGCACTGTGTTTTTCGTGGAAGTGTCCTTGGGCAAGCCTATTACTGGTAAACCTAGGACTTACATGAATAATGTGAGCTGTTGCCGTGATATGACTGAAATGACACTCTCTTTTATTTTCGTTTTTTTTTTCTTTCTCGTATCACGTTCCGAAAAAAATCCCATGTGCCCTATCGAGGCAAAAAGTAATAAAATAACAAATGACTCGAAGCGACCCTTGACTCAAGCCATTACGGCCAACTGGTCATCTGGGAACGCAGAACGTGCTGGGCCATTCAACCATTTCTCGAGTACATAATTATTTTGCAAGATCAGAAAGAAATTGGATTTTGCACTAACTGTTATTGTTTCTGTTACTCTTGGGAAAATTCTGTAGCCTCGTTATATTGCTGACCTCGATCATCCCTGGAAATGGCTTGCAACGCGTGAAAAGGGGCATTCGGACATTTGCGTAAAGTGTCGTCTCGGATCAACCTGCGCAGTCTGTGCAGACTAATATGAGACAGCACATTACGACTACATTAGATTTTGTCCTTCAGTAGACATGCGCAGAGCAGAAAATTACATAAAAACGGAAAGTGACACTTTACGCAAATGTCCGAATGCCCCTTTTCGCGTGTTGCAGGCCATTCGTAGAATACCAAGTCAGGCTTGAAATGGTTTTATTATCGTTGTCTTTTTCTTTTTTTTTGCACGTCTGTCTGTCTGTCCGTCCGTCCGTCTCTGTGTCCGTATTTCTGTGTGTTTGTCTGCGGTAACATTGAACGGATTCACCTCTGTTAAGCATCGTTTGAAAGACAAGATGCAGGTTTACATGTCATGGACCATTATTAGGCTCAATAAATATTGCAGTCTAGATTCTTTAACCCATCCCCTGCGTAATGCGAACTCCCATGTCATTGGCAAAGACAGTGAGCACATCAGCTTGCAAATCTCAGCTTTCTGATCTTTGCCAGCTCTCTTTGATTCCAAATAGATTGTTAATATTTAACTTTACCAGACGAAAAAACTTTAGACTCCTCAGTACTGACAGCATTTGCAGACAACAAAATTCAAGGTGGCTAGAATGATGGTATTTGTCCTTGAAAAGGTTGAAAATATTGTGGGAAAAAGAGAAAATCTGGTCACCAGCATTTTCTCTTTTTCCCACGATGTTTTCAAAAGTCGTTATACCTCGTATAAGGTCGTTTAAACTCGGTTTTGTGTGCTGATTGTTCAAATGATAATGAGGTCCTAATAGTGATTGTAGAGGAAAAAAGGTTATGGCATATCACAAAACTAGAATTCTAACATGACACGTGAATTCGGCTCTATAAACACAGTGCAACGAAAGCGTGGTAAAATCTACGTTATTCTATGTAGAGTGACGTCATTCTATATAGAGAGACGTCATTCTGTATAAAGTAAGTAAGTTATTCAATGGAACATAATCTGCATCCGCGTTTTTACTTTAAGTATGGACTTGTTTTCCTTTGATTAAGAGTTGGTCATGTTAGAATCGAAATAATCTTCTTTCTATCGCGGTTTATCGTTCAATAAACCACGTTGTGAGTTATGAGGCACAATGAATAAACCACGCGGGCTATCGCCCTCGTGGATTATCTATTGTGCCTCATAACTCAATATATATAATCTTCTTTCTATCGTGAATAAACCACTCGGGCTATCGCCCTAGTGGATTATTTAGTGTGCCTCATAACTCACAACTGTGGTTTATTGAACGATAAACCACGATAGAAAGAAGGTTATAATAACTCACATCTGTGGTTTATTGAACGATAATTTCAACAATTTAGAAAATTTCTTGAAACTAAGACTACGGATGTTCTTAAGACCGGTAGATCTAGGTGATACGGACCCAGATCTTGCAAATTACTTTAAAAATATAAAACAGTAACACACTGAAAACATTACTTGCGGATCGATGGCAGTTGCGAGAGGCTGCATATTCATTTCATGTTTTGGCTAAAGGTAAGGTCAATAATAATAATAACAAGCAATTTCGTTGAAATAATATCCCCCGCCGAAAAAGACCTTTTCAAAAATTTACGCGACCGCGTCACTCAAAATCGCTCACAGTCGGCCATTTTGCATCGAATCAATAAAAAGAAAAAAAAGGATATCGGCGGAATAGTTTATTATACACATGTACAAAGTTTCACGACATTCCGTCCAATGGTATTGGAGATATTGTCCCAGACGGACAACGCTAAAACTATATCCCTCCGCCTTCGGCGGGGGATAATAATAATAAATCTACGGTAATTTCAATAAAATACAGGCTTTGCTTATGCTGTGTGGGTTACGCGTACAAAATTATTTAATGTACGTCCACTTAAAGCTTAAGGTTAAAGTTATTTACTTATCAAAGATAAAGATCACCGTTACTAATTACAAAAAGAAAGAATTAAACCGTTGCCAAACTTAGCTTTTCGAGTAGGTGAAGAACAAGATCAGACTGCACAGAACATGTACTCTGATCTTGGACCTTCACTTTCCAGTACTTTGCGAAATATTCCAGCAAAATTAGGCAGGATATTGCAATGGTTTGGCTTTTGTCAACTGTTTAAATATGTTCATTTTATTTGAGCCATGCTCTGTGGGAAGGGACTTAATGCAGCTTCAAAAAGTATCAAATCAGGTAAGCTTGCACAAACCGCGTAGGCTGACCTGGGTCGAAACAGTTTGCTTTTGTTCAATTTTCTGTATGTCTGCATTTTCTGCAGAGGACCGGTCCACCTCATTATTTAGCTGTTAGACAAAATGGCTTTTAAGGATCCATTGTCATGTGAATACTTGCTTGGAATAATGCATCACGAAAATGGCTCATCCATTTACTTGTGCGATGGTTACACGTATTTTGACAACAAATAACAGCGATATTCCTTTGATTTCAGGTTGTATAAAGTGATAGGCCCCGCTGCTCTTGCATTCGGAATAGCTTTGGTATGTTCAGCAGGTTTATATTATTGTTGTTGGGGATTCCAAAGTCCAGTCAGACGTCGTCACATTCACGTGAGTAACTTTTATACATATGACTACTGAATGAATGATAATAACGCAGATGCTCTTGTCTTTATTCCATGTAATCCAGTCGTACACGAACCCATTTGGTACATTGTTACAGGCTATAAACACGAGGTTCATGGACACAATGAGTTGTTTACCATCAGTACTGTTTATTATGTCATAATATGCCATGTTTTGTTATATTATATATGACATGTTATATCATATTTTATATATATATATATATATATATTTGGTAAGTTGTCGGGAAGTAATGGTGGACAATAAGGTTCGACAATTCATAGTTAAGACCAGTGAAATTTACCGTAAATATTTCCGTAACTCTTCAATTAAACAGGGAAACTGGTTCCCACGTGCCATTCTACCAGACGGAAATATGATGTAATTTACGTGCATTTACCTTACATTTCTCGAGCTTCACGTAATATTGTAATGGGTTTTTATGTGGAGGGTGGTACGCTACGGGGAATTACCGAAAATCACTGTATAGGATTCTAATGAAAGTTCCGACAAAAAAAGGAGTTAGAGGCATGAAATATAATAGAATATTTTTTCCCCGTGAAACATCGAAATTTATGTTATCGAGTGAACATCATCAGTAATAGTTTCACGAGTGGCTGCTAGCTGCGCCACTCGTGAAAATATTACCTTTGATGTTCGCTTGATGACATGAATTCTAATCTTTCGTCGAACAAAAAAATATCCTTGAAATCTCACGTTGCTTTATGTTATATGATATCAATATATATGATATTATATGATATTATATGATATTATACATCCCATGGGTAATGGGATGGAAGCAAAATGTCCTGTTTGCGGACATGTTTGTTGTTGAAATGAAAACTTCTGTTCTGTGATTTTTTTTTTCCAGTTTCCACATAGTATAGAAATGTTGATAAAAACATTACTTCAGGCAAAATATGTGATACAGGCGGATATGGTTTGAACAGAATATCATATTTGTGTTTAATTTTATTTTTCATTGTTTTTATTTAAATTTTCGTTCAAAAGCCACAAACAGAAATCGACGTGACTTTGTTTTTATCACTTTTAGAATGACTCGTTAGATAAAAGTAGTACAAAATAGTATAAAAATAGTAATAGTATAAAATTGACCTGGCAGGGGGGGAAGCTATGTTACAGTCCACTGCATTTTAGATTGAGGTAAAATAAGTAATTCGGATATCATCGTGAGTAGCCGTATAAAATGTAATGTAAAGATAAAGAACGTGAGAATTGAACAGCATTCTTAAGAAGTACCCTTTTTTCCACGATACTATCTGACGATAGAAGAGTATTAACTTAATTTGTCCATAAAGTAAAGGATCGATAAAGTACTATAATGATGCATGTGTTTAACAATTCCGAACTGGCTCAAACCCACTAAAGTGAAAAATAAACTGATTGACTTATGTCAAATGTTAACCTGTCTGATCCTTGATCTACCCTGCCCGTTCACGGAAACAATAATTCTAAAATTGTTGTATTATTTGTTCTAATACTGACTGGAAATTTCCATACCTCCCATCGAGTAATTTAGTGGGAATGTCCACATTATACTCATGTACTTCCCTTCCATATGTTTTATTACAATGATATGAAATACTCTCACATTCATGATCATCTACCATCTGAATTAACGTTTATTGAAATTATATCTATCCATCTGAAATAGTAGAGAAACATGAAAAGACTGTTAAAATTTATTCATCCATTTATTTTGTTTATGAATCAATCTAACAACTTTATGTCTTTATATCTAATTGTTTTCCACGTATGTATTGAATGGATTTGTATTGTATGACAATGAGCTGTATGCTTTATGTCGAAAATAAAATGCTATGCTATGCTATGTTAACCACCCTCTGCCAGGTCAATTCTTACAGCCTTAATAAAATCCTATATTTATCCCGTTTGCCAAACTCGTTCGGAATAAGAAACCAAAACGGATTGATATACCAGTGGAGATTTTATTACGAGTGTTCTCACCATTATGTCTGCTAAATAACTACCGCAGCAGCACGAAAATCAAATTATGTAAATGTTGTAATACATGCTTGTAGAATTGGATATACTTTTCTTTTTTTTTATTGCTTATACAAGTAAATGAAATGCATAAATTCTTTGCAATAAAGTAGATCTACAGTAGGTTCAAAGAATTCAATTCTTTACCGAACGATAAAATTTTGTACATGTCCAAATTGAAAACATTTGCGGACGACAATTAAAATGTGGCTGATAATTATTTTGTACTGTCGGCGATAATGCAAGATACGGGACGAAAAGTTTTGCCTGGTTATTTAACGTGTTGAGTGTGTAGCACTGTACCTAGATTTAAAGTCTCATTCGAAAGACGATCAGTAGTTTTTGTTGACGAGCCGTGTCTGTTCTGCTGTGAAACTGTGGAAAATGGTAAGCGTAAAATCGAAAGTATTTAGGTCTTGTGTCTGGTCTGTAAGTGTCTGTTTGTTTTATCCGGCGTTTATCGGTTAGGTTGGTTTCCCGGATGACAACCGAGCACCATCAGCCGACCAAAAGTAGGAGAGTATACATGTGTAATATATTTGTCTCCCTTCTTTCAGAAACACAAGAAAAGTACAGAACATAAGGAACAGCAGGATCCTTTACAGGTAATGTGCACCATTCTTTGTGTCAGTTATTTTCTTTTTATTTGTAGAATATTGTAAGTTTTGCGTAACTGGATGAATCGAGGACGATTTCAAGAAACTCTATAAAACAGAGAGAGAGAGAGAGAGAGAGAGGGAGAGGGAGGGGCTCCTAAGAAGTTCCTGTGTTTAAGTTTTTCATTAAACCCGTTTGCCAAATTGTTTCACTTTACTTCGGTTGCGGCACCATCCGCATTCGGTAACTTTTAGAATGCAAAAGTAAAATTTAGATCGAGAAATTCATATATGTAGCTTCTTTTCCACATGCGTTTGTCAACTGTCTGCGCTGTGACCTTCAGCTGCTTCTGTGGTATGTAGAACAAGATCAGACTGCCGTAGAAAAAAGTATGTTCTAATATTACATTGGAACAAATGATAGTTTGTGCGAACTTCTGTCTCGCTTCCTCCTGGAAAAAAGGCGTTTGAATTGCAGCAGTGGTGCTTTTCTCCAAATTCTAGGAGCATTCTAAGGGTAATATATATCCAAATATTTATTCTATTTATTTTACATCTACTTTAGCATGCACATTCTGGTTTTGTGCATGAAATGCTCGCTTTTTTTCTTTTGGTAGTTTCTTTGTTTTTCTTCAACTGTTAAACTCTTTACCTGAAGACAAAATTTCAGATTCGTCCACTCTGAAATCATTTGTAGACGACAAATCAAATTTTCTGTTCATTGATGATATTTGGATTTGAAAGTGTTAAAAAAATTTCAAATTTATCCTTTTCCGGTATAGCCCTCTTCATCAGGATAGTTAAATCACGAAATTGTTAGATAGGAAGTTAAACAACCTAAGAGCTCACAATCTGTAAAAAATGCAGTCTCTGTGTAAATGTGCTGGTATGTATGTGTATGAGACAGAATTTTTGTAGAAAAGGGAAGTTTTTAAGTCAGCTAGGTTCGAACTTTCCGGAACATTTGAGTCATTTTACCAGCCAATTGGTCATAAATTAAGTTAGAAATTTTGTTAATCGTGGTCAGTACTATCTTTCACTCTTCGGAAATATTTTATTTCTCTAAAACGAGGAAAAATTATTTCTCACTTTTAAGCATGTTTCACTACTGTTATGCATCGTGTTAAAATGTTTGAGTATTTCAATCTGTTATCCTTTAGTTTTCTTTCACATTGTTTTACAGCCTTATATATATCGGACGTGCACCTGCAAAAAGGTAAAAATAAACTTCTTCTTCAATTGCGTATTTTTAGATGTTTCTTCAAGTAGGCCTGAATAAAGTTACACAATATAATGCAAAATTGGTGTTGCTTAGCACCAGCCATTATTGCCAACAAAGGTGTTACCATTTCGAAAATTCTGATTACACCTTGGTAACCGAAATTTTAGCAGATGGAGAATCACCATCGATAACCGACGGGCACTGCGTTTCTTCTGCGACTTTCTTGGTGAATAATGTTTTATGTAATGTATGACAACTTGGTAACTGAGCTTGTTGCAGATAGAGAATCGCCCTCGGTAACCCAGATATGTGTCATTTCGTTTGTTTGATTCGTGATGAATGCAGTTTAGTATAAAATATCAGACCTCGACAAAAGAGATGGTAAGCCAGATGCATCACATTTGTTTACTACATCATAATTAACGAAGTTGTACATAATGTGTTCCATCTCGGTTGCCAAGTGTTGTTGAAGAAAGAGGATCACCTTGGTAATCCGGGCACCCCTCATTTCCTTAACTACAATTATGTCCAATGGAATTTACCGTGAAACATTACACTTGGTTTCAGAGCTTGTTGCAGGTAGAGAAGCATCCCCGGTAACCCAGATGCATTAACTTTCGTTCACAATATTTATGATAAATTGTGTTTAACGTACTGTATATGCACCTCGGTTAAAGAGCATGCTCCAAGTAGAGAATCAACGTCGGTAACCCAGGTTTACTGCATCTGGTTTCTACGCTCCTGATGTATGAAGTTTAACGAGATAAATCACACCTAGGTTACCGAACTTGTTGCAGAATGAGATTCGCATTTGAAGTTTAATAAATTCATGATGAATAAGGTTTACGTAGCACATCATCATGGTTGCAGTAAGAGATACACTCTCAATAACTCAGGTCCACTACTTTTGTCTACTGCATTTGACGAATGACATTCACGTAACACACCTTGTTTACCGAGCTTTGTGCAAACAAAGAATCACTCTCGATAACTCATCTGCGCTGATGTTCATTTTCTATATTCATGATGATTTGAGTAAACACAACACACACAAGTTGCCGTTTGTTACTGAGCATACTGAAAATAGAGAATCGCTCTCGATAACTTAGGTGTACCACGTTCTTTTACTGCATTCATGATCAATGACATTCACGTAACACACCTTGGTTACCAAGCATGTTGCAGAGAGAGAATCTCTCTTGAAAACCCAGGTAAACCACTTTCGTTAACTGTATTCATGATAAATTAAGTTTTCGATAACCCAGGTACACTGCTTTAGTTTACAACATTCATAATAATCCAATTCAACATTCAATTAAGTTCACCGAACACCTTGGCTACCATGCATGTAGCAAATAGAGAATCGCTCTCGATAACCCAGGTGCACCGCTGTCATTTACTGCATTCCTGGTAAATTAAGTTAACGTAACACACGTAAGTGCACTGCTTCTGTTTACAACATTCATGATAAGCTTACGTAAAACACGTTGGTAACCGAGCATGTTGCGGATAGAGAATATCTACAAAAAACGCAGGTACACTTCTTTCGTTGATGAATTAAGTTCTCGGTAACCCAGGTGCACTGCTTTCGTTTTCAACATTCGTGATAAATAAAGCTCACGTAAGACACGTAGGTTACCGAGCAGGTTGCAGATAGAGAGCCTCTCTTGATAACCCAGGTACACTTCTTTCGTTTTCTACATTCATGAGCAGTAAAGGTCACGTTCGTTACTGAGCTTGTTGCAAGTAGGGTATCACTCTCGAAAACCCAGGTACACCGTTGTCGGTAACTGCATGTATGATAAATGACGCTCGTACAATACACCTTGGTTACCGAGGCAGTTGTAGAGAGAGAATTTCTCTCGATAACCCAGGTAGATCACTTTCGTTTGTAAACTGCACTCATGATGAATGACATTCATGTAACACACGTTGTTTACCGAGCCTGTTGCAGATATAATATCAACGCCTCCCTTCAATCTCTATAAAATGAGCTTTTTGGCTCACAGCCTTCTGACACAAATGCAGCAGCGAACTTTGGAAACACCCTTTTAATATATGGAAATGGATACTTAATATGAAGTAAGATTAAACGTGTGCGATAAGTTTAAAAACATTGCCACCAAAACAGAAATTGCTCGTCATGAAGAATTTCTCCTTTTGGCACACTGTTTTCAAAAGTAGTCAGCTGTGGGACGAAAAATGGTCTGCAGGTAATAAAGTTTTTAGGATAATTATTTGTTTTGAACAGTTTAAAAATTCCGAACTGTTCGAAAATGGGTAGATAACTCTGCACATTGAAGAATACGGAAGTGTTTTTCTCGTTTCTAAACTCTTACCAAGTCACAAAATTTGAGACTTAACCAAAAAGAAAGCAATAGCAGACGACAAATTAAATGTAGCTCAAATAAAGATTTCTGTTTTGATGAGGTAGAATACATGCTGATTACCAACATTTTCTCCTTTTTTCACAATGTTTTCAAAAGGCTTCTGCCTCAGGGTCGTTAAACTCTTGATTGTGTGGTCAAAGGTTAGAGAGCTTACCATTCTCACTTTTTTCCAAACAATTCGAAAAAAAAAACAAGAATTAATCTGGTGAATGTTTATTTCAGCATCCAAACTCAGTTCCGTCTATTTCGAGCCAAAGTCAAGTGACAGCTAACGCCAGTAGACGTTCCAAAGAGAGCCCATCCTGTACCACGAAGTTTAGCGAAGAGTTGGATCGCATCAATAGCAGTCCTACGTCACCGGATATCAGGTCTTGTCGTCACGGGCAACACTATCCAAATCATCACGTGCACCCGACGTCTCCGAAGCCTCACCATGGCGACGGGGTGTCTCACAGATGCAGTTCGAGGCATCGGAGTTGTTCACAGTCACCCCATACTCGTCACAAGCACTCTCACCATTCATATAATCACCATTCCCAATCTGACATTGACAATCAAGTGCCCTTTGTAAATACTAATGCACCTTTGGCGCAAGGGGAATCCGGGTAAGCTTGAACTCTTTTTCAATCAAATGAAAAAATCGTTTTTTTTTTGTAAATTTTTACCAGAAAATGAAAATTTAAACTTGTCCAGAAAGAACAGAAAACTCTTTCATTCGTTCACCGCAAAAATATTGAACTCGGTCGCTTATAAAGACTCGAAATACTATCCAATAAAACTCATTAAGATATTCTCTGGTTTCGCCTATGGCGCTGAAAGGCTTAAGATATTATGTTGCCTTATTGCACAACCATTTGAAATTAGTCATTCTTAATTCTAGCCATCCGATTGGGTGAAATATTCTGCTTAGGCAAGCAAATAGCTGGTCCTGGAACTTAGCGTTAGATTTGATTCATGAACACCGGTCCCTGAAAAATGAATGCTAATAGCATGTTGCGTAACTCTTTCAGCTTCCACACTACGCCAAGGCTAAATATCGTAAGAGTTATCTATCCTGTGTTAAATTACCGAAGAGCCGTTGAATTATTTTGTTTATATGATGTTAAACGCAGATTACAACATTGTTTCAGTTCTATCGCGTCTATCCATGCTCATATCGATACTTTCTCCTTTAGTTTCTTTTACCAGTACTTTGCACAATATTCTTCCGAAGCCACTGGCTGCTTTACCACATATCCGCCGTCCAAAAAATAAGCAAACAGCTATTCATATTGGTTTAAAGGCATCTGTAAGTCGCTTTTCTCCGTTAATTTGTAACTTACCCTTTACCAAACAAAAATTTAACAACATTTAATGACCCTGAGAATGATGGCTTTTGAAATTATTTGTGAAAAAAAAAAAAAAAAAATGCCGGTAACTAAATACTAGTACTCTTTAAAGACAAATCTCATCATATGAAGTAATTGTTGTTTGCAAACTTTGTCAATATGAATAAGTGGAAAATTGTGTCGTCTTCTAAAGCATTAAAGTGAGGTAAATTGTTACGTACCGCTAGTGAATTAGATACAAAACGTGCCACTAAAGATTTATACCTAGGTCATACATTACGCATGTTTACGAGTACAGTACTTCTATCCGTTTGTCTTTAGTCTGAATGTTGTGTTTATTATTACCTGCTACCGATATGCTAATGATGCGAAGGTCGTGGGCTAAAGTTTGGCCGAGTAACAAAAAATACTTGAATGGAAGAAACTATATTAACAATTTTCCACAAAATAGGATGCATACTTTACACACCTTACACCACTCAACTTTTGGAAAATCCAAAGAAGTCATCTAATTGGCTAAGACATTCTGTCAAAACCATTCAGAATGCTAGCTTTTTAACCTTAGTGTTTGAATTCACCGAACGACAGCTTCCAAACAAAAAAGTCAATGAACGAATCAGCGACTAACGTTCGAATCGGAAGTCGTCTCCATTTTCCTCGATCATTCTGAATAATTAGAAGTTACAAATAATATAAATTTATAAAATATAACCACAGTGAAATCTTATGTTTAACCTTAGAAACGATATCCATGAAAAAAATCCCTGTATCATAACTTCAAGGTGTTGATCTAAGAGTGACACCAATTCAAAATATTGTTAAAAAAGACATTTTTGGATTAAGACAGAACAAACAGACATAATTACAATAGCCAATTTTCAGAGACCTACCTAACATCG
Organism: Hippopus hippopus; assembly: GCA_946811185.2. NCBI lineage: Eukaryota > Metazoa > Mollusca > Bivalvia > Cardiida > Cardiidae > Hippopus > Hippopus hippopus. The sequence continues at coordinate 70,923,484 of OX328096.1, forward strand.
TCAATTTTCCAGAAATTCAATCGTTATATTGGCTATCTGTTTTCTCACAAGAAGAAATATAATATTTTCATACAATAATTCAGACAATCGATTAGATTTTTTTCGTTTATTTTTTCCTCAATTTCGTTGATAAGCTTCATTGAATACTGATTTATAACCCTCTTCGTATTTTTTTTTTTTCAAAAATGTCTTGAATAAAATTTGAATCGACTACATTTTTGTCAAATGACTGCCTCGCAAAATGCTGTTTCTTAAATTTTTGTGAAAATAAAACAGCACTTTACAGTTTTTTCCACTTTTTCAAAAACTTGCTATGTAGACACACATTTGACTTCTGTTTGAATTTCACAAAATGTCATCATCCTTCAATCTTTCATTAACAGAGCTTTACAAACGTTGTACCAACAGGCCTTTGTTTTTCAACAGTGTCTTCTTGCAAACAAGCATAAGATCAGTCTTTCAAGGTCTCTTAAACTATGATTTTTACAGAAAACCATGGAGAAACCAATGGAATTGTCTAGGAAAAGATTAGCATATGGCCAAATTTTCTCATTACTTTAAGACAGATTTTTTTTTTTTTGTATTTCTTACCTTGCGTTTATTGAGTAAATTCTAGACAACCAGCCTAATTGTCAGATAGCGACATTTCATAAATTGTTCTGGGTAGAAATTGTCACATACTGAACCTCTTACTACACAGGCTATAATTTAGAAATGTTGTATCAATAGCTTTTTACAAATGACACAGTGAAGAAATATTTACAGGAAAGGGATAATGATAATTTAAAATATTCTCATTTTTACTATTTTCCTGTTAATGTTAATGAAACATTGTTAGAATTGGAGCTGTTGCTTGTATTAAGCGAAGGTTCTGATGGTTGTTTTACTTAAATGGTGTTTTACGCCGATTTTAACATTTTTTTCAGTTATAGCACGGCGACAGCTCACATAGAAATGCACACATTTATTTTCTGAGTTTAGAAGTACTAGCCTAGAGCTCTAAAGTGTCTTGCTTAAGGACAGTCCCATCCTTGACTTGATTGTAGTGGCATACAAAAACTACTCCATTTAAGACAACAAAAAATCATTGAGTTGCCCCTAGCAGCTTTACTTATATATGTATTTTACAATGAGTGTAAAGTAAGATCAGTCTGCCAATACATGTAGTCCGATCTTGTTCTACAATCTCATAAGCTTCATAACTAATTTCGGCCACATAAACCCTGCTCAACACCTATAAAATCTTTTTATATAGTCGTCAACAGCTTAAATTCGGCAGTATAAGGGTTCAGTGATAAATCTCCTTTTCTTTTACAGCTCCATGGATATCTCAATTGACCTGAGTACAGAAGTTCCAAGCAAAGGATTGAAATACTGAAAAACGGACATTAATCAACAATATGGATAAAATAAATGGACGAAATGAAATCTTTTGCTCAAGTAAAATCTGGAGATGGTTGGGTAATTAAAATTCGAATAGATTACTCACGCTTTGTTATCATGTGCATAATGGACGTTTTAATGGTGAAATGTGATCGAAGTGTGATAATATGATTTGATTTGACATTAACCCATTTGCATACACGTTATATATTTAGACCGACCATTAACTTGTTTGAGTGAAACAAACGAGAATCATTTTATCAATGAAAAATGCCTTTTTTCTTAATAAGAAAACAGTGGAAAAGAGAACAACTACCGGTAACATGCAATTGCTCATTCTTCTGCAATACTCCCAGAAGCATCCAACTGCAGTAGCATAAATGTGTATGCATATATTGGGACAACTGATGCGTTAGACAATAATAACAGTGTTTTGTGGAAACCAGGCAATTGTTTCACGGGGTATAGTTTGTATCGTAAATTTGGATGAATTATGACTAGAAAAAAACAGTGCCAATGGTAGTGACAAAATTATTCACACGGCATTGTTGCACCGTCAATGACTCATGGTACAGCTAAAATTACACGCAAGGTTTCATTACGACCTTAGTGCCTCGTGGTGGTGGACGTGACAAAAGTTATTTCAAAAACATCACATGACTTCTTAGTCAGGTGTATGTGTAAAAATTATACGCAAGACATCGTTATGGCGTCAGCGCCTCGTGATGGTGGACGTGACGAACGTTACTTCAAGGATCACGCGATCGCCTTGTTTGGCCCATTCGGCAAAATTAAACGCAAGGGACTGTTATGGTCCTGTTGACACATGATGGTGACACAAATTATATGCAGTTCATAGCTAAGGTAACTTAATGTCATTGTGTGCCCAGAACGTTAGCAGGTGACTGCGTTATCTCGTGCATGTCTAAATTGTCCACATTATGTATGTGCGTACCTCTATTCATAAATGTTTGGTAAATACTATATTGACAATCAGTTCTTATGTATAATATAATCTAGAGTTATTTAAGTTTGCCTGCAATAACCAAGGCAGGTAATACATGTTGAAAGTATTAACAGACCACAAATAAAATATGGCCAAATTAATGGGATTTGTACTTCAATGAAAGGTAAAAGTATTGTGGAAAAGGGACTATTTTCTCCTTTTCCTACAATGTTTCCTAAAGTGTTCTCCCTCGGGATCGAAAGAGCAAGGAATCGTTTCTAAAGGTTGAAAAATCTAACAAACACTAACGTTATTGCCTCTACCACTTCTAAACGGCGAATTCACGGTTTCATCCTGAGTCCTGCCTACATGATGTGGATATTGTTTGATGTGTCGTTAAAACTTATTGCAATTCCAAGGTTGTAGTAGCTATACTTTCCCCCAGTGTTCAGCGCATAAACATACCTTTCTGTACAAGGGACCTGGGAACGCTTGAAGTTGTGAAAATAGACGTGTACAGAATGATAAATTTGTGTTACGCCATCTCCAATCTTGAAGGTAAAAGTAGCGTGCTTCGAAAAAAAAAACTGTGCATATTTTGTGGTTGGACAGATTATATGCTCCATTGGAACCGGACTTTCTTATCTAAAACGTGTTTTTCTAATAACGGTTCCAAAATTAGCAGACATGCCTGTATCCAAACCACATCAAGACAACCATAAACCAGTCCGCCCATAAGCCAAAAACAGGTCCAATATCAAAACTTAAGTCAGCGTATGATGAGTCAAAGACACTGCCCATAATCTACTGTGGGATAATAATGTGGGAAATTTTATGTATAAGATTAGGAAAAGTAACCTGATTTTGGAAGTCTAAGGGGACCCATGTTCAGCCCCAAATCTGGAGTAGGAAAATCCCTGAATATTAGACACAGTATCTACAATCTTTAATAACAGAGAGTCCTCCCTTACTTATTGAAGGATGGGTTTGCACTTTTGTTAAGTCTGATTTTGATTTCCCGGTAGAAAGACGCTTCAAAACAATCTCGGTATTTTAATTGGTTTACCGTAATTTTTGTAATGTGAAGTGTAAATTTTGTTATGAATTAAAAGATAAGTTTTATGATCAAGATGTATGAACTATTTTACCATTTATTATTATACCCGGTGGGACTCATACTTGAGACCCCCAGAGTGTTTAAAGGCCATATAGCTACCACAAGTAAACAATGCGGATGTTGAAATGCATTGAAAAGTATGGAAAGTACTTTGAATATGACAGTTTGTCATTGTACGGTCGGTCGAAGTGTTAGTTGCTGGCAGCAAATTGTATGTTAAAACTGGCATTGTACGGTCGGTCGAAGTGTTAGTTGCTGGCAGAAAAATGAATGTTAAAACTGGTTTAAAAGTTGCTTGGTCGCTTTAGCTTGTGTTTACATTTTACTTGATAAAAAAAAAAAAAAAAAAAAACTCTGCCAGCAACTAACACTTGGACCGACCATACAATAACAAATTCGGTTTCTTTTTATGCAGCTTCATGCAAATTCTACTATTTGATAATGTCTTTCCTATGGTTGATTCGAAAATCACAAAGCAGCTTACGTGGTTCTGAGCAACCACCGAGTCTGGATTTAAGACAGATGTCGAAGTACGACTATCTACTCATATCTTCAATTCAGATTCGATGGTTGCTCAGAACCACGTATGATATTTTGTGATTTTGCAACCAACTATAAGAAAGACCTCAGCGAATGATGATATCTGCACAAGGCTGCATAATAAGAATCTTGCAACTAACCCTCAACTGGTCTCATAAACGAACTACAACTGCCTCTCAGGGGCAAACTGAAGATAAAAACCTGCGTCTCTGACCCTCCGTCCCCTTTGCTGCCTGTTCTTACCACTCGCCTTTGGACTGCATATTCCTTGTTATCACCCGGGTAGCTTGCACATGAACTTGTGCCTGCAGAAGGACCAGCTCATCAAAAAGTAAAAGTCACCTGAAATGTCATTTATTGTATAAAGTGTTGGGAACATTTTCCGAGTTTACATCCATTGCACTTGGAAGGGAAAAAGCATACGAGAATGCTACTAATCATTGTTCACTTTTTACATAAGTTGGATCACTAGCTGGAGATATCCGTTTCCACTCGCCTCGATCTTGTTAAGGCTTTAGTGAAATTGAGTTTAGCGAAAAAACGAAATTGAGACGGGTCTAAATTGAAAACATTTGCAGATACCTTTTTTCAGAGTGCCTTACATAATGAAAGACTGCTTAGAAGTGGTTACCAGTATTTTCTCCTTTTCCCGCGGTTTTTTTTCAAATGCCGTTTTTGTTTTGAGTCGTTTAATCTCGGGATTGGTTGTTACAGATTTAAAAGGTCTTTCTTGTTTCTGTTTTATTTTTGTCAGCCACAGCGTCCACAGATGTAAAAAGCTTTCCGTTGTTTGAGGCGGACAAGCTGTCAGCCTCCCAAAAAGCCAGAAAAATTGTAAAGACCGGAAGGATTCAACCCGAGGAACCCGAGGTACGTTGAATACGAACAAAAACAAAACAAAACAACAACAAAAAAAAAAACACCGCAAAGTGCCATATGAAAACTGCCAATCTCCATGCAATGCTACCATCATTTTGAACAGATCAAGCGCTTTATGTCAATGCTTTAAGAAGCTGAATAACGAAATAAATTGAAGACGTCTTAAAACCATTCGCCACCGTTCTCCAGGCGGCACAGGAGGACTGTAACTTTAATTGTCCTACTTTTGAACGTTCTGTCTTTGAAAATACCGACACAGTAGTTTTGATGGCTCAGACACGTAATCTAACCACTTACCCTTTTCTCCAACCAATATCTATTATAGTCGAATGATCGCCTTTCGACTTATCAATAGTTTATAGTATATAGGTTTCGTTGAGTGCTAGTTTAAGAGTAGTTCCCTATCAATCAATATAGGTTTGATTCACATTTTCGAGGTAATTAACATTCGCAGAGGCCCGAAAATGGTTTAACGCCCGAGTGCGACGCACGGGGGCTTTATAGCATGTTTCGGGCCTCTGCAAATGTTGAAGACCGAAAAAAGAACGTGAATAATGCTATAACCGCATTCGCATAAAGTGCATGTATTTCAGAAATGATTTGCAACGAAAGCAAAACAATTTAGAAATGCAAATAAGTGAACTTGAAATGTACTCGACCTATATAGGTCAAAACCGGAATTCGGCGAAGAAGTTTTTATTAAGAGCAGTGAAGGGCCAGATCTCGATTAGACTGAGAATCTGGGCAGGATTTCGTTTGTGGTGAACTGAAATCATCAAAGACAAGCAAAGGATCTAATAGAGTACAAGTTTCTACAGCTTTGTCGGTCGGAGTCTGGGGATGTTGTGACAAGAACAAACGTTCAGTGTATATTGTTTACAAGGTTGGCCCGGATCAATGATATTGGAAGTACAAAGCCGGGCGTTAACGGGGCGTGAATTTAGTGATTAATACACGTTTTCTCCCGCTTATGTCCGGTTTTTATCCGTTGATACAATTTTACAACGGCCCGGAAACTCACGTTTTATGCAATAATGCTGGTTATTAGAGATGACAAATGCCAATGTACATTTCATGTATGCAACTTTTATTCAATTAATGAAACAGCAAAAAAGGAGCAGAAATATTCAAACGTTAATTTTTTTTGTGTGTGTGTTTTGGCGTATCCTAGCCACGTATTTGTTGCATGCAACAGTCGACAAGTCCAGATAACAGTGATTCGTACTGACAAAACATGTTCAAAAGCTGCATTAACCACGACGATCCGAAACTGGTGAAGGTACTACTCGCCTAATTGGGGTATCTACGGGGAAGAAGAGGATGGGCTTATAACTTTCTACGACAATCCCGAATTTTAACGAATTTTATGGAGAAGGCTTTTGAAAAAATATTTTGAGAAAAGGAGAAAATGCTGAAAACCATCTTTTTCCACAGTTTTTTTTTTCAATTCTATCAAAGAAAAATTCCCCAAATTAAGCCATTTTTATATTGTCGTCTGGAATTGCTTTCAATTTAAACAATTCTAAAATTTTGTGGTCTAGTAAAGACTTAAAGTTTACAATAGATACAAAGGATTCCTTGAACACCTTTATTTTTACGGCTGCCCTTTCCAGAGGACAAATCGAAAAGGGAGTTAAGCAACAAATTTGCCACAAGGCTTAATATTGGAGGACATTTCCTTTCGAAACGCAGGGAATCAGAAACAGCATCAAGTATTTTATTCTACATTGTTTCTGTAAGTGGCTCCAAACTTGATTGTTCGAAATAGTACATGTATATAGTATATAGTTTATAATAGTAACATTGACAGCCAAAAGTAAACGAAGCAGGTGTAACGATGCATTTGGGTTTTTATCATATCATATAAAAGTATGGAAATCATTGAGATGGTTGCAATCTGTAGGGTGACCTGGCAACTTTTAACCTTGTTTTGAAATTAATCTCTCCGCCAGCGACTAACACTTTGACCGTTTTGTTTATTTTTTGCCTGATTTCAGGATTCATTTTTCTCTTAGTGCCTAATGCTTGGACAGACCGTGCAATACTAGATTGTCATCTTCACAACTTTTTCCATACTTTTAAATGGTACGATTTAAATTGAATGAATTTTAACACTATTGTTTTAGCCGCTATTTGACCTTTAATTATGTACTGTACGGGCTGTACATACACGCGTGTTTCATAATCTTTGTAGCCAATTCATTGCCTGAAGTTTTTGTCTGTTTAATACATAACACACATAACTGTAAACAATTATTCCTTCTATACTTAAACGTCTATATTTGTCAGTTGTACATGCACAAAAATTCCAAATCAAAGACGCAGTTCTGGTACCATGAATTTTGGAATTATTATATATGTAAATTTAGGAAAGAAATGCACAGGTTATTTAAGATTTATGTACGTTTTATTTTATAAAGTTCTACTGAAAAGTCATTTTAAGCCTTACGAAGTGACATACTACTGCCGTAATACTATATAAATGAATACATATAATGATCCATCTGCATTATGTTCTTTGTTGTTTAGACGAGCGAAGCTACTCTATAGGCATCTAGATTGACCCAGATTCAATGTAAAGAACAACAAACCCCCACAGCTGCCAAATACTGCTTCACAGAAAATAATTCTTTCTGTTAGAAATCTTAATTCTGCTATACATGATCATTCTGACTATTGCCACTACATCTCTTCCATTCCCATTTGAACACGTCTTCTTCCGAAGTAATAGACTGAACAATATGTCATTGATAAGGTACATAATGTTTGCTTATATGTAAATTAAGTGACATATGCAAATCAGGCTCATATCTCTTATTCCTCTACCATTGTAACATTATGAATGAATCTAAAAAAAAAGCTACATCTAGGAAACTTGCAGCGAATCCCAGCTACATTAACCATCACTAGACAGGGAACGCTTGTCATTCCTTCAGTCACTCATTATTTAGATCATTGTTTACCATTAAACTATCTTGTATATTAACCCTTTACCACAAAATCCCAAGTTTTAACGACACTGAGGAAGAAGCTCTTTTAAACCATTGCGGGAAAAGGATAAAAACAGCATTTTCTCTTTTCCCGAAAGGTTTTCTGCCCGTTTAGAGCCACCTTTCATCAGTTGAGCAACATTAAATTTGTGTTCTGCAACAGCTTTGAATTTGGACGAGTGTACAATTTTTCGTTTTGTAAAGAGTTAAATAGTTAACTATTTCAACTTGTGCTATTAACTATGCTCCAGTTAAATGAAACTTTCAAGCCTATGGTAAAAATCTGAATATTTCTATGTATTTCAAAGGTATCTTTTGGAGAACAAACATCCCCTCTAGATCCAAGATCAGACTGCACGTTCTTCTGATCTTGCTCTACGCTCTCCGCAAAAAAGTCATTGAATCGCGCTTAGCAGCCTAGGGTTGATAGAACTCTGCTATTTAATTATACTAAAAACACACTTTAAAATGACATGGTGTCAGACGTAAAAAGCAATCATGGACTTACATGTTTATTTTCAACGAATTGTGAAAATAACGATTTGTGAAAATGGAAGACATTTACGGTAACCTCCATGTCTGAACTGAGACGATACTAATCTTCCTGAGTAGATAGAAAAATTTATAAGGTCTTGTTAATTAAATTTTACTGGACCCCTTACAGAAAATGAGGAACAAGAAAACGTGTCTTAATTCTTATTATGAATTGGTCACAAAGGACGGGATATTCGCCACACCTGGACGAACATTTCTGATGATGATAATAAATGATCGGATACATCTAATTCTCGATTCCGTAATTATGTGCGGCGAAAACTATATTCGCACGATAACAGCTCTTAAAGAAATAAAAAACAAAGAAGAAACAAATGACTCATTCGTCACATGCCTAAAATTAAAGGCAAAACTTGCAATTTTACTAACTTGGTGAAATGATGTGTGATAGAAATTTCATCTAGAAGTGAACTCTAGAAAGTTTTCAAATCATCAAACTAATATGAGCCATGCTCTGGCAATTGGAGGCTTAATGCTTCCTCGTGATCCATGGTACAAAGCATGTCATCACATACCCGTACTTATGGATCCATAATATTCACTTTTTCTAACAAACGACTAAATCATGAGCTAGACTGGTCCTTGTTCATACAGAAAAATTGACTAAAAGAGCAAAAAGTTTAGGACAAGGTCAGCCTGTGGATGCGATACTTTTACGGTCAATACTTTTCGCAGATGCTTTATGCCCCCTTTTTACGGAGCATGGCTTACATGTTCTTGTCCTGCTTTTTTAAAATTGAAAATCAAGTCGAAGAACAGAAATTATACCATGATATTTCCTATTTTGACAAGTAAATAGCCAAGAGTGGTGGGTAAAGTCAATGGATTGGACTGGATCCAGATTGGACTGGATTACACTTAACAACCTGAATGAAACAGTGGAACTGAGACAGACTCAGTAGCCGAATTTGACAATTTTTCTTCCATCTGGTGTAGACCAACCAAGTTTTTTTCTTTACCATTGCTACTTATTTCAAATTCACTCTCCTATCATTACTCTCAGCACTTTGATTTTGTTCTAGTCTTGGAGCCGCCTATAGCAGAGTGTAAAATCAACAGACAAATGTAAACATACGCGCCATGAAAAAAACATCTATTGGCTCAATATTTTACAAGTTGCACTTAGAGAGAAAAAAACAAACAAGTGTTTACTTTTAAGTATTTAAATATCGCAATTTTGCGATCGAAATTAGCGATTCATAATTTACGAATTTAACCCTTTCAGCGCCGACTGTCTACGCTCGACCTCTTTCTACATCTAAAACTACAATCTATCGAAACTCAGAGAGATTTTCATCGTATAGGCTTGATTAAACATGGGGACAGTGTAGAGGTTAATATACATTATACTTAATAAAAACATCAAGGATTCCTGCTCTCTCGAAGCTAAGTGCCAGACTGATTACTTTTTGACTTAACAATGAAATTCGATAATTCAAACAAGGGGGAAGAATGAAAGGCCGAATTATCAGTATAATGTACTCCTAATCGCTATACATATAGATGATAAAAAAAGGTCCGTCTCTTCGAAATTTGTCTTACGCTTTACTAGACAAAAAATAACTCGTACAACTTCGACAATTTAAACAAGGGGCCAGAATAAAAAGCCGAATTATCAGTACCCTAAACGGCTATTTATACAGATTATTTGAAAAAAAAAAGGAATGACACTTTGAAATTTGTCATTGTTTACCAGGCAACAAAATGACTTGTCCAAATTGGAGGCATTTGCAGGTGACGAATTAGATATAGCTAAAATGGCCCGATGTGAGTTTGAAAGGGTTAAAAGCATTGTTGGAAAAGAAGAAAATGCTGTTTTGCGAGTTTTCGTGTTCAGGATCATTAAAAACACGGGAAATTTTTGTTAAGGGGCAAATTGGTTGATTGTATGGTATGTAAAGCCTTTTTAAGCATTATTTCAGTTATGGCGAGTGCATCTATCCATGCATTCCTGGAATTCTTTTGTACTATTGCTGTGCACAATATTATTCCCAAGCCACTGGCTGTTTTTTCCGGTAACCATCGTCGAAACAATGAACAAAAATCTCGGAAAGAATTTCCCGACATTAAGATTAAAACCAGCGAACCCCTGGTTTCAAGCAGTGCACTGAGCTACGGAGCTAGCCAGGGTTGTATTATGAAATCCCTGTAAATCTTTGAGGAGCAGGTCCAATTAATTCGAATTCATAATTTGTGTATGTACGGAACAGAGGAAAAGATCCTCGTACATATATACATTAAAGTGCATTTACTCTTTATTTAAAGGTAAAGAGTGTACGACCCTAAGGAATAAGAACTCTGAAGATAATCTCGAAAAAGGAAGAAATTCTATTTACAAGCATTTTCTCCTTTTCAAGAAGTATTTTCCACTCCATGAGAGAAAAATCTTATTATCAGTTAAGGCACAGTTTTTTTGTAGTCTGCAAATGCTTTCAATTTAGATAAGTCTTAGATAAATTTTGACGTCTGACAGAAAAATAAACAAACCGTGACTTTCAAACACGTATTACGTACTTGGCTAAATAAATGCCTTCTTCATTGCAAAATTATACGGAGCTCCAGATGAATACTTATGAGCATTGCTAAATGATGAAACAGAAGTACTGCTACACAATTTTCTACAATCCTGTTTATCTAAATCTTCACCAGACAACACAATTGTAGACCAACTGAAACTGAAAGTATTTTCAGAAGACATTTTATTTCAAACGATAGTGTTTGTCTTTATAAGAGTGGAAACACAGTGTGAAAATGAGAAATGCTGGTTTCCAGCATTTTCTCCTTTCCTCACAATGTTTTCAAAAGTCTCTATCCTGTTGGTCGTTAAAACAGGGAATTATCTGGTAAAAAATTAAACAATTATTCGAATGTATAGATAGGTGCCTATTACAACATTTTTGAATGATCGAGATATATAGAATATTACAACAGTCTGCATTACTGCGTGGTCGGATCATGTCGAGTTGCGTGTGTAGAGAGGTGCATATCGGATGAAACCGAAGGTCGAATCCGATATTCACCTCTTTACACAAACAACTCGACATGATCCGACCACGCAGAAATGCAGACTGTTGTAATATTCCTTTTATTATATACCTGACCACAATAACTATAAAGAAACCTCACAAAATGATCACAAATAACCAAAAATTCAGAAAACTACATTTCACTGTACATATAGGTACAATATTTATGAATGGCAGATGAATATACACATAGATAACAGTAAGTCTGCATAGATTTGTATGCATTTAATCAAAGGACTGAAAGTCCTGAAAAGCGTATTTGTTGAACAGTTTTAAGCTATGATTTGATGTAATGAATTTTTTTTAAAATCACATGTAATACATGTATAATATGTAAATAATTAATGAGTAAGCAAGGTCAATGGGAGTCAAACTGTTCTACCAAGTGTGCTGCCCAGCAGCTGTTATTTTACTACTTATTAGAGTATTAATTTGATCCAACAATTTGATGGTCTTTTTCTGCTAGTATTATATTTAGGACTGTAAACACGCATAGGACTGGGGAAAAAAAAAAAAAAAAAAACAAGATAGATTTATAAGTGAAAGTTATTTGACAAATATATAGAACACTTCAGTTGTTGATTTGTTGATGAGTAAGACTTAAAAAACAAACTATACAAAATAGGATGATGATATATAATGATATTTCTTTAAAAACACATTGTTAAGGTCTACAGCTGTCAATCAGTTTCAGCAATCATGAGCAAATTTGATTAAAGAGTACAATATATTACTACTTGCACATGTATGCAATATGAAATTTTTGTCAACTTCTTACCAGAGGACAAGATTTTTGACTCCCCAAATTAAAGCCAACTATTCAGATTTTCATACCCTCAACAAACTCAAAAATGACTTACTGAATTATAGCTGGTAAATCATTAGTGAAGAAGAAAGATAATATTTAAAAGTAAATATCTGAATTGATATTTCCTTAATGCGCAACTCAGCCTCTTTGGGTATTATTAGATTTCATGCCACAGTTTTGGAAAGCTTTGAGGGAATGGTACTTAATCAATAACATGCACCATCAACAAGGATTTATATATTCAAATCAGTATCAAGACATCATATCTTGTGTAATAAAAATAAACAGAGTGACCTATTGCTAAAGTAGTCTACAATTCCATTATCAAACGCACAAAATTGCATCATTTTACTGAATTCAACCATACACTTTATTGAAATGAGATATATATCTGGTAGTATTTATTGGCCTATTACGAAATAATTTGATTTGTGGCAAAAATATCAATAGCTTGCTGTTTAGAGCATAAACAAACAATTCATTAGATATGGAGCCCTCAGATTATGTGGTTTGTATTTGTAAAGGGTAGAAAAAATTCTGGAAGAAGAAAAAAAAAAAAAAAAAAAAAAAAAGAAATAATGATGTCTTGTTTTCCATCACTGTTTTCATAAGCCATATAACACAGGACTCATAAAACATAAAAAAAGAAAAATCCTCAAAAATTCTCCCAATTTAACTTTGTATGACATAAAATTCAAGGGTCAAATATGGGCCATGTTTCGACAAACCGTAAGGTATTTTGAGTACTGCTTACATGCATCTGTAATAGTTCTGCTGAATAGCCCCAAAGGCTGGGATTGAACCTAGAACCTTCAGGTCCAAACTCCGTAGGCAACGCTCTACCACATTGCTACAAAAGCTAGCTCTATAGCTAGACAGATAAGTGTACCCTTATAAAAACACAAGCTATCCATTTATAGACCAGTAGAGATAGACCAGTATACAATGTAGGGATCCATGTCAGGTTTCCTTGGCATCTGACAACAGGATCTGGGGAAAATTTGATTGGGTTTATTTTAACACTTTACTGAACACTAATGTTAACCCTTAGGCTGCTAAGCACAACTCACTGACCTTTTGTGGACAGTGTAGATCAAGATCAGACTGCACAGAATGTGTGGTCTAATCTTTGATCTATACTGTCTGATAAGGAGATATTTATCGTCCTCAAAATTACCTTGAAATAGCAACCTTTGGGATTTTACTATCGACTTGAAGGTATCATTTGAGTTATTCAGCAGGACAAGGGTTAATAACCCTGAAGGAAATAGGCAATTGAAAGCATCATGGGACAAGGACAAAATTCTGGTAGACAGCTCACTTGTATCAGTTTCTGAATTGTTGTCTGCAGATACATTTAAAGAGCCTAAACCTTGTCATATGGAGAAGGAATGAATAACGAAATAGCATCCATTTAATTACCATTTTTGATTAAAAAACAAGAAGTAATTCATGCACAGATGGTGGACATAGATTAATCTGAACAATCTTACAAAAATTAACTCCCCTCTAAATGTACTGGGGTCCTGCATGGCTTACTAGTAAAGTTTAGGACTTATTACCTGATGGCCATATGTTTTTCTGTGGGGGTGCCCTTAGGCAAGACACTTCAGAGCCCTAGCCTAGTACTGCTGAAACCCAGACATACATAAATGAGCTAGTTGTAGCAGTTATATGACTGAAATAATGTTGAAAGCAACATTAAACGCCATTCAATAAATCAAATGTGGATCTAACATTGGCCTCCTGCAAGGTTAACCTTTATCTGATATTTCTGTCAGCCTTACAAAATGTAGCTCTTAAGAAGACAGATTTTTTTTTCATTCTTACCAAAGTCATTTTTTCCCCATTCCAAAACACCATAAAGGATACAAAGTGTTTTAACTAAGGTAAGTGTGGCTATATTATCCCATTTTGAATGATGTTCAGAAAAAACTTTTGAAACAACTTACCCAATTGGCTGAGCTTCGTTTGGCTGTTATAAAAATCAAAGGTTTTCAGAACACTAGTGATGGTGGTTTTTGTCTCATATGATGCTTTAAGTCAGATTGAAAATATCAACAGCTCACCCTAGGGTTTGTAAACATGTGAGCTTAAATAAATACACTAAACATGATGACTATATTTTCCTTTACCATAGCATTTTAAGCATTTCTAAAATCATTATTAATCATCATTGTACAAGACTCTTTTGAAATATTGAAACTTCTGTACTCAGATATCAAGGTTTTGATTTATAAAACAGCATTTTACAATCCTAATCAGACTTTAAACACAACATTTTCTAAACTTTCATATATTGGGTATAATCATATAGACTACAAAAATTAATTCAAATCTAAAATTGTGTGCCTATAAGAGTGGGATTTTACTATGTTAGGTGGTCTGATCTTAATCTACTCTTGCTGCAAAGGAAACAAACTGTCCTCATTCTGAAGTATAAAGCATGTATTGTTTTGAAACTAGTATGGTTTAGTCTAAACTCTTACAAAACAATCCCGACTTTGAACGACTCTGAGGAAGAAGGCTTTTAAAACGAATTTGGGAATATGAGAAAATGCTGGTAACCAGCATTCTTCCTTTTCCCACAATGTCTTCAGACCTTCCAAAAATAAAATTCATATTTTGAGTCACGTTGATTCTGTTATCAGCAAATGCTTTCCATTTGGACAAGACTCAAATTTTGTTGTGTGGTAAAGAGTTAAAAAAAACCAATGGAGACCTCTAAGGGAAAAAGAAATAGTAGCTTTTTGTATGTAATTTCTTACTGAAAGCACATGTCCTTTCCATGACTCTAACACCTAGGAATCCCTTTAAGGGTTCTTCCTTATTACTACACAACTTGAAACTATTAATATCAATTTATGAAATTCAAAATCAAACTAGAGACAACAATTTGATTGTTCAGATACAATGATTTCTTCTTTCTTTTAAGAAGAACACTTGTTTTTTTTTTCCTGACCTAAAAAAATGTTATGTAATAGTCTGAAAGGTGAAAACTAAATGATGTGATTAGTATTTTCTAAGATTCAGGCCATGTGTAATTCATGAGTATTGAATATACCTTCCTTCTGTAACATAAGTGAAAATTCACCTTGTATCATCATAAAGACACAAGTCAAGAAATAATGATGTTACACATTAATTTTAAGAAAAGTAAGGTTAACTCATGCACTGGCACAAAACATGAAATTGATTGTAACAACCTTCAAGAATAAATTGATGTTTGACTGATTTCTGGTGGTTACATTAGTTTCAAAACTGTTTTAGTCTTACAGTGACAACAACCCATTTATTTGTGTACGGCTTGGGTTTTACTACGGCTAGGCAGATTCTAAGCAGTGTTTTGTCTATAGGCACTCCTACAAAATTCTGGCAACTAGGTGAGGATAAAAAATCCGTGATGACTCAACCGACGCCACCAATCAGCCACAGTCTCACAGAACCTCACTGAATAAATGAACAGGATTATTTCACCGCTATATTGGTGCAAATAAAAAAAAAATCATAGGCTTTATAGGTTCAAGCTTAGACCTCATATTCTGCACAGTCTGTACTTAGATTATCATTCACAGTTAAAAAAAAAAAAAACCCGTGTAACCTGTGTTACACTTAACTATAAAAAATGGACTAATACTTAGTAATTTCAAGTTCATTTTATGAGTATCACATAAAACATAAGAGGCCTACATGAAGATTCTAATATGCAAACTCACATTCTTGGGTCCAGTGCTATTCAGTCAAAAAATGCAGGTGTGAATAAGTACAATGTAAAAAGTGAAATTTAGTCTCACATGTAAAGAAAGTTAAGTTAAAGTGTGATGGGATTTTAACATTTTGTCAGTGATTTTGTAACTTTTATTCATTTACATATAGATGTAGATTCCTTTTTTAAGTTTTGAGCCACGTCTTTGTGAATTTGAGTCATATTACATAATTGAACCACTGCAGGGACATTTGCAAAAACAACAAACAAAAAAAAAAAAAAAAAAGAAATAAAAAAATAAAAACATGATGTAGCATGACAAGTAACTTGAAATTCAATATTAACACTGGTAAAATGGCTATTCATTACTTCCAATTCAGTTTTGAGTGAATCCATTTTCATGGTCTGAAGAAAAGAATTGAAATCATTACTCATCACCTGGAAGAACATAGTCCAGATATTATTTGCTTTTTGATATCTGCACAACCCTGCCCTGGGTACAGCTGAAGCAGCCAGAATTGACCAAGATCACACTCAGTGTGACAAGTTGCCATGCAAAGTAAAAATTGACCTTTAACTAAAATGAAACTTTCAAGTCGATAGTACAATCCAAATATTCCTATTTCAAAGTTATTTTGGGGGGAAAATTACCTCCTTACCGGGTAGTATAGATCAAAGATCAGACTGCACGTTCGATGCAATCTGATCTTGATCTACACTGTCTGCAAAAGGTCCTTGAGTAGCACTTAGCAGCCTTAGGGTTAAAGGAATTGGCCCCTCTGTAAAACTTTAAAAACTATAGGCATACTTTCATTCTGAGGTTTGAATTACATAGTTTGCTGTTTACATGGAGCACAGTTACCGTCTCTAGTATAGGTTGAGCAGCAGTTCATCATAAATATGTACTTTATTAAACAAAGTACATACGAGTATACTTCAATCTCCAAGCATAAAAAATATATCAAAGAATTTAAATCTACATGTCCAAATAGTAAGACGTATAGATCTAGACTAAGATGTATTTCTGTGGACCCTTTATCAAACATCTGTCTGAAAATTTTGCATTCTTAATTCTTTTGCATGAAAGGTAACAAAATAAAATCCAAGCATATTTAAGTAGAAGGACTATGAATAGACTTTTACACTTTGAAGACAATTGACTATCTGAGGCTTAAAGTCCAGGATGTTAGGTTAAGTTAACGGATGTCCAGTTCACTGAGAAGGACACGATTTCCCATCGAAAATCCTCAGTATAAATTCACGTCACGGGTTCGTACTTGATCGGGGCCGTTTGTGAACTTAGGATTTCTTTATGTCCCATCGATAACTGGACATTTTGGAAGCAGTCTTGTATAAATCAACGTCAATTTTTTTTAAAGACTACACGATCTTCATTTTTTAAACGTTTCACAGAAAAGTTTCAAACAATTTGGAAATTCATCGATAGTGCTATATATATACGAAGTGCGGTACCTAACAAGGTCCCAAATCGACTTTATGGGTTCTATGTATTCGTTATCGAAAGGGTTTTAAATCATTTACGGCCAAATTCTAGCCAGCTATCTGAACAGTTAAAGATATTTAATATAAAACAGAGTTTAAAAATGTAATTTCACTGAGAAATTATTGCTTAATCTCCTTGTTTATTTCGACATCGGACGACACAGGTTGTGAATGAAAATTTCTTGAATGAAAATGGGGGAAGTCTGTGTAAACAATGTTCATACGCATATGGCAATATTTAATGAAAAAAAAAACCCAAACTTTGTTTAAGTAATAAGAGTATTTCTAAATGACAATTTTTGTAGTTCTGACAAAATTTCGATAAAGAAATCAAACATAATTTGTATGATTTGTTCAAAGTCAGAGCGGAATATCATTTGTAGATCTGTGTTGTTCGTACCTACGCCAGCCATGCAAAACTGAAGTTGAGCGCGCATGCGTCGTTACGCATGATTTATTTGGTTCCGGCCAAAACGATCACAGTAAGCGGATTTGACATATAGCAAATCCACTAAAAATGGTGGTTGCTACCCCCGAGCCGCTAAAAACAAAGACAACAACTGTGGCTTAAAAATTATTTCTTTAACACTGAAAAGGTATTCAGTGGTTTTTATTCACTGTCACTGTCCAGAAAAATACATCTCTTTTCGTTTTAATACAGGAGGCAAGCCAAGCTAGTGATTATGAATCGCGATTCTTAAGTTCACGAGTGTATCGTACAGTAGCATATGGAAATACCCTTTCGAATCAACAATGTTTATATAATGGGCACTGATATCGGACAAAATAAAAATTTGCATAGAAATAATTTTTGAAAAAAGTAGATGACAAATAATAGATAAAATAGCTATGAAAACACAAAAAATGGGGTTTTCGTTCTTCCTCATGCGGGCCGAACGTGTGTCTGGAATTTGGCGAAAAGACCCGAACGTCAATACACAGACGTAATACGTGTACACGACTATGCTCGACACACGGTACTAGGCTGATACGGAAAAATTTTCCGTCGAGTTGTATCGGCGAGTTAGATAACGCCCTATCATAGATAGGTATATAATAAAACACTGTATTGGCCACAATTACGAATATTTTGCATGTTAATATTTAAGTGTTTTTTGTCACAAATTTCCGAAAGGTCAAACAGATAGACAGATAGATGGAGAATAACTGAAATTACTATTCAGACCGCAAGTGAGCATTTTGTTCAACTGTTAGGCAGCCTACCAAATATATAGCGGGTGAGGGGGGATATGCATGCCTGTTTCTCACGAGATATTATTCTACGGCTGTCAAATAAATTAACATTTCAACCCACTTAAATAAACAAACCCTAGGTTCCCACGTTCCAAAGGATGCACTTTTAATCAATCAAAAACACATGTGGCAAATACAGGAAACCAGAATCATTTGTTATCAGCCGCTCGAAGGTCTACAATCTCAAAGTAAACAAGAATATTAAATATTGCTTATATTGCGCTCATATTTTAATCTTTCATCATGCAAGTTATGCAATACTTTCTTACTGGACTTTTGTTAGCAATCGTCTTTTTGGACAATGTGAGAGCGCTGCCAGCTGAGCCCGTATGTTCGAAATTCGATTATGAAATGAAAACACTCGAAGCGATGCTTCGAATCGAAAACCGTGCGGAGAAAATGATGGCCGAAATGAAATCTGTCCGAGATTCTATGACAAAAGAGCTTGATGAAATCGATAATTTGAAAGCTGAAGTTGAAAGACAACAAGCAGCAATGGAGAGCAAGTTCACAGCTCTGAAGTCTGAAGTAAAAGAAGTGCCAGGTAAAGTAATGTTATTATACTGATCTTTTTCTAAACTGTTCATCGTTTACCAAACAATCCGGTTTAATGTCTCCTCCCTTTTTTTACAAGCAATTTTACTAACCTCACAATACCTGAAATCGACACTTAAAAATAATAATAATAATAATAATAATAATAATAACGAGCGAAGCTCGTTTTGCGGTAACACCGTTCTAGATTTTTAAAAATGAAATTCCGACTTCGTTCTGGGTTTTAGTGTAAATCTAAATAAGGATGACTAAAAAACTGAGTGTCTTCCGGTTAGTCGCACAGCGTCACACGTATGACAATCTTTCGCACAAGTACCTGATTGGTAAAAAATGACAATAAATATCTACCGATCGAATGATTACTGAAAAATCATTATCAGTTTAATGAGTAAAGATTATCTAATTTCTTACTTACTTTCAGCGTATTAAACTTCTATTTGTGTATGAACATACGGAATGATATATGCTAGCAAATAATGACGTCATAAATCATACTATTCTTACGTCATGCACGAGCCGTTTTTTCGCGGAAAATATTGTGTAGTTGAAATCATGACTAAACTAGTTTATTGACTGTTTCAAAATACCATTTAGAGAGAAAGCCGGATTTATGATCTGTGAAAAGGGGTCTTACTGCATTTACAAAACTTTCGACCCAGGTCTGCCTGTGTAGTCTGCGCAAGCTAACCTGTGTCAAAACTCTTTGCTAGATCTATTTTTGAACGTTTTGAATGTCAAAGGACCAGTATGTATGCCTTTCGATTCAGTCAGTTATCATATAATATGGATGTATAATTATGTGATGACTTTCTTGGTATCATGCATCATGGACATGCATTCAACCATCTTTTACCGCAACATGGCCCAAGATTTTTGTTTGTTTGTTTTTTCTTTTTGTGTGTATATTCATTGCGGCGGCAAGTGCACCTACCATGCGTTCAGGACTGAAGTTCCTTTTACCAGTACTCTGCTCAATATTCTTCTCAACCTACTGACCGATTCCTCGTAAAAGTCAAAGTCTCTCTTATATAGGTCTAGATCTACATGCAGTGCGGAAATATTCCCGTAAAATAGTCTTTACAAGTGTGTGAACCAATAATTATTCCAAGTTATTTTTCTGGACATACATAAAGGAAAGTGTCAAGAAACTGTCTTTCTTTTGTTACGGACAGGGACATTCACCCTATTTCACATGTACAAATCTACGAAAGAAAAATGCTTTCTACTTTTGACAACGCTCAAAATTAGTTTTGGCAAAGCCGGAATTCGAACTCACACCCTTTGATTTCAAGATCTAGAATCTAGCTCGTCATTCGAATTACATCTATATATGTTTCACAAATCATTCACGTCGCTCGAATTGAGGCTTTGCCCTTTTTCATATTAATTATTTCAGAGAAAATGACGGGGGAAATGCAATCTCTCCGAGATTCTATGATGAAAGGTTTTGATGTCGCTGAAAGACAACAGACAGCAACGGAGAGTAAAATCACAGCTCTGAAGTCTGAATTAGACGAAAAACTAGTGCCAGGTAACGTATTGCCTACTACATTTAATCTGATCCTGACGTTTATACTGAATATATAAGTCGGCATATAAACTCCGACTATCATTCGGGAAGTTATTTCATGGGAAGGTAAGCAATTTGATTCGCGCATACCATTCGAACTATTTCCGTGACCATTCGGAATATATGCCGAAGGCAGCCCTGTGCGATATTGAGGGCAAAAATAGAATTTTCATTTATGCAAATGATGTTGTCCTGGGTCAGGTTAAATGAAGTAGGCAATATAGCTATAGTATTGCTCTTTTATAGCAGTTTTGTGTAACTTACTGCGATGGAACTGACAAGAACCAAATAAATCATTCGTAACGATGCACGCGCGATCACTTGACTATGTCGTCGGTTTGACCTGAACCAAATACATGTATACCGTCATACACATTTGTGCTTTACTCATTCTACTTTCAGTTTTAGTGAGTACACCCCGACCTCGTTTTTGTCACTACCGTATTTATAGTCCTAAACGTGTTCATACAGTCCTAAAATCTTATACCAGCAAACCGCACCAGATTGATACATCAAATTGCTACTTCTTAAATGCCCAGTAGCTGCCCAAAGTAAGCAGTGCATTGAATTAAAATCATACCATTCAGGGTCATAACTAGGCCAAAATAAAGAGTACGCGAAAGTCATAACGATGGAGTGTTTCCTTTAGACCGGTCTAACATTTTGTCAGGTGGTAAAATATTAACTGAGGCGCAAAGTGCCGAGAGAGGGCAGGGGAATTTTCCAGTAGGGTCTGAAGGGTTCCTCTCCGAGAAAAATTGACGTTCTTTTGTGCAAAGTGTACGCATCTACGTTTTTGTGTACAGCAGCTAGCCAATGCCATTCAAAAGTATGGAAATTATTGTAGAGATGACAATCCGTGAAAGTACGGTCGGAAGAAAAATGAATCACAAAATGAGATCAAAAGTTACCAGGTCACTCGATTTTTTGTTTATTCTTCCTAATTTCATTATACCATATACTTGTTTGACACAGTTCCACAAATTCGCTTTTCGGGAGTTTGAGTCAGTTGACTAACCCTATCAAACGATAAAACTTTAGCCTTTTCCAAATTCAAAGTATTTGCAGAATACAAATTCAGTGTGGTACAAATTCAGTGTGGCTCAAATGATCAGTTTTGTCTTTGAAGGAGTAAAAGCACGGTGAGAAAAGTAGGAAATGCTGGCCACCATTTGGTTAGAAGCCTTCTTTTTCAGGTTTTAACTTCCCTTAAGAAGAAGGTTTTCGTCACAAGCACGCTCTCCTTTTCTCACAATGTTTGGAATTGACCCCTTTTTAAGACAAATTGCATCATTCTAGCCAAATTTCATTTAGTTTCACTTTTCACATACTTTCAATATGGACGGGTCTAAATATTTTCGTCTGGTAAAGAGTTTAAAAATCGTAAGTGCTTGCAACCTGCCATATTTTCTTAAACACTATAACCTCATGTTTCAAGCATGAAATATTTCGTACTCCTTAAATACAATAATACAATATTTTAGACTAAGAACATCACATCGGCAATCAGAACTGTTGCTTTATTGTTTTCGAAGATCATTGATTCATATTTAACCCTTGCACAGCTAAATATATTCAATGAAAATTCAATTCAGAAGTTTTTTAGGTCGGAAGTTACTCAACGTATCGAGCGGTGAAGAGCTAAGATCAGACTGCATGTTTACTGGCTGCAGTCTAGTGTCGATCTACGGTAGTTATACCGCAACAAAAGCACTTTATGTCCTGCTCAACAGCATAGTGGTTGAAAATACGAAACCTAAATAATGGTTGTACAAGTCTATACGCACCTTGCGACTGGCTTTTCAACAATCAAAATACAAGTGATAATTTGTTCTTTTACCCGTATTTTGGGTATCACATGGGGTCATTATCATTCAACTTTAACTTATGATTTCAACATGTAGTACATGCAGCTAAACAACAATAGATGTCTATTGATGAAGTAATTCTACATTTGCAAACGTAGCGAAAGTCATATGGATCCGTGCACTGTATGACAAACCAAAACATAGACGGGAAAACAGCAAATAACCACATGTACTAACTATTAATGATTTTTATGAATATAATTCAAGGATTCCATTTCAAAAATTCGATTTAAGAAAACCATCCCGTAATTATTATTATTATCTTTTTTTTTAACGTATGAGCCATGCTCTTTGAAAAGAGGGTTTAATGCATCTGGAAAAATATCGACCCGTGTCAGCCTGCACAGTTTGCGCAGGCTGACATGTGTCGAAACTTTTTCTATTTGAACTGTTCTGCATGTCCTTGGATCATTTTACTGGTTAATTCGGTGGTTGTTGGACAAAATGGACTTTATGGATCCATAATCATGTAATGGCTTGCTCGGTATCATGCATCACCCGGAGATGAATTAAATCAACATTTGCCAAAGCGCCGCTAATATATCCAACGTTAGTATTTTCTAATATACCAATTAGTTATTATTATTGTCAATTCAAATACTTTTTTGCTCAGTTATGTATTATACATTTGTTATTTGGAGGTAACAAGAGAATTTGTTTGATTGTGTGTTTATTGAATTGTTTGTTTAGTGTTTAAGGCCATTTTCATCAATATTTCAGTTATATCGCCACTGCCAGTGCACCTATCCATGCTTTCCAGGAGTTTCTTTTGGCAGTACTTTCCAAACTATTCTTTCAAAGCAACTAGTTGCTTTCCTACATAACTATCGCCGAAACATGAGAGGAATGAATCCTGTCGCAATGACTACGTATCATGAATTCTCGGATAGAAATTTACCTAGCTGAGGATTCCCAAGTCCTATATGTTTCCGATTGTGCTAACGGGCACAAATCAAGGGACTGAAAAAAAAAATCGGATTTGTTGAACAGTTTTAAACTATGATTTGAGGTAATGAAAATTACTTTTTTTTATCACACGTAATACATGTATCATATGTAAGTAATTAGTAGAGTAAGCAAGGGCAATGGGAGTCGAAGTTGTTCTACCAAGTGTGCTGTGCAGCAAATGTTATTTTACTACTTATTAGAGTATTAATTTGACCCCACAATTTGATTTTTTTCTGCTAGTATTACATTTAGGACTGTAAACACGCGTAGGACTGGAAAAAAATCCTAGATGGATTTATAAGCGAAAGTTATTTGACAAATTTATAGAACACTTCAGTCGTTGATTTGTTGATGAGTAAGACTTAAAAAAAATCTATACAAAATAGGATGATGACATATAATTATATTTCTGTAAAAACACAGTGTTAAGGTTTACAGCTGTCAATCAGTTTCAGCAATCATGAACAAAGTTGATCAAAGAGTACAACATATTGCTACTCAAACATGTATGCAGTATGTTTTTTTTTTTTTCTTTTGCCTTCTTGTTGAACTCTTTACCAGAGGACAAGATTTTTGACTCCCCAAAATTAAAACCAACTATTCAGATTTTCATACTCTCAACAAACTCAAAAATGACTTACTGAATTATATAGCTGGAAAATAATTACTAAAGAAGAAAGATAAGATTTAGAAAAAAAATATCTGAATCGATATTTTTTTAATGCGCTACTCAGCCTCTTTGGGTATCATTAGATTTCATGCCACAGTTTTAGAAAACTTTGAGGGAATGGCATTTAATCAATAACATGCTCACTCAGCAAAGGTTTCTATATTCAAATCAGTGTCAATACGTCATATCTGGTGTAACAAAAATAAACACAGTAGTCTGTTGCTAAAGTAGCCTACAATTCCATTACCAAACACTCAAAATTGCGTCATTTTATTGAATTTAACTGTACACTTTACATGAAAAGAAATATATATCTGGTAGTATTTATTGGCCTTTTACAAAATAATTTGATTTGTGGCATAAAAACTAAATAGCTTGCTGTTTAGAGCATAAAGAAACAATTCCATAGATATGGAGCCCCCACATTATGTGGTTTGTATTTGTAAAGGGTAGAAAAAAAAATTTGGAAGAAAAAAAGAAGAGAAATACTGATGTCTTGTTTGCCAACACTGTTTTCATAAGCCCTATTACACAGGACTTATAAAACATGGGATCTATTGTGTGTTAAAGGGCTAAAAAAGAAAAATCCTCAAAAATTCTCCCAATTTAACTTTGTATGACACAAAATTCAAGGGTCAAATATTGGCCATGTTTGAACAAACCGTAAGGTATTCTGAATACTGATTACAAGTATCTGTAACAGTTCTGTTAAATAGCCCCAAAGGCTGGGATTGAACCTAGAACCTTCAGGTCCAAACTCCGTAGGCAAACGCTCTACCACAAAAGCTAGCTCTATAGCAAGAGAGATAAGTGTACTCATATACAAACACAAGCTATACATTTATATCAATCTGTGGGATAGACCAGTATACAACATATGGATCCATGTCAGGTTTCCTTGGCATCTGACAACTGGATCTGGAGAAAATTTTGATTTGGGGTTTATTTTAACACTTTACTGAACACTCATGTTAATAACCCTGAAGGAAAAAAACAATTGAAAGCATCATGGGACAAGGACAAAATTCTGGTAGACAGTATTTTCTCCTATTCCAACAGTGTTTTCAATCATAAGAGTGAACTTTAGCTCATTTGTATCAGTTTCTGAATTGTTGGCTGCAGATACATTTAAAGAGCATAAACCTTGTCATACGGGGAAGGAATGAATAACGAAAGAGCATCCATTTGATTACCATTTTTGATTAAAAAGCAAAAAGTAATTTATGCATAGATGGTGGACATAGACTAATCTGAACAATCTTACAAAATTTAACTCCCCTCTAAATGTGGATCTGGACTCCTGCATGGCTTACCGATAAGGTTTAAGACTTGTTACCTGATGGCCATATGTTTTTCTGTGGGAGTGTCTTTGGCAAGACATTTCAGAGCCCTAGCCTAATACTGCTAAACCCAGACATACATAAATAAGCTAGCTGTAGCAGTTATATGACTGAAATGATGTTAAAAGCAACATTGAACACCATTCAATTAATCAAATGTGGATCTAAAATTGGCCTCCTGCAAGGATAACCTTTATCTGACATTTCTGTCAGCATCACAAAATGTAGCTCTTAAGTTTTTGAAAACATTGGTAGACAAACAGATTTTTTTTCATTCTTACCAAAGTCATTTTTCCCCATTTCATAACACCATAAAGGATACAATGTGTCTTAACTAAGGTAATTGTGGCCACATTATCCCATTTTGAATGATGTTCAGAAAAACTTTTGAAACAACTTATGCAATTGGCTGAGCTTTATTTAGTTGTACTAAAAATCAAGGGTTTTCAGAAAGACTAGTGAAGGTGGTTGTTGTCTGAGATTATGCTTTAAGTCAGATTGAAAATACTAACAGCTCACCCTAGGGTTTGTAAAGATGTGAGCTTATATAGATGCACTAAACATGATGATTATATTTTCCTAAACAATATAATTTTAAGCATTTCAAAAATCATTATTAATCATCATAATGCAAGACTCTTTTGAAATATTGAAACTTCTGTACTCGGACATCAAGGTTTTTATTTTTAAAACAGCATTTTACAAATCTAGTCAGACTATAAACACAACACTTTCTAAACTTTCATATAGTGGGTATAATCATATAGACTGCAAACAATTCAAGTCTAAAATAGTGTGCCTATAGGAGTGGAATTGTACTATGATAGGTGGTCTGATCTTAATCTACTCTTGCTACAAAGGAAACAAACTGTCCTCATTCTGAAGTACATGTATAAAGTATGTATTGTTTTAAAAGTAGTATGATTTAGTTTAAACCCTTACAAAGCAATCCCGACTTTGAACGACCCTGAGGAAGAAGGCTTTTAAAAAGAATTTGGGACTATGAGAAAATGCTGGTAACCAGCATTTTTCCTTTTTTCCACAATGTCTTCAGACCTTCCAAAAATAAAATTCATTTTTTTAAGTCACATTGATTCTGTTATTAGCAAATGCTTTCCATTTGGACAAGTGTCAAATTTTGTTGTGTGGTAAAGAGTTAAAAAAAAAAAAAAAAAACTCTAGAGTCCTCTCAGGGAAATAGAAAGAATTGCATTTTGTATGTAATTTCTTATTGAAAGCACATTGTCCTTCCATGACTGTAACACCTAGGAATCCCTTCAAGGGTTCGTCCTTATTGCTACACAACTTGAAACTATTAATTTCAAAATAAAATACAAAATCAAACTAGACACAACAATTTTATTGTTCAGATACAATGATGTTTTCTTTCTTTTAAAAAGGAAATCCTTGGTATTTTTCCTGACCTAAAAAAATGTTATGAAATAGTCTGAAAGGTGAAAACTAAATGGTGTGTTCAGTATTTTCTAAGGTTTAGGCAATGTGTAATTCATGAGTATTGAATATACCTTCCTTCTGTTACATGAATGAAAATTCACCTTGTATCATCCTAAAGACACAAGTCAAGAAATAATGGTTTCACAAAAGAAAAGTAAGGTTAACTCATGCACTGCCACAAATCATGAAATTGTTGTAACTACCTTCAAGAATAATTTGATGTTTGACTGATTTCTGGTCGTTACATTAGTTTATAACACTGTTTCAGTCTTACAGTGACAACAACCCATTTATTTGTGTACAGCTTGGGTTTTACTAGGGCTAGGCAGATTCTACTCAGTGTCTTGTCTATAGGCACCCCTACAAAATCCTGGCAACTAGGTGAGGATAAAACCCATGATAACCCGTCCAACACCTTCACCAATCAGCCACAGTCTCAGTGAATCCCACTAATTAAATGAACAAGATTATGTCAATTCACCGCTATATTGGTGCAAATATATTTAAAACAAACATAGGCTGTATAGATTCAAGCTTAGACCTCATATTCTGCACAGTCTGAACTTAGATTGTCATTCACAGTTAAAAAAAAAAAAAAAAAAAAAAAAAAAAAAAAAAAAAAAACCGTGTTACACTTTACTATAAAAAATGGACAAATACTTAATAATTTCAATTTTATAAGTATCACATAAAACATAACAGACCTACATGTAATATGCAAACTCACATTCTTGGGTCCATTTAGTTACGAGACAAGCGTAACGAGAAAGAAAACCGGCAACAAGCCTTTCACAAATTAACAATATCTATTAATGAATAAAGACAAAAGAGTACAATAAGAGTTAAGTTTGAATGAAATTTTGACAATTTTTAATCTTAGAACAAGAAATAGAATAAGTCCCTCAAAATTAAGAATTGCGTTTAGATTACAAAAAGTATGAAAATTCTGGTTCCCAAAACCTTAATTAACAATAGTTTTAACTTGCAAATAGATATGAGCAACCTGTTTAAGAAATAAATAATTCCAACTTACAGATCTATATTCCAATTTAAATCCAACACTTTCACTAACTCTGTATCCTCAGAGCCACAAGTCTAAGTTCAAAATCAAAATCCACCGAGTAAGTCACTCCTATTTATATAAGCTTGGAAAATTCTAGATTAGTCTTTTCTAGAAAAATGACAACATGGATTGGTAAACAACTTGTTTACTAACAACCTGTTTCTAAAAATAACCACAATGGAAAAACCAATGAATGTTCTTTATGTTTCTAGAATATTCTGTATATAGAGTGAAAGTGATAATGAAAACAGGTTACATGTATATCCTATTTACAGAACACTTCCCCTCCTAAAGGAATAGAAAGTTTTAAGAATTAAAACTTTCTTTTGTCTGAAGATAGAAAACATCATTACTCATAAACGTACATGAAAATACATTATACATAAAGACAAATGTTAACTATTTACAAGTTAAACTCTAGAAAAAGCATCAGGGGTTACAAACGCGGAAATCTCTTTAGCTCTTTCAGTGAGAGGAATTTGCCAAAATTCTTTTAGAAGATCAAATTTGGTTACATATTTTGTATGACCAATGTTGTCAATGCAGTCATCTACTCTTGGCACTGGAAACGAATCAATCTTGGTCACAGTATTAACTTTTCTATAGTCAGTGCACATACGAAAAGTTCCATCTGGCTTTCACTTTGACTAGGTTCAATAAAGTTATTGTCCAATAGATACTTGATTTTCTCTCTATGATGCTCAAGTGTCTTTTGATTCATTCGATATGGATGTTGTTTCACTGGTTTTGAATTTTCAATGTCCACATCATGGTATATTGTATCTATCCGTGTTGGAATATCAGGGAACAGGTGCTCATGTTCAGAAATTAACTTTTTTAATTCATCTTTTGATTATTATCTAAATGTGAAAGTTTTTTATCTTAATTTCTTAAAACGTCAGAATTCTGAAGTTTTGAACAAATAGGGTTAGACTTATCAAAGTTCATTTCTTCACAATTTATGTCTTCATGGTTAATGTGATTTTGATTTTGAGGGACTGAGGAAACTACATTTATTGGTGAAATATTTGAATTATCCTTATCAACATATTCTTTTAACATATTGATATGACATAATTGCTTTTGCATTAGCCTGTCAGAAGTTGTTATCACATAATTTAAGTCACTGACCTTTTTCTCTACCGTATAAGGACCAAAATATCTTGCTTGTAGAAGCCTACCAGGAATTGGTAGAAGAGCTAAAACTTTATTTCCAGGTCTAAAATTTCTTTCTTATAGTATTTTTGTCATATCTTTCTTTCATTTTACATTGATTTTTCTCTAAATGATTAAGAATTTTGTGATAGGTTTTATTTATACCCAAGTGACCTGACATAGGTGTTTCATGAGCTAAACTTAATATTTCTGATCTATAAGATTTAGAAACGAAGACATGATGATTGACAGCCCACTCATCATCAACAGAGACTTCAGGAGGGCGCCACTTTCTCATTAATATTCAATTTTTTTATATAAAAACGACAGGTTCCTGTGAAAGATCAGTTTCACTGACAGCTCTTTGAAATAAAGGTGCAAGTTCTGGATCATTGTGTTGGTCTTCACTTAGTTTTGACCTTGACCTTGTATCATGGCCTTCAATAACTAAGGGTGAAGATATATAATCAAATTCTGGTGAATTATGTTTAGAATTTGTCTGACTTTCAGAGGGGTTTTGTGAAATAGACCTGTTAATTTCATTTTTAAATAAATGACCCAACAAAGAATCAGATAAGACAGTATAAGACTGATTTTCAGTCAAAATGGCTTTCTTTGCCATAGCTGTAGTAACTTCACATGATGGGTAAAGGTCAGGAATTTCTTCCTCAATCGGATCGGGTGATTGATCCATGCAAAGTGTGTCAGTTACAAGTGGATTACCAATTACCTTATCTCCGGCTAAATCATTACCTAATAACAAATGAACACCTTTAAAAGGTAATTTTTTTCTGACACCAACAGTCACTGGACCATTAATTAAGTCTGAAGACAAATAAATGTTATAAGGCGGAACATGAACAAACCCACATTCTACACCCTGAATAAGGACACTTGTCCCAGAAGAAGTCTTCTCAGAAAAAGGCAGGACATCTGCTAAAATAAGAGATTGAGAAGCTCCAGTATCACGTACAATTTTAATAGGGGTAGACTGGGCAAAATCATTTTCTAGTGACACAAAACCATCTGATAAGAATGGTTCATAAATCTCCATAACAGTAACAGTCTCAGGTACTTTGGCCTGGACAAAGGTTTGGTCTTTAAAACATGACTGAGGTGTAGACTTTAATGAAGTAAGGCCTGTAGACTTATGACTGTCTTGTTTGTCCCGTTTTCTTTTTGAAACAGGACATTCAGAAATAATATGACCTGATTCTTTGCAATAGGACAAGTGCGTCGAGATAAGGGATTTTGACCTTTGGCTTCATAAGGAGACATGGGTTTGGGACTATTCTGATTGGAATTGTCATTATGTCGATTAAAATTTGGACCAGCAGGTGAATACAAAGGTTTTCGAGGGTTTGATTTACTTATTAAAGAGACCTTATGGGTCAAGGCAAAGTTGTTTGCTAAGCAAGCAGCTTCTTCTAAAGTTTCAACTTCTTTCCCGTCTATGAAAGTTTTTATATCTGAATTAATGCACCTTTTAAATTCTTCAACTAACAATAATTGTCTAAGTTTTCCATGACCTGAATCTATTTTCTTTGAATGGCACCACCTATCAAATAATTGTTCTTTAGTTCTAGCATATTCGACATGGGTTTGACCGTTTTCCTTTCTGCAATTCCTAAATTTTTGTCTATATGCTTCAGGTACCAATTCATAAGCCTTTAGAATCAATTTCTTAACATTATCATAATTAGAAAGTTGTTCATTACTTAGTTGAGAAAAAATATCTCGAGCTTTTCCAGTTACAATGCTTTGCAAGAGTAAGGTCCAGTGTTCGTTTGGCCATTTCAAATTTTCAGCAAATCTTTCAAAATGTGAAAAGTATTTATCAACTTCCTGTTCTTGAAATGGTGGAACAAGTCTGAGGTGTTGTGTTTTGTTAAGTCAAAGTCATTAATCACATGCAAAGATAGTTTTTCTTTATTTTCTATTTCTAATTCTTTCATTCTCATCTGAAATTGCCTATCCTTTTCTCTTTCTTCTAATTCAGCATACATTTTTTTTTCTTTTTCTAAATCTAATTCTTTTTCTTTCATTCTTTCTTCTTGCTCTAATTTAATTTTAATTCTTTTTCTTCTTGCTCTAATCTTAATTTTTCTCCTGTAATCTCTCTTCTTTTTCTATCTGTAGTTTTAATTTTTCTAACTCAATATTAGTTTTAACGTCTGTCTGAGACACAAGAATAAGAGACATAGCAGACGAGTCAAGTATTTCTTCATCAACTAAAAACTGAACAATAGAATTCTTAATTTCATGTTTTAACATAGTACCTTTAATGGCAATCAGTTTATAATGAGAAGCAAGATCTAATAAATCAGACTTATTTGTCAAATTTAACAACTCCTGAGAAGGTTCAGCAATAAATTTTTCAAGATCAAAAGACATAATTGCTTTTTGCTGGTTCAGTAGAATAAAAATCAAATTTTATTTTATTACTATTTTTTTTTTATTATCTAATAAATTTTAATACTGTAATAAGTTCAAAATAATTTCAAAGTATATCCAAATGACTATATGATCAATCCCGGACGAGCCCCCAATTTCTGTTACAAGACAAGCGTAACGAGAAAGAAAGCCAGCAACAAGCCTTTCACAAATTAACAATAACTATTAATGAATAAAGACAAAAGAGTACAATAAGAGTTAAGTTTGAATGAAAGTTTGACAATTTTTAATCTTAGAACAAGAAATAGAATAAGTCCCTCAAAATTAAGAATTGTGTTTAGATTACAAAAAGTATGAAATTTCTGGTTCCTAAAACCTTAATTAACAATAGTTTTAACTTGCAAATAGATATGAGCAACCAGTTTAAGAAATAAATAATTCCAACTTACAGATCTATATTCCAATTTAAATCCAACACTTTCACTAACTCTGTATCCTCAAAGCCACAAGTCTAAGTTCAAAATCCAAAATCACCAAGCAAGTCACTCCTATTTATATAAGCTTGGAAAATTCTAGATTAGTCTTTTCTAGAAAGATGACAACATGGATTGGTAAACAACCTGTTTACTAACTAACTGTTTCTAAAATTCAAACAAAGGAAAAACCAATGAATGTTCTTTATGTTTCTAGAATATTCTGTATATAGAGTGAAAGTGATAATGAAAACAGGTTACATGTATATCCTATTTACATAACAATTTCTATTCAGTCAAAAATGCAGGTGTGAATAAGTACAATGTAAAAAGTGGAAATGAGTCTCACATGTAATAAAAGTTACAGTTAAAGTATGATGGGATTTTGAAATTTTGTCAGTGATTATGTAAGTTTTATTCGTTTACATATAGATGTACATTCCTTTTTGAAGTTTTGACCCATGTCCTTGTAAATTTGAGTCATATTACATAATTGAACCACTGCAGGGACATGTGAAAAAAACATGACGTAGTATGATGAGATACTTGAAATTCAATATTAACATTGGTAAAAAGGCTATTCATTACATCCAATGCAGTTTTGAGTGAATCCATTTTCATGGTCTAAAGAAAAGAATTAAAATCATCACTCATCACCTGGAAGAACATAGTCCAGATATTATTTGCTTTTTGATATCTGCAAATCCCTGCCCTGGGTACAGCTGAAGCAGCCAGAATGAACCAAGATCACACTCAGTGTGACAAGTTGCCATTCAAATGTAAAATTGACGTTTACATAACTAAAATGAGACTTTCAAGTCGATAGTACAAATCCAAATATCTCTATTTCAAACTTATTTTTTGGGGAAAAGATACCTCTTTGCCGGGCAGTATAGATCAAAGATCAGACTGCACGTTCGATGCAATCTGATCTTGATCTACATAGTCTGCAAAAGGTCATTGAATAGCACTTAGCAGCCTAAAGGTTAAAGGAATTGGTCCCTCTATAAAACTTTAAAAACTATAGGCATACTTTGATTCTGAGGTTTGAATTACTTGTTGTTTACATGAAGCACAGTTACCGTCTCCAGTATAGGTTGAGCAGCAGTTCATCATAAATATATACTTTATTAAATAAAGTACAAATATTTTCAATTTGCTCTGTGTACATATACTTCAATCTCCAAGCATGAAAATATACCAAAGTATTTAAATCTACATGTCCAAATAGTAAGACGTATAAATCTAGACTAAGATGTATTCCTGTGAACCCTTTATCAAACATCTGTCTAAAAATACTGCATTCTTTTTTATTCATTTGCATGAAAGGTAACAAAATAAAATTCAAGCATATTAGAAGGACTATGAATGGACTTTTACACCTTGAAGATAATTGAGTATCTGAGGCTTAAAGTCCAGAATGTAGTCGATGTCTAGTTTACTGAGAAGGACACAATTTCCCATCGAAAATACTCATTATAAATTCATGTCACGGGTTCGTACTTGATCGGGGCCGTTTGTGAACGAAGAATTAATTTTGGAAGCAGTCTTGCATAAATCAAACGTCATTTTTTTTTTTTTATAGAATACACGATCTTCATTTTTTTAAACGTTTCACAGAAATGTTTCAAACAATTCGGAAATTCATCGATAGTGCTGTACGAAGAGCGGTACCTAACAAGGTGCGGAATCGACTTTATGGATTCTGTGTATTCGTTATCGAAAGGGTTTTAAATTATTTACGGCCAAACTCTAGCTAGCTATCTGTACAGTCAAAGATATTTAATATAATACAGAGTTGAAAAATGTAATTCTATTAAGAAATTATTGCTCAATCTCCTTGTTTATTTCGGCAGCGGACGATACAAGTTGTGAATGAACATTTCCATTATCTTCCGCTATATGTCATTCTACAAATACACATCTATCTGATTTGAGCAGTCTGGGTACAGAATCGGACTACTTTTCAAAACGACAACCGTTACTTTGAATTTCAAGATAAATAAATGTTTATTCAGTAAAACGCTACCTGCTGGGATTCATTCAGCTACGATCAGCTAGCACGTAACTTATGCACCGGCCATTTATTAAAACAATCCCTACAGGCTTGGGTAATAGCTTCGGTATAAGCCCTTCTTTTCCCGAGTATATGGGATGGGTGATGCGTCATAGCGGACAGGTCGAATCTTCGAAGAACATGACATGCGCAGACAACGTGAAAATTTCTTGAATGAAAATGGGGCCAGTCTGTGTAAACAATGTTCATTCGCATATGGCAATATTTAACAAAAAAAAAAGAAAAAAAAAAAAAAACAAACTTTGTTTTAGTATTTAAAGTATTTGACAATTTTTGTAGTTTTGACGAAATTTCGATAAAGAAACCAAACATAATTTGTAGGATTTGTTCAAAGTCAGAGCTGAATATCATTTGTAGATCTGTGTTGTTCGTCCCATATACCAGCCATGCAAACCTGAAAGTGAGAGCAAATGCGTCGTTACGCATGATGTATTTGGTTACGGCATAAACGATCACAATAAGCGGATTTGCTTTTTAGCAAATCCGCTAAATAATAGGAATTAAATACGTTAATTACGTACACATTTAAGATAAAGGCGTAAATGTTGGCCACCAATAATGGGATTTTTCTCTTACATAATAGAAAATATTGTAGAAAAAGAAGAAAATGCTTGCTATCTATGATGGGATTCGTCTGCAAGAGAATAGAAAACATTGTACAAAAAGGAGAAAACGCTGGCTACGAATGATTGGATTTGTACCCAAGAGAATAGAAAACAGTGTAGAAAAAGGAGAAAACGCTGGCTACCAAGGATTGGATTAGTCCCTAAGAGAATAGAAAACATTGTAGAAAAAGGAGAAAGCGCTGGCTACCAATGATGGTATTTTTTAGTGAAAAGATATAAAACATTGTAGAAATAGGAGAAAGTGCTGGCTACCAATAATGGGATTTTTCTCTAAGAAAATAGAACACAATGTAGAAAAAGGAGAAAGCGATGGTAACCAATGATGGTATTTTTTTCTTTACTTTATACATTCTATAAACATTTGTAGAGAACAAATTGAATGTAGCTCATAGCTAGGACTTGTCACAAACGGGATAGAAAACATTGCAGGAAAATGAGAAAGCACTGGCAACCAATGATGGGAATTGTCTCAAAGAGAATAGAAAACATAATGGGAAAAGCAGAAAATGTTGGTAGCCAGCATTTTCTCCATTTCCCACGATGTTTTCAAATGCCCTTTCGTTCAAGGTCGATAAATACGGGACTGTTTGATATATTACAATCTTAAACAATACCCCGTGTATGATTCAGCCAGAAATTATCATTATCCGTGTAATAGCAGCCGAGCCTTGTTATTAGAGTCGGTAACTCACAGGGATTAGTAAGTCAGGGGTTGAGAGTTCGAGTTTCATCTAGATAGAAATCTTTTCGGTGATTGATGTTTACAGAGACGCCATTTAGTACCATCGGTAACAGACAGGGATTAGTAAATCAGGGGTTGAGAGTTCTAATTTCAGTATAGAAGAAATCTTTTCGATGGTCGGTGAAAGTGTTTATGATTGCATTCCTGTAAGAGGGAAATCAGCCACTGTTTCGTCCTGATATATAAAGATACATTGTGAATGAATGCATGCATAGGTGCACTAGTCGTCGTAATATAACTAAAATCATATTGTAAACGACATTACTACAACAAAACTTTTTTTTTTTTAACAGATGAGGTGATCGCATTTTCAGTGGAAAATCCAACTAAGAAATTAGTCAACGGCGCGCCCATCTTCTCTAATGTGATCACAAATATAGGGAACGGATATGACGTCGATACCGGTATATTCACGTGTCCTGTTGGTGGATTGTACATATTTGTCTTTAATGTGGCGTCAGGTAGAAAGTATGATGTGTACTGCTGGATTAGACATAATGGTACCGGAAAAGTGCTTGGCAGATCATACAGTGATAACTCTTACACAAGTGCCTCAGCTTCAGTGAACCTATTGTTGCAGAAAGGCGATTCGGTTACGTTAGGAGGTTGTGGTGCCTGGGACAAAGTGCATGACTACCATGGCTATATTACGTTCAGCGGTGCTTTGATTGAAAAAACAGAAATCTGATTTAAACTGAAACAAATGAGTCATGCTCTATCAAAAGGGGGCTTACTGCATCCGCAAAAAGTATCCACCCAGGTCAGCCTGCGCGGAGTGCCTGGGCCGTTACTTTTCGCTATAGGTCAATTTTATTTATATCCAAGGCTCGGTCTACATCATGATGAATTGATTATTGACAACGTGAATATCATGGATATATAAGTATATGAACGATTGCTTGGTATCATGCACCACGGAGATGCATTATGCCCCCTTTTGCCAGAGCACGGCTCAATTTCTTTTCTCAATACTTGTAATCAAGTTTTATTTTGTTATTTTTGTTTCTGTAGGTAGATTGTGCCTTTTGGAGTAGTCCTCTCTCTCTCTTTCTCTCTCTCTCTCTCTCTCTCACCCGGAATTCATTGATATGAAGATTGAAACAGCTGAGAGAATAACACCAAGAAAATTTATAAAGCACGATAATAGCCGGTCTAGATGATTACCGAAGTCATATGACGCTTGCCTATCTGAGAGCCCTTTTTTCAAAAACCGCTTTAAATAGTATTGTAAAGCGCTCTTATGCAGAAGAGGTACGAAACGGGGAAAAAAGCATGGATTTGTATGTAAGTGCCCCCCCCCCCCAAAAAAAAAGAGGTGGTAGAAGCCATGAAATAAATAGAATATCTGGGTTTTTTGTTTGTTTGTTTTTTGGATGAAAGATCGAAATTTATCTTATCTCCTGAACGTCATCAGTAGTATTGTCACTCGTGGCTGCCCCACTCGTGAAAATATAGCCGATGATATACACTCGATAAAATAAAGTTCGATCATTCACAGGAAAAAAAAATAACCTCTGTTCACTTCATACCTTTTTGGTATTTTATCGACAAATAATAGTGAATTATGTATTGATATTTCATGGTTAAGCCCAGTGAAAAATACCGATTTCATATTTTCTAACTGTTCAATTGAGGGCGGAAACGGTAGTTCCATCGCGCTAGTTACCTAGGTACACAGCTCATGCCATTCTACCAGAGGGAAATATGATGTAATTTATGCGCATTTAACATACATTTTTCGCGCTTTACGTAATATTTTAACCTTCATCATACCGTGTGGGTCCGTATGGACCCCACATGATTCTCTCTTTATCTATGATACAAAAGTTGAAGCTGCAGGGAACTGTCATTTTAGGAGTTTGTTACTAAACCTATTCTTAACCTGAATTTACATAGAAACTTTGGTGGCTTCAGAGTGAGAGGAATACAAAACCCAAAATCTGTTGGGGTCCGTGCGGACCCAAGGCAATATCATTATTATTCTATAAATCACGCATGTTATACTCACCTCATACTCCCACATTTCAGTTGTTTTCTCTTCACAGAAAAGTCAATAAATAATACCAGGAGTAGCTGACGATGCCAATGTGACGAACCGGCTACATTCCCTCATTGTACAAACATTGTCGAAACAAAGAACAGCGACGATACGGTGATTGTGATGGTGATGTTGATGATAATGGTGGCCATGGTAAATTTGATGAGTTGGAGAAGAAGGATAACAACAACAACAACGACCAAAACGGTGACGGTGATGATGATGACGACAATGATTGAGATGATGCTGATGACAATGATTGTTGTTATTATCGTGATCTTTGCTTTAGAAAGTATTCTTTGCAGGTCACCGGCTACTTTCCGACATTTTAAAACATCGTCGAAACGATGTTTGCGGCGGCAGCGACCACGACGACAACGATGGCGACGACGACGGCGACGGTTATTATTATTTTAATTATATTATCATTATATCAACAACAAGATGAGTTGGGGCGATTACAATTGTAAACGTGGGATTGTGGTGATGGTTGTAAGGGCGGCGACGACGACGATGATCATAATGATAATCATAAAAAGAAAAAAGTTCTCGTAACCAGTATGGTGCAGCCTATAAGGACAAACCGTTGTTTCATTTACGTGGGGTGATCAGAAAGAACGTGGACCAGTGCCGGTATCGGAATATCATTATAAAAAACAACTTGGAGTGTTTACTATTTTTGAAAGTAACCTCCCTTGAGTTCTATGCACTTACTAATTCTTGATTTCCACGTGCGAAACACGTGTGCGAGCGCGTCACGTGACATTACTCTCAAGGACCCGGTAATAGCGAGGGTTAGCTCCTCTCTACTCTTGTAGTGCGTGCCACATAGAGAATCTTTCAAAACAGGAACTAGTCAGATGTCACATGGAGTCAGGACTAAATTTTAAGGGGCATTGGTTGGTGTTTCTATGTTTAGTTTTTGCAACATTTCTTGTCCAAGCGCGGCTTTGTGAGCTAGGGCGTTATCTTAGTGTAAAGTGACGTCACCCGCAGGACTTCAGGCTGTTTTTTCCGTATGGTGTTTGTGAAATTTATTTGAATAATGTTGGCATAAAACTCAGTATTGACTGCAGTATATATAGATACAACATGATGTAGAGGAAAAAAAAGAGAACAGAAATACATGATGTATAGCTTTACCAAGTGACTTAGAGAGGTTGGCTTTACCAGCGGAGGGCGATGTTGGATGTTTCCATACAGTGCTTTATTGTTTAGATTCAGTCTCGTTAAAGTGTGCCTATGTTACATCGCTTGTTCCAATACGATGTGTAAAGTTTGACCCCTCTATCCTAATGCGTTCTGAAATTTCTTAACAGATTTCGACCCTAACCCCCATTTTCTCGGGCGTCAGTTGCCGAGGTACCCACCTTAAGCAAACACACGGCATTCCATGATTCTCAATCAAAATCTTCTGAGCACTTTTATATGAAATGTTGTATGTGTCAGCTATTTTCCTGACAGTATCTCGATGATTTTGTTTTGCATGCTACTCTACACACGTTATGATTTTGTCTGTGATTGATGTTGATGGACAGCCAGATTTAGGGCCATCTTTAACAGTATCGCACCCTTGTCTAAATTGGTCCGATCCATGTACGAATATCAGAATTCTTTAGTGCAGAGTCCCCTTAAACTGTTTCTCAATCGGTTTTGATTTCCGATAAATATTTTCCGAGTTTGACGTAAAACTCTATGATTACTCTCGGCTCAAATAAAACGTCGTCCGACATTTTGGACCACTAATGCAGTATATGACGTCATGAGAATGACGTCACACTTTACCTACTTGAATAAGACGACATTTGAAAGCTTTAGTCAGTTACCAGATAATTAATGCTCATCTATACAAATTTTTGTAATCCTACGTGTAGTAGTTTTCAAAATAACGAGGTGGTCCGCGATCTTTTTGATCATCCCTCGTACGTGTGCTTTGCACAGTTCTCTTTCAAAGCCAATGGCTACTTTCCCACATTGTCCAGATTTT
Source organism: Hippopus hippopus (assembly GCA_946811185.2). Classification (NCBI taxonomy): domain Eukaryota; kingdom Metazoa; phylum Mollusca; class Bivalvia; order Cardiida; family Cardiidae; genus Hippopus; species Hippopus hippopus. The sequence continues at coordinate 70,963,152 of OX328096.1, forward strand.
GTCGAAACATTGTTGACGAGGAGGACGATCGGAACAATTATAAAGGTGAAGGGGGTTGTGATGGTTGTAGTAACGACAACGATGATGATAATGATGATGATGATGATGATAAAAAGATAAAACGCTGGTAATTAGTGTTATTCTCCCTAACAAAGACAGACTCCTTATCGTCTGCAAGTGCTTTCAATTTTTGATAAGTCCTCAATTCTGTCGTCTGCCAATGTTGCTAGTCACAACTCGGCCGATTTCGTACTTAATCTATCGCTGAAAAAATGTCAACGTGACTGATAGAGTTACAAAGTAAATGTACAAATTGTATGTCATCGGAATGTATTTACAAACTGTACATGCAACTGATAATAGCCGCAAGTTTAAAATAGTAATCAGCCGTTGATCAATTAATGTTAGCGAGGTGAAGCTGTGAGGGAAAAAGGATATAAAGGTTTTGGTCTTAGTCACCACAGAGGAGTGAGGGACAGTTGGAGAACAGCCATAAACAGTAACAAATCATAGTAAAACCATGTGTTTTTGTAGTAATTTCATTCATAGTTAGATTCAGTTGTGACTTTATGCACACAACTAGCACTACAACAAAAGAAACAAACATTTTAATCTCATGTTTTACAATGATCACCCTTAAGGGCACAGAAATCGAATTATTTGAGTATATATATACCTATACTAATTCTTCTGCCATTAAACAGATAGCAATTTTATCGATCTGCCCAACCGAAAAGATGTGATACAAATTATCCATAATTTAGGGAATCGATAATATTATGCCCAAAAGAAAAGAAGGAAGGTATACCTCTTCAGGTCAATTTCTGTTTTTCCAGCAATGTTTCTTGAATGTTGCCGTCTTCAAACAACTGATAAAGTGTCTATGTAAGGGTAAGTTATTTGAGCCTAGTTTTTTTTAATATGCTTCGCCTCATATGTAAATGCTTTCAAACTGACCATGGGAAAGTATGCTGTTCTATTTGTTGCACTCTCTCCACCTTTTTCAGACGTCAAAATTATCATTGAGGTTAATACACAAAATCATTAAAATACAGTTTTAAATTCTTCAAGTATTTTTTCTCCCATGGTTTCTGTAAAATAATGAGGTAAGTATAAAGAAATTTCCCCCCAAAATATTTTAGATAGATGGTTTTGAGCGAAACGTTAGTTTTTATACCAACCAAATGGACTATATGATCCTAGCGGAGAGACCATTATGTAAACATTTTCAGAATGGAGTGGTTATTCTACATTTGCAACCTTAGTAACCAGACTCGCCATTCACAATATTGACCAGCATAGGTCTGATTATGCATCTTTCAACTTAAGATGTATAAACACTTTGGCTGCTAAGCACCACTTTATGACCTCTTGCGGACAGTGGAGATCAAGATCAGACTGCACACTACATGCTGTCTGATTTTGGATCTACACTGTCCAATAAGGAGATATTTTTTCCAAAAAGGTACCTTTGAAATAGTAAAAAACTGTCGGCTTGAAAGTTTCATTTCACTTACCTATCAGGTTAGAGGTTAAATTGTTTTCATAGCCCTTCTTCCTCTCCTTCCAGCGCGGCACTACTAGTTTACACGCTCACTAACATGTTTCTTTTTGATGATATTCTGAAGACTAGAATCAGTCTGTTAACCGTTGACCAAACAATCCTATGGGGCTTTAAAAATGTAGTGGGAAAAACTGCATGTATTTAGCATGTTCTCTTTTTCCTCACAGCCTTTTTTCATCGCTTGAAAGTTTTTCAACATTCTGTCAGTTGGTAGAGTTAAATAGAGTATTTTCATAGTCAAAAAATACTGCAACACAAATAAGCTCACTTAATGTCATATTCTTCATGTCTGAATCAATTGACCAGCGAAAAAGCCTTTTCGGAGAGCGCAGATTCAGACTGGACTGCACAGAACATGCAATCAGATCTTGGATCTGTCGTGCCAGTTTTCTGAGATATTCTAGTCAAAACAGCAATAGCCCTGCAATATTAAGGCTGCTTTTCCACGCTTAACATATCTATTTCATTAATTCAGCGCTTTAAGTCTCTGTAACATATTGGTCTCATCAGCTACTCCTTAATTGGTTGATTCTTATCCTTTCTATATTTCAGATTAAGAGCACTAGGTTTACTGTAATGATGCTCTTCCTCATTTGAATGACCCAAACACAATGTCCTGTGTTGTCCAAGGACAAGAAAAGTTGCTTTTGAAGACAATAAAAGATCAAGATCAGACTGTCTTTTGAATGCAATGTAGCTCAATATCAAAGACTAACATACCTAAGATCTGAATTGCCTGTTTATGTAACATATATGTATGCAAAAAAAATCGACTATGAATTTGTAATGTTCGGATATTGTTTTTCTGACTGTAAAAAGCCATACTGAGTGTTTTAACTCTTAACCAAACTATTCTGACTTTCATGACCCCGAGGAAGACGGCTGTTAAAAGCATTGTGGAAATAAGAAAAAATGCAGATACGACCAAGATATAATCAAGTTTTATTTTGTTATTTTTGTTTCTGTAGGTAGATTGTGCCTTTTGGAGTAGTCCTCTCTCTCTCTTTCTCTCTCTCTCTCTCTCTCTCTCTCTCACCCGGAATTCATTGATATGAAGATTGAAACAGCTGAGAGAATAACACCAAGAAAATTTATAAAGCACGATAATAGCCGGTCTAGATGATTACCGAAGTCATATGACGCTTGCCTATCTGAGAGCCCTTTTTTTCAAAAACCGCTTTAAATAGTATTGTAAAGCGCTCTTATGCAGAGGAGGTACGAAACGGGGAAAAAAGCAACTGTACTGGATTTGTATGTAAGTCTCCCCCCCCCCCCCCCAAAAAAAAGAGGTGGTAGAAGCATGAAATAAATAGAATATCTGGGTTTTTTGTTTGTTTGTTTTTTGGATGAAAGATCGAAATTTATCTTATCTCCTGAACGTCATCAGTAGTATTGTCACTCGTGGCTGCCCCACTCGTGAAAATATAGCCGATGATATACACTCGATAAAATAAAGTTCGATCATTCACAGGAAAAAAAAATAACCTCTGTTCACTTCATACCTTTTTGGTATTTTATCGACAAATAATAGTGAATTATGTATTGATATTTCATGGTTAAGCCCAGTGAAAAATACCGATTTCATATTTTCTAACTGTTCAATTGAGGGCGGAAACGGTAGTTCCATCGCGCTAGTTACCTAGGTACACAGCTCATGCCATTCTACCAGAGGGAAATATGATGTAATTTATGCGCATTTAACATACATTTTTCGCGCTTTACGTAATATTTTAACCTTCATCATACCGTGTGGGTCCGTATGGACCCCACATGATTCTCTCTTTATCTATGATACAAAAGTTGAAGCTGCAGGGAACTGTCATTTTAGGAGTTTGTTACTAAACCTATTCTTAACCTGAATTTACATAGAAACTTTGGTGGCTTCAGAGTGAGAGGAATACAAAACCCAAAATCTGTTGGGGTCCGTGCGGACCCAAGGCAATATCATTATTATTCTATAAATCACGCATGTTATACTCACCTCATACTCCCACATTTCAGTTGTTTTCTCTTCACAGAAAAGTCAATAAATAATACCAGGAGTAGCTGACGATGCCAATGTGACGAACCGGCTACATTCCCTCATTGTACAAACATTGTCGAAACAAAGAACAGCGACGATACGGTGATTGTGATGGTGATGTTGATGATAATGGTGGCCATGGTAAATTTGATGAGTTGGAGAAGAAGGATAACAACAACAACAACGACCAAAACGGTGACGGTGATGATGATGACGACAATGATTGAGATGATGCTGATGACAATGATTGTTGTTATTATCGTGATCTTTGCTTTAGAAAGTATTCTTTGCAGGTCACCGGCTACTTTCCGACATTTTAAAACATCGTCGAAACGATGTTTGCGGCGGCAGCGACCACGACGACAACGATGGCGACGACGACGGCGACGGTTATTATTATTTTAATTATATTATCATTATATCAACAACAAGATGAGTTGGGGCGATTACAATTGTAAACGTGGGATTGTGGTGATGGTTGTAAGGGCGGCGACGACGACGATGATCATAATGATAATCATAAAAAGAAAAAAGTTCTCGTAACCAGTATGGTGCAGCCTATAAGGACAAACCGTTGTTTCATTTACGTGGGGTGATCAGAAAGAACGTGGACCAGTGCCGGTATCGGAATATCATTATAAAAAACAACTTGGAGTGTTTACTATTTTTGAAAGTAACCTCCCTTGAGTTCTATGCACTTACTAATTCTTGATTTCCACGTGCGAAACACGTGTGCGAGCGCGTCACGTGACATTACTCTCAAGGACCCGGTAATAGCGAGGGTTAGCTCCTCTCTACTCTTGTAGTGCGTGCCACATAGAGAATCTTTCAAAACAGGAACTAGTCAGATGTCACATGGAGTCAGGACTAAATTTTAAGGGGCATTGGTTGGTGTTTCTATGTTTAGTTTTTGCAACATTTCTTGTCCAAGCGCGGCTTTGTGAGCTAGGGCGTTATCTTAGTGTAAAGTGACGTCACCCGCAGGACTTCAGGCTGTTTTTTCCGTATGGTGTTTGTGAAATTTATTTGAATAATGTTGGCATAAAACTCAGTATTGACTGCAGTATATATAGATACAACATGATGTAGAGGAAAAAAAAGAGAACAGAAATACATGATGTATAGCTTTACCAAGTGACTTAGAGAGGTTGGCTTTACCAGCGGAGGGCGATGTTGGATGTTTCCATACAGTGCTTTATTGTTTAGATTCAGTCTCGTTAAAGTGTGCCTATGTTACATCGCTTGTTCCAATACGATGTGTAAAGTTTGACCCCTCTATCCTAATGCGTTCTGAAATTTCTTAACAGATTTCGACCCTAACCCCCATTTTCTCGGGCGTCAGTTGCCGAGGTACCCACCTTAAGCAAACACACGGCATTCCATGATTCTCAATCAAAATCTTCTGAGCACTTTTATATGAAATGTTGTATGTGTCAGCTATTTTCCTGACAGTATCTCGATGATTTTGTTTTGCATGCTACTCTACACACGTTATGATTTTGTCTGTGATTGATGTTGATGGACAGCCAGATTTAGGGCCATCTTTAACAGTATCGCACCCTTGTCTAAATTGGTCCGATCCATGTACGAATATCAGAATTCTTTAGTGCAGAGTCCCCTTAAACTGTTTCTCAATCGGTTTTGATTTCCGATAAATATTTTCCGAGTTTGACGTAAAACTCTATGATTACTCTCGGCTCAAATAAAACGTCGTCCGACATTTTGGACCACTAATGCAGTATATGACGTCATGAGAATGACGTCACACTTTACCTACTTGAATAAGACGACATTTGAAAGCTTTAGTCAGTTACCAGATAATTAATGCTCATCTATACAAATTTTTGTAATCCTACGTGTAGTAGTTTTCAAAATAACGAGGTGGTCCGCGATCTTTTTGATCATCCCTCGTACGTGTGCTTTGCACAGTTCTCTTTCAAAGCCAATGGCTACTTTCCCACATTGTCCAGATTTTGTCGAAACATTGTTGACGAGGAGGACGATCGGAACAATTATAAAGGTGAAGGGGGTTGTGATGGTTGTAGTAACGACAACGATGATGATAATGATGATGATGATGATGATAAAAAGATAAAACGCTGGTAATTAGTGTTATTCTCCCTAACAAAGACAGACTCCTTATCGTCTGCAAGTGCTTTCAATTTTTGATAAGTCCTCAATTCTGTCGTCTGCCAATGTTGCTAGTCACAACTCGGCCGATTTCGTACTTAATCTATCGCTGAAAAAATGTCAACGTGACTGATAGAGTTACAAAGTAAATGTACAAATTGTATGTCATCGGAATGTATTTACAAACTGTACATGCAACTGATAATAGCCGCAAGTTTAAAATAGTAATCAGCCGTTGATCAATTAATGTTAGCGAGGTGAAGCTGTGAGGGAAAAAGGATATAAAGGTTTTGGTCTTAGTCACCACAGAGGAGTGAGGGACAGTTGGAGAACAGCCATAAACAGTAACAAATCATAGTAAAACCATGTGTTTTTGTAGTAATTTCATTCATAGTTAGATTCAGTTGTGACTTTATGCACACAACTAGCACTACAACAAAAGAAACAAACATTTTAATCTCATGTTTTACAATGATCACCCTTAAGGGCACAGAAATCGAATTATTTGAGTATATATATACCTATACTAATTCTTCTGCCATTAAACAGATAGCAATTTTATCGATCTGCCCAACCGAAAAGATGTGATACAAATTATCCATAATTTAGGGAATCGATAATATTATGCCCAAAAGAAAAGAAGGAAGGTATACCTCTTCAGGTCAATTTCTGTTTTTCCAGCAATGTTTCTTGAATGTTGCCGTCTTCAAACAACTGATAAAGTGTCTATGTAAGGGTAAGTTATTTGAGCCTAGTTTTTTTTAATATGCTTCGCCTCATATGTAAATGCTTTCAAACTGACCATGGGAAAGTATGCTGTTCTATTTGTTGCACTCTCTCCACCTTTTTCAGACGTCAAAATTATCATTGAGGTTAATACACAAAATCATTAAAATACAGTTTTAAATTCTTCAAGTATTTTTTCTCCCATGGTTTCTGTAAAATAATGAGGTAAGTATAAAGAAATTTCCCCCCAAAATATTTTAGATAGATGGTTTTGAGCGAAACGTTAGTTTTTATACCAACCAAATGGACTATATGATCCTAGCGGAGAGACCATTATGTAAACATTTTCAGAATGGAGTGGTTATTCTACATTTGCAACCTTAGTAACCAGACTCGCCATTCACAATATTGACCAGCATAGGTCTGATTATGCATCTTTCAACTTAAGATGTATAAACACTTTGGCTGCTAAGCGCCACTTTATGACCTCTTGCGGACAGTGGAGATCAAGATCAGACTGCACACTACATGCTGTCTGATTTTGGATCTACACTGTCCAATAAGGAGATATTTTTTCCAAAAAGGTACCTTTGAAATAGTAAAAAACTGTCGGCTTGAAAGTTTCATTTCACTTACCTATCAGGTTAGAGGTTAAATTGTTTTCATAGCCCTTCTTCCTCTCCTTCCAGCGCGGCACTACTAGTTTACACGCTCACTAACATGTTTCTTTTTGATGATATTCTGAAGACTAGAATCAGTCTGTTAACCGTTGACCAAACAATCCTATGGGGCTTTAAAAATGTAGTGGGAAAAACTGCATGTATTTAGCATGTTCTCTTTTTCCTCACAGCCTTTTTTCATCGCTTGAAAGTTTTTCAACATTCTGTCAGTTGGTAGAGTTAAATAGAGTATTTTCATAGACAAAAAATACTGCAACACAAATAAGCTCACTTAATGTCATATTCTTCATGTCTGAATCAATTGACCAGCGAAAAAGCCTTTTCGGAGAGCGCAGATTCAGACTGGACTGCACAGAACATGCAATCAGATCTTGGATCTGTCGTGCCAGTTTTCTGAGATATTCTAGTCAAAACAGCAATAGCCCTGCAATATTAAGGCTGCTTTTCCACGCTTAACATATCTATTTCATTAATTCAGCGCTTTAAGTCTCTGTAACATATTGGTCTCATCAGCTACTCCTTAATTGGTTGATTCTTATCCTTTCTATATTTCAGATTAAGAGCACTAGGTTTACTGTAATCATGCTCTTCCTCATTTGAATGACCCAAACACAATGTCCTGTGTTGTCCAAGGACAAGAAAAGTTGCTTTTGAAGACAATAAAAGATCAAGATCAGACTGTCTTTTGAATGCAATGTAGCTCAATATCAAAGACTAACATACCTAAGATCTGAATTGCCTGTTTATGTAACATATATGTATGCAAAAAAAATCGACTATGAATTTGTAATGTTCGGATATTGTTTTTCTGACTGTAAAAAGCCATACTGAGTGTTTTAACTCTTAACCAAACTATTCTGACTTTCATGACCCCGAGGAAGACGGCTGTTAAAAGCATTGTGGAAATAAGAAAAAATGCAGATGACCATCGTTTTCTCCTTTTCACACAATTTTTTTTTTACCCTTTTGACGATCCAGATAATCATTTGGTCCCTCATTTGATTCGTCATAAATCATGCAAATGCTTTCGATTTGGACAAGTCTAAAACTACATCATTTGGTAAATAGTTGAGGGTTGGGTAGATACTTCAGTCTTTGAAATTAATGAGGAGAAATTGACGAGGAGATGTTTTGGACAGAACGATTTTGCCCATGACAATTTAGACAAGCTAAAAACATTAGGTAGGACATTTTGTCCAGATAAACAAAAATCTTGTTAAAAATGGAAAAAAAAAAAGAAAAGGCCCACTAGTAACCAAAAGTAAACAATTTGATAGTCATAATACAGGCATATTTTATACGCATAATTCGTACGAATTTTAAAGTATTGATATCGTTGATATTATCTGACAATATGTTACTGTACAGTTTCCAAAGTTGCAAAAGAATATCTGTATTTTGTTAAACCTTTTTAAGAGGTTGGTAGGTACTGTTATTCATGATGAGTGATACCTAAAGCTTGATAATGGGTAGTACTGATGAGAACTGTAACATATATTTTTCATTTCATTGCTACATATATCTTTGGCATTTCGTTAAACTACTAATTTGTAAAGGACAGTTAAAAAATGGGGTTCCTACGTGGCTCAGTTAGAAGGTGTAGGATTTCTAACCCAAACGTAGTTCAAACGACTATTATTTGATTTGTGATTTCAAACCATCGTAGTTATTCAGTGTCGACCGATTTCAGTGCTGACAGCACTTTGATTGACCTTACAATGAAATTCGATAACTCAAACAAGGGGGAAGAATGAAAGACCGAATTTTCAGTACCCTTAACTGCTATATATTCAGATTTTTTGAAAAAAGGAATGTCAGACGCTTCGAAATTTTAATTCTTAATTCTTTACCATGAAACAAAATGACTTGTCCAAATTGAAAGCATTTGCCAGTGACAAATTAGATGTAGCTCAAATGGACATATGTGCCATTGAAAGGGTAGAAAACATTGTTTGAAAACAAGACATGCTGGTTACCAGCCTTTTTGTTCTTTTCCAACAATGTTTTTTGCAAGTTTTCATGTTCAGGATTGCTAAAACACGGGGTAGTTTTGTTAAGGCGTGAGTTTGTTGATTGTATGGTGTTTAACGCCGTTTTTAGCATTATTTGAGTTACATCGCGGAGGCTAGTGCACCTATCACTGCATTTCTGGAGTTTCTTTCTACAAGTGCTTTACACCCTATTCTTTCTAAGCCATTGGCTGCTTTCCCTGATAATCATCTTCAAAACAATGATATGAGGTAAAAGAGGAATAAATCCTGTTGCAATGTCCATCATTAATCCTCGGAAAGAATTTCCCAGCTAGGTATTCAAACGAGCGACCTTTGGTTTCAAGCCCTTTACGTTACAGACTAAATTACCGAGCTCACTGGCGTTGCATTTTAAACTCTCCGTAAATTTTTAACGAGCAGAGACAGTAATTCGAATGGGTGCATATCAACTGGAAATACTCGTCGTACATGTACACCAAAATGCACTAACCCTGTATATAAAAATGGCTGAGTTGGGGGTTCAAACCAGCGATCCCTTGTTTTCAAGCTGTGTACGTTACCAACTGAGCTACCGACCTCACTGGGGTTGTATTTTAAAATCTCCAAGGAATAAGAAGTCTGAAAAGGAGGAAACTCTAATTACAAGCATATTCTCCTTTTCAAAAAGTATTTTCCACTCCGTGAGAGAAAAATCTAACTATCATTAGAGGCACAGTTTTTTGTAGTCTGCATATGCTTTCAATTTAGATAAGTATTAGATAAATGTTGACGTCTGATAGAAAGATTAACAACCCGTGACTTTCAAACACGTATTATGTACTTGGCTAAATAAATGCCTTCTTCATTGCAAAATTATATAGAGCTCCAGATGAATACTTATGAACTATGATTGCTAAATGATGAAACAGAAGTATTGCTACACAATTTTCTACAACTCTGTTTGTCTAACTCTTCACCAGACAACACAATTATAGACCAGTCGATATTAAAAGTATTTTCAGACAACATTTTAAGCTTAGCTCAAATGAATGAATTTGTCTTTAGAGGGAAAAATCATTGTGGGAAAATGAGAAAATGCTGGTAACCAGCATTTTCTCCTTTTCTCACAATGTTTTCAAAAGCCTCTATCCTGACGGTCGTTAAAAAAGGGCATTATCTGGTAAAAAGTTAAACAATCAATTCGAATGTATAGATAGGTGCCTGTTGAACCATGTTGGAATGATCGAGATAAAACTGTATTGACCACAAGTACGAATATCTTGCACGTTCATATTGATTAAGTATGTTTTTGTCACAAATTTACAACAGGAAAAACAGGTAGACAAAACAGACGGAGTTTAACTAAAATTGCTATCCAGACTGCCAGTGAGTGTTTTGTTCAACTGTTAGGCAGCCTAACAAATGCACAGCTGGTGAGGGGGAATAATGCATGCCTGTTTCTCACGAGATATTATTCTACGGCTATCAAATAAATTAACATTTCAACCCACTTAAATAAACAAACCACAGGTTCTCACGTTCCTGGGGACGCACTTTTAATCAATCAAAAGCACATGTGGCAAATACAGGAAACTGCAGAATCATTTGTAATCAGCCGCTCGAAGGTCTACAATCTCAAAGTAAACAGGAATATCAAATATTGCTTATATTGTGCTTATAGTTAAATCCTTCATCATGCAAGTTATGCAGTACTTTATCACTGGACTTTTCTTAGCAATCGTCTTTTTGGACAATGTGAGAGCAATGCCAGCTGAGCCGGTATGTTCGAAATTCGATTATGAAATGAAAACACTCGAAGCGATGCTTCGAATTGAAAACCGTGCGGAAAAAATGATGGAGGAATTGAAATCTGTCCGAGATTCAATGACGAAAGAGCTTGATGAAATCAAGAATTTGAAAGCTGAAGTTGAAAGACAACAAACAGCAATGGAGAGCAAGTTCACAGCTCTGAAGTCTGAGGTAGAAGAAGTGCCAGGTAAAAAAATGTTATCAGACTGATCTTTTTGTAGACTGTTCGTCGTTTACCAAACAAACCTGTTTAATGTCTCCTAAGAATGTTTTTTTGTTACAAGCAATATTTTACTTTTCTAACAATGCTTGAATTCCACACTATTTAAGAAAAGTAATCAACATTTCAGAGAAAATGACGGAGGAAATGCAATCTCTCCGAGATGAAGCTAAAAGACAACGGACAGCAACGGAGAGTAAAATCACAGCGCTAAAGTCTGAAGTAGACGAAAAACTAGTGCCAGGTAAAGTATTGCCTACTTCATTTTATCTGATCCTGACCTTTATGCTGAATATAGGGGTCCTGAGTGGCTCAGTGGTAAAGTTTGGGACTCGTAACCTGGATGTCCCGGGTTCCAGCCGCACTAGATCTACTGGGCTTTTCGTAGAAGCGTACTCGGGCAAGACAATTCAGAGCCCCAGCCTACTGCTGGTGAAATACGAGAATATGTGAGCTGTCCCCGTGATATGACTGAAATAATGTTGAAAGCGGCGTTACACACCATTCAATCAATCGATATTATGCTGAATATATAAGTAGGCATATAAAGAGAACTCTGACTATTATTCGTGAAGATATATACTCCTCACAAAAAGTTAAGCAACAATGAATTACCGCTGCACCAGAATTCTTTAATTACACATATTAACAATTTCATTGTATAAATGTAATAAGTATTGAGTTACAAACCAGTCCAAGAAATTCTGTACTTCTATCAGATAATGTTTCTGACTTACAGGCTTTTGAAGTAAGGCACTGTCAAAATCCACATGCAAAAATGTGGTATACTACCCAGATATTTTAAAATCTCTAAAATTCGGTCAATCTGCAACAGTCAGTACACGGTGTGACCACCATTAACACGAATACAAGCTTGAACTCTTCTGGGCAATTTAAGTGGCCAGCAAGATCTCCAGATCTCAATCCGATTGAGTATGCGTGGGACATTCTCGAAAGGCGTGTCAATGATGGAAATGTTAGGCCTCAGAACCTCCAGCACCTTGAGCAATTTTTCAGTCAGGAATGGCAGGATATTCCACAACAACAGCTGGACGGTTTGATCCAGTCAATGCCCAGAGGAGTTCAAGCTTGTATTCGTGCTAATGGTGGCCATACCGTGTACTGACTGTGTCCCGGTTGCAGATTGACCGAATTTTAGAGATTTTAAAACATCTGTGTAGTATACCACTTTTTTGCATGTGGATTTTGACAGTGCCTTACTTCAAAAGCCTGAAAGTGAGAAAACATTATCTGATAGAAGTACAGAATTGCTTGGACTGGTTTTTAACTCAATATTCATTACATTTATACAATGAAATTGTCTATATGTGTAATAATATAATTCTGGTGCAGCAGTAATTCATTGTTGCTTAACTTTTTGTGAGGAGTATTATATACACGGGAAGGTATAGGTAAGCAATTTAAGTCGCGAATACTATACGAAATAATTATTTTCCGTTACCATTCGGGGTATGTGCCGAAGGCAACCCTGTGCGATGTTGAGGGTAAAAACAGAATTAATTTATGTAAATGATTGTGGCCTGGGTCAGGTTAGATGAAGTAGGCTATAAAGCTATGGGATAGCTCTTCTTTAGCGGATTTGTATAATTTGCTGTGATAGAACTGGCCAGTACCAAATACATCTTTCATAACGACGCATGCGCGCTCACTTGACTATATCATCAGACTGACCTGAACCAAATGCATGTATACTGTCATACACATTTACGCTTTACTCAGTCTACTTTCATTTTAAGCGCATACACCCGGACATCGTTTTTGTCACTACCGTATGTACAGTCCTACATGTGTTCATAGAGTCCAAAATCTTATACCAGCAAACCGCGTCAGATTGATGGGTCAAATTGCTACTTCTCAAATATATAGCAGCCAAAAGTATGCAGTGCAGGTTTGAATTTAAATCATACCATTAACTATCCCAAAATAAAGAGTAGGCGAAAGTCGTACTGAAGGAATTTTCCTTTACCACACAATCCAAATTTTAACTACCCCAACTGAAAGGAACTTTTGAAAACATTGAGCGAAAAGGAGAAAACGCTGGTAACCGGCATTTTCTCCTTTTCCCAGAATGATTTTTTACCGTTTGGAAGAAAAAATTTCTAATTTCTGTAGTATTTAGTTGGTTCTCCCCCATTGCTTTCAATTTAGACCGGTCTAAAATTTTGTCGGGTGGTTAAAGGTTGACTTGGCGCAAAGTGCCAAGAGAGGGGAAAGGAATTTCCCCGGAGGATCTGAAGGGTCTTTCCCCTAGAAAATTTTTGAGTTATAAATCTATTTAGTGGCCTGTGGTGACACTTTTTCTTTTTTTGCAAATTTGTCCTATTTTTGCAAAGTGTACGCAACTAAGTTTTTGTATACAGGCAGCTACTCTTCTGCCATTTAAAGTATGGAAATTATTGCAAAGATGACAATCAGTTACTGTACAGTCGGTGGCTGGAAGAAAAATGAATTTTAGAAATATGTCATTAGTTGCCAAGTCACTAGATCTTTTGTTTAATCTTATCTAGTATTAGAATTAATTTTTCTGCCAGCGACTTACACTTGGGCTGATCATACAACAACAGATTGTGATCTTCCCAAAATATTTCCATACTTTTAAAAGGTACAATTTAAACTCAAATGCAATTTAACAGCCTCGCTGTTTACTTTTTGCCGCTACTTTGCCTTTAATAAGTAAAAAAAGAACAGTTACTGCGCGTTCTACTTGGCAGAATAACTTCGACTTTCCTCTCCCTTGCTAACTCCACTAATATATGTACATGCACTACATGTAATGGAAATTTTATTTCTCATTATACCATATCATAGCTTAATACAGTTCCACAAATTGGCTTTTCAGGAATTTGAGTCTTTTGACTAACCCTACCAAACGATACAATTTTAGCCTTGTCCAAATTGAAAGCATTTACAGAATACACACTCAGTGTAACTCAAATGATAAGTTTTATCTTTGAAGGGGTAAAAGCATTGTGAGAAAAGTAGGAAGTGCTGGTCACCATGTTGTCAGAAGCCGTCTTTTTCAGGACCATTAACGATCAGGTCTTAACTTCCCATAGGCAGAAGTTTTCGTTACAAGCACGTTCTCCTTTTCTCACAATGCTTAAAATTAACCCTGTTTTAAGACATATTGCATCGTTCTAGCCAAATCTCATTTAGTTTCACTCTTCAAATAATTTCAATATGAACGGGTCTAAATATTTTCGTCTGGTTAAGAGTTAAAAACTCGTGTTTACAACTTGCGATATTTGCGTAAACTCTTTAAACTCATGTTTCAAGCATGAAATATTTGAAATATTTCGATTCACTTCTTATATACAAGAAGCCGACATCTTCGACTAGGAAAATCACACCGGCAATCAGAATTGTTGCTTTATTGTTTTCGCCGAAGACCGTTGATTCTCGTCTAACCCTTGCACAGCTAAATATATTCAATGAAAAATGCAAATCCAAAGTTCGTTTGGTCGGAAGTTACTCAACGTATCGAACGGTGAAGAACTAAGATGCGTGTTCATTGGTTGCAGTCTGGTCTCGATCTACGCGAATTATACCGCAGCAAAAGCACATTATGTCCTGCTCAACAGCAAAGTGGTTAAAAATACTAAACCTAAGTAATCTGGTAAAAGGTTATACAAGTCTATACGCATCTTGCGACTAGCTTTACAACAATCAAAATACGAGTGGTAATTCAAACTAATACCTATAGTTTGGGTATCACAAGTGGTCATTATCATTTAACTTTAACTTCTAATTTCAACATGTATTAGATGCAGATAAACATTAACAGATGTGTAATGATAGAGTAATTCTATATTTGCGAACGTATTGGACGGTGAGGATCCAAGATCGGACTGCTTTTTATTAACTGCATTGTACAGTCTAGTCTTGATCTCCTGTGACTGTACTTCCGCAAAGGTGCATACAGTCATGCTGAGCAGCCTAGGGCTTAAGTACGAAACCTAAATGACCTGGTAATTACTTGTAGAAGTCTAAATACGAGTTACTAACCTTTCGATCGGCTTTTCAACAATCCAAGTACAGTGATAATTCGACCTTAAAGTAACAATAAAGGCCAAATGTAAACAAAGCTGGTGTCGAAAATAAATGCATTTGAAATTGTATCATACCATTTAAAAGTATGGAAATTATTGTGAAGATGACAATCCGTCATTGTATGGTCGGTCAAAGTGTTAGTCGCTGACAGAAAAATTAAAACCTGCCAGGTAGATGTGTCTTTTGTTTACTTTTTGCCTGATTTTAAAATTCTTTTTTTTTTCTGCCAGCCACTGACATATTGCCCGACCACATGATAGCAGACTGTCATCTCCACAATATTTTTCATACTTTTAAATAGTATGATTTAAATTGGTATGTATTATGACTTCTGCTTTGATATTTTGGCCTGTACTTGGCCTTTAAAGGTGTATCTCACCTATCACGGCGGGGGGGGGGGGGTTGAAAGAGGTCATTGTCATGAAATTTAAACATTTAATTTAAACATATACTAGATGCAGATAAGCAACAATAGATGTCTATTGATTGAGTAATTCTACATTTGCGAACAAAGCGAAACTCATTTTGTTCCGTGCATTGTATGACAAACCTTGAAATAGACGGGAAAAGAGCAAAAAATCTTCTTACTTTTAATGATGACTTTATGGATTAATGAAAGGATTCCATTTCAAAGTTTCGAGTCAAAGCACATAATCATGCTAACTAGTGATTTGTGTATAGTTTGGAGAATACAAACAAATGAGTTATGCTCAGTATATAAACGGGTTAAATGCATCTGCAAAAATTACGATTTATGTCAGACTGCGCAGTCCGCGCAGGCTTACACTGGTAGAAACTTTTTGCTGTTTGTAAATTATCTGCATGCCCTTGGACCATTCTACTCACTGCTTTAGGTGGTTTTTGGACAAAATGGATTTTTTGGATCCATAATCATGTAAAGGCTTTCTCGGTATAATGTATCACCCGGAGGTGCATTAAACCCCCATTTACCAAAGCGCTGCTAATATATTATACATTTGTCATTTGAACCATCATCTGGAGGTAGAAAGAGAATTTGTTCAATTGTTTGTTTGATTGTTTGTTTATTGAATTTATGTTTGTTTGATGTTTAACGCTACATTCAACATTATTTCAGTTATATCCCCGCGGCCATTGTAGTTATCCATGCTTTCTTGGAGTTTCTTTACTAGTACTTCGCACACTACTCTTCCAAAGCGACCAGCTCCTTTCCCACATAGCTATCGCCGAAACAATGATCGATGGTGAGAGAAAAATGAATACTGTCGCAATGACTATCAGCAATCCCCGGAAAGAAATTTACCGAGCTGGCGATTCTCAAGTCCTGTGCGCTACCAAATGCGCTGCCGTGCTTGAAAAAGGGGAATTAAGTATATTAATTACGTTACGCTAACTTTCATAGCTATAACTTCTAATATGAAACCGGCAAAGCCTCAATACGAGCGACGTGAATGGTTTGTGGAACAAATATCTATTAACTCAAATGACGACTTAGATTCTAGATCTTAAAATCAAAGGGTTTTGAGTTCGAATTCCGTCTTTGCCAAAACTAATTTTGAGCGTTGTCAAAAGTAGAAAGCATTTTTCTTTCGTAGATTTATACATGTGAAATAGGGCGAACTGTCCTTGATGGCCTGAACAAAATAAAGACAGTTCCTTGACAATTTATGTCCAGAAAAATATCTTGGAGTGATTATTGGTTCACATACTTGTAAAAACCATTTTACGGGAACATTTCCTCACTGCATGTAGATCTAGATCTATATAAGAGAGACTTTGATTTTTACGAGGAATCGGTCAGTAGGTCCGGAAGAATACTAGTATTGAGCAGAGTGCTGGTAAAAGGAACTTCAGGAATGCATGGTAGGTGCACTTGCCGCCGCAATGAATATACACACAAAAGGAAAAAACAAACAAACAAAGTCTTTCATTTCTTCGTTAGTGCACAGGTCTACCCACGTTTTACCTGGTGTTTCTTTAAAATCAGAGTGCTTAGATCGCTAAGATCAGATTAAAGACTATGTGGCTTTCCTTTTTCATCCCATCTGCTTTCCTACACATCCATCGTTGAAACAGTGATCAGTGCAGAGACAGGAATGAGTTCTGTCGCAATGACTAGATCTAGATCTATCATCAATCCTAGGAAAGAAATTTGCCGAGTTTTTGGATAGATATCCAACTTATGGCAAAAAACGCCAAACTTTTCGATCTATTAACAAGCTTTCGTAACATTAGATAAATATATTTGAGCCATGTTGCGGTAAAAGAGGGTTTAATGCATCTCTGTGATGCATGACACCAAGCAAGTCATCAGATAATTATATACCCATATTGTGTGATAACTGATTAAATCAAAAGGCATGCAAACTGGTCCTTTGACATGAAGAACGTTAAAAATAGATCTAGCAAAGAGTTTTGACCCAGGTTAGCTTGCGCGGACTGCACAGGCCGATCTGGGTCGATAGATTTTGCAAATGCACTAAGCCCACGTTTTACAGATCATTAATCTGGCTTTCTCTGTAATGGTATTTTGAAACAGTCAAAAAACTAGTTTAGCTATGATTTCTTCGACACAATGTTTTCCGCGAAAAACGGTTCGTGCATGACGTAAGAATAGTATGATTAATGACGTCATTATTTGCTAGCATAGATCATTGCGTATGTTTATACTCAAATATTACGCTGAAAGTAAGTAAGAAATTAGATAATCTGTACTCATTAAACTGATAATGATTTTTAAGTAATCATCTGATCGGTAGATAATTTTTCTCATTTTTGACCAATCAGATACTTGTGCGAAAGATTGTCATACGTGTGACGCTGTACGACTAACCGGAAGACACTCAATTTTTAGTCATCCCTATTTAGATTTAGACTAAAACCCAGAACGAAGTCGGAATTTCATTTTTGAAAATCTAGAACGGTGTTACCGCAAAACGAGATTCGCTCGTTACGGGCTTCGCCCGTAACTCGCTGTCGCTCGTTATAATCCTACAATGCAAATACTTGTATAAGCAATCTGCGATGTATGCATAGATACAACAGACACTGCAATGGTGACTTAAAAAAATATCAAGTTTAAAGTGCGAGTAATATACCAATAAATGTTCCCTTTACACGAGCATATTCAGATGGCATGACTTTATAGTATCAAAACTGACTCTTTTCAAATGTCTTAACCTTTTCGGGATCGAAATAAAACCTATAAAAGCATTTTAACCCTTTACCTAACAATAACTGGAAAAAGCCTTTTGAAAGCAAAGAGACAAAAGGAGAAAAAGCAAACAACCATCACTTTCTCTTTTTCCCACAGTGTTTTCTACCCTTTCAAAGACAAACTCCGTCGTTTTATCCACATTCAATTCGTCGTTGCAAATCACTTTAATTTGGACAAGTACATGTAGAATTTTTTGTCGTTTTGTTAAAATTCAAAAATCGTATGTATCGGGTCGGAAAGAGGTAATAAGAAATTTGTCAGGAAAAAAAAAACTATCGTTCCTGAAGAAACATGCGTACTTTCTTGTTTTGTGTAGCATTTTGTAAAATAAGAGCGATGAAACTTATTTTTACATTCAGATTATCGGATCACTCTCTCCCCCAACCCCCCCCCCCCCCCCAAAAAAAAAAAAACGGTGACGTCATTCACTGCATGGTTCGCAGAGACCTTTTTTTTTTTCAGTTCGAAAATGGGTAGCCCTCGAAATTAGGCGAGATCGACGATAGATATTGATCTTTTTCACACAGAAGAAGGGACCGCTTATTTGTTAGTTAAGATATTTTACGAATGTGTTTTATATTTAACTCATATCGTACTAGACGTAGTTCATATTTTAAGCGTTAAGATGCAAAATGTAACTTTTTGTTAACTAAATTTCAGTCAGATAATTGAAGTCCATATCAATGAATTTGATCCTTTTATTATCAATTTTAGTGTGTAGAAAAAAAAGAATAGTATTACTTTATTGTAAGATCATTTAATGCATCTCATTTATCAACAGCAAAGTTCAATAGTCCCACTCAGCGGGACCTCGCCGCACGTAAAATATTTGTTTTTTCTTTTGTTTCTAATATAAACGTATGTCTCGATCTTTATAACTCTGTACTAGATTTCACCGGCAAAGTTTTGGACTCGTCCATAAACATTTACAGACGACAAATTAATTGCAGCTCAAATATTTGGATTTGTCTCTAAGGGGATCTAAAATATCGTAGGAAAAGGAGTAAAACTGGCTCACAATAATGGAATTTTTCTCTAAAAAAAAAAAAAAAAAGGAAGGTGCTGGCTAGCAAGGATGGGATGCTTCGTTAAGAAGATATAAAAAAAAATTGTAGGAAAAGAAGAAAATACTTGCTATCTGCCTTTTCTCCCTTTTCCACGATGTTTTTCAAATGCCCTCTTCTGTGGGATCGCAAAAATACGGGATGTTTGATAGACCACCTACATCAACAAATACCCTGTGTAAGATTAAGCCAGTATTTTGTAATCCAACTAATAGAAGACAAGCCCATTTAGTGCAATCTGATCTGTCTGCCAAAACCCAGGAATCGTGTCAGAGGGAAAAGCAGCCAGTGTTTCAAGTCGCACTAATATGTTAAGATACGTGTAGCATGAATACTAGTACATGGATAGGTGCAATAACCACCCAAATATTGCTCAAATTAAATTATTAACGGCGTGTCTAGAAAAACTTTTTCTTTCTTTTCAATAGGTGAAGTTATCGCATTTTCAGTGACACATCCAACTAAACAATTAGTTAATGGAACGCCCATCTTCTCCATTGTGATCACAAACATAGGGAACGCATATGACGTCAGTACCGGTATATTCACATGTCCTGTTAGTGGATTGTACACGTTTGTCTTCACCGTGGCGTCAGGTGGAAAGTATGATGTGTACTGCTGGATTAGACATAATGGTTCCGACAAAGTGTATGGCAGATCATACAGTGATAACTCTTACACAAGTGCCTCAGCTTCAGTGAACCTATTGTTGCAGAAAGGCGATTCGGTTACGTTAGGAAGCTGTACTCGCTGGAAGCATGTGTCTCTCAGCAGTATGATAACATTCAGCGGTGCATTAATGCAAGGGACGGAAAGGAAAAACTAAATATGTATTTTTCCCGATTTGCAAATTTTGTTCTTACTTTTGTGTCTTTTGGTAACTGTATATTTAACAGAAGTTCAACTCTTTCTCTTTCTCTCTCTTTCTCTCTCTCTCTCTCCCTCGCGCGCTCGCGCGTACAACGAAAGCTTTACCATGTAATATCTGAGAGAAAGAGATGTTTTCTCTATTGTCTTCTTTCTCAGACATTTGTACATGTACGAGCACAACGTAAGCTGTATCAAACAATACTGTGTATTCTATCGACCATGTGAAAGATGCTATGAAACACATGAAGGAGCAGAAGAAAAGACTAGTTGCCAATATTTTCTCCAATACAACAATGTTTTCCCCTAGTCCCACAATTTGAGCTCATTAGATTTGTCATCTGCAAACGCTTTCAATTTGGACAAGTCTAAAAATGTTTTGTCTGGCTAAGTAAAGACTTAATCTAACTAAAGCATGTCTGTTAATGCTTTAGTACACAGTCCCGATTTGATAGGATCACGACAAAGACAGCTTTTAAAAAAAACATTTAGGGAAAATGAGAAAATGCCGGTAACCAGCATTTTTCTCCCTTTCCCACAATATTTTCGATCCTGTTAAGACAAGTTCAATCATTTGTGCCACATTCAACTTGTTTTCTGCAAATGCTTTCACTTTGAATATGTGTAAATTTTTTGTCGTGTAGTTATGGGTTAAGTTCTAAACTTTGCGCTGAATAGGAGGGGGCCATAATTTTGTTAATTTATTGTTTCATTAAGAATTTTATGTTTTTTGTAAATTGCTCTCAACATTACTTCAGACGTATCGTGGCAACAGCTCATGAATTTAAGCGAGTACAGGGTTTCATCAGGCCTGGTACCAAATTGCCTTGCTCAAGGACACTCCCTTGTAAAAAAAAAAAGGTCCGTAGGAGAGGATCGAGTCCAGCACCGTCGGATTGCGAATACTACATTGTTTCTCCTTCACTGGGTCATGAAGGACCCCGCATTATTATCAGACGGTATAGGTTAAGACTGTACTATACAGAGTAATCTTTTGCCAAACAACACAGTGTTTTAACTAACCTGAGGCAAGAGGCGTTTGAAAAACGTTGTGGGAAAAGGAGAAAATGATGGCAACTAACCAAATCCAATCATTTCAGTCACATTAGATTTGTTACCTTCAAATGCTGTCAATTTTGACCTGTGTAAAGTAACTGACTGATTGATTGATTTGATTGACTCTTAACGCCGTTTTAACTGCTTAGGTTATATCACGGCGGTGAGTGCATCTACACATGTGTATCCTGGCTTCCTAACACCAGTACTGACTTGCAACTTTTTTTCCAGGTCACTAACTACAGTAACTTTCTCAGATGCATCAAATCGCCAGAAAAAATGATTTTCTCAACCGGTTAGCGAACTCACAACCACCAGGTCACGAATTCAATACGCTAACCACTGAGCTACCCGGGAGGGCGACCTGTATAACCGGTTTCAGGCATATAAATAGTTGAGCAGAAAACTTTGAAATTTGAATTATCAAATGTCACTGAAGTATTGACCATTATTTTAGTACTAAGTTCCCCCCCCCCCCCCTTGTATCTTTGTACATTTATATTCTAAAATTATCCCTTGGTAAGACTGAATGTCGTACACAAGTATGCTGTTTGCTTTGCTCATACTAATATACCTGAGTGTAATTGTATTTATTATATAAGCACAAATCTTGTGCAGCTCAAATACACGCATGCGACGCTGATAAAACCGGACACGAAGGGAAATATACGTATGTACACAGAGTCAAATACGGTGCCAAATATGGTATCATGACGTAATTAACGAGCGGATTCTTTATGCTCGGTTTCCGATTTCATCGGTCAAAATGCTGCGTTATCTACTCATCCACCATTCATGATATACGTTATTATACACTTAACCAGTATTTGTTCAAATTTCTTACCATTTTTCTATAACATTGTATGTAACTGCAGTATTTAGGTGTTGAAGCGTATAGGTATATAATAAAAAAAAATGTGTTTTTTTTTTCACTTTGCAAGTGCTTGTGTTTGCTTCTCAATGCGTAGGAAAAGTTTGGCATCTGGCTCGACCTTCGGGCTTCCGCGATATTAAATTTTGCCACTCAGCTCGAAGTAAATATATGCACGAGGTAGGTTACTACAACATAATATTCCGTATGTACTTCTATGATGACACATAAGTGTTCAAGTTGTAATCTTTAAAAAAGTTTCAACTTCTTAAGGACCTATCAGATTGTTACTTGAATATTGACACTTACAGGACAGCACATCTTTTGGCTTTTACCTGTTTGTTTTTTAATTTCGAAATCACGTTGTTGATCTAAAACCGTTGTATCATCCTATGGTTGCGCCGACGATCTTTTCTATAAAGATGCTGACGACGACCAAAGTGACGACCACGTTGTTGATGATGATGATGATGATGATGATGATAAGGAGGTAGGGGAGTACGAGGACAAAGACTACAACGACAACGACGATGATCTTGACGACGAAGACGATGATAATAATGATGATGATGTTTGTTGTGAAGACGACGTCAACGACGATGATGACGAAACGATGGTGCTGATGAGGACCATGATTCTGTGGATGATGATAAAAATGATAATGATGATGATGATTATGATGATGATGATGATGAAGAAGAAGAAGAAGAAAAAAAAAAAGAAGATGATGATGATGATTATTCTGATGATTCTGATTTTGATGATTCAGATGATGATTCTGATGATTCAGATGATGATTTGGTTGATAATTCGGATAATGATGATGATGATGAATGGTGAAAGTATTGAATTTGACGAAAATGATG
The DNA here is from genome assembly GCA_946811185.2 of Hippopus hippopus. Taxonomy (NCBI): domain Eukaryota; kingdom Metazoa; phylum Mollusca; class Bivalvia; order Cardiida; family Cardiidae; genus Hippopus; species Hippopus hippopus. The sequence goes on from OX328096.1 coordinate 70,986,265, forward strand.
ATGAAATAAAGATGGTAACGATTATAATGGTGGTGTTGAATTGTGGTGATGGTGGTAGAAGCGACAATGTTGATAATAATGATGATCGCATTGATAAAAGGAGAAAATTTCATCAACCAGTTATCTAATCTATCAAAGATAAAAAGAAGTTTTACACCTATCTACAAGTGCTGCAAGTGCTTGTCGTCTGGCAAAACATGACACCCTAGAGAACCCTTGGTCCGTCTCTTTTTGGACCCCGACCCCATTCCACCCCACCCCATCAAACCCTACCCCATCTAGATTTAAACATATTTTACATCGATTTAGAAACAAGGTCTTGCAACTTATTCCAATCTCTCTCGCACCAGTAATCTCGCAGAATGTGTGGGTCAATAAGCGGTCCCAAATGTGACACCCGCTCCCGGGTATCGAACTCGGGACTTTCTGGTTTCAAGACCGACACTCGACCTCACGACCACGGACGCTACACACAGCAACCCATCTTATTTGCATTTTAATATTTTAATCCTCTACAAAAAAGTTCTGCGTTTTAACAACCGTGAGGAAGAAACTTTTGCAAAACATTGTTTGAAATGGAGAAAATGCTGGAAGCTAGCATTTCCTCAATTTCATACCTTTTTCCTTCGATTTCAAAGCCAAATCCAATCGTTTGAGCTGCTCTAAATTGCCGTCTGAAAACGGCTTTATTGTGTACATCGTACTGTAGAAAAGTTTAAGGTAAACTTCTTTCTTGCACCTGCACGCTCATACAAAATAGGAATTCCAAACTCTGTACTACCGTGTTGCAAAACCGTAAATCTCTTTTTATAACAATGCCCGACGTGGACAGCTTTCAAAAGATTGTGCAGATCAAGATCAGACTGTACAGAATGCACCTTCTGGTCTTGACCAAAAAATCAGAATGAATGAATCACACAATTGTTTATTGGTACTGGATTCATGAAGCTGTGAAATTTGTTACTATTTTCAAGATTTGTAGTGGTAAATAGGACCTTTTGTTCATGATATGGACCGACCTCGATAGCTCAGCCAGTTATGCACAGGGCTTGAAACCAGATTGAGGGTCGCTGGTTCGGTAACCCAGCTCTCTCGGCCAATTTCTTTCAGAGAATTGATGATGGCCCTCGCAGTAGTGAACAGGACTTTTTATTCATGATATGGACCGAGCTCGATCGCTCAGCCTGTTATATACATGGCTTGAAACCAGAGTGGAGGGTCGCCGGTTGGAATACCCGGGCTCGACTAATTTCTTTCAGAGAATTGATGATGGCCCTCGAAGTAGTAAACAGGACTTTTTGTTAATGATATGGACCGAGCTCGATAGCTTAGCCGGTTGAGGACGGGACTTGAAGCCGGGGGGGTGGGGGTGGTCGATGGTTTCGATACCCAGCTAGCTCGGCCAATTTCTTTCCAAGGATTGTTCATAGCCGCGCAGTGGTAACCGGGACTTATCGTTCATAATATGGGCCGATCCTGATTGCTCAGTTAGTTACGTATCCGGCTTAAAACTAGAAGGGAGGGTCGCTCATTCATTTAACCTGCTTGGCAACATGTCATTCGAGTGTTGGTGATAGCCATTGCGACAGGATTCTTTCCTGTCCAACCGCTGATCATTCTTTCGACAGTGGAAATGTTGGAAAGCAGCTAGTGGCTTGGGAAGAATATGGTGCGAAGTGCTGGTAACATAAACTTTATGACAGCATTGGTAGATGCGTTATCTGACGCAAAATATCTGAAATAATGTTGAAATCGGGGAAAAACATACAAACAAAATATGAACAGAGGTGATACCTTTTTGTAAATATAGTGGTATCGGTTTTGCTTGGTTGTGCTCTGGAGCACTATACATCGCTACAAAAGATAGCTCTGTAGCAAAGAAGTAAAAGTGTCCCGCATCCAAACACGAGCTGTATACTTATATCTATCTGTAGGATAGACCAGTTTACTACATTACAATGGGTAATATCTATCAAGACCTTACTTTTCTTGGACGGAAATGTACCACTTTACTTTTCTAAGAATCATTAGAATCCAACTGATGATGGTAGCTTTCTTTGACAGAGTAGAAATCATCGCAACAGAACGATTAAATGCAGGTATCTCACATTGTTTAAAATTTCTTCTCCTCAGAGGCGACAAATTATATATATGTGTGTGTGTGTGTGTGTGTAAAGGGTTAATTTTTATATTTAGTTAAAATATATCTTTAACTATTTTAGGCAAAATACATTGTATAATGCTCTAGCAAAAGGGGTTTAAATGCATCTCCGTGATGCAATTTACTAAGCCAGTCATCTCATAATTATTTATCCATATAATCCATTTTGTCCAACAACCGGCGAAATCCTGAGTAAGACTTGTCCTTGCAGATACAGAAAAAATTAACAATCGTTGCCTGCGCATGTCATATTCTTCGAAGATTCTACCTGTCTACTATGACGCATCACCGATCCCATATACTAGGGAAAAGTAAGACTTATACCGAAGCTATTACCCGAGCTTGTAGGGGCTGTTTTACTAAATGGCCGGTGCATAGGTTACATGCAAGCTGATCATAGCTGAATGAATCGCTACAGGTAGCGTTCTATTGAGTAAACGTTTAATTTATTTTGAAATTCAAAGTAACGGTTGTCGGTTTGAAAAGTAATCCGGTTCTGTACCCAGAATGCCCAAATTAGGTAGATGTGTATTTGTAGAATGCCATCTAGCGGGAGATAATTAATTAACAATAGCAAAAAGTTTCGACTAAGGTCTGCCTGCGCGGACTGTGCTTGCTGACCATGTTCGATGCATTATGCAGATTAAACTCGACCTTTTTTGAGGACTTAAAATACCAACGACTGAATCATTTTCATCTTAACGCCTGACTAATCAAACGGACAGTATAAATCGAAGATCAGACTGTACATAACATGCAGACTGATCTTGATCTGTTCCGGCTGCAAAATCATCCGTTTTCGTCTATTGCGTTGAGTAGGTTGAACTATCGTTTTCTTATTAACAAACATTTAAAATTACTCCTTTTTCCCTGAAATTCTAGGACTAGCCATCTAACCCTCTATTTTCGTTCTCTAGCAGCCAATCAGATGATTAGCCTTGGGATTTAGATTTGATTCTTGAATAGCGACCCTTAAAGGATGAATAATGGCAGTTTGGTAACTCTTTCAGTTTTTTAATTACGTCAAGGCTAAATATCATAAGAGTTATCTTTCCTGTGAAAAATTATTTAAAAGCTGTTGACTTATTGTTTTTTGTGCTTAACACTGATTTCAACATTGCTTGAGTTACATCGCAGCTGTCAGTGCTCCTATCTACGATTTCTCCACCAGTTTCCATTTTCGCACAGTACTCTTTCCAAGTCTCTGGCTGTTTAAAACACGGGATTGATTGATATATTTTTTGAGTTTTTTTTTTTTTCAATTTTACTTTTTTCTTTTAGATACCTACGTCGGAGTTGTGTTTATAGACAACGGGTTTAAACTCGTTACCCAGCAATTTTAACGACTCTAAAGAAAACTACTTTTGAAGATATGGGGGGGGGGGGGGAAGAAGAAAAGGGTGGTAACCAGCATTTTCTCCTTTTCTCACAATGTTTTCTATCTTTCGAAAGATTCACATTTGCTTTCGTCGTTTACAAAGAAATTTAGACAAGTCTAAATTTTGGACTTGTCGAGATTGGAAGCATTTACAGACGACAAATTTAATGTAGTTGAAATCATAGGGGTCCGTAGTTTGATTCCTGGCACCCATAGACTATATACTATAAACAAGGGATTTAACTGTATGCAGTCCGTTACTCGCCCCCGGTTACAAAAAACAACGTATCTTTTCTACCCCATCAGTTATTCTCCTATTTTTTTCTACAGCTGAGAGCTAAAACATTTTTCTACCAGAAAAACGCAACTGTTTGTCAGTGGCTAATGCAGTCTGGCTGATACATTCGCTCGAACGTGTAAACTCGCTCAAAAATCTGCGCCATTGACACGGGTTCGTACATCCGTTTTCAAGATATAAAATGCACTTTAGATCCAATGAAACGCAGCATTAGCGGCACCCACCCTTTAAACATGTTTAAAAATACTACTGACCTATAGTCTTTATCTTCAATAACGACGAAACGCCTCAGAATTCGTTGAATTTGTGATCCACGTTCTTATTTCGAACAGCTGCAGCCATCTTCTGTCATGTGACATTGTTTGGAACGAGAAATTTCATCGGTTGATATGTACTAACAGTCGTGAATTCAACCAATGAAATTACGTACAGCTGCTCACACCTTTTTGTCACGTGACAGTACGGTGACACTGTTTGGAACGAGAAATTTCATTGGTTTATATGAGCGAACGTCAGTGTCGAATGTACGAACCCGTGTCAATGGCGAAGATTTTTGAGCGAGTTTACAAGTTCGAGCGAATGTATCAGCCAGACTGCATTAGCCACTGACAAACAGTTGTGTTTTTCTGGTAGAAAAATGTTTTAGCTCTCAGCTGTAGAAAAAATTAGGAGAATAACTGATGGGGTAGAAAAGATACGTTGTTTTTTTGTAACCGGGGGCGAGTAACGGGCTGCATACAGTTAAATCCCTTGTTTTAGTCTATGGGTGACAGAAGTCAAACTACGGACCCCTATGGTTGAAATAATGGTAATTGTCTCTAAATGTGCAGAAAACCTTGCTGGAAAAGGAGAAAATGCTGGTTTCCAGCTTGCAAGGATTTCAAAAGGCTATATCTCCAAGTCATGAAAACGTCAGATCATGTGTAAAAGAGTTAAGTGACATTTTTTCTTAAATTCAAAGACTAGCCATCTAAATGGCAGAAACGTTCTGTGGCAGCAAATCAGATGACTATTCTTGGGATTTTGATTTAGATTTGATTCATGAATACGAACCCGAAAAGATGATTTGCTAATGGCATGTATAGTAATTCTTTCAGTTTTCCAATTTCGTTAAGGCTTAATACCGTAAGAGTTATCTTTTCGGTGATAAATTATCAAAGAGCTGATAGTTTGTTTGGTGTTTAACACCGTTTTCAAGTTTTTAACCTTATTTCAGTTATATGACAGCTGTCAGTACTCGTATCGATGCTTTCTTCTATAGTTTCTTACAGCATTTTCTCGATTTCTCAAGATGTTTTCTCTTTCGAAAGATTCACATTTACTTTTATTGTTTGGAAATGCTTTCAATTTGGATAAGTGTAAATTTTGGACTTGTCGAAATTTAAAGCATTTGCAGACGACAAAATTAATGTAGTTGAAATGATGGTAATTTTCTCTGAAAGTGCAAAAACCCTTGCTCGAATACGAGAAAATGATGTTTCCAGCCTTCCTGTATTTTCTCCCTTTCCTGCAAGGTTTACAAAAGGCCACATTTCAAAGTCATTAAAACTTAGGATTGTGTTGTAAAGGGTTAAGTGACATTTATTCTTAAATTCAAAGACTAGCTATCTTTAAGTGGCAGACACGTTCTATTACAACAAATCAAATGACTAGTACTGTAATTTAGATTTAGACTTGATTCCTGAATACGACCCCTAAAAATGATTAGCTAACGGCATGTTTAGTTACTTTTGCCGTATTCACTTTCCGTCAAAGCTAAATATTGGAAGAGTTATCTTTCCTATGATAAATCAAACAGTTGATAATCTTGTGGGTTTGTTTTGGTGTTTTCAACCATGTTTGAGTTACATCGCTTAAACATTGCTTCATTCATATCGCGATTGTCAGTGCTCCTATCGATGCTTTCTTCTGTAGCTTGTTTTTTGACACAGTATTCTTCGGCAAGCCATTGGCTGCTTAAAAATTTAATTCCAATTTAACATCTCTTTTCAAATTAACTACGTCGACAGTGTATCAATAGATCACGTGTTGAACTCTTCACAGATCAATCCCGAGGTTGAACGACCTTAAAGAAAACTGCTTTTAAAACATAGGGGGAAAAGGAGAAAAATTAACCAGCTTCCGAAAGATTCGCATCTCTGTTTATGGTTTGCAAATGCTTTTAGCTTGGACAAGTCTAAATTTTGTAAATGTTTTTATAAAGCATTTGTAGACGACAAATTAAATCTAATTGATGGTAATTTTCTCCGAAAGTGTAGAAAATATTGTGGGAAAAGGAGAAAATGCTGATTACCGGAATTTGCTCCTTTTCGCAAAAGGGTATTTTCTCAGGGTCGTTGAAACTCGGGAAAGTGTGGTTAAGAGTTAAATCATATTCAAAGATTAAACATCTATCTCACTAAAACGTTTCCAGGCAGCTAGTCAGATGGCTAGTCTTGGGATTTAGATTTAGACTTGATTCCTGAATACGACCCCTAAAAGATGATTTGCTAACGGTATGTTAAATAACTTCTTGCAGTATTCACTTTCCGTCAAGGCTGAATGTTGTAAGAGTTATCGTTCCTGTGATGAATTATGAAAGACTTTGTGTTTGTTTTGTGTGTAACGCCACTTTAAACATTGTTTCAGTTACATCGCAGCAGCCAGTGGACGTTCCGTACTGTTTAATCTTAATTTATTCCGTCTGCAAAAACCTCTCTTTTTGCATGTTGAGCTGAAAGGATAATCGTAACGTTGCCTTATTGAAAAACCATTCTAAGTAACATTTGTTCTTAAATTTAAAGATTAAATATCTATAATGTTCCATCGTTGCGAATCAGATGGCTACTGATTCCTGAATACACCCCTAAAAGAAGTGTGGTATCCGTGGTTGTGAAGTAGAGCGTCGGTCTCGTAACCGTAAGACCCCGACTTCGACACCCGGGAGCGGGTGTCAACTTTGGGATTGTTCATTGGCCCACAGGTTCGGCGCGAGTACTGGTGTAGTTCCCAGGAAGCAGAATCGAGAGATATTAGTATAAGTTGTAAGAACTTGTTTCTCAATCAATGTAAAATAAACATGTTTAAACTAAACTAAGATGACTTGTTAATGGCATGTTTAGTAACTGCATTAGCCCTTATCCTGCTACATAACTAAAATAAAATATTCAATTCGATAGTGAAAACACAAATATTGCTATTTCAAATTTATGTTTTGGGGAACAATATCTCCTAACCGGACAGTGTAGATCAAGATCAGACTGCACGTTCTGTGCAGTCTGATCTTGATCTACACTATCCGCAAAAGGTCAGTGAGTCGCGCTCAGCAGCCTAAGTGTTAGTTTTCATATTACATGTACGTCAAGGCTATTTGTCGTAATTGTTATCTTATCTGTGATATATTAATAAAGAGCCTTCGGGTTTTTTTTATCTTCTTTGCGTTTAACGCAGTTTATGGCGCTATTTCAGTAATAGACCTGCGACAAGCGCATCTATCCGTGGTTTTCCGGAGTTTCCTTTACCAGTTCTTTGCACAATATTCTTCCCAAGCAACTTGCTGCTTGCCTACATAACCATTGTCAAAACACTGATCCACAATTAGCTATTGATAAGAGATCAAAGTCTGTTAAACGTCGGGCGTCACTGTTAATTAGTGATTGTCCGTTTACAAAACGATCCAATATATAGCGACCTTGAAAATGATGGTAAGAAACATTGCAGAAAAAGAAAACATGCCGGTAACCAGCTATTCTTATATAGACAAATCTTATTATTGAATCACGTGTAATTTGTCGTCTGGAGATTCTGTCAATATGGACAAGTCTGAAAATTGTGTCGTCTGGTAAGGTGTTAGAGCTAAGTAATAATTTTTACTCACCGCTAGTGCCATGGAAACAAAAAGTGCCACTTGAGATTTATACCAAGGTCACACATAACCCCTCGTATACAAGTACATGCTTTGTATCCACATGTCTTGGATGTTCATTTTTACCGACTGAAGGTATGGCACACTGCTAATGGCGTTAGGGTCGTGGGTTGAAGCCTTGGCTGAGTCGTAAAAAGAACTTGAATGAAAGAAAGTATGTTAACACATCTCTATCAAAAATACGATGCATGTTTTTCACATCCTCACCACTTAACTTTTGGTGAAATCCATGAGGTTTAACAGCTAGTTCTTTTTCCTTCAGTGTGAGCTTCATCTCATGATCCTTAAAATTTATCTGTATTTCGCAAATCAAATTGAAGACTTATGACAATTATTAAGCCCTAACTCTTTACCAAACGAAAAAAATATTAGACTTGTCCAAATTGAAAGCATTTGCAGACAACAATTAAAGGATTGCTCAAAGCACGGGCTTTGTCTTCTAAAAGGTAATAAACATTGTGGGAAAAGAGAAAATTCTGGTTACCAGCATTTTCTTCTTTTCCCACATTTTTTTTCTGAAGAACTCAAACCTTAGGTTCGTTAAATCACAGGATTGTGTGGTAAAGGGTTCTCTCTTAATGAGCTGCTGACGCTAGTGGGCCTTTTCCGCTTTGGCTTCTAAGGGTAACTCAAAGACTTTTGCGGACAGTGTAGATCAAGATCAGTCTGCACATATCATGCAGTCTGATCTTGGATTTTCCCTGTCCGATAAGAAGATATTTATCCTCCAAAAAATACTGTTAAAATTGCGAAAATTGGCGTTTTATCATTAACTTGAAAGTTGGATTTCACTTATTAAGCAGCTTTAGGGTTGAGAGACTACTTCTCTTGTTTCGCGTGGTTAGGCTCTGAATACTGCTTTGAGTGTAAATCAATCTCACTTTTTCGACGTAGACCTACAATAACAGTTCCGCAACACAATGTCCAGACAGTGTGTGTATGATTAAGTACTTAGCGGACGTGCAGATCGAGATCAGACTGCACGGTCTGTGCAGTCGGATCTTGATCTACACTGTCCACAAAAACCACTTGTGTAATTCGACCACAGTAGGGAAAGAGTTAAGCTACGACCTTAAAAAAACTACGACTTGTGGTATCCCTGCAGCGGAAAGCTTTTGAAAACATCAATAGAAACAGTTGCTTGTAACTAGCCATTTCAACTTTCCTAACGACGTATTTCATTTCCTTCAAATAAGACGTTTTTTTTCTCCCTCTCAAAGGTTCTTCTTTTGTTTAATAGTATATATAAGTGGCTGTTAAGAACTACACAAATAAAAATGATTATATGTTATTATATATTACAAATATATTACAAATTTTCCGGCTCTGATACTGATTCTGGCGGATAAAATCAGACACGACGGGAGAGAATCTGATCTTGTCAAATACCGTCCCAAAATACATGTATGGTATGATGACGTAAGCCCGTGAGATCTATATTAGGCCCGGTTTCCGATTTGACTAGTCAAGACGTTACGCATGTTATCCATCCGTCATTCACGAAAAGAATTCATTACGGACTAATCAAGTTTTCGCTTTGTTTTCTGACTACTTTCGAATGATATCGTCAATTTTTGCAACATCTTTTACTAAATTTTGTAGGAATGTAATAAAAGTAATATAACGTTGTTGCTGCGTAGGAATATTTTGACATCTCGAGAAATCATTTTTCTTACACATTTCTCAGCAAATACAGAAACGAGAAAGTTACTGCAACATAATCCGGGCAGCTTGCACATGAAGTTGTGCTGCACTAGGACAAGCTAATATAAAAACTAGTAGTTACCAGAAATGTCATTTATTGTATAAAGTGTTGGGAAAGTTATCTATGTTTACATCCATTGCACTTGGAAGCGGAGCAACAAACGACAAGGCTACTTATAGCCAACTTTTTATATAAACTGGGTCACTAGCAGGAGGTATCCTTTTCCACTCGATTTGCTCTTGTTAACTCTTTAGCAAACAAAAATATGAGAAGGTCCTTAATGAAAGTACTTGCAAATACTTTTTTTTCAGCGTGGCTCACATGATGAAATACTTCTTTGAAAAAAAAAGAAAACGTAGGAAAAGGAGAAAACGCTGGTTACAAGCATTGTTTCCTTTTCTCACAATAATTTCCAATGCTGTCTTTCTCTGAGTTGTTAAACTCCGGGATTGTTTGATGAATGGTAAAGTAGATTTAAAGGTTTTTGTTTTATTTCTTTTTCTGCCATAGCGTAACATAGACGTATAAAGCTTTCCGTTGTTGAGGCGGACAATCTGTCAGCCTCCCCATCAGTCATAAGATTTTTAAAACCAGACGGATTCAACCCGAGTAACGCTGAATACGGAAAAAAAAAAAATAACCTGCAAAAGTTCCATATGAGGACCGCAAATCTTGAAATCGTTTTGCACAGATCGAGCGCTTTTTGTGCATATATTTAGGCGCTGAATAACGAAGTGAATTAAAAACGCCATCGTTTTTCAGCCGGCACGGCGGGACTGTAACTTTAGTTGTCATGATTTTGAACGTTCACACCTAGAAAAGAGCGAAACAATAGTTTTGATAGCTAAGAAGAGTAATTTTACCACTTTCCTTTGTCTCCAACCAATAACTATAATTTTCGAATGATCGTCTGTTCGAGCAAAAAAAAAGCAGCAATATCCAAGCGTTAGTTTTTAGCTCCACTGGCCGAAGGCCAGCGGGCTTATGTCATGGCCCGTTGTCCGTCGTGCGTCCGTCCGTCCGTCCGTAAGTTAACTTTTATTTTAAACATCTTCTTCTCTAAAACTACCCAGCCAATTTTGATGAAACTTCACAGAAATGATCCTGCCATGGTCCTCTTCAGAATTTCTTGAAAGAATTTAATTCCTTCAAAAACTCTTGTTGCCATGGCAACAAAACTTAAAAATATTGGAAATCTTTGAAAATCTTCTTGTCTGAAACCATAAGGCCTAGGGCTACCAAATTTGGCATGTAGTTTTATCTAGTGGACCTCTATCAAGTTTCTTCAAATTATAGCCCTGGGGTAAAATTTACCCCGCCCCGGGGGTCACAAGTTTTACATAGGCTTATATAGAGAAAACTTTAGAAATCTTCCTGTACCTAGCCATAAGGCCTAGGGTTACCAAATTTTGCATGTGGCTTTATCTGGTGGGCGTCTACCAAGAGTGCCCAACTTATAGCCCCGGGGTCAAATTTGACCCCACTCGGGGTGGTCACAAGTTTTACATAGGCTTATATAAAGAAAACTTTAGAAATTTCCCTTCACCTAGCCATAAGTGCTACCAAATTTTGCATGTAGCTTTATCTAGTGGGCCTCTACCAAGAGTGCCCAACTTATAGCCCTGGGGTCAAAATTGGCCCTGCCCCAGGGGTCACAATTTTTATATGGGCTTATATAGACAAAACTTTAGAAATCTCCCTGTACTCAGTCATAAAGCCTAGGGTTACCAAACTTTGCATTTTGCTTTATCTAGTGGGCCTCTACTAAGAGTACCCAAATTATAGCCCTAGGGTCGAATTTGACTCCACCCCAGGGGTCAGAAGTTTTACATGGGCTTATGTAGTGAAATATTTAGAAATTTTCTTGTTACTTACCATAAGAACTTGGGCTACCAATTTTAGTCCTGTCTCAGGGGTCTTATGTTCAAAACCAATTGGCCAAGTATTGTAATGTTTGGCATGTAGGGATTTTATGTATTAGCCAGTGGAGCGATACAGGGCCATCATGGCCCTCTTGTTTGTTTTGTTTTGGTGTAACCTACCCACGGCTCCTCGGCAACGTATTCGTTGTATGCAAGAGTAGACGAGTCCTTGTCACAGAGACTCGAACTGACAAAACGTTGTCAAAACCAGCATTTTAACCACGACGTTTAGAAACTGGTACCACTCGCTTATATGGAGTATATTTAGGGGTCTATGCTACACTTCAATAATAAAAACTACAACCATCTGCAAGGCCAGACGGGCGCATTTATTTTCAGTGCAAGAAAGTATACAGAATGTGATACACAAAGTGGTAATTTGAGCACAATAAGCTGTTTGCGGACAACATAATAATCAAGTATATCCTATCGAACTGTCTCGCCCAGGAAAAACTCAGAGATCAAAACATTTTGAATGAAATTGCTCTGAGAAACCTGTGTCCATTTGTCAACGACAGATCGCTGAATGTTGGACCTCATTCGATATGAACTTAAAATATGACCATATCTGGGGTATAACAGATTAATTATTACGTGGCAAGTGTGGTTTACTTCTTTCGATTTCGCATTATCTGAAAGCAATACTTGCACTGCGAAATCGTCTGGTAGAATGACCAGTTTTCCACACATCGACTCTGTCTATGCGTCACACCCCAAAAAACCCGTGCATAATCACTGTGTGGAATACGTTACGCGGATAGACAAACATTTCGCGCTATTCTACGAAACGCGCGAAATTTAAAGTCTATGCTACACTTCAATAATAAAAACTACAACCATCTGCAAGGCCACACGGGCGCATAGATTAAAAAGAAAGGGCTGGAAATGCTTAGCTCACACTTTACAGAAAGACAGATTTGGAATCTCAAACTCACAAATCTAACTCTCTGGAAACTGCAAGCCGTTGGTCCAAAGAATCCGCAGCATACATATTTTTACTCTTATCACTCTTCCATCTGCCGTGCCTTTTCCAACAGCGGTCATTGACTCCAGAATTGGCAGCATAAGTTGTTCCCCCTGCCCTTAAAGAATGTAAACCTAAATTTAGATCAAAAGCACCTTCCTTTAGTCTAGCTACTAAACACTCTTTGGCTCTGGTATAGCTCAGAGGCTTATCTTTATATATAAGAAGACTTTTGCCCTTTGACCTGAAACAAGGCCTAAATAAATAACAATTACTTTTAACAGACTGTGCTGAAAGAGTCAAGTAACGCTGAAGCATCAGAAATGGACACGCGGATGTTGAGCCTTTTGAAACAACAACCTCGCTCCCATGTCGATACTGGTCAGTTTTGCTCTTACTAATGCAAAGAGAAAAGAAATCATCATGAAATGTAATATCTGTACAACGCAAATTTCTTATCTCATCATATCTTAAAAAGCCAGAGTACCCTAGAAGAATCATACATAGATCTCTTACAATTAAAACGTCTGTGGATTCGATGTATTTATCGCACAGTTCAATCAACATTTGCGACGAAACAGGGGATTTTCTGTTAACTTCTTTCCGTGCTGTTCGTTTTGCCGATTCCATTAAGTTTTTTACAAATAAATTGTCCGTCGGATCCTGCAGATTACGTAATGAATGGGCCCATTTAATACTGTACACTGTCGTTGAAACCACATTAAAGGAGCACTTCTTGTCTAAAAGATCAGTTAAATACAAGGATATAAGTATTGGCGATGCGGGTAGGGCCTGACCTCCTTTTTCAGTTACAAATTTCTCCCACTTTTGGAAATAATGAAAGTATTTTCTCAAAGTATTTTCACTCCTTGATTTTACCAAATAACCGGCCATACTTGTGGCCAGCTTCTCAAACGAACAATCTGTAACACCGGACTTCTGCACTTCATCCAGAATACTCTTCTCAATACTCAAGCCTGAAGAAAAAATATCATGATTACAAATGAATCACTCTATACGAACTGCTATAAATCTAAAGGATAAGGGCCTGCCGTCAAAAATTCCATTTTTGCCCTGTCCCCTATTTGTCAATTTTCCGGGACCAAAATATACATAGACTTTGATGAAATTGGCACATTTTTCGCCACTGAACAAATTTGGCCAAAAAGGCGCAGATTTCCAGCATGGAAGCACAACTGTGCATATACTCTTTTCTAACTGTATTTTATTCAGACATTTTGAAAGTAATCTAGGCGGTGGCACTACCCAATTGTTCTCTCCTACCCAGCTCACGATGAAAGCGTCAATCCCTGAAGTGCCAGGGCACCAATACCTTGAATTAAAAACCTGACATTTTGCATTATAATGACACGCAAACCGATCAACGGTATGGTGTCCCCACTTATTCTCCAAAGTAGCAAAAACGAAATCTGAAATCGACCAGTCGTCGCTGTCCGAACAACGACTCAAGTGATCAGCGGCATAATTATCAGTTCTCGGTAACCACTTAGGGGTCATCTCGATGCAGTTCTTGAAACAAAACTCATGTAGCTTTATTGAAACTTCATGGAGATAAGGCTTTTTGCTACCAATTTTCAATATAGAGCTGACGTTTTTGTTGTCAGTGTTAAAAATGACCTTTCTACTTTGCAACACCTCTGTACAAGAACTCATTACTCTGTAAACGGACTCTAACTCTCTCCAGGTCGAGCTTAAAATGCGTTCATGGCTAAGCCAGCTACCGGCTATTTCGCACCCTTCAATGCCTTCGACAAACCCCCCAAATCCAGATCCACTGGCGTCAACAAAGACGTTGGCGTATTCAACATCGCCGTTTTCTTTCTCGCCATCGACGGCGTTCGATAAACGTTTACCTTTATCTCTCAAGTAACTACAATTAAATTTCTTCAAATTTTCCCGCCAGAAAATCATTTCTGACAAACCAGAACAGGTGACTTTAACGGGGGCGTCCCAACTGGCCCGCGAACGAACGCAGTCGTAAAGTGCTCTTGAATGCAATCTTACATTTGGTCCAATTACACTCTGCGTAGATATTATATGCCCTACCAAGCATGCAATCTTTTTAACTGGCACAAACACCGACCCGAAACTGACCAAACTAATTAGTTCATTCAGTAAGCTTATGGCTCTCTCTATTCGCTCGTCACTTATTTTAACAGTGCCTTCAAAAGTGCTCCACTCATACCCTAACCAAGTCGCAGTCATACATGGTATCCAATGACATTTGTCGTCTGCTAACAAAAAGCCAAAATCTATCAAGTCTTGCCTTTACGAAATTCGCTGCTCGTAAGGAAGCCTCAAAAGTACTTGCACCTCCTAATCCGTCGTCTAAAAGAACGACTATATTAATTCCTGCATTCCTCCACTTTGATACGCAGACTCTCAATACTTTGGTAAATATGAATCCTGCTGTAGAAATACCAAAGGGTAAAACTACGTAAACAAAAAATCTCTTTACCCCATTTTCGACCCATGAAAAACCTAAATATGCTGTGTGCTCTGGAAATATCATAATGTGATGATAGGCCCCTTTAATGTCAAAGGTGAACAAATAATCTCCCTTTGAAAAAATATCCTTTGCTACGGATTGGTTTTCAAAACAGCATTTATATTTGAATAACTCTAAATTCAAATGTCGACAGTCTAAGACCAACCTTTTCTTACCAGCGCGATTTATTGCGACAGTCAAAGGATTAATCACAGTCGGTGCTGTCGGTACGTCCCGAATACACCCCTTCAATAACAAGATTTGAATTTTCCTAGAAACGAAATCCGCGTTGTCACGAGCCGATTTATTATTCCCCAACTCTACTGGTTTTGGTAGAGTTTTAAAAGGCAGCTTATACCCATTTTCAACAACGTCTAAAATAAATGAGCTAGCACCGGATTTTTCCCAGTGGTTTAAACACGATTTCAGTCTGCCTCTAGGCGAGCTGACAGTTTGCTCCCTTTTTCTTAAAGCTTCGATATTAAAAACCTCTCATGCGATTTCTCATTCAAAGTCATATTGGCTTTTGAATCTAAAACTCCTCTAGTATCATTATTCTCAACAGATAAACCATTAGAAACAAATCTACTTATCTGTACGTTCTTCTCAGACTGCACATCTTGTACCAAACAATCAGCACGCCAATGACCCGGCTTGCCACATCGAAAACACGTCCCCGGTTTTCTCCCAAATGCGCCACTTTGGGGCTGCGCTGTAGCTGTCTTGGGGCCAACTGCAGTAGAAGGGACCGAATACGGCTGGTATCGTCTGCTTCTAGAACGCTTCTCCTGTCTGAATTTCCTGTCGGCCTGAATTTGTGCCCGGTAAATCTTTTTCTCGTCGTCGGAGTTCTCAGCTAAAGGGTGAGCCTCATATTCCTGCACGACTCGCCATTCATTCTGTGAAGAGTCTGCAAGTTTGATACATTTCTGTCGGTGATTGAGAATGTCCATACCTTCGGAAATCTTGTTAATAGCTTGCTCGGCTGCTTCGCTCTGTACCGTGCTGCTAGCTTCCCTAACAAAGCCGTCGGCTTGACGTAGTTTGTCCATAATTTGAGCGTTCGCTCGGTACTGCTGTTCGTGACCTTTCTTCTTAAAAGTGTAATTGTCCGCCGCCACCAAATTGTTCTGTATTACGGAAATTTGAGACTGTGATATTTCTCTCTGTGTGTTTCCAATCCGCTGTTCAAAAGCCTCGAACTTGGAATTCATCAAAGTCTCTATATGAGACAAAAGGGCGTTGTCTCGATCCATATTTTGCGCGAGTACAAAGCAATACTTGCACTGCGAAATCGTCTGGTAGAATGACCAGTTTTCCACACATCGACTCTGTCTATGCGTCACACCCCAAAAAACCCGTGAATAATCACTGTGTGGAATACGTTACGCGGATAGACAAACATTTCGCGCTATTCTACGAAACGCGCGAAATTTAAAATATAGAGGGTGTTATTTTTAAGTTTACAATGGATACAAAAGATTTTTTGAACACCTTTATTTTTACGGCTGGCCTTTTTAGAGAACAAATCGAAAATATAGTATAGCTACAAATTAGCCATAAGGCGTAATTTTGGAGAACATTTTCTTCCGGAGCGCAAGGAATCAAAAACAGCAACAAGTATTCTATTTTACATTGTAACTGTAAGAGGCTCTAAATTTGATCGTTCTAAACTTCTTTATTATGTACTGTTCACACATATGTGTTTCATAATCTTTGTAACCAGTTCAATGCCTAAAATTTTTGTAAGTACATGTATAATACATAACATACGTAACTAAGTCTATAAATAATCATTCCGCCTATACTTAAACGTCTATATTGTGTCAGTTGTACAAACACAAGAACTCCAAATCAAAGACGCAGCTGTCGTGCTATGGATTTCGGAATTATTGCATACGTATACATGTATTTAGGAATTAAATACATCGGTTTTAAGGTTTACTTTAGATCTATCTTATACATTTCTACTGGAAAGTCATTTAATCTTTACCGAGTGACATACTATGGCCGTATACCATATAAAATTTCACATATAACATCTGCGTTATATCTTCTGTTGTTTCTGTTCTAGGCTTGGAGCCGCCTATCTTTACATTCTTGCCTGGTGGCAGAGTGCCACAAACAACTGCCAAATGTAAAAAATACGCGCCATGAAAAAATGTCCATCGGTCAAATATTTTACAAGTCGCACTTAAAGAGGACAAAGGTGAACTTTGATATTTAACCCTTACTAAACAATCTCGTGTTTTAACGACCCTTGGGTAGACGGCCTTTAAAAAATTGTGGGAAAAGGAGAAAATGCTGGAAACCAGCATTTTCTTCTTTTCTCATAATGTTTTTACCCTTTTAAATCGAATTTCATCATACCATCCATTTTTTATTCATTGAGCCGGTGTCTGATCATGGTCTAAATTGTCAGCAAACGGTCCTTGAGTCGCTCCTAGCAGCCTAGTGGTTGATACATATTAGACTTAATAAAAAAGCATCAATGGTTCCTACGCCCTCAAAGCCAAGTGCTACAGTAATTATCTTTTGACTTTATGATGAAATTCAGTAATTCAAACAAGGAGGCAGACTAAAAGGCCGAATTATCAGTACTCCTAATGGCTATATATACAATTTATCAATATGAAAATCATACAGTAAGCGCAATGTAGACAATTATCTTCGAAATTGGTCTTACGCTTTACCAGGCAAAGAAGTGACTTTTTCGATTTGTAAGCATTTGTTGGTGACAAACTGGATGTAGCTCAAATGACCCGATGTGTCTTTGAAAGAGTAGAAAACATTGTTGGAACAGAAGAAAATGCTAATTACCAGCCTGTTCTCCTTTTTCAACGATGTTTTCAATAGGTCAGGGTCGTTTAAACATGGAAAAGATTGTAAGGGGTTAAATTGTTGGATTGTATAGTATTTAACGGCATTTTAAACATTATTTCATATTAAAGCGGCGGCAAGTGCACCCATTTTTGTTGGAAAAGAAAAAAAAAAAAAAAAAAAGCTACTTAGCAGCCTTTTCTCCGTTTTCAACGATGTTTTCAATAGTTCAGGGTCGTGCAAACATGGTATAGTTTTGTGTGGAGTTAAATTGTTTGATTGTATGGTATTTAACGCCATTTTAAATATTATTTCATTTTACCCATTTTCGTTGGAAAAGAAGAAAATACTGTTTACCTGCCATTTTTTTTTTCAACAATGTTTTCAAAAGTTTTTGGCTTCAGAGTCGTTTAAACATTGGTTAGTTTCGCAAAGTGTAAAATGGGTTTGTTGTATGGTGTTTAACACCGTTTTCAAAATTATTTCAGCTTCATCGGAGCGGCAAAAGCTCCTATCAGCGCTATCCTGAGTTTCTCATTATTATTATTTTGTGCAATATTCTATTCAAGCCACTGGCTACTCTTTACACAATGATCAGCGGTAAGAGAGGCACAAATCCTGAAACCACATCAGTGCATTTTCTACGAGGACTGATTATAATCAGTCCTCGTAGAAAATGCACTGCTGTGGTTTCAGGTCCTTTACGTTATTTACTAAGCTACCGTGCTCGCCAGGGTTGTACTTGAAAATCTCCGTAAATCTTTTACGAACAGGCCAAGTAAGTCGAATGCATTATCCGTGTCTGTACAGATCGACGCAAAATTCTAGTGCCTGGTACATATACATCAAAGTGCGTTAAAAACAACGTGAAAAAAGGAAAAGATGCTGGTTAACAGTATTTTCATCTTTCCTAAGAGTATTTTCTACCCTCTGAAAGACAAATCTCGCTATCAGATGAGGCACATTTTTTGTGAAGTCTGCAAATGCTTTCAATTAAGATAAGTCTTAGATAAAGTTTGACGTCTGACAGAAAGATAAACAAACCGTGATTTTCAAACGCGTATTACGTACTTGGCTAAATAAATGCCGTCTTCATTGCAAAATTATATAGACCTCCAGATGAATGCTTATGGGCATTGCTAAATGATGAAACAGAAGTACTGCTTCACAATTTTCTACAATTCTATTTGTCCAACTCTTCACCAGACAACACAATTGTAGACCAATCGAACTTAAAAGTATTTTCAGACTACATTTTAAGCTTAGCTCCAATGATAGAATTTGTCTTTAGAAGGGGAAAAACATTGTTGGAAAATGAGAAAATTCTGGTTACCTGCTTTTTCTCCTTTTCGCACAATGTTTTCAAAAGCCTCTATCCTGACGGTCGATAAAACAGTGGATTATCTGGTAAAAAGTTAAACAATTTAGATGAATGTATAGATAGGTGCGTATTACAGCATTTTGGGATTATCGAGACTAAACTGTATTGACCACAGTTACGAATATCTTGCACTTTCATATTGATCAAATATATTTTTGTCACAAATTTACGAAAGGCCAAATGGATAGACAGATAGACGGAGAATAACTGAAATTGCTATTCAGACCGCAAGTGAGCATTTTGTTCAACTGTTAGGAAACTTACCAAATGCACAGCTGGTGAGGGGGAATATGCATGCCTGTTTCTCACGAGATATTATTCTACGCTGTCAAATAAATTAACATTTTAACCCACTTAAATAAACAAACCTTAGGTTCCTACGTTCCTGAGAACGCCCTTTTAATCAACCAAAAAACACATGTGGCAAATACAGGAAAGCACAGAATCATTCAGTATCAGCCGCTGGAAGGTTTACAATCTCAAAGTAAGCAGGAATATTAAATACCGTTATTGCTTATATTGCACTCGTAGTTTAATTGTTCATTATGCAAGTTATGCAGTACTTTCTGATTGGACTTTTGTTAGCCATCGTCTTTTTTGACAATGTGAAAGCGCTGCCAGCTGAGCCGGTATGTTCGAAATTCGATTATGAAATGAAAACACTCGAAGCAATGCTTCGAATCGAAAACCGTGCCGAGAAAATGATGGAGGAATTGAAAATTGTACAAGATTCTGTGACGAAAGAGCTTGATGAAATCAAGAATTTTAAAGCTGAAGCTGAAAGACAACAAATAGCAATGGAGAGCAAGTTCACAGCTCTGAAGTCTGAAGTAGAAGTAAAAACAAGGCCAGGTAAAGTACAGCTTTATTACTATTTTTGTCAAACTTACTGCCAACTTCACACACCGTAATATTGATCATTCAACTTGTGCGTTTATTTTGGGTATCACAGGGGGTCATTATCATTTAACTTGAACTTCTAATTTTAGCATGTATTAGATGCAAATAAACAACAATGGATGTCTATTGATGGAGTAATTCTATGATTTGATTTGTCTCTAAGAGAATAGAAAACATTGTAGGAAAAGGAGAGAATGCTGGCTACCAACAATTGGATTTTTTCCCAACAGAATAGAAAAGATCGCAGAAAAAGGAGAAAGCGCTGGCTACCACGGATGGTTTTTTTTTTTGCGAAAGGATATAAAACATTTTAGAAAAAAGGAGAAAGCGCTGGCTTACTATAATGGATTTTATTTCTTTAAGAAAATAGAAACATTGAGAAAAGTGGAGAAACCGCTGGCAACCAATGATGGTATTTTTTCCTTACCTTATATATTCTATAATCATTTGCAGAGGACAAATAGAATGTAGCTCATAGCTGGGATCTGACACAAAGGGGATAGAAAACATTGCCGGAAAAGGTGAAAGCGCTGGCCAATGATGGGAATTCTCTCATAGAGAAAAGAAAAGATCGTGGGAAAAGGGTCGATAAATACGGGATTGTTTGATATGTCATCTTCACTAACAAATATCCTGTATATGATTCAGCCAGAAATTTTCTTTATCCATCTAATAGCAGACGAACCCATTTAGTGCAGTCAGTAACTGATAGGAATTAGTAAGTCAGGTGTTGAGAGTTCGAGAGTCTTGTTTGAAGAACTCTTTTCGATGACTGATAGTAGTTTTACGACAGGATTCGTGTAAGAGGGAAAGCAGCCACTGTTTTGCACCCTACTAACTTAGAAAGAAACATGTAACATGAATACATAGATAAATACATTGGCCGCTGTAATACAATTCAAGGTTTATTAATAACGCCGTTAACTTCCACAAAAACCTTTTTTCTTCTACAGATGAGGTTATCGCATTTTCAGTGACAAATCCAACTAAAACATTCGTCAAGGGAGCGCCCATCTTTTCGACCGTAATCACAAATATAGGGAACGGATATGACGTCGATACCGGTATATTCACGTGTCCTGTTGGTGGATTGTATATGTTTGTCTTCACTGTGGCGTCAAGTGGACAGTATAATGTGTGGTGCTGGATTAGACATGATGGTTCCAACAAAGCGCTTGGCAGAACATACAGTGATAACTCTTACACTACTGCCTCAGCTTATGTGAGCTTATTGTTGCAGAAAGGTGATTCGGTTACGTTAGGAAGTTGTGGTGTCTGGAACCATGTTGATTCCACTACAACATTCAGCGGTGCTTTGCTGCAAAAGACCGAAAGGAAAAACTGACCTTATATTTTCCCGATTAGCATGCTTTCTTTTTATTTTTTGTCCTTTGGTAAGTGTACAACTAACAGAAGTTCGACTCACTTTTTCTCTCAGAGAGAGAGAGAGAGAGAGAGAAAGACAGAGAGAGACAGAGAGAGAGAGTGAGAATCTATTGACACTGGTACATGTAGGGGCACAAAGAAAATTTTACCCAACAATCTGAGAGAGAAAGAGAGAGTTGCCGATTGACTGCTTTATCAGGTATTAGCAAACTTATGAGCTCTACGAGAGTTTCACCAATCTTGTATTCCAATGACCTTTCAATAGTTAATAATAAAACATGGTTGGGAAAGAAGAAAATGCTGGTAACCAGCATTTTATGCTTTTCCAACAATGTTTTTCTGCTTTCTTCGACCGTTCCTACCATTTTTGCCCATTTAAATTGTCTTCTGCCAATGCTTTTAATTTTGACAAGCCTAAAATAATTTCGTCTAGTACAAAGTTAACGGGAGGAACAAAACCTAAGTAAAGACTTACATCTAACAACTAACTTACTGACGCATAGTTTCTATGTTTTTTTTTTCCCGTTTTACACATGATCCCCAATTTAATCTTCTTTAAAAAGACATCTTTTAATAACATTTTAAAGGAAAATGAGAAAATGCTGGCAACCATGTTTTCTTTCC
Organism: Hippopus hippopus; assembly: GCA_946811185.2. Taxonomy (NCBI): domain Eukaryota; kingdom Metazoa; phylum Mollusca; class Bivalvia; order Cardiida; family Cardiidae; genus Hippopus; species Hippopus hippopus. The sequence goes on from OX328096.1 coordinate 71,008,217, forward strand.
TATAAAAGACAACTTCAATCATTTGTGCTATTTTTATTTTTTTTTTCTGCAATTGAATTCATCTTGGACATTTCTAAAATTGTGTCGTGTAATAAAGGGTTAAGTTCCTAACTTGACTTTAATTAGGACAGACTCAGCAAGAATTATTTTACTGATCGTTTAATTAGAATTTAAAAGTGTTGTACGCCATATTACATTATTTTAGACAGAGACAGCTTATTGACCCCGCAGCATCTGCACACGGTGTGGATCAAGATCATTACGTACTAAGCCACTTTTTGCCAAAGAATTGTGTGTTTTAGACGTATCACGGCGACAGCTTATTGTTAATGCGAATACAGAGTTTCATCAGGCTGGTTCTCTGAGATGCCTTGCCCAAGGGCACTCCCACGAAAAATCGGTCGCTTAAGTAGAGGATCGAGACATTTGATGTCGGATTGTACTGGCAACCAGCCAACATTTTTCTCCTTTTCTCACAATGTTTTATTGGTTCAAAGCCAAATCCAACCGCTTGAGCGACATTAAATTTGTCCTCTGCAAATGCTGTAAATTTTGACTTGTCTAAAACTTTATTGATTTTTCCCATACTCATATACATATTTGATGATAATTGTATTTATAACATATCCATAAATTTTCTGGCTCAAACTTGTGTTTTGTACGCTGCTAGAATCCGCCATGAAGCATTATCTTCCGCTAAGTGGTATTTTTCAAATTCTTACATATACCTATCCGATTTGGGCAATCTGGGTACAGTACAGAACAAACTACTTTTCAGAACGGTAATCGTTACTACGAATTTCAAAATAAACATTTACCCAATAAAACACTACCCGGTACGATTCATCTAGTCATGCTTATGACTACGTTATAATACGCATTTGCCATTCATAAGAATATGTTCTCACCAATGCAACCAGTATTTGTTTAAAATTGTTACCATTTCCTTATAAAATTGCCAAAAGTTGCAATATTTTGATGTCAAAGTTTCGATAGGTATATTATAAAAGGAGTAGTTTGTCTAAGTAACTTTCCAGGGTCAATGCGTATATAAAACTTTTATTGAGCTCAGCGCAGCTGATCATGAAATTTCAAAATTGTGTGTGTGTGTGTGTGTGTGCGTGCTTTGGAAGAACATCGTGCGAGCAGAAACAGAAACTTTATGCATTAGCCACCAGGACATATCTGAAATAATGATGAAAACGGTGTTAAAAAAAGCCGTACAAACAAAAAATCATAATACGAACAGTGGTGATAGCAACATGTAAATAAAGTGGAGTCTGGTATAATTTTTGTGTCATAGTTACCGCATCAGGTTTTGCCTGGATAAGCATGTAAACAAAAATAGTTTAGTACACTAACAAAATAGTTCTACCAGTGATATTCAAACAAAGCAGTTGAACTTGATACCGTATGTTCTCTGAAGAAATTAAAACATACTGTTTCAGTTGTCTTTTTAATTTAAGGTAACAAAAGTTTTTCAGCCTAGATAAAACAAAAACCGTGCCGGGTTTAAGACCTCTCCACCATCTGGCACATTTATACAATAACATGCATCGTTGCTGGAGAACTCGGACCCTGGTGAACTCGTACCCTAATCTCAAGGGTAAGAGTTCTCTGGAGAACTTTCCCTTTTTATTTATATTAGATTACAAAAAAAAAAAAAAAAAAATAAATAAAAAAAAAAACACACCAGTTAGTAGCATGTATTCGTAGCCAGAAAAGAAATCCGCTGCCTTCAGTGCGTTAGCGTTTTGATTTTCTTTTGTTACCTCCTGGAATACTTTAGAGTTTTTATAGCGACAAGGGTAAGCGAAAGGGCAGAGTAAAGTACACCTGGGAAATTCCGACGTTGACAGTCTGTGAGCTGATACCTGTTACCGCTGGGACTAGAATAAATACAACCTGGTATAATTTTAGACATATATGTGGTTTCTATATAAATACTCTATCAGGTAATGCTCGAGTAAGGAGCAATGCTCACAGCTGTATTATTGTAACAGCTCGGATAAATAACCCCCAAGGCGGGATCGGACTCTTATGCTCTAGGTCCCACTGCGCACGCTCCACCGCGTCGCTACAACAGCTAGTCCTGTCTCAAAGCAGTATAATTGTCGCCATTTCGAAACACAAGCTAAATACATTTATATCTATCTGTAGGACAGACCAGTATACTATATTTCGATGGGTGATATGTATCCAGACAGTACATCTTCACTAGAAATGGGCCACTTTACTGCTTTAAGAATTATTAGACCCCGCGATTGCGGACATGAGTTTTCTTTGACATGGTAGAAAGCATCGCAGTAGAATGATCAAATGCAGGTTTCCATCATTTTTAGCTCACCTGAGCACGAAGTGCTCATGGTGAGCTTTAGTGATCATGCTGTGTCCGTCGTCCGTCGTGCGTTGTGCGTCGTGCGTCGTCCGTCGTCAACTTTTACCTTGTGTACGCTCTAGAGGCCACATTTTCAGTCAGATACTCATGAAACTTGGTCGGAATGTTTGTCTTGATGATATCTCGGACAAGTTCGAAAATGGGTCACGTCGAGTCAAAAACTAGGTCACCAGGTGAAATCTTAGAAAAACCTTGTGTACGCTCTAGAGGCCACATTTTTAGTCAGATACTAATGAAACTTGGTCAGAATGTTTTTCTTGATAATACCTCGGACAAGTTCGAAAATGGGTCATGTCGGGTCAAAAACTAGGTCACTAGGGCAAATCTTAGAAAAACCTTGTGTACGCTCTAGAGGCCATATTTTCAGTCCAAAACACTTGAAAGTTGGTCAGAATGTTTGTCTTGGTATCTTTGACAAGTCTGGAAATGGGTCATGTGGGGTCAAAAACTAGGTCACTAGGTCATATCTTAGAAAAACCTTGTGTATGATCTAGAGGTCACATTTTCAGTCAGATACTCATGAAACTTGGTCAGAATGTTTGTCTTAATAATGTCTCGCATGAGTTTGAAAATAGGTCATGTCGGGTCAAAAACTAGGTCACTAGGTTAAATCTTAGAAAAACCTTGTGTACGCTCTAAAGGCCACATTTTCAGCCCAAAACTCTTGAAAGTTGCTCAGAATGTTTGTCTTGATGATATCCCGGACGAGTTCGAAAATGGGTCATGTCTGTTTAAAAACTAGGTCACTAGGTCAAATCCTAGAAAAGCTTTGTGTACGCTCTAGAGGCCACATTTTCAGTCAGATTCTCATGAAACTTGGTCAGAATGTTTGTCTTGATGATGTCTCGGACGAGTTGGAAAATGGCTTATGCTGGGCCGAAAACTAGGTCACTAGGTCAAATCTTAGAAAAACCTTATGCACACTCTAGAGGCCTCATTTTCAGTCCAATACTCTTGAAATTTGGTCAGAATTTTTGTCTTGATTATATCTCGTACGAGTTCAAAAATGGTTCATGTTGGGTCAAAAACTATGTCACTAGGTCAAATCTTAGAAAAACCTTGTGTATGCTCTAGAGGCCACATTTTTGGTCCAAAACTCTTGAAATATGGTCAGAATTTTTGTCTTGATAATATCTCGGACATGTTTGAAAATGGGTCATGTCGGACAAAAATCTAGGTCACTAGGTCAAATCTTAGAAAAACCTTGTGTACGCTCTAGAGGTCACATTTTCAGTCCAAATTTCTTGAAAGTTGTTCAAGAATGTTTGACTCGATGTCGTTCAAAAATCGTTCATGTTTGGTCAAAAACTATGTCACTAGGTCAAATCTTAGAAAAACCTTGTGTATGCTCTAGGGGCCACATTTTCAGTCCAAAACACATGAAACTTGGTCAGATTGTTTGTCTTGATAACATCTCAGATGACTTCGAAAATCGGTCATGTTGGGTCAAAAACTAGGTTATAAGGTCAAATCTTAGAAAAAGCCTGTGTATGCTCTATAGGCCACATTTTCTGTCCAATACTTATGAAAGTTGGTCAGGGTCTTTGTTTTGATAATATCTGCAATGGGAAAATTGGCTATGGTTGGCTAAAAAGTAGGTCACTGAGAGAAATTCTAGTTAAAGCTTGTGTACATGCTAGAGGCCAAATTTTCAGTCCAATAATTATAAAAGCTTAGTAGAATGTTTGTCATGATATGTCAAAAGATATTGAAAATGGGTCATGTTTGGTCAAAAAACTCAGGTGAGCGACTTCAGGGCCATCATGGCCCTCTTGTCTGCTTTTCTCATAATGTTTTCATTTTTTTCTTCTTCTCAAAGGCCACAAATTACCAGGTTTTTTGTTGATCGATTTTAAATTCCTCTTTAACTGTTTCAGCGACAAACGATAAATGAGACATACTCTGGCTGAAGGGGGTTTAATGCATCTCCGTGATACATTATACCCAGCAAGTCATCATACATTTTTATCTAAATAATGGATCCATATAATCAATTTTATCCAATAACGGCTTAACCCTAAGTTAGACTGGTCCTTGAACATGCATAACAAATAACAAACAGCAAAAAGTTTCGACCCAGGTAAGCCTTTTCACAGAGCATGACTCATATAAACTTTCGACGACTTGAAATACTATCCACTAAAAACCAAAACGATTTCCAGATTTTTAAAGCATGACTTAACAAATGGACGGAATAGATCCCGGATCAGGCTGCACGTTCCGTACGATCTGATCTTAATTTTTTCCTTCCGCAAAAGCCTCTGATTTCGCCTATCACGCTTAAAACATTGAAGAACTGTTTTCTTATTTACGAAACATTTTAAGTCTTTCGCCAACGATAAATTTTTAGTTTTGTCAAAACTGAAAGCATTTGCAGACAACAAATTAAATGTAATTAAAATGATGTTAAATGTTTCTGAAAGTGTAGAAAGCCTTGTGGGAAAAGGAGAAAATGCTGGTTACCAGCATTTTCTCCTTTTCCCACAAGGCTTCTAAAAGGCTATTACCTCAGGGTTGTTGAAACTCGGGATAGTGTCGTTAAGAGTTGAATGGTCACAGACAACATTTTACTGGCTCATATGTTCTGTGGCAGCAGGGATCGTATATACACAGGGATAGGCAACGCAACTGGAGTTAAGACCAATTATCGATTTTTCACTGACTTACCTGTACGGCGTCCAATAATCCGTTGTCGTTCCTTGCGAGTTATTATCATCCTTTCAGATAATATAATTCCTTGCCGATTCCGACAATTTTTATATCCGCCAAAGAAGCGTTTAGTCAATGTTTATGTCAATGTTTTTCTATTATTGATTTTTTTTTCAGTTAAAGTGTTATTTTTTTTAATCTGGAAAATTTAAAGTGTCGACTAATTGGGCGTTTCAGATATACAGGTCATGTTGTCAGTCTTGATTTCACACGAAGCAGGGATCTTATACATGTGTATATACGATCCCTGCACGAAGTGTAAATTGTGAATGGAGATCAAAACGGCCCGGTGCCAAAACGACCCATTACCGAAACAACCCTCTTTTTCGTAGTAACTTAAAATATTTTAATATTTCTGCAGTGGATATCTATTGCAAACAATTCGGGAAAAGGACACATCGCCTGTTGAAGGATTAAGTCCGTCTAACGTTTCGGAAGTGGGCTGCTTTTGTCCACTCCCTGTATTTGACATGATCACAAGTGGGATATATCAAGTTGTGTATCTGTCATGACACATCTAGTGTCCTCTTCTGTTTATAGACAATACGCATCATTGAAATTGAATATTTATTTTCTGATTTTCTTCTTCAAATGTTTCAATTTGGTCAGGTCAAAAGCTTCTCATGTTATAAGGAGTGACAAACATTTCACTTGTATGTAGTACAATGTATTAGGCCGGTAAACACAGAGATCTGTTAATAGTTATATACCCATTTTTCAATAGCAAACTACACAAAGGGCATATAGAACCAGAAAATTGCCTTCACTGCCCATTAAATGGACCTTCCAGTACACTTTCAGTTCAGCTTGCAGCTACTCTTAAATCACTGTGTTTGACAGAAAAAAAGGAGAATTTCCTGCAAAATGGAAAGAATTAGTGAAATTTCTGAAAAAGTAGGCTCGTGAAGTGTGAGGACCTGTCTGCAACTCTGTTCCTACTTTTATATATTGGAATCAATTACATACACCAGTGGCATTCACAATTGCATCATTTCCAATTAACCTGTGTACCTTACAACCTTGTGTGTTTGATGACTTCGGAATATTTAAAGCTTTTTGAAAATATTGTGGGTAAAGAACAAAATGCTAGCCTAGCACATGTACCTGTTTTCAGCATTTTTATCCGCAATGTTCAATACCATGCAAAAAAATCCAATCGTTTGAATCTACTTTCAGTTGTCGTTTGCTAATACTTTCAATTTGGGATTCCAAAGGCCCCCAAAAAATTGTTCTTTGGTAAAAAATAGTCAGTAGCATAATTATTAGAAAAAAAAAAAAAAAAAAAGACAAATCTGCAATTATCCCATTGCCACACAACCCCGAGTTCTGATGACCAAGAGAAAGAAGCCTTTTGGAAACATTGCAGGAAAAGGAGAAAATGCTGGTTACCAACATTCTCTCCTTTTCCCCAAATGCTTTCAATTATATCATTGACAAATTCCATAATTTGAGTCGCATTTCAATTGTTGTCTGTAAATGCTCTCACTTTGTACAAGTCTACTTCTGTGTTGTTTCAAAAAGAGTTAACAGTGTGGCAAAGTAAAAGTTGCTTTTGACAAGCAATTTTTCCTTCTTTAATAATGGTTTTTTATTCTGTGTCAGAGAACTTAAGGTTATCTAATAACTTTGAATGCTTTGATTTTGGACCAATTTGAAAACAGTATAAGTTGTGTAGGACTTTGTACAAATTTTACTTTTCACTTCTCATACAGTGGACAGCATTGGAAAACATTTGTAAAAGACCAGTTGCAGCCAGTGATCAATTCTTTTCAAAATGATTTCTGTGCTATTAAAAAAATTATGTTTTTGCCTTTCCTTCAAATGTTTTTCATTTTTTAAATTTTCAAAAAAAATCACACTGTACACAGAAAGTTTATGTTGAAATTGATATTTTAAAATTTCTCACTGAAAACCTCAAGGCAGCCATGAATATTGAGCTACATGTGTGTTACAAAATTAAATGGTGCTGAAAAATGTGTTCCTTTAGCAAGTTTTAACTTAATGCCTAATAAATTTGATTTTACATAAATCCAATGTAGAAATCTTTGGAAAACAGTATGACACAAGGACCAATCTTTTTAAGATAAAATGTAACATGCAAATGGTTGGTTGCTTCCGCAAATGCTCTTTTCATTGAATGTAGACTTTTATCTCCTAAAACTTTTTCACTGTGGCAAGTTGCAGTTAATGATGATGGTAAAAGTATTGTGTATATGAAATATTATTGGTATATTAAACTATCATTATAATCCTGCTGTATGTCATACAAACGCCCAAAATATACTTCTCTCCCTCAACAGAGATTTTCAAGTAGAAACATTCCCAACTCTAGTAATACATGGAATATGGATAGCTGCATTGTTCGCTGTGATACAATTGCAAAATGTTGAAAGCAACCAACCTTCAGGAACACTTTGCCAGACAACAAAATTTGAGACTTGTCTGATTTGGAATTATTTGCAGACAAGAAATGAAATGTGTCACTTGTGTCTTTGCTGAGAAAACGAGAACATGCTTGCCAACATTTTCTTCTTTTCCCACAATGTTTTCAGATGTGTAAATATTTCCCATGGTAGTGAAAACTTAGGATTCAGGAATACTGACATTTGTCACAGATTATTAGATAACTCCTTACCTCAAGTGGCTTATAAGACTGTAGATACTGAATGTACTGTGTTGTTTGAAGAAACCAAAAGTATGTCAAATTTAATACATGTACTTTTAGTGTTTCATGACAACAGTGTGAGTAGTGGGAAACCAACATCATGATTCTCAGAGAATTTTGCACATCACAGATACATACTTCTCTCCCTCAAAAATTATGTTGATGAGGAAAAGCAACACGCAGCTTGTGCAGACAGTTGTGCAAAGTCAAAAAACAAATAGATAAGTATAATGGCTGCTATGATACATCTAAAATGTTGTGAAACATTGCAAATTGAGCAAGGTTCCATCCTTAACTTTTTGCCAGATTACAAAATTTTGGACATGTCTAATTCGAAAGCATTTGCAGACGACAAATGAAATGCAACTGAAATGAGGAGACTTGTTTTTCCTAGGGAAATGAGAAAATGTGACATGTACTTACCGGTAGTTTCTTCTTTTTTCACAATGTTTTTGGAAGTATGGATATTTCCCCAGGTTAGTGAAAACTTAGGATTCAGGAATACTAGCATTTGTCACAGATAATTAAATAACTCCATACTTCTAGTGGCTTATTGAGCTATACATACTAAATATACTTTGATGGTAGAAGCTCACAGCTTTCATATTCAAATACATTAATTTCACTTTAGCATTTTTCTTGCAGGTTTGTACAGTTCACAGCTGATTTGGTCTTTAATATTCCAAGTTTTCAAGCCCAGCTTCAGTATCATACTAGTACACTTTATGCAGAATTACAAAACCATCTTCAATGTCATTCTTCTGTTCACAGGATGCATCACAACAGTATGTTGACAGCTCTTGAAACCATGTTTTGAAGTGTTTGTGCTGTCACAATACATATCTGGAAAAAAAATATAGAACCAACTGAATTTCAAATTCCTCCTTTTTACAAAACGTAACATTTTAATTCTTCAGTTACGTTGCAAAATATGGTTTTATTTTCACATGGTTAGACTATAATGAGAATTTGTTCAGGATATGGCCAACTATCAGAGATCCAATCATTTTTGACTAATGTGCGGTACTGCGCTTCCACCTTTACTGAAATAACCCCTTTTTAGGCTACACTTTTATTTACCTAGGATTCGATAAACAGCTTGTATTTGATTTTAGTGCAAAACGAAATACTTACTGCTTATAAATATGGTAATATCTGAACACAATTAATTCAAAAGATGGAATCGGAATGCTACATTTATCACCAGGGTCTCAGCAAATTCACCATATTGGGCCGCCATTTTGCAATTAAGACCGAAAATAGCCAAGTTTTTGAGCCCACAGTTATCTAACCTTGGCATCGAAAATCACTAGATTTGATTTAAAAACAAAAAGAAATACTTACTGCTTATAAATATGTCAAAATCTGAACAAATTTATTTCTAAAAATAAATTGAGAATGCTACAACTATCACTAGGGTCCCGCCAAATTCACCACATTGGTCCGCCATTTTGTGATGAAATACCGAAAATAGCCCAGTTTTGAGCCCATAATTATCAAATTTTGGAATCGAAAATCAGCACAAAATTGGCTTTACTACAAGGAGATGTACTCTATCTCGTGATTTTTACCAACTAGTTGCTATTTGGACGCTACTTTATGTACTTAAAAAGTATTTCTTTTGCACGTCACTAAATCCTCCTGCCGAACATCCCCTACGGGGCAAACATGCTTAGGCCATGAATTTTTAACGCCAAAATAAGCATATAAAACAAAATCCCCGAAAAAATTGATGTTACATATATTCTAAGCATGTAAATATTCGGAAACTTACCTGTTGAGAAGGACGTATGGGATAACCAAGCAAAACGTTGATTAAAAAAGTGACCGTCGTATGCCGAAATTTAAGATGGCCGCCGTTTTTTTCTTTGCGGTCAATTCAAAAGAAGACAGTGAATAACCGGAAGTTATACCACGTTTCCTATCCCTGTATATAAGATCCCTGGTGGCAGCTAATCAGATGGCTAGTCTTGGGACAAAAATTTAGATTCCAACGTTATCCCCAAATATATTAAATTGATTCTCCATTGTTATTTTACTAGCGGCGAGTTTTAGTGAATAAACCACGTATTAATATTTACAGTATCTCTACAGGATAATGATGAGTTATAGCAGACAGGTCGAATCTTCGAAAATATGACATGCGCAGACAACGCAGCCGAGGGAATTGATCAACGGCTCACCCGAGGTTTGCCGAATGAGCATGTTTAGTAACTTGCAGTTTTCACATTACGTCAAGGCTAAATATCGTACGAGTTAATTATTTTTATCTGTGATACATTATTAAAGAGCTGTTGATTTATTGTATTTTTTTTCTGTTTGTGTGTGTTGTGTGTAACGCCGTTTTAAGCATTGTTTCAGTTATATCACAGCAACCAGAGTACTTTCCGTACATCCTACTCTTGATCTATTCCGTCCGCCAAACCTCTGTTTTTGCATGTTGGCCTATGAGGGTAATCGTAACGTTGCCTAATTGAAGAACAATTCTAAATAACACCAATTCTTAAATTCCACGACTAAATATCTAATTGGCTGAAATGTTCTGTCGCAGCGATTGAGATGGCTACTGATACCTGAATTCGACCCCTAAAAGATTGCTTTCTAATGGCATGTTTCGTAACTCTTTCAGTTTTTGGAAGGCGAGATTTTTTCATATGTCATCGCTCAGCAGTTTGCTGCAAATGCCTCTGAACAGTATTATCCAAACGCCTTTCAAATAGTTCGATACTTCTCGAGTACATAAAAACAAAATCATGTCGAGACCATTGTAACTTTAATCAGAACAACAAGAAGAAAGTTCAAAGTTTTAGAAGGAATGAAATCGAATTCCTGAAAAACATCGTTTTTGACGAATGCAAAATACTTTGGATCAGTTGATTGTTACGATGGTGTTGCTACAGCAACAAATACACTGTAGTTGTAATAAGCCAATCGAACACTACTAAAATGACGTCATTCGGACCTACTTCCACTCCACAGCGCATAAACGACTAACCAATCGGATAGCTTTTTGTGAATGACATATAGCTGACAGGCCTCTTTTCTCTGTTGAGAACATTGTTCTGTCTATGAGAAGTAAAATTTCAATAAAAAAAATTCTTTTGAATTATCAAGTGTTTATGAAAAAATGTTCTTTTTGAAAGAAATATCTTTTTCTTCTATCAAAGTTGTGCTTGACATTATGATTAATAAGTAGGTTATTGTTACGCGTCAGCATGACCCAGTTTTGATTCCGGAGACATGTGAAAAGAAAAAGGTAAATCAGTTAGAATTACAATATGTGTCATTTCAAAGTAGTTCGTTTCTTTCCTTATATACAAGTATGATCGGACTTTACTTTATCAAAAATGACATTAACATGACCTGTAACCTTTTTATCACACCGATAATTTTAACTTCTTCTTTTGATCGTCACGGTGCTTAACGTTAAGCAATTACCGATATTCATAAATATTTAACCCTTTACCACTCAATGCCGACTTGTAACGAGTCTGAAAAAGCAAGCCTTTGAAAACATTATGGGAAAAAAGAAAATGCTGGAAACCGACATTTTCTCTTTTTACCACAATGTTTTCTACCCTGTCAAGAACAAATTTCGTCATTTGGGCCACCTTGAATTTGTTGTCTGCAAATGCTTCAAATTTCAACTTATTCTGAAATTTCGTCGTCAGGTAAAGGATAAACGCTTATATAATGAATTGTTAACACAATCACTTACCTCCATCATCATTAGAACTGAAATCTTCATGTAGTTAAATCCATTATTTTCCTCGAAAAAATTTCCTTCAACTATACTTTTTTTTCTTTTCAAAACTGAATGACACAATGATAAAATTATCTTGACACAGAGAATCCCACTGTCCTTGAATGCATCGGACGTGTTCATGAATTTCTAAGGACACAGACCAAGGGCCTATATCTGTGTAACTGTACATGATATATTGTTGTCGAACAAAGGAATAGGGTGTATCTCAATTGACGGGTGAGCAATCATTTTTCTTTCATGTTTGCCGACAAGCTGAACATACATTCTGGTTATGTGGGATTAATGAAACACAAACGTGAATATCAATGAACCCTTAGATCGCTTAGAACGTCTGTCCCTTTTGCAGACGGTGAAGATGAATTTATGGTCTGCACAGAATATGCAATCTTATGTCGGATCTACAGTGTGATCTACCTTGAAATAATCCGACCAAAACAGCCGTGGGTGGAGTTGCAATGATTAAGCATTTTTCCCGAAATGAAAAATACCAATTTCATTAATCCAGCGCTCTAAGGGTTAACAGGGTCAAAGATTACAAGAATCGTATAAACAGAGAACATCCTCGGACGTCCCTCATAGGACCTATGAAGTCAACCGTCAAATGATGAAGTTAATCTTTAATTGGATGGTAAACATTGTGCGAAACGGAGAAAATGTTCATTGCCAGTATTTTCTCATGTTCCTGCAATGTTTCAAAAAAACCTTCCTTTCTTCAAGAGCCCCATTCTTTTAGTCATTAACTCAGCACATGTATTGCAATCTAAAGGTTTAAATCTCTGTTTTGAACATTGAAAGGTTTTGAGACTCTTTTCATTCTTGATAAAATATAATTAAAATAAAATGGTAAACAATTAAAAAAAAAACTACCTTTAACCAAAAGACAAAATTTTGACAACCTCAAGGGGAAAAAACTTTTCGAAATATTGTTGGAAAGGGAGAAAAAGCTAGTAACCAGTATTTTCCTTTTACCACAATGTTTTTTACTCTTTCCCAGCCGAACAGCACATTATCAGCTGCTCTTAAATTGTCATCTGCTCATGGTTTTAATGTAGAAAGCCCTAAATTTTTGTTATTTTGTAAAGGGTTTTGTAAAGGGTTACTAAGATGGGAAAGTCAAAAACTGTTGATTACCTGTATTTTCTCCTTTTCCTATAATGCTTTCAAAAGCCTCTTCCTTAAGATTGTTAAAAGTCAGTATTGTTATCTAAAAGCTAAATCTCAGTTTCTATACTCTGAAAAGCACCTTTCTAGAAAATCTTTGCTCTCTCAATAAAATTGTCTTTGGAATGAAATGGTAAAGACTTTCAAGAAATAAATCATCTCATAACAAAATTACAGTTTTAGACTTATCAAAATTGAATGCATTTTCAAGCAAAAACTACTCTTTAACCCCTTACCATACCCTACCAAGTACTGTTTTAACAACCCTGAGAAAGAGGCCATTTAAACACTTTTTTTGAAAAGGAAAATTTTTCCTAACTCTTTACATGAAGAAAACATTTCAGATTTGCCAAAATTGAATGCATTTTCAGGCAACAACTTAGATGTGGCTGCACTGATGGAACCTGTCTGAAATAGGATGGAAAATATTTTAGGAAAAGAAGAAAATGTCAGTTAGCACCAAATTCTCCTTTTCATACCAAAAGTTCACAAGTCTTCTTCCTAAAGGCCTTTTAAACTCATTATTGTGTTCTAGAGGGTTAAATCTAAGTTTCTATACAATGTAAAAACATATACCGGTAAGTCGAAACTCTTTGCCATCAAATAAAAATTGTCCTTCAAATAAAATGGCAAACAGTTTAAAAAAAATCCTTTATTTTAATTTTGTTCACCATATTTTCACAAGCCTTCTTTCCCACGTTTGTTAAAACTCAGGATAGTTAAACTGGTCTCCATTGCACATGAACATTGCACAACCCTAAAAACTTTGCTGCATCAGGAGAGGCGATTAAACTACAGGAAAATGTATCGTGATATGTTTTGCCTATTCTAAAATCGCCTTCCAACAGTACTTTTAGTATTTTGATTACATTACGCCACAGCTAGCTATCGTAAGAGTTATCTCTCCCGTGTTAAATTATTAAAGAGCCGTGATGAATTATAAAAGAACCATCGATTTATTTATTGTTGTTTTTTTTTGGTGTTAAACATCATTTCAGCGTTGTTACAGTTATATTGCTGCGGCAAATCCACCTATCCATGGTTTTCCGGGGTCTCTTTTACTAGTGCTTTTCACAATATTCTTCCAAAGCCACCAGGAGCTTGCCTACATAACCAATGTCAAAACACTGATCCAAAAATAGTCATTGATATTGGATCAAAGTCTGCTGAAAGCCTGAGTTTTCTCGTAATTAGTGATTATCCCATTACTAGACAATCCGGTATTTAACGACCTTGAGAATGATGGCTTTTAGAAACATTGTGGAAAAAGTAAATTGTAGGTAACCGGCTGTTCTTACATAGTCAAATCTCATCATTGAATCCAGTCTAATTTGTCGTCTGGAAATTCTGTCCATATGGACAAGTCTGAAGCTTATGTGGTCAGCTTAATGTCTGGATGTTCATTTTTACCGATTGAAGGTATGGCACATTGCTAATGGTACGAAGGTGGTGTGTCGAAACGTTGGCCAAGTCAACTGAACGAAAGTATGTTCACACATCTTTATAAAAAATACGATGCATGTTTTACGTACGCTTACCACGTAACTTTGGTGAAATACATGAGGTTTAACAGCTTTTTCTTTTTCCTGCAGTGTGAGCTTCATCCCATGAGCCATATGTATCTGTTTTTCTCAAATCAACTTGAAGACTTATGACAATTACTAAGTCCTAATTCTTTACCAAACGACAAAATTTCAGACTTGTCCAAATCGAAAGCATCTGTAGACAATAATTAAACGGTGGCTCAAAACAGGGGCTTTGTCTTCTAAAGGGAAGACAATATTGTGGAAAAAGACAAAGAAAAGTGGTTACCAGCTTTTTCTTCTTTTCCCACATTTTTGCAAAAAGAACATGTCTTGGGTTTTCTGTTGAACGACTGAAGGAATGGTACGCTGCTAATGGTGCGAAGTTTGTGAGCTGAAGTCTTGAACGTGTCATAAAAAAAAACTTGAGTGGAAGAAAATATGTTGACATATACCCTGTTTAAAAATACGGCGCATGTTTTACTCGCAATGAACACTTAACTTCTTGTGAAATCCATGAAAAACGTTTAACAGGTCGTTTACTTTCCTTCAGTGTGAGCTTCATCCCATGAACCACATTTATCTGTTTTTCTTAAATCAAATTTAAGACTTATAACAATTTTTTAGTACCGATAAAATTCAATAATTCAAACAAGGGGACAGAACAAAAAGCCGAACTATCAATACTCCTAATGGCTTTGTATAAAGACTATCAAAGAGAAAATGATACGGTAAGCGTAATGTAGACAATTATCTTCGAAATTTGTCTTACGCTTTACCAGGCAAAGAAGTGACTTGTCCAGATTGAAAGCATTTGCTGGTGACAAATTAGATGTAGCTCAAATGATCCACTGTGCCTTTGAAACCGTAGAAAACATTGTTGGAAAAGAATAACATGCGATTACCAGCCTTTCCTCCTTTTTCAACAATGTTGAAATCAAAAGTTTTCGTCTAAACAAGGATTAGTTTTATAAAGGGTTAAATTGGTTGATTGTATGGTGTTTAACGCCGTTTTCAACATTATTTCAACTTTTTCGGAGCGGCATGTGCACCTATCAGCGCTTTCCTGACTTTCTCATCATTAGTATTTTGTACATTATTCTTCCAAAGGCACTGGCTGCTCTTTACACGATGATAAGAGATAAGAGAGGCATGAATCTAGTCGAAAAATCCGTAATCAGTCCTTCTACAAAATACAGAGCTGTGGTTTCAAGCCCTGAGCGTTACCGACTGAGCTACAGAGCTCGCCAGGGTTGTATTTGAAAATCCCTGTAAATCTTTGACGAGCAGGCCCAAGCAATTCTAAATAATAATTTGTGCCTGTACATAACACGTAAAAATTCCTAGTACACATTTATTAAACTGCATTTACTCCGTATTTCAAGCTTAAGGGTGTACGACGCTAAGGAACAAGATTTCTGAACATAAAGTGGAAAAAGGAGCATATTCTAATTACAAGTATTTTCTCCTTTCAAAAAGTATTTTTCACTCTGTAAAAGAAAAATATCACTGTTAGTGGAGTCACATTTTATTTGTAGTCTGCAGATGCTTTCAATTTAGATAAATCTCAGGTAAAATTTGACAGAAAGATAAACAAACCATGAGTTTCAAACACGTACAACATACCTGGCTAAATAAATGACTTCTTCATTGGAAAATTATATAGATGAGCATTGCTAAATGATGAAACAGAAGTACTGCTACACAATTTTCTACAATTCTGTTTGGCTAATTTTTCACGAGACGAACTTGAAAGTGTTTTTAGACAACATTTTAAGCTTAGCTCAAATGATAGAATTTGTCTTTAGAAGGGTAAAAACATTGTGGGAAAATGAGAAAATTCCGGTTACCAGAATTTTCTCCTTTTCTCACGATGTTTTCAAAAGCCTCTATCCTGACGGTCGTTAAAACAGGGAATTATCATGTAACAAGTTAAAAAATTAATTCGAATGTATAGATAGGTGCCTATTTTTGCATTTTGGAATGATGGAGATAAAACTGTATTGACCAAAATTACGAATATCTTGCATGTTCATATTTATCAAATGCTTTTTGTTACAAATTTATTTTCGAAAGGCCAAATGGATAGACAGATAGACGGAGAATAACTGAAATTACTATTCAGACCGCAAGTGAGCATTTTGTTCAACTGTTAGACAGCCTACCAAATGCACAGCTAGTGAGGGGGGAATATGCATGCCTGTTTCTCACGAGATATTATTCCACGGCTGTCAAATAAACTAACATTTCAACTGCCTTAAATAAACAAACCTTAGGTTCCCACGTTCCTAAGGACGCCCTTTTGATCAATCAAAAACATGTGTGCAGGAAACCACAGAATCATTTGTTATCAGCCACTCTAAGGTCTACAGTCTCAAAGTAAACAGGAATATTAAATACTGCTTATATTGCGCTCATATTTTAATCGTTCATCATGCAAGTTATGCAGTACTTCCTTACTGGACTTTTTTTAGCCATCGTATTTTTTGACAATGTGAGAGCGCTGCCAGCTGAGCCGGTACGTTCAAAATTCGATTATGAAATGAAAACACTCGAAGCGATGCTTCGAATCGAAAATCGTGCCGAGAAAATGATGGAGGAATTGAATTCTGTCCGAGATTCTATGACGAAAGAGCTTGATGAAATCAAGAATTTGAAAGCTGAAGTTGAAAGACAACAAACAGCAATGGAAAGCAAGTTCACAGCTCTGCAGTCTGAAGTAGAAGAAGTTCAAGGTAAAGTAATGATATCATACTGATCTTTTTGTAAACTGTTCATCGTTTACCAAAGAAACCGGTTTAATGTCTCCTCAGAATATTTTTTTTAACAAACAATTTTTACTTTTCTCATAATGCTTGAAATCGACACTTAAAAAAAAAAAAATCATCTCAGAGAAAATGACGGAGGAAATGCAATCTCTCCGAGATTTTATAATGAAAGGGCTTAATGAAGCTGAAAGACAACGGACAGCAACGGGGAGTAAGATCATAGACGAAAAACTAGAGCCAGGTAAAGCATTGCCTACTTCATTTAATCTGATCCTGACCTTTTTGCTGAATATGTAAGTAGGCATATAAACATAACGCCAATTATTATTCGGAAAGTTATATATGCACGGGGAAGGTACAGGTAAGCAATTTAAATCGCGCATACCATTGTGAAATATTTCCGTGACGATTCGGGATATATGCCGAAGGCAGCCCTGTGCGATGTCGAGGGTAAAAACAGAATATTAATTTATGTAAATGATGTTGTCTTGGGTCAGGTTAAATGAAGTAAGCAATATAGTTATAGTATTGCTCTTTTTAGCGAATTTGTGTAACTTACTGCGATAGAACTGGCCGGAACCAAATAAATCTTTCGTAATTACGCATGCGCGCTTACTTTACTATAAATCTTTCGTAACGACGCATGCGCGCTTACTTTACTATGTCATCTGTCTGACCTTAACCAAATACATGTATATACCGTCATACACATTTGCGCTTTGCTCGGTCTACTTTCAGTTTTAGCGAGCACACCCCGACATCGTTTCTGTCACTACCGTATATGCAGTGCTACAGGTGTTTATACAGTCCTCAATCTTACACCTGCAAACCGCGTCAGATTGATAGATCAAATTGCTACTTCTTAAATGCCCAGTAGCGGCCATAAGTAAGCAGTGAAGGTCTGAATTTAAATCATACCAGTCAGGGACATAGCTACCCAAAAATGAAGTGTACGCGAATGTCACACCGATGGATTTTTTCCTTTACTACACAATCCCGATTTTAACGACCCCAACTGAAAGTAACTTTTGAAAACATTGTCGGAAAAGGAGAAAATGCTGGTAACCAGCATATTCTCATTTTTCACAATGTTTTTTACCGTTTGAAAGAAATTCGTAATTTCTGTAACATTTACTTTGTCATCCGCAAATACTTTCAATTTAGACCGGTCTTACATTTTGTCGGATGGTAAAAGATTAACTGAGGCGCAAAGTGCCGAGAGAGGGCAGGGAAATTTTTCAGGAGGGTCTGAAGGGTCTCTCCTCCAGAAAAATTGACGTTCTTTTGTGCAAAGTCTACGTTTTTGTGTACAGGCAGCTACGCCAATGTCATTCAAATGTATGGAAATTATTGTAAAGATGACAATCTGTGAAAGTACGGTCGGCTAAAAAATTAATCTTAAAATTAGATCAAAAGTTACCAGGTCGCTCTATTTTTTGTTTACTCTTTACCTAATTTCATTATACCATATACTTGTTTGACACAGTTCCACAAATTCGCTTTTCGGGACTTTGAGTCAGTTGACTAACCCTATCAAACGATAAAACTTTAGCCTTTTCCAAATTGAAAGAATACAAATTCAGTTTGGCTCAAATGATCAGTTTTGTCTTTGAAGGGGTAAAAGCATGGTGAGAAAAAAATAGGAAATGCTGGCCACCATGTTGTTAGAAGCTTTCTTTTTATTAAAGATCAGATTTT
The DNA here is from genome assembly GCA_946811185.2 of Hippopus hippopus. Classification (NCBI taxonomy): domain Eukaryota; kingdom Metazoa; phylum Mollusca; class Bivalvia; order Cardiida; family Cardiidae; genus Hippopus; species Hippopus hippopus. Next base: position 71,026,905 of record OX328096.1, read on the forward strand.
AACTTCCTTTCAGAAGAAGGTTTTCGTCACATGCACGTTCTCCTTTTCTCACAATGTTTTAAACTGACCCCTTTTTAAGACAAACTGCATCATTCTAGCCAAATTTCATTTAGTTTCACTCTTCAAATACTTTCAATATGGACGGGTCTAAATATTTTCGTTTGGTAAAGGGTTTAAATATCGTAAGTGTTTGCAAACTGCCATATTTTCTTGTTTCAAGCATGAAATATCTCGTACTCCTTAAATACAAGAATACAATATTTTAGACTAAGAAAATCACACCTGCAATCAGAACTGCTTCTTTATTTTTCGAAGAGCATTGATTCACATTTAACCTTTGCACACCTAGATATATTCAATGAAAATTCAATTCAGAAGTTCTTTTGGTCGGAAGTTACTCAACGTATCGAACGGTGAAGATATACGATCAGACTGCATGTTCATTGGCTTCAATCTGGTCTCGATCTACGGTAATGTTATCGCAGCAAAACCACATTATGTCCTGCTCAGCAGCATAGTGGCTAAAACTACGAAACCTAAATAATCTGGTAAATGGTTATACAAGTCTATACGCACCTTGCGACTGGCTTTTCAACAATCAAAATGCAAGTGATAATTCGATCTTATACATGTCTTTGGGTATCACAAGCGGTCTTTATCATTTAACTTTAACGTCTAATTTCAACATGTATTAGATGCAGATAAACAACAATAGATGTCTATTGATGGAGTTATTCTACATTTACGAACGTACTGGACGGTGAAGATCCAAGATAGGGCTGCATGTTCATTTACTGTATTGTACAGTCTAGTCTTCATCTCCTGTGATTGTACTTCCGCACAGGTGCATAAAGTCTTTTTTTTTTTTAATTGTCCCCGTATACTGATGTAGGAAGGTCGGGGATCTACCCCTCTCCACATCTTACAATCTCTGACATTTATACACGTAACAAGGAACAAAAACATTTTTATGTGGAAATAAAAGGTGAAGAGAAAAAAACTGGGAAAAAAAAAAAAAAAAAACGAAACTGGAAAGTGAAGAAAGAAGGAGAAAATAGAATGGTGAGGAAAAGATGTAAGGAATAAGTAATAATAAAGGTTCGAATAGGTGCATAAAGTCTTGCTCAGCAGCCTAGGGGTTAAAAGCAGGAAACCTAAATGACCTGGTTATTGCATGTATAAGTCTAAATATTTACCTTTCGATGTGTTTTTCAAATATCCAAATACAAGATATAATTCGACCCCAAAGGTTTATCACGAGTGGTCATATTCATTAAATTTAAGGTTTTACTTTCAAAATATATTAGATACAACTAAACAATAATAAATGTCTACTGATCAAGTAATTCTACATTTGCGAATGTGGATGAACTCATTTTGATCCGTGCATTTTATGACAAACCATAAAATAGCCGAGTTTTGACTTAGTTATACACCATACACATGTCATTTATATCATTATTTAGAGGGAAAAAGAATATATGTTTGATTGTTTGTTTGATTGTTTGTTTATTTATTTATTTTTTTGTTTGTTTATTCTAGTTATATCGCGGCGTCAGTGCACCTATCCATGATTTCCTGGAGTTTCTTACACCAGTACTTCGCAAACTATTCTCTCAAAGCGACTACCTGCTTTCACATATAAGAGTCGCCGAAAAAATGATTGGTGGTGAGAAAGAAATGAATCCTGTCGCAATGACTATCATCAATCTTGGAAAAAAAATTAAAAAAGGTCAATCTAGGGATTCTCAAGTCCCTCACACTACCGACTGTGCTACCGGAATCGGAAAAAAAGAGGAATCAAGTAAATTGAAATGTGAATTACGTTACAATAATTTTTATAGCGATCATTTCTATGATCCTACTATGTAAATACTTCTATAGTAACTTGCAGTGTAGATAGAACGAAACCGCCGTGGTAATTTAGAAACATTCAGTGTAAAATGTTTACATCCTACCCATCGATTTTCTCTTTTAACACGAACACATTTAGTTGAAAAACATGCGCTATCTACACCATAAAATGAATTTATTTCGGCACAGCGAGTCATCTTATCGTAAGATCGATTGTAACATGCAGTATTGTCGGAATGTATCAGATTTCGTCTATATTTTTGAAACGTAATTCATATTACCTTAAGTCACTAAAGATGCAAAACTGTACCTGGTGGTAAAAATATTGATCAAGAAACTCGAGTACAATGTACGTTGTCTTCGGAAATATGGACCAAGAAACACAAGTACAATATATGTATAGTGGACCGCCCGGTTTATGACGGACTTATTCACTATTTACTCTGACGCGTAATTATAGGAAATACTGGTTACCAACACATTTTGTGAGTAAAAATATCATTTTTAAATACCGATTAAACATGTTATTCTGCTTGAGTTATAAATATCAAAAAGAAACTGTATATTTCACCCTTCAATTTTCCACCCAAAACCGTAATGGCGTCTATAAAAACCCGACCTCTTTTCGAGGCGTTCAATATTTGTAATAAAGTACATAAATAACGTAACTGAAAAATATCATGTACACAAAAACTCGATTAATATGCTTATTTACACAAGAAGGAACTATATAAATGTGTAGTTCTAAGTAAATACTCTTCATAATTTTCAAGCAGTAAAAGGACGTCGGAGTGTCATTGCGTCTTTTAAAATTCTAGTAACAGCGAAATTTTAGACATTTTTGTCCATTTTACAAACTTGTTTGAAGCATTCAGGACGGATTAGAAATAGTATACAAGACCTTTACTATGATACATCTCAAAATATTTAATATCTAAACGAATAAAGATTCAAACCTTCACAACCTTCACTTTCATCAATAGCACAAGTTCTAAAAAACTGTTCAGGCATCAGGCAGTGAACGGGATTAGAAACGAAATTCTTTGACACAATTATACATTGGAATCTTTTCACATTATTCCAGTATGGTGACATAATTTTATGGCATCAAAGCTGGCTATTTTCAAATCTCGGAAACTTTTCGGGATCGAAATAGAATGTATGAAAGGCATTTAAACCCTTTAACTAAGAATCCCAGATGAAGAAGCATTTTGAAAGCATAGTGGCAAAGGAGAAAAAGGTGGTAACCAGCATTTTCTCCTTTTCTCACAATGTTTTCTACCCTTGCGTAGACAAGCTCCATCGTTTCAGCCACATTCAACTTGTCGTTTATAAATCCTTCCAATTTTGACAGGTAGAAATTTTTGTCGTATGGTAAAGAGTCAAAGATCGCGTGTATCCGGTCGGAAAAAAAGTACATGTAATGAGAAATTTGTCAGTAAACTCTATCTTGCTTGAAGAAACATGTACGAGTATGTGCATTTTCTTGTTTTCACGCGTTTTATAAATTCATTCAGATACTTTACGAAAACGTTTTATGTTTTACTCATATCCGACTAAACGTAATTCACATTTTTGGCGTTAAGATTCAAAATGTCACCTATTGCTGACTAAATTTCGTTCAAATAATTGAAGTCCTTGTAAGTGAGTTTGATCCTTTTGTTCTTAAATTCATTGTCAGCTGTAACTCTATCTTGCTTGAAGAAACATGTATGTCTATTTTCTTGTTTTCACGCATTTTATAAATTAGTTCAGATACTTTACGAAAATATTTTATGTGTTACCCATATCAGACTGAACGTAATTGACATATTAGGAGGTAAGATGCAAAATGTCACCTATTGTTTACTAAATTTTAGTCAAATTATTGAAGTCCTTGTCAGTGAATTTTATCCTTTTATGCTTGATTTATTATCAGTTTTAGGTTTTAGAAAATAATAGTATTAATGTAAGATAAATTAACACATCTCATTTATCAACAGCAAAGTTCAGTAGTCCTACTCGGCGTGGTTTCGCCGCACGTGAAATATTGTTTTTTGTTTTTTTCTTCTTCTAATGAAAAGTATACAATATATCGATCTTTATTACTCTGTACTAGATCTCGCCGGCAAAATTTTTAGATTGTCCAGACGACAACTTAAATGCGGCCCAAATGATGGAATTTGTCACAAATGGGATCGAAAACATTGTAGGAGAAGGAGAAAAAAGTTGGCTACCAGTGATGGAATTTGTCTCTAATGGAATATGAAAACATTATAGAAAAGGGGGAAGTGCTGGCTTCCAATGATGGAATGTGTTTTCAAGAAGATAGAAAACATCAAGGAAAAAGGAGAAAGTACCGGCTACCAGCCTTTTCTCCTTTTTCCACGATGTTTTTCAAATGCCCTCTTCTTTAGGGTCGCAAAAATACGGGATTGTTTGATAGATCACCTACATTAACAAATACCCTGTTTATGATTCAGCAAGAATTTTTGTTATCCGACAAATAGCAGACGAGCCCAGTTAGTGCAATCTGATCTGAATCTTGGCTGTTTGCTATAACTCATGCATTCGCCTAGCGGTGAAAGAGTTAACAAATACTCTATGTATGATTCAGCCAGAAATCTATATTATCCATCAAATCGACCCCAGTAAGTACAGTCGGTAACTCACTGGCAGGGATTGAGAGCTCGGGTTTCAGTTTTGTAGAACTCTTTTCGATGACTGATGATAGTGTTCACGAGAGGATCGTGAAAGAGGGAAAAACAGCCACTCTTTTAGGTCGCACTGATATGTTAAGATACATGTAGCATGAATACATATATAGGTGCAATAACCACCCAAATATTGCTCAAATTATGTTATTAACGGCGTGTCTAAAAAAAAAAACTTTTTCTTTCTTTTTCAACAGGTGAACTTACCGCATTTTCAGTGACAATCCCAACTAAAAAATTAGTTAACGGAGTGCCCACTTTCTCTAATGTGATCACAAATAAAGGGAACGGATATGACGTCAGTACCGGTATATTCACATGTCCTGTTGGTGGATTGTACATGTTTGTCTTCACTGTGGCGTCAAGTGGAAAGTATGATGTGTACTGCTGGATTAGACTTAATGGTTCCGACAAAGTGTATGGCAGATCATACAGTGATAACTCTCACACAAGTGCCTCAGCTTCAGTGAACCTACTGTTGCAGAAAGGTGATTTGGTTACGTTAGGAAATTGTGGTGGCTGGAACAATGTGTACATCAGCAGTATGATAACATTCAGCGGTGCATTGCTACAAAGGACGGAAAGGAAAAACTAACTGTGTATTTTTCCCGATTTGCAAGTTTTGTTGTTACTTTTGTGTCTTTCGGTAACTGTATATTTAACAGACGTTCAACTCTCTCTCTCTCTCTCTCTCTCTCTCTCTCTCGCGCGCGCGCGTTCGCGCAACGAAAGCTTTACCATATAATATCTGAGAGAGAGAGGTGTTTTCTTTTGTCCTCTTTCTCAGACATTGGTACATATATGAGCACAACGTAAGCTTTATCAAACAATCCTGTATATTCTAACGACCGTGTGAAAGATGGGTATTAAATACATGAAGGGGTAGAAAAGACTGGTTGCCAACATTTTTTCCTTTACAACATTTTTCCCCTTTTAGGACAGTTCCCACTATTTGAGCTCATTGGATTTGTCATCTGCAAACGCATTCAATTTGGACAAGTCTAAAAATGTTTTGTATGGCTTACTAAAAACTTAATCTTACTAACGTATGTTTTTTTTAAATGCTTTATTACACTGTCCCGAATTTAAAGGACCACGACAAAGACAGCTTTTAAAAACATTTTGGGAAAATGAGAAAATGCCGGTAACCAGCATTTTTCTCCTTTTCCAACAATATTTTCTATCCTGTTAAAGACAAGTTCTATCATTTGTGTCATATTTAAATTGTTTTCTCCCTTGTAAAAAAAAAGATCCTTAGGAGAGGATCGAGTCGTACACGTCGGATTGCGAATACTCCATGTGTTTTCTTCACTTGGACATGCAGGACCCCTCATTATTATCAGACGGTAAAGCTTTAGATTGTTCTATACAAAAAAACCTTTTGCCAAACAACACCATGTTTTAACCAACCTGAGGCAAGAGGCGTTTGAAAACATTGTGGGAAAAGGAGAAAATGCTGGCAACTAACCAAATCCAATCGTTTCATTCACATTAGATTTGCCACCTTCAAATGCTGTTAATTTTGACCTGTCTAAATTGATTGATTGACTTAGCTTTTAGCGCCGTTTTAACAGCTTTGGTCATATCACGGCGGTCAGTGCATCTACGCATGTGTATCCTGGCTTTCTCACACCAGTACTGGCATAACTTTTTTTCCAAGTCTCTGACTACAGTTACTTTCTCACACGCATCAAATCGCCGGAAAGAAAGTTTTCCTCAACCGGGTATCGAACTCACAACTACCAGGTCACGAATCCGATATGCTAAACACTGAGCTACCCGGGCGGGCGACCTGTCTAACCGGTTTTTGTCTATTAAGGAGTTGAGCAGAAAACTTGGAAAATATTGGATTATCAAATGTCACGAAGTAATGACCATTGATTTAGTGACATGTACATGTACTCAGTTTTCCCCCTGTAACTTTGTACATTTATATTCTAAAATTATTCTTTGCGAAGAATAGATGTCGTACACAAGTATATTGTTTGTTGTACCCATACTCAAATACATAAATATATAATTGTATATATTATCTAGGTAAAAATCTCGCGCGGCCCAAATACACGCGTCCGACGCTGATAAAACCGGACACAAAGGGAAATATACGTATGTAGACAGTGTCAAATACGGTTCCAAATATGCTTGGTTTCAGATTTTATTGGTCAAGCTGCTGGGTTTTCTACTCATCCATATACGTTATGATTCACTTAACCAGTATTTGCTTAAATTTCTTACCAATTTTCTATAACATTGTCAATAATTGCAGTAATTCGGTGTTGAAGTGTATAGATATACGAGTATAATAAAAGGATTGTGTTTTAATTACTTTGAAGGTGCTTGCATTTGCTTCTCAGTGCGTAGGAAAAGTTTGGCATCTCGCTCGACATGCAGGCTCTCGCGATCAAATTTTGCCACTTAGGTTGAAGTAAATACATGCATGAGGAAGGTTAATACAACATAATATTCCGTAGGTATTCTGCAATGAAACATAAGTGTTCAAGTTGTAATCTTGAATAAAATTTCTGCTTCTTAAGATCTATCGGATTCCTACTTGAATATTGTACGGTGGCACAAAAGTGACATGGAAGATATATTTTATACTACGTGCGCACGCAGTAGCTAATACGTGCGCACGTATTAGTTATTACGTGCGCACGCAGTAGCTAATACGTGAGCACGTAATAAGTAATACGTGCGCACGCAGTAGTATTACGTGCGCACGCAGTAGCTAATACGTGCGCACGTAATAACTAATACGTGCGCACGCAGTAGCTAATACGTGCGCACGTATTACATATTACGTGCGCACGTAATAATCCACCAATCAGAATCATGAACGGAAGCCATTGTTTCAAGATGGAAGTGGAAGATAGACATTTATTGATTCGTGATAAACTGATTGGTCGATTATTACGTGCACACGTAATAGTCATTACGTGCGCACGTATTAGTTAATACGTGCGCACGTATTAGCTACTGCGTGCGCACGTACTAGCTACTGCGTGCGCACGTAATAACTATTACGTGCGCACGTATTAGCTAATACGTGCGCACGCAATAGTATTACGTGCGCACGTATTAGTTATTACGTGCGCACGTATGAGCTACTGCGTGCGCACGTAGTATAAAATATATCTTCCATGTCACTTTTGTGCCACCGTAATATTGACACTTACAGGACAGTACATGTTTTTGGAGGGCTTTTTTTCTTGTTTTTTTCTTTTTTTTTATTTAGAAATCACGTTGTTGATCTAAAGGCGTTGTGTCATCCCATGGTTGTGCCGGCCATCTTTTCTATATTGATGCTGATGATACTAAAGTGACGAACACGATGATGATGATGATGATGATGATGATGTTAATGATTTTGAGGATAAGGAGGTAGGAAAGTACGACGACAAAGACAACCACGACAACGACAATAATCTCGACGACGAAGACGATGATAATAATGATGTTGATGTTTGTTGTATCGACGACGAAAACGACGATCATGACGACAGAGATGGTACTGATGATGACGATGATTTTGATGATGATTCTCATGATGATTCTGATGATACTGGTGAATGGTGATAGTGGTGATTTTTACGACAATGATGATAATGATGACCGGATGAGATGAAGATGGTAACGATTATAATGGTGGAGTTGAATTGCGGTGGTGGTGGTAGAAGCGACAATGTTGATAATAATGATGATCTCATTGATAACAGGAGAAAATTTCATCAAGCAGTTATCTACTCTATTTAAGATAAAAAGACTTTTTACATCTGTCTACATGTCTACATGGCAAAACATGACACCCTAGACACACTTGGTCTGTTTCCTTTTGGACCCCGACCCCATGCCACCCCACCCCATACAACCCTACCCCATCTAGATTTAACAATACATGTATTTTACATCGATTGAGAAACAAGTTCTTACAACTTATTCCAATCTCTCTCGCACCAGTAGTCACGCAGAATGTGTGGGTCAATGAGCGGTCCCAAAGATGACACCTTCTCCCGGGTATCTAACTCGGGACTTTCTGGTTTCAAGGCCTACACTCTACCTCACGACCACGGACATCATACACACCAATCCATCTTGTTTGCATTTTAATATCTTAACCCTCTACAAAACAATTCTGCGTTTAAACGACCATGAGGAAGAAACCCTTTGAAAACGTTGTTTGAAATGGAGAAAATACTGGTAGCTAGCATTTTCTCAATTTCATACCTCTTTTACTTCTATTTCAAAGCCATTTCCAGTCTTTTGAGCTGCTCTAAATTTGCCGTCTGAAACTGCCATTATTGTGTACGTCGTCTTGTAGAAAGGTTAAAGGCAAACTTTTTTCTTGCGCCTGCACGTTCATACAAATTAGCAATCTCCTATTCTGTGCTACCGTGTTGCAAAACCGTAAAACTCTTTTTATAACAATGGCCGACGTGGACAGCTTTCAACAGATTGTGCAGATTAAGATCAGACTGTACAGAATGCACCTTCTGGTCTGGACCAAAAAGTCAGTTCATTTAGAGCAAGCGTGTAGCTTTGAAGTTGATGAATAAATCACACATTGTTTGTTGGCACCGGATCCATGAAGGTGTAAGATCTGGTACTATTTTTAAGATTTGCAGTGGTAAATAGGACTTCTTGTTTATAATATAGACCATGCCCGATAGCTCAGCCGGTTATGTGCAGGGCTTGAAACCAGAGACGGGGGTCGATGACTAGCATACCTAGCTCGGAGAGTTTCTTTCAGAGAATTGTTGATAGCCATCGCAGTGGTAACCGGAACTTTTTGTTAGTTCATAATATAGGCTGATTTCGATAGCTTAGCCGGTTACATGCAGCGTTTGAAAGCGGAGGAGAGGGTCGCTAATTAGGACACCCAGCTCGGCTAATTTTTTTTCGAGGATTGTTGATAGCCACGCAGTGGTAACCACTATTTTTTATTCTTAAGATGGCCTCAGCCAGTTACATTCAAGACTTGAAACTAATGGGAAGGGTCGCTGGTTCGAATACTCAGCCCGGCAATTTTTTCCAAGGATTGTTGATAGCCGCGCAGTGGTAACCAGGATTTGTCGTTCATACTATGGGCCTATCCTGATTGCTCAGCCGGTTACGTACCAGGCTTGCCGGGGGGTGGGGGGGGATAGTGGCTGGTTCCATTGCTACATGATACTTGGCTTGGGAAGAATAATGTGCTAAGTGATGTCAACAGAAACTGTATGAGAGCATTGGTAGATGCACTAGCTGCGGCAATATATCTGAAATAATGTTGAAAACGGAGTAAAAACATGCAGATAGAAAATTCATAATACGTACACAGGTGATACCTTTATGCAAATGAATTGGACTCTAGGTTTCGCTTGCGTTGTGTCTTGAAATACTATACAGTTTTAAAGCGACTTAGGCAATCGAAAGAGGCAGGGATAACTACACCGGAGTAATATTTAAGTGTTGTGGAAAATCTGTGACCTGATACCCGTTTCTATTGGGTCGAGGATAAACATAACCTGGTATTTTTCGGCGTAGCTGTATGATCTCACTTTTGACCTACTTTCAGTACTAGGAGGAAATGAATGGTTTCACATTTTGTGATCGGCCAAATATAGGTAAACTACGCAAAAAAATAAAAGTCACAGTAGAAATTTACCGACATTGGATAAAAGTGTTCATGACTAGAAAATCACGTAATGATTACATTTACCTGTGTAAAGATGTACTTTTTGGCCATGCAGATGTTAAACTCTAGCTAAACATCCATAATCTAAATCATATGGATAAACTAATAGCAATGAGTATTGGCCAGTTTTCTATTTTAGTTAGTGTAAGAGATTTGGTACCCGTTTTTCCTCGCGTAAAACCGAATACGAATTGCGACGGCAGGCTACCGCTCTATTGTCTTACACGAAAACAGGTTGTGAAACAACTGATTTCGTTTCTTGTCACAATGAAAAAATATGTTATGTCTTGAATTTGGTGATTTAATTCGAAACGTGAATAACTATGCCTACCTGGGGGAACAATCGATTGTATTGCGAGTAGTAAAGGAAGGAAGCCTAGGGACATACCTAGGCCTGAGTATGTCCCTAGGCTGCCTTCCCTGAGTGCCGTACATCACCCTCCCTGACAAAAATGTGTCCCTAGTTTGCCATCCCGAAATATTTTTTTTTTATTTTGTCCCTAGGCTCCCGTCCCTGAGCGGGATTTAGCATTCAAAATGGCGGCCTTGTGGAGGACACTCTGGGGATGTGTCCCTATTTGCTGTCCCCGAAAGATTTTTTTTATTTTATCCCTAGGCTCCCATCCCTGAGCAGGATTTTTTTCTGCAGTTAAAGCAGCAGATGTCGGCCAAAAATGATACATCTTCGAGTACTCTATAGTGATCTGCCAGGTCTGATCATTGAGTTGGACTTAGTTTTTTCTTCACCTATGTATGATTTTTTCTCTCTAAAAGACTGAGCACTGGGTTGAACTTAGACTTTTTTTACCCTATGAATGATTTTCTCTCTTTCTAAATGGCTGATCACTGAGTTGGACTTAGTCTTTTTCTGCATCTATGAATGATTCTTACTCTTTGGAGTGTAACTCTTTGGAGTGTGAGTCTTTGGAACGCGTCTCTTCTAAAAGAAAGATAGAACTTTCGTGGTAGATGGTTAGTCCTGAAATGGACTGTTGGGTTAGCTCTGAAAAGAGCTGTGACAATTTGAAGAAATGACAACTTGAAGATAGAACTTTCGTCTGACAGCTTGAAGATAAAACTTTCGTCTGACATCTTGAAGATAGAACTTTCGTGGTAGATGGTTAGTCCTGAAAAGGACTGTTGGGTTAGCTCTGAAAAGAGCTGTGACAATTTGAAGAAATGACAACTTGAAGATAGAACTTTCGTCTAACAGCTTGAAGGTAGAACTTTCGTCTGACATCTTGAAGATAGAACTTTCGTGGTAGATGGTTAGTCCTGAAAAGGACTGTTGGGTTAGCTCTGAAAAGAGCTGTGACAATTTGAAGAAATGACAACTTGAAGATAGAACTTTCGTCTAACAGCTTGAAGGTAGAACTTTCGTCTGACAATTTGAAGAAATGACAATTTGAAGAAAAGATAGAACTTACGTCTGACAATTTGAAGAAAGGTAGATCTTCCGTGGTAGATGGTTAGCCCTGAAAAGGGCTGTTGGGGTGTCCCTAAAAGGGACCTGGTTTTGGAGGTTGTGTTTTTAAGCACAACCTCCAACCTTCCTGCATGCTGGACAGCTACTCGCAGCCCGCCTCCTTATCCTTTTTAGCTGCTGCTCGTCCAAGTTGTATTGAAGTGAGAACGGTGGCTTGTTGTCACTATCCCAGCACTCGGTCTGGGGCACGACGAACTCCTTCTTTTTACCGTCCATCTTATTTTCTTTTGTCGATAGCTGGGCAAGCCCGCTGAAACTCATGTCTCGAAGTGCACATTCCATTTTTGTTGTAAGTCGGAGAGATGAATGATGTGCGGGAAAATAACGCTGGGTTTTTTATAGCTTTACAGGAGGATTGAACTAGTTGACCCATGACGTCATTTTCTCCTATGTTTTTCCCGCGTCGGCGTTTCATGCTGTTTTGGCTCCAAATTAATGTTATCCAATCAGATTCAGCGTTTTATTTCTAATACTAAATGTTTTATTGTTGACCAACCCATGGGTTTGTTACATTTTCTTGTTCGGGGATTTTATTGTTGACCAATCCGTGGGTTTGTTATATTTTCTTGTTCGGGTTAGAAAAAACTAGAGTTTAACTAAGCTATGACTTTTTTGATTATGAGGCTTCTGACAAAATGAAAAGAAAGATGTTTATTTTAGATAGCTAGTCCTGAAAAGAGTTGCTTTTTTTGTACAGAATGCACTTTTTTTTATCCCCCTCTCTTTCTTTTGATTGATTCCATTTTATTTAGCATTTGCATCGGATGTTCAATTTCATGTCTGATATATCTGAAACGTTCTCTTTCTTCTAACCAGAAGAGCAATAAGAGAAAAAATGTTAATCCAAACATTGTGCGATACTGGGTCAGGTTTTACGAAAGTTAATGGTGAATGTATGAAAAATAACGCAGGGGTTTATACGTTTAAGGAGGATTGAAATTTTTTAAAGAGCTCGGACCTGGCAGAAAGCACATACATTTTTTCCATGCTACGTTTCATGCTGTTTTGGCTCCAAATTAATGTTATCCAATCAGATTCACCGTTGTTTTTTCTAATACTAATTGTTTTATTGTTGACCAACCCGTGGGTTTGTTACATTTTCTTGTTCGGGGGATTTTATTGTTGCCCAATCCATAGGTTTGTTACATTTTCTTTTTCGGGTAAGAAAAAACTAGAGTTTAACTAACAGTTATGAGACGTTGTATGGAAAAAATGTAACCAGAACAAGTCTTTTTTGGGGAAAAAACAGAATGAAGAACTCTATTGTTTTTTTAACTTTTATTTATTGAACTTTTATTTACTGAACAGAACTAAACATTGAAACATTTTTTTGCAATGCATCATAAAAAAATTTCTTGACAATGAAAAAAATTTCTTGACAATGAAAAAAAATCACAATGAAACATTTTTTTTGCAATGCATCATAAAAAAATTTCTTGACAATGAAAAAACATTTTCTTAACAATGAAAAAAATCACAAGCAAACATTTTTTTGCAATGCATCATAAAAAAATTTCTTGACAATGAAAAAACATTTTCTTAACAATGAAAAATCGCACTGAAATATTTTTTCACAATGAATTATTCACAACGAATTAATCGCAATGAATTAATCACAATGAATTATTTTTTCGCAACGAATTATTTTACAATGAATTAATCGCAAAAAAACAGTATATAACAAATTTTATGCAATGTAAATTCGCAAACACCACGAGTTTCATATTTGTTTTCATATTCCTACCGTTTTGTTGTTTTTTCTTGGTTGTTTTCGTTCTGTCTTTGGTTTTTTCGGGATCTTGAAATCAACGTGATTGTCAATGTTTTTCCCGTATTTGCCCTGCCCTGTCAATATTGGTATAGTTGGTTTTTGATCAACTCGCTGCTTCTTGTGGAGATGGTTACCATCTTCCTCAGATTTCCGCTTTGTTGTTTTTCTTGGTTGTTTTTCCTTTGGTTGATTTTTCTTTGGTTGATTTTTCTTCACAACACTTACGATAGAGTCCACTAAGTTGTGAAGATTGGATTTATCAAACTCGAACTCCACAGGAATCTTCACAGGAGTTGTTGAAATGAGCTGATCCTGTTGATGTAGTACCTCGATATTTCTACTGAGCTGATCAGTACTTGCGGTTAAAGTTTTAATTTCCTCCAAATGTCTGTTTAAAATCTCCATCTGATCTATGATTCGGATCATCATGCTATCTTGTTTCAAATTTAGCTGCTTTACCTCTTCATAAATGTTGTCAAACACTGTCGCTGGAATGATGGTTGTCGAATTTAACTCCGGTGGTGGATTGATAATTGTCGAATTCATAACTGATGAAAGAACGTCTCCATTGTTTTCCACTGATGGAAAATCGTCCAAGCTGATTTCATCTAAGTTGTGCTTCATATTGTAACTGACTCTGAATATTGATACTGCTTCCGAAGTGATCGTTAGCTGAGAATCAAAGAAATGGTGAATATATGAAAATAACACCGAGCTTTATACGTTTACAGAGGATTGAAATTTTTAAAGAGGACGGACCTGGCGGAAAGCACCGGTATTGTACTGTGTGACACCGAATTAGGAGTGGTAAAAAACACCGATATAACCGTCGATTTGATTGCACAATGTTAATGAAACGCCGACGCGGGAAAAAACATAGGAGAAAATGACGTCATGAGTCATCTAGTTCAATCCTTCTGTAAAGCTATAAAGCCCAGCGATAATTTACATGAAATCATATTTGTTCCAGAATGGATCGAATTCTTGTATGTCCTCACTGTGCAAACAGATGTCTGATAGAGTGTGGGAAATGTTTTTCCATACTCGAGTATCTTGGGCAGAAGCATAACTGTCCAGATACAGATGAAGGATTTTATGATGATGATGAAGGTTCGACGATTTACTGCGAACATTGTGGATGTGAAATCATCCCAGTAGATCGGGCGGTAGAATCGTAGAGCTGGATGTCAATGTGAGATCCTTCAAAAAAAGCCCTTTTCAGGGCTAACCATTTAGCACGAAATATCTTTCTTCTCAAATTGTCAAAAGTAAAAAGACTTATAGTCATAACTAGAAAAAAGTCAAAAGTAAGAAGTAATTATTTTTTATATTTTTATTTCAAAAAAAGAACTTATGTACAATGAAAAAATCAAATCATGAACTGTAAAGACAAAAAAATAAATGAACTGTAAAAGACAAAAATGAATGAAAAAAATCAAGTCAGTCTTTTTTGTTTATAATCAATATTGTATTGAAATCTTTTTTCACTCAGTATGTTTTTTTCTTTTTCTTTGAGATGTCAGATTCACATTTGGTTTTACGTTTTCTTTTCCTATCGTTGTTTTTTAATTCCACATCTGGACAGATTTTGTCCTCATGTTTTGTTGATTTGTAAAAGAAATAGTTCTTTGTTACTCGTTTTTTCTTCTTTTCGATGTTTTGCTGTTTTTCCTTTCCGTACGAACAACCCGGTTCTGCAGAAAATTCGTTGTTTTTTAGATCCAAAGTTTGTTGATTTCTTAGATTATCGTCTGTAGATATTTTTTTCTCTGTCTGTTCTGCTATTTTGCAGATTTCTGAATCGCTGTTAGCCGCTGTGTCGCTCTGCCTGTCTACGGTCTGAGTTTCAACCGATGAGGATATAGCTTGTGGTGAACTTTTTTCCATGTATTTTCACTGCAGAATGAATTTAGTGTCCCGACGAATTTCATATCTTTGAAACCACCAACGTTGTAAAATGATGGTGAAATCTCAATGTCGTGACTGTGTGGATTCACGTAGACAAAAACAATTGTACCTAGCTGATTTTCTTTTTCTGAACATTCTTTGGCCCAATGTCCTGCTTCGTTGCATGTGAAACAAATATTTGTTCTCACACCATTCGCACCATATCGTTTGTCAATCATCGCTTGATCCAAAACTCTGTAGCTGGTAGTACGGTAAACATCTTTTTCTTCTAAATGTTGCTGGGATAAAAATGATCCCACATAGTTTCCGATATGTTTAACATTATACTTTGATGGTATATTGCTGATCTCATAATCGTGGGTGTATGGATTAACATACAGATACACCCTCTTACTAAGTGGTGATGTATTTTGCAGCTTTAACTCACTCATATTTTTTATCAGCTGTACTGTCTGAGATCGAGTAGGAGAATGAATAGATTTTCACAACTAACGGCTTATTTATACACTGTTACAACGGAGAGGCTATATAAATTGCTAGTTTTTTCTCACTTCTGCATTATTGTCTTTTCACTCAGAGCTAAAACAATGGGTAAAAGAAAAAGAATAATAACCTATTCAGACAGTGAAAGTGACGACGAGGTGTTTCCACCAACAAAAAAGAAAAAAACTAGACCTTTGAAAGAAGAAAGTGACGATGAGGTGTTTCCACCAATAAAAAAGAAAAAAACTAAACCGTTGAAAGAAGAAAGTGACAATGAGGTGATTCCACCAACAAAAAAGAAAAAAACTAAACCGTTGAAAGAAGAAAATGATAGCGACGATGAAAGTACCAACTCTAACTTAGACATGAAAAGTCTATATGATTTAACAGAAAAGGGTAATAAGAAGTCAAGAAAATTTAAAACAGAATCACATGTGCTGATGCTGAGTTTTAAGAAATTTGAAGAATTAACACCTCAGAGACTCCTTGGATTATTTGACGATGTTACCCGTGAAATCATTCGAAAGTTAAATGCTAACCCTACGGACATGATTAGGATTACCATCAATCATCCTTCGTTGGAAATAGGAATCCATATTCCTTTTTTAGCTGCAGACCAGTTACAAGGTGAAACTATGCTGAATGAAATTGAACGAGTTTTACAATCGAATACAGATTTCGTCTTGAACGATGGATTCATGACATTTGACATCACACATACAATACCACCAAGTGGTAGCGGAAAAACAAAATATAGATCGTCAGAATTAGATTCAAAGTTTTTTGCCCAGAAGAAGCAATCTATTATTCAAATTGACAATCATGACCAACTATGTTTTGCAAGAGCTGTTGTTGTGGGAATTTGCTACAGTGAACGTGAAAACACCGAAGTATGGAATAGAAAATGGGATCGTATTCGTCGTTCAAACCGCCCTCTTCAAAAGACTGAAGCTGAGAAATTGTTACATGAAGCTGGAGTTTCACCAACACAACCTATAGGAATTGATGAATACAAAAAAATTCAAGCATTCTTGTATGAAAAAGGCTATGTCATTAAAGTTCATCAACAGCATTCAAAAGTGGAAAAAATATTTAAACATCCAGAAGTGAAAACCAATAGTAAGATCATACATTTGTACTTTCATCGAAACCATTATGACTACATTAAATCTATCAAAGGTTTTCTTAGTTGTACATATTATTGTGAGTTCTGTGATGTGGGTTACCCTCACCGGGAAAGTCATGCTTGTTCAAAAATCTGTAAAGGTTGTTATCGCCAAGGAAAATGTGCATCAGAATCAAAAGAATATGTTTGCAGTGTTTGCAGTAGACGATTTTTTAGTGCTGAATGTTTTGAAAATCACAGAAATGTTCAAGGTAAAGAAAAGAAATCCATTTGTGAATTAGTGAAACTCTGTTCGAAATGCGGTGCACAATATCTTGTCAGAAAGAAAAATCATGTTTGCAATGGAAAGAAAAGATGTCATATCTGTAAGAGAATTGTTAACTTTTCTCACCAATGCTATATTCAACCTTACCAAAGTAAGTTGAACCATGACAGCGATGACAAGACGAGTTCTTCTGTAGTCAAAAAACCACAGTTTATTTTCTTTGATTTTGAATGCAAACAAGACACAGGTGTACACATCCCAAATTATTGTATCGCACACAGAGCGTGTGATGAATGTATCGATAAATCACTTGAATTTCATTGTTCTACATGCAGTGAATTTGAAGAGGGTAGGGAAGTTATTTTTCAAGGTGAAAAAACTTTGAGTCAATTTTGCAACTGGCTCTTTTCAAAACATCATAAAGGGGTTACGGCTATTGCCCATAATTTCAAAGGCTATGACGGGCAGTTCATTCTTGACTATATTGTCAAAGTTGGGTTAAAACTTCCAAAATTGATCATGAATGGAAACAATATTATGAAGTTAGAACTGAATGATGTACGTCTGATCGATTCTTTCAATTTCATGAGTTTTGGTTTGGCAAAATTCCCAGCCACCTTTGGTCTTCAAGAAATGAAAAAAGGTTACTTTCCTCACTGGGCGAATACAGATGAATTTTGGAGTTACATCGGACCCTACTTGGATATGTCTTATTACAAGCCCGACTCAATGTCTGAAGAGGCTAGGTCGAAATTTATAGTTTGGTATAATGACAAAGTTCGAAATGGTGAGGAATTCAATTTTCAGAAGGAGATGGAAATGTACTGTAGGTCAGACGTTGATATCCTCAGACGAGGATGTGCTGAATTCAGAAAGCTGTTTATCGAACAGGGCGGTATTTGTCCATTTTTAGAGGCGATTACCATCGCAGATGCCTGTAACAAGGTGTGGCGAAGCAAATATTTACCAGAAAATCAAATAGCTATCATTTCAAGTAAAGACTCATCCAGACGTCGCTTTTCTATGAAAGCGATACGATGGGTTCAAAGCGTTGCTCAGGAAAAAGGTATTAATATTCAGCATGCAAAAAATGGTGGTGAAGCTCAAATCGGGAAATATAGTGTAGATGGTTTTCACCATCAATCAAACACTGTTTATGAATTTCTTGGGGATTTGTATCATGGTTGTCCTGTATGCTATACAGATCGAAAACAGATCAATCCTATTAATGGAAAACCCATGTCTGAATAATACGAACGTACTTTTGAACGTATAGCAGATATCGAAGATATGGGATATAATGTAGTGTACATTTGGGAACACGAATTTGATGCTAAGATGAAGGATAAAGAGTACAAAAAACTCATTGAAAAGTTATATCCACATTGGGACCCTATCGATCCGAGGGATGGTTTGTCCGGGGGAAGATGTAATGCAATAAAAATTGGATATGATGTTGATGAAAAAACCAAAAAGGAAATCAAGTACATCGATATCTGTTCTCTATACCCTTATGTTTGTAAACACAAATCCTATCCTGTAGGTCAGCCAAAAATTTTGTCTGCTGAGAATATTGATATGAACAATATTCGCCAATATGAGGGATTAATCAAATGCAAAGTTTTGCCTCCAACTGATTTGTTTCACCCCGTTCTCCCAGTTCACTGTAACAACAAAATGATGTTTCCCCTCTGTATGAAATGTGCAGAAGAAAGCTCAAACATTTGTAGACATGGTAAAGAAGAGAGGGCTTTGGTCGGAACTTGGGTTACTTTTGAATTATTCAAGGCTCTTGACTGTGGTTATCGATTATTGCAAGTGTATGAAATTTGGCATTTCAATTCTGTGTCAGATCAGTTCTTTAAACATTATGTGGACAATTTCTTGAAAATTAAGCAAGAAGCCAGTGGTTATCCAGATTGCTGTCAATCAGACTCAGAAAAAGATCAGTTCGTTTGTGAATATGAGAAGGCAGAAGGTGTTCGTCTTGATCCAAGTTGTATTCAAAGAAATCCTGGGAGAAGATCATTTGCTAAGATTATGTTGAACTGTCTTTGGGGAAAATTAGCTCAGCGTGAAAAAATGACCCAGACGGAATACATCAGTGATCCGTCTAAATATTTTGAATTAGTCACCAATCCCAATTTCATTGTAAAGCATGTAGAAATCTTTGATGAGAACTGTTCATTCATCTTGGTTAACTATGAATCAAAGTTGGAACATATTGACACTCATGCTACAGCCAATGTGGTAGTAGGTTCTTACGTAACAGCTTATGCAAGGTTGGAATTGTACAGCGTTCTTGAAAAGTTAAAAGATAGAGTTCTGTATTTCGATACAGATAGTTGTATGTACATTCACGACCCCGAATTATGGAATCCCCCTATTATTAACAGCCGGTTAGGAAAATGGACTGATGAAGAGCCTACTTGTAAAATTACTCAATTCAGAGGACTTGGACCTAAGATTTATGCTTACAAAATGAAAACAAAAGATGGAAAAGAGATAAGCAAATGTAAAGTAAAGGGGATTACTCTGGATTACAATACAAAACAGGTGGTAAATTTCGATACATATTCGAAATGTGCTTTGGATCGTACAGTAGAAATCAAAATTCACTATGATTGTAAAATTAAAAGACACAGAGATAGAACGGTTACCAGTGAACCACAAACAAAAACGTTTCGTTCTGTATACACCAAGAGAGTCATTGTAAATGGTACTGATACTGTACCCTATGGTTATAAAAGCTTGAGAAAATAATTTCATATCACATTGTTGTGTACCAATCACTCAAAGTAAGTCGGGGAAAAATATTAGCAACTGTTCAAAAAATAACAATCATGTTACCGCTACCAATAGAACTACGTGAAAAAATTTATGGAGAATTTGTTCGACAGCATACGCTTGATGAACAAACACAGCTTAACATTAAATTTTTCTGTGTGAAAATTTGGATCAAAAAAATGTTTAAATGGGTTGCAAAAGGAGAAAAGTCCTACAAAGTGTATGCTATATTCAACTTTATTGCGATGATGGTGGACGATTCGGGGATGGATCTCGTTCTCAAGACTTATTTAGCAGATAGCTGTATGAAAGACAATGTTATTAGTAAACTGTTTCGATCCACAAGCCGATGGACATTTTTTATCATAGGAACAACAGAAGAAAGTTTTCTTAACGTTGTGAAAATGAAATCAGTTCTATTTGACTTTTACTTACGCTACAAAAAAGGATCTGTTCATGATTCCTACGGGGAAACAATGGAAACCATGTCAGGGTATATTCTATTTGATAGAGATGTTACAGAAGAAGTAGTAAATTCAGCTCTTTCAACAAAAGACGCTTATAGACATGTTGCTCCATTCATAGGACTACAAAATTTCAACGATATGGACAGTGAGTATACAATGTTTTTGGGGTATGACCAATTGCATAAAGACATTACGGAATATGAAAACAAATGTGAAACTCGTGGTATTTGCGAATTTGCATTATAAAAAAATTGTTATATACTGTTTTTGCGATTAATTCATTGTAAAATAATTCGTTGCGAAAAAATAATTCATTGTGATTAATTCATTGCGATTAATTCGTTGTGAATAATTCATTGTGAAAAAATATTTCAGTGCGATTTTTCATTGTTAAGAAAATGTTTTTTCATTGTCAAGAAATTTTTTTATGATGCATTGCAAAAAAATGTTTGCTTGTGATTTTTTTCATTGTTAAGAAAATGTTTTTTCATTGTCAAGAAATTTTTTTATGATGCATTGCAAAAAAAATGTTTCATTGTGATTTTTTTTCATTGTCAAGAAATTTTTTTCATTGTCAAGAAATTTTTTTATGATGCATTGCAAAAAAATGTTTCAATGTTTAGTTCTGTTCAGTAAATAAAAGTTCAATAAATAAAAGTTAAAAAAACAATAGAGTTCTTCATTCTGTTTTTTCCCCAAAAAAGACTTGTTCTGGTTACATTTTTTCCATACAACGTCTCATAACTGTTAGTTAAACTCTAGTTTTTTCTTACCCGAAAAAGAAAATGTAACAAACCTATGGATTGGGCAACAATAAAATCCCCCGAACAAGAAAATGTAACAAACCCACGGGTTGGTCAACAATAAAACAATTAGTATTAGAAAAAACAACGGTGAATCTGATTGGATAACATTAATTTGGAGCCAAAACAGCATGAAACGTAGCATGGAAAAAATGTATGTGCTTTCTGCCAGGTCCGAGCTCTTTAAAAAATTTCAATCCTCCTTAAACGTATAAAACCCCGCGTTATTTTTCATACATTCACCATTTCTTTGACTCTCAGCTAACGATCACTTCGAAAGCAGTGTCAATATTCGGAAGCAATATCAATATGGAAGAGGTAAATCATCAACTACGTGAGGCTCTCCAAGAGTATCTAAATGCTGGTCAGCAGTTATTGCAACTAACCACTCGTCTCGTAGGAGAGGAGGAACAAAAACAACTGCGACGTATAACACAGCCATACAAAGACCTCGGCGAAAGATTAGTTCAGCTATTATTAAAGACAACACCGGATATCATTTTGGTTGATATCGAGTTCGGGAGGAAGATTACAGCATGCCCCATTTGCCAAGCGAATTTCGGATGCTGCCATTAAAAGTGGAAAAAAACACAGCCTCCAAAAAACAAAACAGCCCTTTTCAGGGCTACCCATCTACCACGAAAGTTCTATCTTTCCTCAAATTGTCAAAAAACTCAAAATTGTCAAAAAACTCAAAAGATTCACAATCAAAAAAGTCATAGATTAGCCAAACTCTAGTTTTTTCTAACCCGAACAAGAAAATGTAACAAACCCACGGATTGGTCAACAATAAAATCCCCGAACAAGAAAATGTAACAAACCCACGGGTTGGTCAACAATAAAACATTTAGTATTAGAAATAAAACGCTGAATCTGATTGGATAACATTAATTTGGAGCCAAAACAGCATGAAACGCCGACGCGGGAAAAACATAGGAGAAAATGACGTCATGGGTCAACTAGTTCAATCCGTCTGAAAAGCTATAAATCTCGGCGATTTATTTTCCATGCATTTCATTTTTTCACAATGGCTTCAAGACAATCACCAGTCGTCACTTGGATGGATACTGAGCGAAAGTTAATAAGAGCAAGGAGACAAATCGTCTTACTTAAACAACGCCTAGCTGCAGTGAGAAGACGATACGAGAGGGCTGAGCTTGCTAATAACAGGCTGTTCTGTTATAACCTTCGGATGAAGGAACTCATTATTGAGGGCATGCTTGAGATGTATTTTCAGTATGTTATTTTAAAAACTGAGCAGGTGACCCGTCTTTTCCGTGCGCAAATCGCCACTGAAAGGAGTGAGTCAGACAGTGAATCGACTGATGCTGATACTGAATAAACATTTTCATAAAATCAGCTCTTCTCAAAACAGCCCTTTTCAGGGCTAACCATCTACCACGAAAGTTCTATCTTTCTTCAAATTGTCATTTCTTCAAATTGTCAAACTTCTTTCTTTTAGAAGAGTTACACTCCAAAGACTCACACTCCAGAGAGTTACACTCCAAAGAGTAAAAAAATCATTCATAGATGCAGAAAAAAAGACTAAGTCCAACTCAATGTCCAGACATTTAGAAAAGAAAATTCATTCACAGAATAAAAAAGCTAAGTCCAACCCAGTGCTCAGTCTTTTAGAGAAAAAAATCATTTATAGATGTAAAAAAGACTAAGTCCAACTCAATGCTCAGACATTTAGAAAGAGAAAAAATCATACATAGGTTTAAAAAGTCTAAGTTCAACTCAGTGCTCTGACATATAGAAATCATTTAAAGTGTAAAAAAATCTAAGTTCAACTCAGCGATATAGGGACAAATTCCATTTAGAGTGAAAAAAATCATTCATAGGATGAAAAAAACTAAAAAAAGTGATCCATCACACGTATAAAACATCAAGCTCTTGATTATTTTTCATACATTCACCATTAACTTTCGTAAAACCTGACCCAGTATCGCACAATGTTTGGATTAACATTTTTTCTCTTATTGCTCTTCTGGTTAGAAGAAAGAGAACGTTTCAGATATATCAGACATGAAATTGAACATCCGATGCAAATGCTAAATAAAATGGAATCAATCAAAAGAAAGAGAGGGGGATAAAAAAAGTGCATTCTGTACAAAAAAAGCAACTCTTTTCAGGACTAGCTATCTTAAATAAACATCTTTCTTTTCATTTTGTCAAAAGCCTCATAATCAAAAAAGTCATAGCTTAGTTAAACTCTAGTTTTTTCTAACCCGAACAAGAAAATGTAACAAACCCACGGATTGGTCAACAATAAAATCCCCGAACAAGAAAATGTAACAAACCCATGGGTTGGTCAACAATAAAACATTTAGTATTAGAAATAAAACGCTGAATCTGATTGGATAACATTAATTTGGAGCCAAAACAGCATGAAACGCCGACGCGGGAAAAACATAGGAGAAAATGACGTCATGGGTCAACTAGTTCAATCCTCCTGTAAAGCTATAAAAAACCCAGCGTTATTTTCCCGCACATCATTCATCTCTCCGACTTACAACAAAAATGGAATGTGCACTTCGAGACATGAGTTTCAGCGGGCTTGCCCAGCTATCGACAAAAGAAAATAAGATGGACGGTAAAAAGAAGGAGTTCGTCGTGCCCCAGACCGAGTGCTGGGATAGTGACAACAAGCCACCGTTCTCACTTCAATACAACTTGGACGAGCAGCAGCTAAAAAGGATAAGGAGGCGGGCTGCGAGTAGCTGTCCAGCATGCAGGAAGGTTGGAGGTTGTGCTTAAAAACACAACCTCCAAAACCAGGTCCCTTTTAGGGACACCCCAACAGCCCTTTTCAGGGCTAACCATCTACCACGGAAGATCTACCTTTCTTCAAATTGTCAGACGTAAGTTCTATCTTTTCTTCAAATTGTCATTTCTTCAAATTGTCAGACGAAAGTTCTACCTTCAAGCTGTTAGACGAAAGTTCTATCTTCAAGTTGTCATTTCTTCAAATTGTCACAGCTCTTTTCAGAGCTAACCCAACAGTCCTTTTCAGGACTAACCATCTACCACGAAAGTTCTATCTTCAAGATGTCAGACGAAAGTTCTACCTTCAGGCTGTCAGACAAAAGTTCTATCTTCAAGTTGTCATTTCTTCAAATTGTCACAGCTCTTTTCAGAGCTAACCCAACAGTCCTTTTCAGGACTAACCAACTACCACGAAAGTTCTATCTTTCTTTTAGAAGAGATGCACTCCAAAAGAGTTATACTCCCGAGAGTTATACTGCAAAGAGTAAGAATCATACATAGGTGTAGAAAAAAGACTAAGTCCAACTCAATGGTCAACCTTTTAGAAAGAGAGAAAATCATTCATAGGGGAAAAAAGCTAAGACCAACTCAGTGATATAGGATAAATTTCCTTTTAGAAAAGAGAAATCATTCATAGAGATGCAAAAAAAGTCTAAGTCCAACTCAATGGTTAGGCAATTAGAAAGAAAAAAATCATACGTAGGCGAAGAAAAAGACTAAGTACAACTCAGTGCTCAGACATTTAGAAAGAAAAAATCATACATAGGTGAAGAAAAAACTAAGTAAAACTCAGTGCTCAGGCTTTTAGAAAGAGAAAAAAATCATCCATAGGGTGAAAAGTCTAAGTCCAACTCAATGGCCAGGCTTTTAGAAAGAGAGAAAATCATCCATAGGGTAAAAAAACTAAGTCCATCTCACTGACCAGACATTTAGAAAGAGAAAAAAATCATTCATAGAGATGCAGAAAAAAAGACTAAGTCCAACTCAGTGATCAGGCATTTAGAAAGAGAGAAAACCAATCATAGGGTGAAAAAACTAAGTCCAACTCAGTGATCTGACCATTTTTTACCCAGACCGTTAGTCATAAGGCCGGCATTTTGAATGCTAAATCCCTCTCAGGGTAGAGAGAATAGGCAAAACTCCCCCCCCCTTTTCCCTTTTTTGCAAAAAATACCGCTCAGGGAAGAGAGCCTGGGGCATTTTTATCCCCAGAGTATCCTCCACAAGGCCGCCATTTTGAATGCTATGATTCTATTTATAGTAACATTTTCATGCGGAATCTCGGACTTTATCGCTTACTCGCAACTTTTCGGACCTTCGGAGGGCAAATTAGCCCACATTTTTGTCAGGGACGGTGATATAGTGCACTCAGGGAAGGCAGCCTAGGGACATACTCAGGCCTAGGTATGTCCCTAGGCTTCCTTCCTTTACTACTATTGCGTTGTTAGCCAAGAAACTGGGTTTCTACTAAATTACTCTTAAGAAAAGTAGGTGGGTGTGGTCAATCATTGAGATGGGTGATAAAATCCCGCCTTCTGATAACGACAGATAGTCGATGTTTGAAAGGTGCTTCATTTTTGTACAAAAACATGCAAGTCTACATTGTTTTCTTTTTAAAGATTTCATCGTTTGGTCTAAACAGACCTTTATTTTAAATATGATTCATTAATAAAAAAACAGAACAAACGATATATTCCGAAACA
Organism: Hippopus hippopus; assembly: GCA_946811185.2. Classification (NCBI taxonomy): domain Eukaryota; kingdom Metazoa; phylum Mollusca; class Bivalvia; order Cardiida; family Cardiidae; genus Hippopus; species Hippopus hippopus. The sequence goes on from OX328096.1 coordinate 71,052,694, forward strand.
TGGCAGAATGTCGACTCTCATTTTACGTTAAACATGAGAATTAATGTATTGCTCAATAACGCTCATTACGAGAGCTTCCTCATTCTTAAATCTTATTGAAAATTCTGCTTTCAACCATATGCAAAACAATTTAAAAGAGGCTACTTTCAGAACTGTTTTCATTATTTCTCTTCATATTATACTACAAACGAATTTAAATATTCATATCCCAGTGCCTCTTACGCCATCTGCCTTTTTTAAAAGATATTTCTTGTTACTCATATGTCTGTTTCAATGTAAATACGTCATTAGGCAAACCTTGAGCAATAATCAAATTCCCAGGCTTTATTACCGCAAAAGCTCCGATAAATAACCTCCCAGAGCAAGATCGGACCCTGGGCCTCAAGGTCCCCGGCCGAACGTTCTACCACATTGCTACAAAAGCTAGCTCTGCATCAAAGCAGTTAAAGTGTCCCCCATACAAACACAAGCTATATACATTTCTATCTGTGGAATAGACCAATATACTACATTACAATGGGTAATTACTTTTCTTCGCCGGAAATAGACCACTTTACTTTTCTAAGAATCATTAGCCTCCAATTGATGATGGGAGTTTTCTTTAACGGGGTAGAAAACGTCGCTGCAGAATAATTAAATGCAGATCTCCATTATTTTCTGCTTCTCTCGCAATGTTTCAAATTTCTTCTCCTTAGAGGCGAAAAATCACCCGTTTTTTTTTGTAAAAAGGTTCATATAATATTTAGCTCGGAAACCTGTTTAACTATTTAAGGCCAAATATACATGAGCTATGCTCTTGCAAAGGGGGCTTTAATGCATCTCCGTGATGTAATATACCACGCAAGTCATCTCATAATTATATATCCATATAATCCATTTTGCCCAACAACCGGCTAAATCCTAAGTTAGACTGGTCCTTGGAGATACAGAGAAATTTACCAATAGCAAAAAGTTTCGACCAAGGTTTGCCTGCGCGGACTTTCAGCAGATGGTGTAAACCCCCTTTTCAAAGAACATGATTCACATAAATTCGACCTTTTATAAATGACATAAAATACTATACACTGAAATCTAGAACCATCTTTTGGCCTGACTAGTCAAATGAACAGTCTAGATCTATGATCAGACTGCACCTTATATGCAGTCTGATCTTTATCTGTTTCGACTGCAAAATCCTTCGTTTTCACCTATCGCTTCGAGACGATGGAGGTATCGTTTTCTTTATAACAAATGTTTTAATGACGATTTTCCTTAATTTTAAAGTCTAGCCATCTACCTCACTATTTAAACGTTCCCTGGCAGCAAATCTACTCTTGCAATTTAGAGTGAGATTTGATTCCTGAATACGACCCCTAAAAGATTATTTGCTAATAGTATGTTTAGTAACTTTTTCTGTTTTCGAATTACCTGTTTCCTGTGATAAATTATTAAATTATTAAATTGTTATTGATTTATTATGTTTATTTGGTGTTTAACGCCGTTTTCAACATTTTCAGTTACATCGCGGTTGTCAGTGCTCCTATCGATGCTTTCATTTATAGTTTCTTTTTTTGTACAGTATACTTTCCAAACCACTGGTTGCGTAAAAATTGATTGATAAATGGTTTAAATACTTTTTCTCAATTTTACTTCATTTTCTAGATTAATTAGATTGGAGTTGTATTTGTAGACCGCGTGTTTAAACTCTTTACCTAACAACCCCGAATTTTAATGATCCTGGAGAAAACAACCTCTGAAAACATAGTGGGAAAAGGAGGCAATGCTGGATACAAGCGTTTCTCCTTTTCTCACGATGTTTTCAATTTTTCGAAAGATTTGCTTTTGTCGTTTACATATGCTTTCAATCTGGACAAGTCTAAATTCTGGACTCGATGAAATTGAAACCATTGGCAGACAACAAATTACATGTAGTTGAAATGTCTCTGAAAGTTCAGACAACCCTACTGGAAAAGGAGAAAATGCTGTTTTTCAGCCTTCCAGTATTTTCTGTTTTTCCTGCAAGGTTTTCAAAAGGCTATATCTCAAAGTCATTAAAACTTGGGATTGTGTGGTAAAGAGTTATATGACATTTCCTCTTAAATTCGGACACTAGCCATCTAAGTGGCAAATACGTTTTGTGGCAGCAAATCATATAACTAGTCTTGGAATTTTATGGTGGCACATTTCTGCCAAGAGATACAAGATAACTAATGCGATAAAACAAGCTTTCCTGGAAATATTATCTAGATAATAAAAAGTTGCACGGAAAACATACCGCGATAATTCTCACTGTTATCACGATTTTTGTTTTTTCGTTCGTGCCCACTACTGCCCACAACTGACATTAACGGTATCTATTCTTACGAACAAAGAAACATTTGAACAAATGCATAGCAGAAATACAAGGACCGGGCAGGATTCGAACCTAGAACGCCCGGACGAAAGGCCAATACCATAACCACTGAGCTAAAGAGAATTCTCTCTGACGCAGTTGTCAGGTATTGATTTTATACGGAAAAGCTATGCAGTAAGCAAGGAGTGATCTCCTTTTTTTCGAGGTTTAAAAGACCTATACCATAACCACTGAGCCAAAGAGAAATCTCTCTAGCTCAGTGGTTATGGTGTTGACCTTTCGTCCGGGCGTTCTAGGTTCGAATCCTGTCCGGTTCCTATGCATTTGTTCATTTGTTTCTTTGTTACGGACTTTGTTCGTAAGACTATAATTAGATATAGTTTCGGAACATCTGCGTCTCCAACCTTATGAACTCTCCTTTTCCCAGACTGGTGTTAAAGTTGTTCGTAAGAGTCGACTTCAAATTATTTTACGTGTTGTCAAATTTACCAATTAAGCTACAATTGCAATTAATTCGAATTTCAGCTCAATGCCATCTTTTAACGTCAAAAACTACCGAGTTCATCCCAATGGTGTGTGTTTTTTGTCAATTTTATAGATATCGAGAAACAGGTGGAACTATCACGATAAGTTTATCTCACATGTCAGCTTTGTGCACGAATGAGAAGTTTTGCGTTATGAGAATGAGAAGTTTTGCGTTAATATATTTCCTAATCAATGTAAAATTATAGATAGATAACAACAGATGTCAACAGAATCCGAAAAGAAGATTTGCTAATGGCATATTTGCTAATGGCATGTTTAGTAACTCTTTCAGTTTTTTAAAGGCGGGATTTTCATTCTCGCCTTCATATGTCAGCGCTCGGCAGTTTGCTGCAAATGCCTCTAAACAGCATTATCCAAACGCCTTTCAAGTAGTTCGATACTTCTCGAGTACATAAGAACAAAATAATGTCGAGACCATTGTAAATTTAATCAGATCAGCAAGAAGAAACTTCAAATTTCTAGAAGGAATGAAATCGAATTCTTAAAAAGCATCGTTTTTGACAAATGCAAAATACTTTGGATCAGTTGATTGTTACAATGGTGTTGCTACAGCAACAAATAAACTGTAGCTGTAATAAGCCAATCGAAACCTACTAAAATGACGTCATTCGGACCTACTCCCACTCCACAACGCATAAACAACTAACCAGAGGGATAGTATATGTAAATTTACAACCCCTGAACTAACCAATCGGATAGCTTTTTTGAATGACGTATCGCTGACAGACCTCTTTTCTCTGTTGACAACATTATTCTGTCTTTATGAGAAGTAAAATTTCAATGAAATAAATTCCTTTGAATCATCAAGTGTTTATACAAAATTTTCTCTTTCAAAGAAATATCTTTTTCTTCTATCAAAGTTGTCCTTGACATTATGATTAATGAATAGGTTATTGTTAGGCATCAACGTGGCCCAGTTTTGATTCCGGAGACCCGTGAAAAGAAAAAGGTAAATCAGTTGAAATCACAATATGTGTCATTTCGAAGTAGTTCCGGCCAGCATAATGTACCGATGTATAGCAGGGGATAGCCTGGGTTCCAGTCTTATCGTTTCTTTCCTTATATACGAGTATGATTGGACTTTACTACGTCAAAAATGACAATAACATGATCTGTAACCGTTTTATCACGCAAAAAGTTTTAACTTCTTCTTTTGGTCGTCACGGTGCTTAACGTTCAGCAAGTATTCATAAATATTTACCCGTTTACCACTCACTTGTAACGAGTCTGAAAAAGCAAGCTTTTAAAAACATCGAGGGAAGAGGGGATATTACTAGAAACCGACATTTTTTTCCTTTTACCACAATGTTTCTACCCTATTAAGAGCAAATTTCGTCCCTAATTTGGGCCACCCTGAATTTGTCGTCTGCAAATGCTTTCAATTTCAACTTAGTCTGAAATTTCGTAAAGAATAAACGCTTATTGCAATGAATTGTTATCATAATCACTTACCTCCATCATTATTAGAATTGAAATCTTTACGTAATATAATCTGTTTGTTTTCCTAGAAAAAATTTCCTTCAACTACACTTCTTTTCAAAACTGAGTAACACAATGATAAAATTATCTTGACACAGAGAATCCAACAGTCCTAGAATGCATCGGACGTGTTCATGTTTTTCTAAGGACACAGACCAAGGGCTAGACTGGTGTCAGTCCGTTAAATAGAGGATTTTCATTAAAACAATATCATCAAGTAAAACTGCAAAACAAATACTCTGTGTTCTCAATGTTCTGAATGTCTGATTTAACCTGTATTTCAGAAGAAGGGCAAATAACAACACATATTTCTGTGAGTTTGCTGTAGTTGTGTACCTTGTTTATTAGAATGACTTAAATGCAGGGCCTGAATGCCAGGCTAACCAAGGGCCTGTATTTGTGTAACTGTATACGATATATTATTGTCGAACAAAGGAATATGGTGTATCTCAATTGACGGGTAGGCAATCATTTTGCTTTCATGTTTGCCGACAAGCTAAACGTACATTCCGGTTACGCGGGATAAATGTAACACAAGCGTTAATGTCAACGAACCCTTAGACCGCTTATTACGTCTGTCTCTTTTGCAGACAAGGAAGATAAATCTATGGTCTGCACAGAATATGCAATCTTATGTCGGATCTGCAGTGTGAGCTACCTTGTAATAATCCGACTAAAACAGCCCTGGATGGAGTTGCAATAATTAAGCATTTTTCCCGAAATGGAAAATGCCAATTTCATCAATCCAGCGCTCTAAGGGTTAACAGGGTCAGAGATTACAAGAATCGTATAAACAGAGAACATCCTCGGACGTCCCTCATAGGACCTATGAAGTCAACCGTCAAATGATGTTGGTTATCCTTAATAGGATGGTAAACATTGTGCGAAACGGAGAAAATGTTCGTTGCCGGTATTTTCTCATGTTCCTGCAAGGTTTCAAAACACTATTCCTTTTTTTTAAAAGCCCCATTCTTTAAGGTCATTAAAACTCAGCACATGTATTGTAATCTAAAAGTTAAATCTCCGTTTTGAACATCGAAAGTCGTTTGTTTTAAAACTCTTTTCAATCTTGATAAAATATATTTCAAATAAAATGCTAAACAATTAAAAAAAAAAAAAAAAAAGGAGAAAATGCTAGTAACCAGTATTTTCTCCCTTTACCATTATGTTTTGTATTTTTTCCAAGCCAAACGGCACATTTTCAGCTGCTCTTAACTTATCATCTGCTAATTGCTTTAATATAGACGGCCCTAATTTTTTGTTATTTTCTAAAGGCTTTTGTAAAGGGTTACTAAGACCAGGGATCGTATATTCACATGTAAGATCCCTGCTAAGATGGAAAAAATTGTCAGAAAGTCAAAAAAATAATGTAGATTATCATTATTTGCTACTTTTCCTACAATGCTTTCAAAAGCCTCTTCGTCAACATTGTTAAAAGTCAGTATTGTGATCTAAAAGGCCGAATCTCAGTTTCTATACTCTGAAAGGCACCTTTCTAGAAACTCTTTGCTCTCTCAATAAAATTGTCTATGGAATAAAATGGTAAAGACTTTCAAGAAATAAATCATCTCATAACAGTTTTAGACCTGCCAAAATTGATTGCATTTTCAAGCAAAAACTATTCTTCAACCCTTTACCATACCCTATCAAGTACTGTTTTAACAACCCTGAGAAAGAGGCCATGTAAAAACTTTATTTTGAAAGGGAGAAATTCTCTTAACTCTTAAAAAAATTCAGACTTGCCAAAATTGAATGCATTTTCAGGTAGCAACTTAAATCTGGCACCATTGATGGAACCTATCTGAAATAGGATGGAAGACATTTCAGGTAAAGGAGAAAATGTTAGTTAGCACCAAATTCTCCTTTTCACACCAAAAGTTCACAAGCCTTCTTCCTAAAGACCTTTTAAACTTATTATTGGGGTAAAAGAGGGGTAGATCTAAGTTTCTATACAACGAAAAAACATATACGCGTAATGGTAAATCAAAATACTTTGCTATCACATAAAATTTTTCCTTCAAATAAAGGCAAAGAGTTTCAGAAAAGTCCTTTCGTTTTAATTTTTTTCAACACATTTTCACAAGCCTTCTTCTCCAAGTTTGTTAAAACTCAGGATAGTCAACTGGTCTCCATTGCACAGGAACATTGCACAACCCTATACACTTTGCTGTATCGGGAGAGGCGATTAAACTACAGGAAAATGTATCGCAATATGTTATGCCTATATTCCAAACTCGCCTTCATACTGTACTTTCAGTACTTTGATTTAGTTTTGCCAAAGCTAGATATCGTAAGAGTTATCTTTCCTGTGATAAATCATCAAACAGCTAATGATTTCTTGGGTTTGTTTGGTATATATTTAACACCATTTTCAAAATTGTTTCAGTTATATCGCGGCTGTTATTGCTCCTATCGATACTTTTTTCTGTACTTTCTTTTTTGCACAGTATTTTTCAGCAAGCCACTGGCTACTTAGAAACATGAAACATGAAATTATTTGGTAAATGGTTTAAAACCTTTTTTTTTTCAATTTACCATCTCTTTTTAAATTAAAGTTGAAGTTGTATCAATAGACCACATGTTTAAACTCTTTACCAACCAATCCCGCATTTTATACATCCTGAAGAAAACTGATTTTGAAAACATGATGGGAAAAGGAGAAACTGCTGATAACTAACATTTCTCCTTTTCTCACATTGGTTCTTTCTTTCGAAAGATTCGCATCTGAGTTTATCGTTTGCAAATCCTTTCAGCTTGGACAAGTCTAAATTTTATAATTTTTTCGTAGAGCATTTGCAGTCGACAAATCAAATGTAATTGAAGTGATGGTAATTGTCTCTAAAAGTGTAGAAAGTCTTGTCAGAAAAAAAGAAAATGCTGGTTGCCAGCATTTTCTCATTTATCCACAAGGATTACAAAAGTCTATTTCCTCAGGGTCGATGAAACTCCGGATAGTGTGGTAAAGAGTTAAATGATATGCAAAGACTAGAACATCTTACTCGCTGATATGACCTGTGGCAGCCCACCAGACGAATCATCTTTGGACTTAGATTAAGATTTGATCTCTAAATAGATAAACTTGATCCGTAAAAGATGATTCGCTGAAAGCATGTTTAAACTCGTCACTTCTCGGCCGATCCTGTACCCACATCTTACCTCCTTCGTATCAAAGGGGGGGGGGTTTCCATTTTGAAATACTGCCAGTCACATAATCTTAAAAATGGCGGTGCCCGTAAATTGAATAGCAACGGCAACAACAGCCACGGTGATAAGCAACATATTGCTGAAAAATGCCAACGTAATTGATAGGCCGAGTTAGAAAATAAATGTGCAAAGTGTTTGTCATCTGAAATGTATTTAGAAAGATTCCCATATAAAATTGTGACTAGTGGAGTGTCACCATTTTACGAACGGTGAAGCGATTTACTTTCGGCAAAGAAATGAACCGTGTAGATGCATATCATGCTAAGTGATACAGCCGAGGGACTTGATCTACGGATTTTCCCAGGTTTGCTAAATATCGTAAGAGTTGTCTTTCCAATGATAAATTATTACAGAGTTGTTGATTTATTGTGTTTGTTTGGTGTTTCACGCTACTTTAAGCATTGTTTCAGTTATATTGCAGCAGCAAGAGTGCGTTCAGTACAGTCTATTTTTGATCTTTTCCGTCCGCAAAAGCATTTCGTTTCGCATGTTGGGTGAAAGGATAATCGTAACGTTGTCTTAATGAACAACCTATCTATAAAACATTTGTTCAAAAGGTCAAAGAACATCTAATTGGCTGAAACGTTCTGTCACGGCCAATCAGATGACTAGTATTAAGATTTTAATTAAGATTTGATTCCTGAATACGACCCACATAAGATGATATTTATAATGGCATGTTTAGTAGCTCTTTCGGTTTAACATTATGCCAAGGCTCGATATCGGAGGTATGTATCTGTCGATAAATTATCAAAGAGCCGTTTTCTAATTTTGTTTGTTTGGTGCTTTCACAGCTTCATTTTTCATTACGTTTGCTAGAAGTATATGTAACTACGTATGCAATAGAGTTCTGTTCTGTTCTGTCTGTCGGCGTATGATGAGTCAAAGAGACTTGGCATAATTTACTGCTAATGTGGGAAATTTTAGAAATAAGATTGGAAAAAAGTAACCTGATTTTGGAACTTTAAAGGGACACACGTTCAGCCCTATATTTGGAGTAGGAAAATCCCTGAATATTAGAAACGGTATCTACTATCTTTATTAACATAAAGTCATCCCTTACTTATTGAAATTTGGTTTGCACACTTTATTTAGTCTGATCTTGATTTTGCTGTAGAAAGACACTTCAAAACAATCTCAGTATTTTAAATGGTTTATCGTATTTTTTGTAATGTGATCTGTAAATTTTGTCATGAATTAATTAAAAACATGGGTTTGAAGATCAAGATTTATGAATTGTTTTACCATTCATTATTAAACACGTTGGGAGCTTGAGACCGCAAGAGTGATTAAAGGCCATATAGGTACCACAAGCAAACAGTGTGGGTGTTGAAATGCATTTAAATTTAATCATACCATTTAAAAGAATGTAAATCTGACAGTCTGTTATTGTAGGTCGGTCGAAGTGTTAGTTGCCGGCAAAAAAAAAAAAAGAATGTTAAAACTGGGTAAAAAGTTGCTAGGTCGCTCTGTGTTTACTTTTTACTTGATTAAAAAAAGTAGTCTGCCAGCAACTAATACTTGGACCGCCTCCAATAACTGATTTAGAATCTTTTTATGCAGCTTCATGCAAATGCCATTATTTGATAATGTTTTTCCTATGATAGGTTCGAAAATCACAAAGCAGCTTACGTGGTTCTGAGCAACCATCGAGTCTGGCTTTAAATAGATGTCGAAGTATAACTCTCAACTCGTACCTTCAATCCAGATTCGATGGTTGCTCAGAACCACGTACTATATTTTGCGGTTTTTCAACCAACTATAAGAAGGACCTCAGCGAATGGTGACATCTGCATGAAGCTGCATAATGATAATCTGCAACTAACCCTCTACCGGCCTAAAAAAAAACAAAAAACTACGACTACCTCTTAGGGACAAGCCAATACAAAAACCTGCGTCTGTATTCCTCCGTCTCTGTTGTTGTCTGTTCTTACTACTCGCCTTTGGACTGCATATTCATTGTTATTACCCAGGCAGCTTGCACATAAAATTGTGCCTGCAGAAGGACCGGCTCATCTATAAGTAAAAGTCACCAGATATGTCATTTATTGTGTAAAGTTTTGGAAACGTTTTCCGAGTTTGCATCCGTTGTACATGGAAGCGGAACGGTAAACAAGAAGACTACTCATGGTTCACTTTTTATAACAGATGGATCACCAGCTGCAGGAAATTATTGTGATGATAATAATCTGTTATTGTATGGTCGGTCAAAATGCTATTCGCTGGCAGAGAAATTAATTTCAAAACCAGGTTGAAAGCTGCCAGGTCACCCTATGTTTTGTTTACTTTTTACCTGATTTCAGAATTCATTTTTCTTCTTGTTCCTAACGCTTGGATAGACCGTGCAATAAAAGATTGTCATCTTCACAATTTTTCCATACTATTAAATGTTACGATGTAAATTATATTAATTTTAATACTATTTTTAGTCGCTATTGGGCCTTTAATTTTGTATTGTACGGGCTGTACATACACGTGTGTTCCATAATCTTGGTACCAAGTCATTACCTGATGTTTTTGCCTGTATAATACATAACCTACGTAACTTACGCGTGTTTCATAACTATTTCATCTTGTCCCATTGATTAAATATGATCCAGTTGAAGTTCAAACCTTGAAAGTTGAATGAAACTTTCAAGCCGATGGTAAAAACCTGAATATTGCTATGTGTTTCAAAAGTTAATTTTGGAGGAAAACATCCCCTCTAGATCCTAAATCAGACTGTACCTTCCGTGCACTCTGTTCTTGCTCTACGCTGTCCAGAATAAGTCATTGAGTCGCGCTTAGCAGCCTAGGCGTTGATAGAAATCTACGTATTTAATTATACATAAAACACATTTTAAAATTACATGTTGTCACACGTAAAAAAACAACCATGGACTTAAAAGTACTTCATGTTTTTTTTCAATGAATTGTGAAAATGGAAGACGTTTAACATCCATGTATGAACTGAGACAATGCTAATCTTCCGGAGCAGCTAGAAAAAATTATAAGGTCTTGTTATTACATATTACTGGACTTCTAAAAGACAATGAGGAAAAAGAAAAAGTGTGTTGCTTCTTATTATGAATTGGTGACAAAGGACAGGATATTTGCCACACCTGGACGGACATTCCTGATGATGATAATAAACAATTGGATACATCGTATTCTCAACTCCGTTATTATGTGCGACCAAAACTAAACCAGATATTTGCACGATATCAACTGTAAAAGAAAAAACAAAAAACAAAAACAAAGAAGAAACAGTTGACTCATTCTTCACATGCCTATAATTAAAGGCAAAGTTTGCAATTTTTCAAACTTGGGTGAAATGATTATGTGATAGAAATTTCATTTAGAAGTGAACTCTAGAAAATTTTCAAATCATCAAATTAATTTGAGCCATGCTCTGGCAAATGGAGGCTTAATGCTTCTCCGTGATCCATGGTACAAAGCAAGTCATCACATATTCGTACTTACGGATCGATAATATACACTTTTTGTAACAAACAGCAGATTCATGAGCTAGACTTGTCCTTGTACATACAAAAAAATTGATCAATAACGAAAAGTTTCAGCCAATGTCAGCCTGCGTGAACTGCGATACTTTTACGGTCAATACTTTTTGCACATGCATTTAGCCCCCTTTTTACAGAGCATGGCTCATATATTCTTTGCTTGCTTTTTTTTTAATTGAAAATCAAGTTGAAAAACATAATTATTTTCATGAAAATTTCCTATTTTGACAAGTAAATAGCCAAGAGTGGTGGGTAAAGTCAATGGATTGGACTGGATTAGACTTAACAACCTGAATAAAACGGTTGAACTGGAACGGACTCAGTAGCCGAATTTGACAATTCTTCTTCCACCTTGTGTTGACCAACCAAATTTTTATCTTTACCATAGCAACTTATTTCAAATACGCTCGCCTGTCAGTACTCTCAGTACTTTGATTTTGTTCTAGTCTTGGAGCCGCTTATCATGCCTTATAGCAGAGTGCAACAACAACTTCCAAATGTAAACACACGCGCCATGAAAAAAAAATCCATCTGCTCAATATTTTACAAGTTGCACTTAAAGAGAAAAATAAACAAGGGTCTGCTTCTAGGTGTTTAAATGTCGCAATTTAGCGATTGAAATTAGCGATTCATAGTTGAGGTATTTAATCCTTTCAGCAAACGAATATCTTAGCTCGACCTCTTTCTACATCTAAAACTACAATCCATCGAAACTCCGAGAGATTTTCATCTTAAAGGCTTGACTAAACATGAGGACAGTGTAGATCCAAGATCAGACTGCACTCTGATGGCTCTCGATTCTGCGTCCTGGGAACTACACCAGTGCTCGCGCCGAATGTGTGGGCCAAAGAGCAATCCCAAAGTTGAAGCGTTCAGTTTGATCTTGATCTATGCAGTAGACAAAATCTCCTGTTTTCGAATTTTGCGATGAAAGAATTAAGACAACAAACTTTGAAATCTAACCCTTTACCACACAATCTAGTGTTTCAACGACCCTGGTATTGAAGGCTTTTGAAAACGTTGTAGGAAAAGGAGAAAATGTCAGAAATCAGCATTTTCTTCTTTTCCCACAAAGTTTTTTTTTTTAATCTATTAAAACAATTTCGTTATTTGATCTATTTTTGATTTGTTTTCCACAATTTGGAACAGTCTAGAATTATGCAGTTTGGTAAAGAGTTATTATACATTATACTGAATAAAAGAATCAATGGCTCCTGCTCTGTCGAAGCTCAGTGCTAGACTGATTACTTCTAGACTTTACAATAAATTTCAATAATTCAGACAAGGGAGCAGAACATGGTGCATCCATAGTTCCTGCTCCCTCAAGCTAAGTGCTAGACTGGCTACTGTTTAACTTTAGAATAAAATTCGAGAATAAAAACAAAGAGGAAAAATGAAAGGCCGAATTATCAGTACTCCTAATTGTTATACATATAGATTATCAAAAAGAAAACGTCTGACTCTTCGAAATTTGTCTTATGCTTTACCAAGCAAAATATAATTCGTCGAAATTCGATAATTCACACAAACGGCGGGGGGGGGGGGGGGGCAGAATAAAAAGCCGAATTATCAGTACATGTACTCTTAATCGCTATACATATAGATTATCAAAAGGAAAATGATTATCAAAAGGAAAATGCCCGTTTGTTCGAAACTTGTCTTACGCTTTACCAGGCAAAGATAACTCGTCGAAATTCGATAATTCAAACAAGACGGCAGAATGAAAGCCGAATTATCAGTACTCTTAATGGCTATATATAAAGATAATTCAAAAAATAGAAATGTCCAATACTTCGACATTTGTCTTAATTCTTTACCAGGCAACAAAATGACTAGTTCAAATTGAAAGCATTTGCAGGTAACTAATTAGATGTAGCTCAAATGGCCCAATGTGATTTGAAATCGGAAGAAAACACAGTTGGAAAGGAAGAAAATGCTGGTTACCAGCCTTTTTTTTTTTTCCTTTTCCAACAACGATTTTGCAAGCTTTCGTGTTCAGGATTGAAAAACACGAGTTAGTTTTGTTAAGGGGTGAATTTGTTGATTGTATGGTGTTTAACGCATTTTCAGCATAATTTCAGTTATATCGCAGAGGCTAGTGCACCTATCACTGCATTTCTGGAGTTTCTTTCCACGAGTGCTTCACACACTATTCTTTCCAAGCCACTGGCTGCTTTCTCTGATAATCATCGTCAAAATAATGATCTAAGGTAAAAGAGGATAAAACCCTGTGGCAATGTCCATCATCAATCCTCGGAAAGAATTTCCCGAGCTGGGTATTCAAACAAGCCACCTTTGGTTTAAAGCCCTGTACGTTATCGGCTGAGCTACCGTGCTTGCCAGGGTTGTATTTTAAAATTTCCGTTATTCTTTGACGCGCAGGCCAAGTAATTCGATTGAATCTGTGTCTGTACAGATCAACGGAAAATATTCGTACATGAACACCAAATTGCGTTACCCCTGTATTTAATAAATGGCCGAGCTGGGGGTTCAAATTATTGACCCCCTGGTTTCAAGTTCTGAACGTTACCCGTGAGCTACCATACTTGCCGGATTGTATTTAAAAATCTCCGTAAATCTTTGATGAGCAGGCCCAAGTAATTCGAATTCATAATTTGTCTGTACAGAACCACAGAAAGTTCCTTGTACATACATTGACCCTTTACCAAGAATCCGGAGTTTTAACGACTCTGAGAAAAAAGCCTGTTGTAAATATTGTTGAAATAGGAGAAAATGCTGGTAACCAGTATTTTCTCCTTTTCCCGCAATATTTTCTACCCTATCAAAGGCAGAAATCAAAATTTGAACTACACTAAAATTGTCGTCTGCAAGTGCTTTCAATCTGGCCCAGTCTAAAATTTTGTCGTCTGGTAAAGAGTGAAAGTATGTTTACTCCGTATTTAAAGATTAAGAGTGTACGACCCTTAGGAAAAAGAATTCTGAAAAGGAGGAACATCTAATACAAGCATTTCTTCTTTTCAGAAAGCATTTTCCACTCTGTGAGAGAAAAATCCCACTATAAGCTGAGGCATAGTTTTTTGTAATCTGCAATTGCTTTCAATTTAGATAAGTCTTAGATAACTTTTGACGCCTGAACGATAAACAAACCGTGACTTTCAAACACGTATTACGTACTTGGCTAAAAAAAATGCCTTCATCATTGCAAAATTATATAGAGCTCCAGATGAATGTTTATGAGCATTGCTAAAAAAACCGTGACTTTCAAACACGTATTACGTACAAAATGAATGACTTCTTCATTGCTAAATTATATAGAGTTCTGAACGCTTATGAGCATTGCTGAATGATGAAACAAAAGTACTGCTACACAATTTCTACAATTCTGTTAGGCTAACTTTTCACCAGACAAGTGAATTGTAGACCAATCGAAATTAAAAGTATTTTTAGACAACATTTTAAACATAGTTCAAATGATAGTGTTTGTCTTCAGAATCGTGGAAACCAGCATTTTCTCCTTTTCCACAATGTTTTCAAAAGCCTCTATCCTGACGATCGATAAAACAGGGGATTATCTGGTAAAAAGTTAAACAATCAATTCGAATGTATAGAAAGGTGCCTATTACAGCATTTTGGAATGATCGAGATAAAACTGTATTGACCACAATTACGAATATCTTGCACGTTCATATTTATCAAATGGTTTAGTCACAAATTTACGAAAGGCAAAACAGATAGACAGATTGAGGGAGAATAACTGAAATTACTATTTAGACTGCAAGTGAGCATTTTGTTCAACTATTAGGCAGCCTAACAAATACACAGCTGGTGAGGGGGAATATGCATGCCTGTTTCTCACGAGATATAATTTTACGGCTGTCAAATAAAATAAACTTTTAACCCACTTAAATAAACAAACCTTAGGTTCCCACGTTCCTGAGAACGCACTTTTAATCAATCAAAAACACATGTGGCAAATACAGCAAACAGCAGAATCATTCGTTATCGGCCGCTCTAAGGTCTGCAATCTTAGGAAAACAGGAATATTAAATGTTGCTTATATTGCACTCCTAGTTTAATCGTTCATCATGCAAGTTATGCAGTACTTTCTTACAGGCCTTTTGTTAGCCATCGTCTTTTTGGACAATGTGAGAGCGCTGCCAGCTGAGCCGGTATGTTCGAAATTCGATTATGAAATGAAAACACTCGAAGCGATGCTTCGAATCGAAAACCGTGCGGAGAAAATGATGGAGGAAATGAAATCTATCCGAGATTCTATGACGAAAGAGCTTAATCAAGTCAAGAATTTAAAAGATGAAGTTCAAAGACAACTGACGGCAATGGAGAGTAAGATTACAGCTGAACAAGAGTCTGGATTAGAGCAAAAAGTAGTGCAAGGTACAGTACATTGATCATACTGATTTTTTTGTCACTTGTTAACCTTTTACCAAATGATCCAGTTGACATCTCCTCAGAAGAAGATTATTTTTTTGTTACAAGCAATTTTTACTACTCTCACATTGCTTGAAATCAACACTATTTAAGAAAAAAAAAAAAAAAATCAACATTTCAGAGAAAATGACGGAGGAAATGCAGTCTCTCCGAGATTCTATAACAAAAGAGCTTGATGTAGCTGAAAGACAACTGACAGCAGTGGGGACTAAAATCACAGCGCTGAAGTCTGAAGTAGACGAAAAACTAGTGCCAGGTAAATTATAGCTTTAATACTGCTCTTTTTGTAACTTGTTAACCATGTAGCATACGACAAAATTTCAGCTTTGACCGAATTGAAAGCATTTGATAAGAAAAATTCAGCGTAGCTCAAAAAAAAAAAAAGAGGTTTTAACGTACCCTAAGAAGAGGGCTTTTCATTATAAGCAATTTCTCTTTTTCTCACAATGCTTGAAACTGACCCTCTTAAAGACCGATATCGTCATTTTAGCCAAAATTTATAAACTGGCACTTTCCAATCCTTAAAATATGGACGAATCTTTTTTTTATTCGTCTGGTAAAGAGTTTAAAACGCGAGCAGAGTTTGCAAACTTAGCCTTATCTTTGTTAACAGTATTAATTCAGTTATTCAAGCATACAATAACTGAAACATTTTGTTTAACTCGTTAATTACAAGGAGACAAAATCTTAGGCATGGAAAACCGTGCTCGCAATTAGAACTACTGCTCTATTGTTTTCGGTGAAGAACTTTAACTCAAATTTAAACCTTACACTGCTTCATGTATTAAATGAAAATTTCGATTTCACAGTTCTTTTGGCCGGAAGAATCTCACCGGGCGGTGAAGATCCAAAATCAGACTGCATGCTCATTGACCGCATTGTACAGTCTAGTCTGGTTTTCCTGCGATTGTATCGCAGAAAGGACTGAATTGGTTCCGCGGTAAAAGTGCATAGAGTCCTGCTGAGCAGCCTAAGGGTTAAAAGTACGAAACGTAAATGATCTGGTAATTGCATGTATAAGTCTTTACAGACCTTTCGATCGGTTGTTCAATAAGACAAATACAAGTGATAATTCGAACTTATACATGTATCTGTGTATTATGAGAGGACATTATTATGTACACGTAATTTGAACTTCTAATTTAAACATGTGTAAGATTTAAAGAAACAACAGTTGGTTTTAATTGGTCAAGTAATTCCACTTCAGCGAAAGTACTTGTAAAGTAATTCATTTTGATCTGTGCATAGTCTGACAAACCCTGAAATGGAGGGGGGAAGAGCAGATAACTACTGAACTTTCAATGATGGCTTTATCGGTTGAAATAAAGTATTCCATTCCAAACCTAAATTTCGGGTCAAGGTACATAATCATACAAGCTTGTAACTTGTTTATATTTTTGGAGAATACGTATAAATGAGCCATGCTCTGCGAAAAGAGGCGTTAATGCATCTCCAAATAGAATCGACTTATTCAGTATGCGAAGGCTGACATGGGTGGAAACTTTTTGCAATTTGTATATTTTCTACATGTCCATGCACCATTGTAGCTCATGATTCATTTTGTTGCTGGACAAAACGAATTTTATGGATTCATAATTATGTATGTAATGAGTTTGCTGTTTGCTCGGTATGATGCATCACCGAGATCCAATGAAGTCCCATTTTAGGCTACTTTACAAGTGTGTTTATCTTGTACCTATATACAACTATAGGTCAATAAGCATTGAATGGAAAACAAGTTCAATTTTTGTCATTATATCTCTCTGATTGAAGGATTTTGGTCAAATGATTGAAGCCCATTTGATGAATTTCATCCTTTTATACTTAAATCTATCATCAGTTCTAAGATGTAAGAAAAAGAATTGTATTTCTTTTTAATGTAATATCATTCGAAAGCATCCCAGGTGCCGATATTGAACAGTCTCACTCGCGTGGCCTCGCCGTACGTGAATTTTTTTTTTTGAGTTCTCCTAGTAAAATTATATCTCGATCTTTTTAATTCTAAATAATACTTGATCTCGTCGGCAAAATGTTTGGAATTGTCCATAAAAAAATGCAGACGAACTATTAAATAGAGCTAAAATGCTGGGATTTGTCACTAAGGCGATAGAAAACATGATAGGAAAAGGAGAAAATGCTGGCTACCGATGATGGAATATATCACTTAGAGGAAAGAACATATTGTAGAATAAGGAGAAAATGCTGGTTACCTATGATGGATGCTGGCTACCAATGATCGGATTTGTCTCTAAGGAAATAAGAAACATTGCAGAAAAAATGATGATGATATTTACGACAGGGTTTAAGTAGAAGGTAAAACAGCCACTGTTTTGCATCATAATAATATATAAAGAAACATGTAGCCTGAATGCATGGGTTGGTGCAATAGCCGCCGAGATATCACTCAAATTATATTATAAACAGCGTTACTACATTTTTTTTTTATTTCTACAGATGAGGTCATCGCATTTTCAGTGACAAAGCCAACAAAACAGTCAGTCAACGGATCGCCGACTTTCAATACCGTGATCACAAATATAGGGAACGGATATGACCTCGGCACCGGTATATTCACATGCTCTGTTGGTGGATTTTATATGTTTGTCTTCACTGTGGCGTCATATGGACAGAATGATGTGTACTGCGATATTAGACATAATGGCGCCAACAAAGTGCAGGGCAGATCATACATTGATAACTCTTACACAACTGCCTCAGTTTCAGTGAACTTATTGTTACAGAAAGGTGATTCAGTTACGTTAGGAGGTTGTGCTGGCTGGAACAATGTGGGAACCGGCCATGGCTATACAACGTTCAGCGGTGCTTTGATTAAAAAAACGGACCAGGAAATCTGATTTTAACTAAAACAAATGAGTCATGCTCTGTGAAAACGATGCTTAATGCATCTGCAAAAAGTATCGTTCCAGGTCAGCCTGCGCATTCCGCACATCATGATGATGTCGATTGTTTGAAAAAATGAATATCATGGATATATAAGTATATGAACGATTGCTTGGTATCATGCATCACGGAGGTGCATTATGCTCCTTTCGCCAGAGCACGGCTCAAACGTTTTTTTCGATACTTGTAATCAAGTTTTACTTTGTTATTTTTGTTTCTGTAGGCATATTGTGCCCGTTGGAGAAGTCCCTCTCTCTCTCTCTCTCTCTCTCCTTCTCTCTCTCACCCCGGAATTCATTGACATGAAGATTGACACGGCTGAGAGAATAACACTAAGTAAATCTGTGAAGCACGATAATTGCCGGTCTAGATGATTACCGAAGTCACATGACGCTTGCCTATTTGTGAGCCAATTTTTCAAGAACCCTCAGGCTCTGTGTTATTGTATCATCACAGTATTTCCCGCGCACTAGTTACCTAGGTAAACAGCGAGTGCCATTCAACTAGAGGGAAATATGACGTAATTTTCGCGCATATACCCTACATTTCTTGCGCTGTACGTAATATTGTAATGTGTTCTTGTTTAGAAGGGGAGCTACGCCACGGGCAATTACCGAAATCACTAGATTTTGACGAAAGTCTAAATAAAAAAGGGTTATCTAGAAGCATATTTGTTTTTTTCCGTGAAAGATCGAAATTTATCACATAAAAACTTATTTTCGATATTACACTAGTGTATTATCGTTTTTTAGGTCCCGGTTCTGATTATTTTGTTGTTATGAGCAAATGATACCGACGAAACCAACTGCAGCACGTGCACGAATTTGTACTACAGCGCCATTTTGCGGAGAAAATGACGTCATTGTTGTATACGTGCGGAAAAAATACTATGATTTTCATGTTAAATAAAACAAGAAATGCAGCGTAAGTCATTTAAATTCAAGAAAATTGTGCAATACTTCGATTTTATTATTGAAACTGTTTCACTCTACTTTTGATGTACATGTCACAGCGCTTCTTCTTGTGCTCTACACATTTCAAACTAAAGTACATCTGTAAAGAGGGACGCGTGAACGTTGTACAGGTTGAAGGTGGTGATGGATAATACCTATTTGTCTTTCATTCGTTTTAAGTGATAAATAAAATCTCACATTCGTGTTTATATATAATCATTTTCATCAAACTCATAGAATAAAATGTATATGACGCTCGCTGTAATGGATCATATTTAGCGTGGGCTTATTCTTTCCAATGGCTTTACATTTTTGTTGTTATCCTTCAGAGTTTTGGAACTGGTATCAAGTGTCAAGGGACGTAACTCTCTTTGGCTGATCAGTTGAACAGCTCTATAGAGTTACTTCTCTTAGATTGTAGATTTCCGTTTCAGTATTGCGAGAGTTATTCGCCTTTACTGACGCTCTCCTTTTGCACGTGAATTTCAATAATGGACGCAGGGAAGAGAAAATTCCTGTTCGTTAGACAAGAATGTGTAGCCTTATAGCGGTGCATAGGGTAATTATTGTTATTTTTTGTGTGTTAAACACTTCTATATTTCATTCAGTTTGTCATGTTTTGCCGTTGGTCTTGAATAAGTGCATTTTGGAGTATTTCAGTTTATGATGACGTCATTTCATTCAAACTGCTTGGAGGGAATTCATGTAGAAATCCCATTGTTTTCTGTCGAAGCTTGAGTCTATAAGTTGTAAATAGAGTTTTAACCTTTATCCTGTCAAATAACTTCTGTTTAAAATTTCAAGCAGACAGCAGAGACCCAGGTTTTGCAATTTCCAAGACATTTTTGGGAAAAGATAGGTCCTGACCAAAAACTGTGGATCTAGGATGAGAATGCATGTTCTGTGCAGTCTGATCTTGATCTACAGTGTTTGCAAAGGGCAGTGAGTCACGTTTAGCGACTTAGCTTATGAGTTAACATTGTGAAGCAAGTGCTTTTTTGTGCATGAGTCACTTTATTTCTACTAGTTCATGTTGCATCAAGTTGTTGTATGCTTCTTGCTGCACATATGGATTAGTGTCAGGATTAGTTTAGTCTTAGGCTTAGCTCTGAAGGTAGGGTTGTTATAGCCTGAGGAGTTTCATCTTTTGTTGAAATATTTTGCCTTTTTTATTTCATTAGAATTTTAGACTGTCACAATTGATTGCACTTTTAACTGGAAGTCTGATGTTGAAAACATTTGACTATATTATTGTAAAAATTAGAAATACATTGTGGCAAATGAGGATGTTGCTTGTTCAGAGCAATATCTACATTTGCCAAAATGCTTTTCCATACATGTGGAGAAAACATTATCTTTGGGAAAGAATAAGAAATGAAAACATGTTGTACATTAGATTTATTTTGTTTATTTCATTTTTTTTATGGAATATTTAACCATTGACTTTCTAATAAAGTCATCCAGGAAAAAAGGGTGTTATTTTATGACAAAAGACCTTTAAGAGTCCTGGGGTTAGCTTTGGGTGAAACAGTACAATAAAAAACCTTGCTAATGATAAGATTTACACTTCATGGAGCGTACTAAGACAATATTAGCTGCAAGAACAGAAAAAAGGGGAAGGGTTATTTCAAGAGAATTTGAAAAAACAAAGAGAAAAATTGTTAAAAGTTCAAAAAGAAATTGACAGTATTTTGTCCACGTATATTTCACTAGATGTTGAAGAAGATAGACAAACTTACAGAATTCAAATAGAGGAACTGAAAACTGACCTGTATAGAGTTTATACAGAATTAGTTGATTTTTTATTTAGAAACAAAGAAGAACAGTTAATGACTGAAGAAAAGTTCAATTATAGTAGATATTTGGAACATATTAAATCTACATTAGATAGAGCAGTTGCAGATAAGATTTCGCATAAATCAGAAAGTTCATTAAGATCATCTAAATACAGAGCTAAAGCTGAGGCAGCTAAAGTAAAACTACAGTACATTCAGCAAGAAGTTGAATTAAAGAAGCGACAGGCAGTTTTAGCTGCAGAATTAGAGTTATTAAATTCTCGCAAAGAGGTAGCAGCATTAGAAGCTGAAGCTGGTCTGTATGAAGCTTTGTCTGATAAGTGTTCAGTTGTGTCTGAGCCACCTGTTAATTCACGGCAAAAAACTGAAGAGTATGTTAATTCATTGTTTTTCAATAAACAACAAACTGAAAGTCAGAGTATTTCTTCAAAAGTGGTGCAGTGCCTCTATAGAAAAGATGTTTTACTGAGTCGATTAAGCAAGTTTAATGACAATCCGGCCTATTTCTCTGTTTGGAAAGCAACTTTCAAAAGTGTTGTCAATGAACTAAGACTATCAGCAAGAGAAGAAATAGATTTGTTGTTAAAGTGGCTTGGGCCAAGTACAAAAAATCAAGCATGGAGCATTCATGCTAGTAATGCTAGTGCGCCAGAAAAAAGTTTAGAAAGAATATGGGAGAGATTGGAAGAAAGGTTTGCTGCACCTGAAATAATACATTCGACAGTTACAAGAAAAATTAGCTCTTTTCCTAGGATATCTACTGACTTTACCAAATTGTACGACTTAGCAGACGTTACCACAGAAATAGAATACTTAAAGGAAGATCCAAAGCTAGCTATAGCATTTTCTTTTTATGACTCGTCCATTGGTGTTAACCAGCTAGTAACTAAGTTACCACATTATATCCAAGATAAGTGGACAAATAAAGCTACAGAATATAAAAGAAAGTATGATGCATCTTATCCTCCATTTTCTGTATTTGCACAGTTTATCAGAGATCAGGCAAGAGATAGGAATGACCCAAGCTTTGGATATGAAACAGAAAGGTTAAGACAGAAAGCAAAAAGAACAGAATTTAGTGTTAAAAAAACTGATACAAAGCAGAGCAAGGACAATTCATCCAACACTACTAGTAATAACAAAGTTGATACAGATTCAATAGAATTTAACTGTTTATTTCATGACCTTCCTCATTCTTTAAACAAATGTACAAAGTTTAGAAAGCTTCCCTTAAGTGAAAGGAAACATCAGTTATTTGTAAACAGAGTCTGTTTCAAGTGTTGCGAGTCGAAAAAACATTTAGCTGGGGAATGTAAAGCGTTGATTAAATGTGACATTTGTTCATCGAACACACACTCAACCGCACTACATGAGTTGAGAGAAAGCCAAAGAGTGTTAGTGACAACAGCGGGGAGAATAGTGGTACAAAGAGAGATATCCCAGATATGAATAATTCTATTGTAACTAAACACATAAATTTAATAGGAGGTGACAAGTTTAAGTCCTGTGCAAAGGCTGTTCTTGTAAAAGTCTACAAGAAAGATAGACCAAACCATTGTATGTTGACATATGCATTAATAGATGATCAGAGCAATAGATCTTTGGCCAAAACTGAGTTACTTGACTATTTCAGTGAATGTAGTTCCAATATCGAGTATACTTTGTCGTCGTGTGGAGGTCAAGTCGTGAAGCGTGGCCGAGTGTCAGAGGGGTTCGTTGTTGAAAGTATGTGTGGCAATGAAAAAATAGAGTTGTCTCCCCTCATTGAATGTAATGATATTCCAAACAATAAAGATGAAACCCCAACGCCAGAAGTATGTGAACAGTTTTCCCATTTGAAAGGGTTAACAGCTTATATTCCAAAAATACAGCATCAAGCTAATATGCTATTATTAATAGGAAGGGATAATCCCATGGCACATCATGTGCTTGAACAAATAGTGGGAGAGGATACCGAACCATTTGCACAGAAGTTGAGACTTGGATGGGTCATTGTAGGTGAAGTTTGTTATGGTTCCTTTCATTCATCAAGAACTGTAAATGTAAGCAAAACATATATACTTAACAATCAGAGACCGTCACTGTTTAAATCATGTGATATGACATTCAAATGTGACATTCAGAATAGTGATGTTAAAACTAGCAGAGATTTTGATAGTGTAGGTAGTACAGTCTTTGAAAGAACAATTCATGACAATAAAATTGGCCCATTTATAGAAGATAAACAGTTTATTAAAGTCATGGAGGACAACTGGGAGAAAACAGAAAATGTCAATTGGATATTTCCATTACCTTTCAAAGAAAAATCTCTTAACAGACCAATTACCATCAAATTTTCAGTTAGCCAAAAAGAGAACCAACATACTATGCCAGAGTCTGAAGAAAAACCCCAAAAAATGTGAAGATTTTGTCAGTTTATGGGAGAAATGTTGAAAAATGGCCATGCTGAAATACCACCATCTTTACAAAAGGGAGAAGAACATTGGTATCTCCCAATATTTGGTGTCTACCACCCCCGAAAGCCGAGAAAGATACGTGTAGTATTCGATTCATCTGCCAAATACAATGGAGTCTGCTTAAATGATATACTTATGACTGGACCTGATTTGACTAACAGTTTGATTGGTGTTCTTCTACGATTTCGGAAACACAAAATAGCAGTAATAGCAGATATTCAGCAGATGTTTTTCTGCTTTTATGTGAAACCAGAGCACAGGAATTTCCTACGCTTTCTATGGTTCAGAGATAATGATCCAACCAAGAACATTATTGAGTATCGTATGTGTGTACACGTATTTGGAAATTCGCCGTCGCCGGCCATAGCTACATATGGACTACATAGAACCGTTACTTCTCAAAGAGATAATTTTGGTGAAGATACTGTGGACTATGTCATAGATAACTTTTACGTTGATGATGGGTTATTATCAGTTAACACTCCAGAAATAGCTATTAATGTGCTAAAAAGAACTCGAGCTGCATTGAAAAAGGGGGGTAATTTGAGACTTCACAAAATTACATCAAACAGTAAAAGGGTCTTACAAGCATTTGATCAAGAAGATATAGTTACTGATCTAAGGAATATTCAAATCAATAAACATGAATTACAATTACAGAAGAGCCTTGGTATTTCATGGGACCTGATAACAGATTGCTTTACATTCACTGTGCCTATTGAGAATAGGCCATTTACAAGAAGAGGCATGTTATCAGTGGTGAACAGTCTGTATGACCCGCTAGGATTTGCCGCACCAATTACAGTTCAAGGAAAGTTGTTTTTACGGAACTGGATTTCTGGTAATGACTGGGATGAACCACTGCCCAGCAGCTTGAAGCCTGAGTGGGATATGTGGCTATCATCTCTTACACATATGAAAGATGTAAAAGTGAAACGTGCATATGGTCCAGAAAATTATGACAGTCAGTGTGAACTTTTCATATTTTATGATGCATCGAAAGAAGCCTTAGCGGCAGTAGCATTTTTAAGATCAGTTAATTCTTCAGAGCATTCTGAAGTTTCATTTGTAATGGGAAAGGTAAAAGTGGCACCGAAACATGGTCATACTATCCCAAGACTTGAGTTGTGTTCAGCAGTGTTAGGGTTAGAACTAGCTGAGTTTATTTGTGACCAGTTGAACTTAGACATTTCTGCCGTTAAATTCTTCTCTGATAGCCAAGTGGTGTTAGGTTACATTCATAATGAAACCCGCAGATTCTATGTGTATGTTACAAACAGAGTTGACCGAATTAGAAAATCTGCAGAACCATCTCAGTGGAGTTATGTTACCTCAGAGGAAAACACTGCTGATCAAGGAACTAGGAAAATCAATGTAACTCAGCTTCAAGATAGCATGTGGTTAAATGGTCCGCCCTTCATGTATTGTGAAAAATCTCAAAAAGTGAATCTAAAGAGTTTTACATTGGTTAATCCAGAAAACGACTGTGAAGTCAGACCAGAGGCAAACATTAAGGTATCTAAAAGTGACATTAATACTGGATTAGGAAGATTAGGGCTAGAAAGATTTCTCAGATTTTCTAAGTGGCACACTTTAGCTAATGCAATTGTGACTTTGA
The DNA here is from genome assembly GCA_946811185.2 of Hippopus hippopus. Lineage (NCBI taxonomy): Eukaryota > Metazoa > Mollusca > Bivalvia > Cardiida > Cardiidae > Hippopus > Hippopus hippopus. The sequence goes on from OX328096.1 coordinate 71,077,889, forward strand.
AAACACTTGCAAACAAAAAAGGTTCTCATAATCTTCCCAAAACATATTTGGAGCTGAGAAGAGAATCCGAGCTGTTGATAATAAAAGAAGTACAAAAGACATATTTTCAAAGAGAAATAGAGTGCTTGATAAGTGGAAAACTCTTGCCAAAGGACAGTAAAATCCTGTCTTTAAATCCGTACATGGACAAAGATGCTATTTTGAGAGTAGGAGGGCGGTTGAAATTTGCAAAGATAGATGACTTTCAAAAACACCCTATTATCATTCCGAAGTCAGATCACATTGCCAGGCTTTTGGTTGAATTTTACCATGCAGAAGTAAAGCATCAGGGAGGTTATTCACTGAAGGTGTTTGGAGGAGTAAAGGTTACTGGATTATTGGTGCCAAAAGACTTATATCAAGTGTGTTACACGCATGTGTTATATGTAGAAAACTTCGTGGCAAGATGGAATGTCAAAAAATGGGTGATCTTCCAGAAGATCGTGTAACTCCGTCCCCTCCATTTAGTTGTGTAGGTCTTGATGTTTTTGGACCATGGGAAATAATCACCAGGAAAACCCGTGGAGGAGTGGCTAATAGTAAAAGATGGGCTGTGTTGTTCACTTGCCTGTCAATAAGAGCAGTGCATATCGAACTTATCGAAGAAATGTCTTCCTCTTCGTTCATAAATGCGCTTCGCAGATTTATATCCATCAGAGGTACATTAGTTTTACTGCGATCAGACAGAGGTTCAAATTTTGTATGTGGAGCTAAAGAACTTGGATTGAATACTATAAATGTAGAAGATTCTCAGATTCAAAGGTTTCTCCAAAATAAGGGTATTGTGTGGAGATTTAATTCTCCTCATTCCTCTCATAAAGGGGGAGTATGGGAACGAATAATTGGAATGAGCAAAAAGATTCTAGACTCTATGTTCCTCAACAGTTCACAGAAACTTTTGACACATGAGGTTTTGTCCACTCTAATGTATGAAGTTAGTGCCATCATAAACTCTCGTCCGTTGGCGACTATATCTTATAATGCTGAAGATCCGACTGTTCTAACACCTTCCATTCTTCTCACTCAAAAGTATCCGGACATGGATATTAGTTTTAAGGATTTACCTTGAAAGATGCCTACAGATCACAGTGGAAATATGTTCAATACCTTGCAGACATTTTTTGGAGCAAATGGAAAAAGGAGTACCTACAAACGCTACAGTTGCGTCAAAAATGGGTTAATTCGCGTCGCAATATTCAAAAAGGTGATGTAGTGTTGTTGAAGGACAGTAGTGTTCATAGAAACCAGTGGCCAATGGGACTTGTCACCGAGACGTTCAAAGGAGAAGATGATTTGGTTCGCCAAGTGTGTGTTAAAACTGTTCACAATGGAAAAACATCATTTTACCAACGACCTGTGACTGAACTGATAGTTTTATTAGAGTCAGAGGTTTAATTAGCAGAGTTTGACTTAAACATGCTGATATATGATATATGTACAAGATTCAGAGATCAATAACAAACTGTGTTGACCAATATTGGCTTGCTTATAGAAGCAGTCTAATTATGGTTTACACATCTTGTTAACTAATTTTGTCATTGAAAATATGTAAACATATCAATTCAATTGACTTTATGTGAAAATTCAAAAAAGGTTTCAAGTTGACCCAACTTTTATTTCATGGGCTTGTATGTTTAAAAGGAAGGGGTTGTTAGCACTATATAGCATATTGTATTGTAACTACTTGTATAGTAAAAAAGTTGTTTTACTCTACTGTAAGTCGTGCATTCGTAATTGTATGATACGTAATTCACAGGTTACAGTGTCAATAATTGAATTTCGATATTGAAAACAGTGATTTGGGAAATCAAGCGGGGACTGTAATGGATTATATTTAGTGTGCGCTTATTCTTTCCAATGGCTTTACATTTTTGTTGTTATCCTTCAGAGTTTTGGAACTGGTATCAAGTGTCAAGGGACGTAACTCTCTTTGGCTGATCAGTTGAACAGCTCTATAGAGTTACTTCTCTTAGATTGTAGATTTCCGTTTCAGTATTGCGAGAGTTATTCGCCTTTACTGACGCTCTCCTTTTGCACGTGAATTTCAATAATGGACGCAGGGAAGAGAAAATTCCTGTTCGTTAGACAAGAATGTGTAGCCTTATAGCGGTGCATAGGGTAATTATTGTTATTTTTTGTGTGTTAAACACTTCTATATTTCATTCAGTTTGTCATGTTTTGCCGTTGGTCTTGAATAAGTGCATTTTGGAGTATTTCAGTTTATGATGACGTCATTTCATTCAAACTGCTTGGAGGGAATTCATGTAGAAATCCCATTGTTTTCTGTCGAAGCTTGAGTCTATAAGTTGTAAATAGAGTTTTAACCTTTATCCTGTCAAATAACTTCTGTTTAAAATTTCAAGCAGACAGCAGAGACCCAGGTTTTGCAATTTCCAAGACATTTTTGGGAAAAGATAGGTCCTGACCAAAAACTGTGGATCTAGGATGAGAATGCATGTTCTGTGCAGTCTGATCTTGATCTACAGTGTTTGCAAAGGGCAGTGAGTCACGTTTAGCGACTTAGCTTATGAGTTAACATTGTGAAGCAAGTGCTTTTTTGTGCATGAGTCACTTTATTTCTACTAGTTCATGTTGCATCAAGTTGTTGTATGCTTCTTGCTGCACATATGGATTAGTGTCAGGATTAGTTTAGTCTTAGGCTTAGCTCTGAAGGTAGGGTTGTTATAGCCTGAGGAGTTTCATCTTTTGTTGAAATATTTTGCCTTTTTTATTTCATTAGAATTTTAGACTGTCACAATTGATTGCACTTTTAACTGGAAGTCTGATGTTGAAAACATTTGACTATATTATTGTAAAAATTAGAAATACATTGTGGCAAATGAGGATGTTGCTTGTTCAGAGCAATATCTACATTTGCCAAAATGCTTTTCCATACATGTGGAGAAAACATTATCTTTGGGAAAGAATAAGAAATGAAAACATGTTGTACATTAGATTTATTTTGTTTATTTCAGTTTTTTTATGGAATATTTAACCATTGACTTTCTAATAAAGTCATCCAGGAAAAAAGGGTGTTATTTTATGACAAAAGACCTTGAAGAGTCCTGGGGTTAGCTTTGGGTGAAACAGTACAATAAAAAACCTTGCTAATGATAAGATTTACACTTCATGGAGCGTACTAAGACAAGATTAGCTGCAAGAACAGAAAAAAGGGGAAGGGTTATTTCAAGAGAATTTGAAAAAACAAAGAGAAAAATTGTTAAAAGTTCAAAAAGAAATTGACAGTATTTTGTCCACGTATATTTCACTAGATGTTGAAGAAGATAGACAAACTTACAGAATTCAAATAGAGGAACTGAAAACTGACCTGTATAGAGTTTATACAGAATTAGTTGATTTTTTATTTAGAAACAAAGAAGAACAGTTAATGACTGAAGAAAAGTTCAATTATAGTAGATATTTGGAACATATTAAATCTACATTAGATAGAGCAGTTGCAGATAAGATTTCGCATAAATCAGAAAGTTCATTAAGATCATCTAAATACAGAGCTAAAGCTGAGGCAGCTAAAGTAAAACTACAGTACATTCAGCAAGAAGTTGAATTAAAGAAGCAACAGGCAGTTTTAGCTGCAGAATTAGAGTTATTAAATTCTCGCAAAGAGGTAGCAGCATTAGAAGCTGAAGCTGGTCTGTATGAAGCTTTGTCTGATAAGTGTTCAGTTGTGTCTGAGCCACCTGTTAATTCACGGCAAAAAACTGAAGAGTATGTTAATTCATTGTTTTTCAATAAACAACAAACTGAAAGTCAGAGTATTTCTTCAAAAGTGGTGCAGTGCCTCTATAGAAAAGATGTTTTACTGAGTCGATTAAGCAAGTTTAATGACAATCCGGCCTATTTCTCTGTTTGGAAAGCAACTTTCAAAAGTGTTGTCAATGAACTAAGACTATCAGCAAGAGAAGAAATAGATTTGTTGTTAAAGTGGCTTGGGCCAAGTACAAAAAATCAAGCATGGAGCATTCATGCTAGTAATGCTAGTGCGCCAGAAAAAAGTTTAGAAAGAATATGGGAGAGATTGGAAGAAAGGTTTGCTGCACCTGAAATAATACATTCGACAATTACAAGAAAAATTAGCTCTTTTCCTAGGATATCTACTGACTTTACCAAATTGTACGACTTAGCAGACGTTACCACAGAAATAGAATACTTAAAGGAAGATCCAAAGCTAGCTATAGCATTTTCTTTTTATGACTCGTCCATTGGTGTTAACCAGCTAGTAACTAAGTTACCACATTATATCCAAGATAAGTGGACAAATAAAGCTACAGAATATAAAAGAAAGTATGATGCATCTTATCCTCCATTTTCTGTATTTGCACAGTTTATCAGAGATCAGGCAAGAGATAGGAATGACCCAAGCTTTGGATATGAAACAGAAAGGTTAAGACAGAAAGCAAAAAGAACAGAATTTAGTGTTAAAAAAACTGATACAAAGCAGAGCAAGGACAATTCATCCAACACTACTAGTAATAACAAAGTTGATACAGATTCAATAGAATTTAACTGTTTATTTCATGACCTTCCTCATTCTTTAAACAAATGTACAAAGTTTAGAAAGCTTCCCTTAAGTGAAAGGAAACATCAGTTATTTGTAAACAGAGTCTGTTTCAAGTGTTGCGAGTCGAAAAAACATTTAGCTGGGGAATGTAAAGCGTTGATTAAATGTGACATTTGTTCATCGAACACACACTCAACCGCACTACATGAGTTGAGAGAAAGCCAAAGAGTGTTAGTGACAACAGCGGGGAGAATAGTGGTACAAAGAGAGATATCCCAGATATGAATAATTCTATTGTAACTAAACACATAAATTTAATAGGAGGTGACAAGTTTAAGTCCTGTGCAAAGGCTGTTCTTGTAAAAGTCTACAAGAAAGATAGACCAAACCATTGTATGTTGACATATGCATTAATAGATGATCAGAGCAATAGATCTTTGGCCAAAACTGAGTTACTTGACTATTTCAGTGAATGTAGTTCCAATATCGAGTATACTTTGTCGTCGTGTGGAGGTCAAGTCGTGAAGCGTGGCCGAGTGTCAGAGGGGTTCGTTGTTGAAAGTATGTGTGGCAATGAAAAAATAGAGTTGTCTCCCCTCATTGAATGTAATGATATTCCAAACAATAAAGATGAAACCCCAACGCCAGAAGTATGTGAACAGTTTTCCCATTTGAAAGGGTTAACAGCTTATATTCCAAAAATACAGCATCAAGCTAATATGCTATTATTAATAGGAAGGGATAATCCCATGGCACATCATGTGCTTGAACAAATAGTGGGAGAGGATACCGAACCATTTGCACAGAAGTTGAGACTTGGATGGGTCATTGTAGGTGAAGTTTGTTATGGTTCCTTTCATTCATCAAGAACTGTAAATGTAAGCAAAACATATATACTTAACAATCAGAGACCGTCACTGTTTAAATCATGTGATATGACATTCAAATGTGACATTCAGAATAGTGATGTTAAAACTAGCAGAGATTTTGATAGTGTAGGTAGTACAGTCTTTGAAAGAACAATTCATGACAATAAAATTGGCCCATCTATAGAAGATAAACAGTTTATTAAAGTCATGGAGGACAACTGGGAGAAAACAGAAAATGGCAATTGGATATTTCCATTACCTTTCAAAGAAAAATCTCTTAACAGACCAATTACCATCAAATTTTCAGTTAGCCAAAAAGAGAACCAACATACTATGCCAGAGTCTACAGAAAAACCCCAAAAAATGTGAAGATTTTGTCAGTTTATGGGAGAAATGTTGAAAAATGGCCATGCTGAAATACCACCATCTTTACAAAAGGGAGAAGAACATTGGTATCTCCCAATATTTGGTGTCTACCACCCCCGAAAGCCGAGAAAGATACGTGTAGTATTCGATTCATCTGCCAAATACAATGGAGTCTGCTTAAATGATATGACTGGACCTGATTTGACTAACAGTTTGATTGGTGTTCTTCTACGATTTCGGAAACACAAAATAGCAGTAATAGCAGATATTCAGCAGATGTTTTTCTGCTTTTATGTGAAACCAGAGCACAGGAATTTCCTACGCTTTCTATGGTTCAGAGATAATGATCCAACCAAGAACATTATTGAGTATCGTATGTGTGTACACGTATTTGGAAATTCGCCGTCGCCGGCCATAGCTACATATGGACTACATAGAACCGTTACTTCTCAAAGAGATAATTTTGGTGAAGATACTGTGGACTATGTCATAGATAACTTTTACGTTGATGATGGGTTATTATCAGTTAACACTCCAGAAATAGCTATTAATGTGCTAAAAAGAACTCGAGCTGCATTGAAAAAGGGGGGTAATTTGAGACTTCACAAAATTACATCAAACAGTAAAAGGGTCTTACAAGCATTTGATCAAGAAGATATAGTTACTGATCTAAGGAATATTCAAATCAATAAACATGAATTACAATTACAGAAGAGCCTTGGTATTTCATGGGACCTGATAACAGATTGCTTTACATTCACTGTGCCTATTGAGAATAGGCCATTTACAAGAAGAGGCATGTTATCAGTGGTGAACAGTCTGTATGACCCGCTAGGATTTGCCGCACCAATTACAGTTCAAGGAAAGTTGTTTTTACGGAACTGGATTTCTGGTAATGACTGGGATGAACCACTGCCCAGCAGCTTGAAGCCTGAGTGGGATATGTGGCTATCATCTCTTACACATATGAAAGATGTAAAAGTGAAACGTGCATATGGTCCAGAAAATTATGACAGTCAGTGTGAACTTTTCATATTTTATGATGCATCGAAAGAAGCCTTAGCGGCAGTAGCATTTTTAAGATCAGTTAATTCTTCAGAGCATTCTGAAGTTTCATTTGTAATGGGAAAGGTAAAAGTGGCACCGAAACATGGTCATACTATCCCAAGACTTGAGTTGTGTTCAGCAGTGTTAGGGTTAGAACTAGCTGAGTTTATTTGTGACCAGTTGAACTTAGACATTTCTGCCGTTAAATTCTTCTCTGATAGCCAAGTGGTGTTAGGTTACATTCATAATGAAACCCGCAGATTCTATGTGTATGTTACAAACAGAGTTGACCGAATTAGAAAATCTGCAGAACCATCTCAGTGGAGTTATGTTACCTCAGAGGAAAACACTGCCGATCAAGGAACTAGGAAAATCAATGTAACTCAGCTTCAAGATAGCATGTGGTTAAATGGTCCGCCCTTCATGTATTGTGAAAAATCTCAAAAAGTGAATCTAAAGAGTTTTACATTGGTTAATCCAGAAAACGACTGTGAAGTCAGACCAGAGGCAAACATTAAGGTATCTAAAAGTGACATTAATACTGGATTAGGAAGATTAGGGCTAGAAAGATTTCTCAGATTTTCTAAGTGGCACACTTTAGCTAATGCAATTGTGACTTTGAAAACACTTGCAAACAAAAAAGGTTCTCATAATCTTCCCAAAACATATTTGGAGCTGAGAAGAGAATCCGAGCTGTTGATAATAAAAGAAGTACAAAAGACATATTTTCAAAGAGAAATAGAGTGCTTGATAAGTGGAAAACTCTTGCCAAAGGACAGTAAAATCCTGTCTTTAAATCCGTACATGGACAAAGATGCTATTTTGAGAGTAGGAGGGCGGTTGAAATTTGCAAAGATAGATGACTTTCAAAAACACCCTATTATCATTCCGAAGTCAGATCACATTGCCAGGCTTTTGGTTGAATTTTACCATGCAGAAGTAAAGCATCAGGGAGGTTATTCACTGAAGGTGTTTGGAGGAGTAAAGGTTACTGGATTATTGGTGCCAAAAGACTTATATCAAGTGTGTTACACGCATGTGTTATATGTAGAAAACTTCGTGGCAAGATGGAATGTCAAAAAATGGGTGATCTTCCAGAAGATCGTGTAACTCCGTCCCCTCCATTTAGTTGTGTAGGTCTTGATGTTTTTGGACCATGGGAAATAATCACCAGGAAAACCCGTGGAGGAGTGGCTAATAGTAAAAGATGGGCTGTGTTGTTCACTTGCCTGTCAATAAGAGCAGTGCATATCGAACTTATCGAAGAAATGTCTTCCTCTTCGTTCATAAATGCGCTTCGCAGATTTATATCCATCAGAGGTACATTAGTTTTACTGCGATCAGACAGAGGTTCAAATTTTGTATGTGGAGCTAAAGAACTTGGATTGAATACTATAAATGTAGAAGATTCTCAGATTCAAAGGTTTCTCCAAAATAAGGGTATTGTGTGGAGATTTAATTCTCCTCATTCCTCTCATAAAGGGGGAGTATGGGAACGAATAATTGGAATGAGCAAAAAGATTCTAGACTCTATGTTCCTCAACAGTTCACAGAAACTTTTGACACATGAGGTTTTGTCCACTCTAATGTATGAAGTTAGTGCCATCATAAACTCTCGTCCGTTGGCGACTATATCTTATAATGCTGAAGATCCGACTGTTCTAACACCTTCCATTCTTCTCACTCAAAAGTATCCGGACATGGATATTAGTTTTAAGGATTTACCTTGAAAGATGCCTACAAATCACAGTGGAAATATGTTCAATACCTTGCAGACATTTTTTGGAGCAAATGGAAAAAGGAGTACCTACAAACGCTACAGTTGCGTCAAAAATGGGTTAATTCGCGTCGCAATATTCAAAAAGGTGATGTAGTGTTGTTGAAGGACAGTAGTGTTCATAGAAACCAGTGGCCAATGGGACTTGTCACCGAGACGTTCAAAGGAGAAGATGATTTGGTTCGCCAAGTGTGTGTTAAAACTGTTCACAATGGAAAAACATCATTTTACCAACGACCTGTGACTGAACTGATAGTTTTATTAGAGTCAGAGGTTTAATTAGCAGAGTTTGACTTTAACATGCTGATATATGATATATGTACAAGATTCAGAGATCAATAACAAACTGTGTTGACCAATATTGGCTTGCTTATAGAAGCAGTCTAATTATGGTTTACACACCTTGTTAACTAATTTTGTCATTGAAAATATGTAAACATATCAATTCAATTGACTTTATGTGAAAATTCAAAAAAGGTTTCAAGTTGACCCAACTTTTATTTCATGGGCTTATATGTTTAAAAGGAAGGGGTTGTTAGCACTATATAGCATATTGTATTGTAACTACTTGTATAGTAAAAAAGTTGTTTTACTCTACTGTAAGTCGTGCATTCGTAATTGTATGATACGTAATTCACAGGTTACAGTGTCAATAATTGAATTTCGATATTGAAAACAGTGATTTGGGAAATCAAGCGGGGACTGTAATGGATTATATTTAGTGTGCGCTTATTCTTTCCAATGGCTTTACATTTTTGTTGTTATCCTTCAGAGTTTTGGAACTGGTATCAAGTGTCAAGGGACGTAACTCTCTTTGGCTGATCAGTTGAACAGCTCTATAGAGTTACTTCTCTTAGATTGTAGATTTCCGTTTCAGTATTGCGAGAGTTATTCGCCTTTACTGACGCTCTCCTTTTGCACGTGAATTTCAATAATGGACGCAGGGAAGAGAAAATTCCTGTTCGTTAGACAAGAATGTGTAGCCTTATAGCGGTGCATAGGGTAATTATTGTTATTTTTTGTGTGTTAAACACTTCTATATTTCATTCAGTTTGTCATGTTTTGCCGTTGGTCTTGAATAAGTGCATTTTGGAGTATTTCAGTTTATGATGACGTCATTTCATTCAAACTGCTTGGAGGGAATTCATGTAGAAATCCCATTGTTTTCTGTCGAAGCTTGAGTCTATAAGTTGTAAATAGAGTTTTAACCTTTATCCTGTCAAATAACTTCTGTTTAAAATTTCAAGCAGACAGCAGAGACCCAGGTTTTGCAATTTCCAAGACATTTTTGGGAAAAGATAGGTCCTGACCAAAAACTGTGGATCTAGGATGAGAATGCATGTTCTGTGCAGTCTGATCTTGATCTACAGTGTTTGCAAAGGGCAGTGAGTCACGTTTAGCGACTTAGCTTATGAGTTAACATTGTGAAGCAAGTGCTTTTTTGTGCATGAGTCACTTTATTTCTACTAGTTCATGTTGCATCAAGTTGTTGTATGCTTCTTGCTGCACATATGGATTAGTGTCAGGATTAGTTTAGTCTTAGGCTTAGCTCTGAAGGTAGGGTTGTTATAGCCTGAGGAGTTTCATCTTTTGTTGAAATATTTTGCCTTTTTTATTTCATTAGAATTTTAGACTGTCACAATTGATTGCACTTTTAACTGGAAGTCTGATGTTGAAAACATTTGACTATATTATTGTAAAAATTAGAAATACATTGTGGCAAATGAGGATGTTGCTTGTTCAGAGCAATATCTACATTTGCCAAAATGCTTTTCCATACATGTGGAGAAAACATTATCTTTGGGAAAGAATAAGAAATGAAAACATGTTGTACATTAGATTTATTTTGTTTATTTCAGTTTTTTTATGGAATATTTAACCATTGACTTTCTAATAAAGTCATCCAGGAAAAAAGGGTGTTATTTTATGACAAAAGACCTTGAAGAGTCCTGGGGTTAGCTTTGGGTGAAACAGTACAATAAAAAACCTTGCTAATGATAAGATTTACACTTCATGGAGCGTACTAAGACAAGATTAGCTGCAAGAACAGAAAAAAGGGGAAGGGTTATTTCAAGAGAATTTGAAAAAACAAAGAGAAAAATTGTTAAAAGTTCAAAAAGAAATTGACAGTATTTTGTCCACGTATATTTCACTAGATGTTGAAGAAGATAGACAAACTTACAGAATTCAAATAGAGGAACTGAAAACTGACCTGTATAGAGTTTATACAGAATTAGTTGATTTTTTATTTAGAAACAAAGAAGAACAGTTAATGACTGAAGAAAAGTTCAATTATAGTAGATATTTGGAACATATTAAATCTACATTAGATAGAGCAGTTGCAGATAAGATTTCGCATAAATCAGAAAGTTCATTAAGATCATCTAAATACAGAGCTAAAGCTGAGGCAGCTAAAGTAAAACTACAGTACATTCAGCAAGAAGTTGAATTAAAGAAGCAACAGGCAGTTTTAGCTGCAGAATTAGGGTTATTAAATTCTCGCAAAGAGGTAGCAGCATTAGAAGCTGAAGCTGGTCTGTATGAAGCTTTGTCTGATAAGTGTTCAGTTGTGTCTGAGCCACCTGTTAATTCACGGCAAAAAACTGAAGAGTATGTTAATTCATTGTTTTTCAATAAACAACAAACTGAAAGTCAGAGTATTTCTTCAAAAGTGGTGCAGTGCCTCTATAGAAAAGATGTTTTACTGAGTCGATTAAGCAAGTTTAATGACAATCCGGCCTATTTCTCTGTTTGGAAAGCAACTTTCAAAAGTGTTGTCAATGAACTAAGACTATCAGCAAGAGAAGAAATAGATTTGTTGTTAAAGTGGCTTGGGCCAAGTACAAAAAATCAAGCATGGAGCATTCATGCTAGTAATGCTAGTGCGCCAGAAAAAAGTTTAGAAAGAATATGGGAGAGATTGGAAGAAAGGTTTGCTGCACCTGAAATAATACATTCGACAATTACAAGAAAAATTAGCTCTTTTCCTAGGATATCTACTGACTTTACCAAATTGTACGACTTAGCAGACGTTACCACAGAAATAGAATACTTAAAGGAAGATCCAAAGCTAGCTATAGCATTTTCTTTTTATGACTCGTCCATTGGTGTTAACCAGCTAGTAACTAAGTTACCACATTATATCCAAGATAAGTGGACAAATAAAGCTACAGAATATAAAAGAAAGTATGATGCATCTTATCCTCCATTTTCTGTATTTGCACAGTTTATCAGAGATCAGGCAAGAGATAGGAATGACCCAAGCTTTGGATATGAAACAGAAAGGTTAAGACAGAAAGCAAAAAGAACAGAATTTAGTGTTAAAAAAACTGATACAAAGCAGAGCAAGGACAATTCATCCAACACTACTAGTAATAACAAAGTTGATACAGATTCAATAGAATTTAACTGTTTATTTCATGACCTTCCTCATTCTTTAAACAAATGTACAAAGTTTAGAAAGCTTCCCTTAAGTGAAAGGAAACATCAGTTATTTGTAAACAGAGTCTGTTTCAAGTGTTGCGAGTCGAAAAAACATTTAGCTGGGGAATGTAAAGCGTTGATTAAATGTGACATTTGTTCATCGAACACACACTCAACCGCACTACATGAGTTGAGAGAAAGCCAAAGAGTGTTAGTGACAACAGCGGGGAGAATAGTGGTACAAAGAGAGATATCCCAGATATGAATAATTCTATTGTAACTAAACACATAAATTTAATAGGAGGTGACAAGTTTAAGTCCTGTGCAAAGGCTGTTCTTGTAAAAGTCTACAAGAAAGATAGACCAAACCATTGTATGTTGACATATGCATTAATAGATGATCAGAGCAATAGATCTTTGGCCAAAACTGAGTTACTTGACTATTTCAGTGAATGTAGTTCCAATATCGAGTATACTTTGTCGTCGTGTGGAGGTCAAGTCGTGAAGCGTGGCCGAGTGTCAGAGGGGTTCGTTGTTGAAAGTATGTGTGGCAATGAAAAAATAGAGTTGTCTCCCCTCATTGAATGTAATGATATTCCAAACAATAAAGATGAAACCCCAACGCCAGAAGTATGTGAACAGTTTTCCCATTTGAAAGGGTTAACAGCTTATATTCCAAAAATACAGCATCAAGCTAATATGCTATTATTAATAGGAAGGGATAATCCCATGGCACATCATGTGCTTGAACAAATAGTGGGAGAGGATACCGAACCATTTGCACAGAAGTTGAGACTTGGATGGGTCATTGTAGGTGAAGTTTGTTATGGTTCCTTTCATTCATCAAGAACTGTAAATGTAAGCAAAACATATATACTTAACAATCAGAGACCGTCACTGTTTAAATCATGTGATATGACATTCAAATGTGACATTCAGAATAGTGATGTTAAAACTAGCAGAGATTTTGATAGTGTAGGTAGTACAGTCTTTGAAAGAACAATTCATGACAATAAAATTGGCCCATCTATAGAAGATAAACAGTTTATTAAAGTCATGGAGGACAACTGGGAGAAAACAGAAAATGGCAATTGGATATTTCCATTACCTTTCAAAGAAAAATCTCTTAACAGACCAATTACCATCAAATTTTCAGTTAGCCAAAAAGAGAACCAACATACTATGCCAGAGTCTGAAGAAAAACCCCAAAAAATGTGAAGATTTTGTCAGTTTATGGGAGAAATGTTGAAAAATGGCCATGCTGAAATACCACCATCTTTACAAAAGGGAGAAGAACATTGGTATCTCCCAATATTTGGTGTCTACCACCCCCGAAAGCCGAGAAAGATACGTGTAGTATTCGATTCATCTGCCAAATACAATGGAGTCTGCTTAAATGATATACTTATGACTGGACCTGATTTGACTAACAGTTTGATTGGTGTTCTTCTACGATTTCGGAAACACAAAATAGCAGTAATAGCAGATATTCAGCAGATGTTTTTCTGCTTTTATGTGAAACCAGAGCACAGGAATTTCCTACGCTTTCTATGGTTCAGAGATAATGATCCAACCAAGAACATTATTGAGTATCGTATGTGTGTACACGTATTTGGAAATTCGCCGTCGCCGGCCATAGCTACATATGGACTACATAGAACCGTTACTTCTCAAAGAGATAATTTTGGTGAAGATACTGTGGACTATGTCATAGATAACTTTTACGTTGATGATGGGTTATTATCAGTTAACACTCCAGAAATAGCTATTAATGTGCTAAAAAGAACTCGAGCTGCATTGAAAAAGGGGGGTAATTTGAGACTTCACAAAATTACATCAAACAGTAAAAGGGTCTTACAAGCATTTGATCAAGAAGATATAGTTACTGATCTAAGGAATATTCAAATCAATAAACATGAATTACAATTACAGAAGAGCCTTGGTATTTCATGGGACCTGATAACAGATTGCTTTACATTCACTGTGCCTATTGAGAATAGACCATTTACAAGAAGAGGCATGTTATCAGTGGTGAACAGTCTGTATGACCCGCTAGGATTTGCCGCACCAATTACAGTTCAAGGAAAGTTGTTTTTACGGAACTGGATTTCTGGTAATGACTGGGATGAACCACTGCCCAGCAGCTTGAAGCCTGAGTGGGATATGTGGCTATCATCTCTTACACATATGAAAGATGTAAAAGTGAAACGTGCATATGGTCCAGAAAATTATGACAGTCAGTGTGAACTTTTCATATTTTATGATGCATCGAAAGAAGCCTTAGCGGCAGTAGCATTTTTAAGATCAGTTAATTCTTCAGAGCATTCTGAAGTTTCATTTGTAATGGGAAAGGTAAAAGTGGCACCGAAACATGGTCATACTATCCCAAGACTTGAGTTGTGTTCAGCAGTGTTAGGGTTAGAACTAGCTGAGTTTATTTGTGACCAGTTGAACTTAGACATTTCTGCCGTTAAATTCTTCTCTGATAGCCAAGTGGTGTTAGGTTACATTCATAATGAAACCCGCAGATTCTATGTGTATGTTACAAACAGAGTTGACCGAATTAGAAAATCTGCAGAACCATCTCAGTGGAGTTATGTTACCTCAGAGGAAAACACTGCCGATCAAGGAACTAGGAAAATCAATGTAACTCAGCTTCAAGATAGCATGTGGTTAAATGGTCCGCCCTTCATGTATTGTGAAAAATCTCAAAAAGTGAATCTAAAGAGTTTTACATTGGTTAATCCAGAAAACGACTGTGAAGTCAGACCAGAGGCAAACATTAAGGTATCTAAAAGTGACATTAATACTGGATTAGGAAGATTAGGGCTAGAAAGATTTCTCAGATTTTCTAAGTGGCACACTTTAGCTAATGCAATTGTGACTTTGAAAACACTTGCAAACAAAAAAGGTTCTCATAATCTTCCCAAAACATATTTGGAGCTGAGAAGAGAATCCGAGCTGTTGATAATAAAAGAAGTACAAAAGACATATTTTCAAAGAGAAATAGAGTGCTTGATAAGTGGAAAACTCTTGCCAAAGGACAGTAAAATCCTGTCTTTAAATCCGTACATGGACAAAGATGCTATTTTGAGAGTAGGAGGGCGGTTGAAATTTGCAAAGATAGATGACTTTCAAAAACACCCTATTATCATTCCGAAGTCAGATCACATTGCCAGGCTTTTGGTTGAATTTTACCATGCAGAAGTAAAGCATCAGGGAGGTTATTCACTGAAGGTGTTTGGAGGAGTAAAGGTTACTGGATTATTGGTGCCAAAAGACTTATATCAAGTGTGTTACACGCATGTGTTATATGTAGAAAACTTCGTGGCAAGATGGAATGTCAAAAAATGGGTGATCTTCCAGAAGATCGTGTAACTCCGTCCCCTCCATTTAGTTGTGTAGGTCTTGATGTTTTTGGACCATGGGAAATAATCACCAGGAAAACCCGTGGAGGAGTGGCTAATAGTAAAAGATGGGCTGTGTTGTTCACTTGCCTGTCAATAAGAGCAGTGCATATCGAACTTATCGAAGAAATGTCTTCCTCTTCGTTCATAAATGCGCTTCGCAGATTTATATCCATCAGAGGTACATTAGTTTTACTGCGATCAGACAGAGGTTCAAATTTTGTATGTGGAGCTAAAGAACTTGGATTGAATACTATAAATGTAGAAGATTCTCAGATTCAAAGGTTTCTCCAAAATAAGGGTATTGTGTGGAGATTTAATTCTCCTCATTCCTCTCATAAAGGGGGAGTATGGGAACGAATAATTGGAATGAGCAAAAAGATTCTAGACTCTATGTTCCTCAACAGTTCACAGAAACTTTTGACACATGAGGTTTTGTCCACTCTAATGTATGAAGTTAGTGCCATCATAAACTCTCGTCCGTTGGCGACTATATCTTATAATGCTGAAGATCCGACTGTTCTAACACCTTCCATTCTTCTCACTCAAAAGTATCCGGACATGGATATTAGTTTTAAGGATTTACCTTGAAAGATGCCTACAAATCACAGTGGAAATATGTTCAATACCTTGCAGACATTTTTTGGAGCAAATGGAAAAAGGAGTACCTACAAACGCTACAGTTGCGTCAAAAATGGGTTAATTCGCGTCGCAATATTCAAAAAGGTGATGTAGTGTTGTTGAAGGACAGTAGTGTTCATAGAAACCAGTGGCCAATGGGACTTGTCACCGAGACGTTCAAAGGAGAAGATGATTTGGTTCGCCAAGTGTGTGTTAAAACTGTTCACAATGGAAAAACATCATTTTACCAACGACCTGTGACTGAACTGATAGTTTTATTAGAGTCAGAGGTTTAATTAGCAGAGTTTGACTTAAACATGCTGATATATGATATATGTACAAGATTCAGAGATCAATAACAAACTGTGTTGACCAATATTGGCTTGCTTATAGAAGCAGTCTAATTATGGTTTACACATCTTGTTAACTAATTTTGTCATTGAAAATATGTAAACATATCAATTCAATTGACTTTATGTGAAAATTCAAAAAAGGTTTCAAGTTGACCCAACTTTTATTTCATGGGCTTGTATGTTTAAAAGGAAGGGGTTGTTAGCACTATATAGCATATTGTATTGTAACTACTTGTATAGTAAAAAAGTTGTTTTACTCTACTGTAAGTCGTGCATTCGTAATTGTATGATACGTAATTCACAGGTTACAGTGTCAATAATTGAATTTCGATATTGAAAACAGTGATTTGGGAAATCAAGCGGGGACTGTAATGGATTATATTTAGTGTGCGCTTATTCTTTCCAATGGCTTTACATTTTTGTTGTTATCCTTCAGAGTTTTGGAACTGGTATCAAGTGTCAAGGGACGTAACTCTCTTTGGCTGATCAGTTGAACAGCTCTATAGAGTTACTTCTCTTAGATTGTAGATTTCCGTTTCAGTATTGCGAGAGTTATTCGCCTTTACTGACGCTCTCCTTTTGCACGTGAATTTCAATAATGGACGCAGGGAAGAGAAAATTCCTGTTCGTTAGACAAGAATGTGTAGCCTTATAGCGGTGCATAGGGTAATTATTGTTATTTTTTGTGTGTTAAACACTTCTATATTTCATTCAGTTTGTCATGTTTTGCCGTTGGTCTTGAATAAGTGCATTTTGGAGTATTTCAGTTTATGATGACGTCATTTCATTCAAACTGCTTGGAGGGAATTCATGTAGAAATCCCATTGTTTTCTGTCGAAGCTTGAGTCTATAAGTTGTAAATAGAGTTTTAACCTTTATCCTGTCAAATAACTTCTGTTTAAAATTTCAAGCAGACAGCAGAGACCCAGGTTTTGCAATTTCCAAGACATTTTTGGGAAAAGATAGGTCCTGACCAAAAACTGTGGATCTAGGATGAGAATGCATGTTCTGTGCAGTCTGATCTTGATCTACAGTGTTTGCAAAGGGCAGTGAGTCACGTTTAGCGACTTAGCTTATGAGTTAACATTGTGAAGCAAGTGCTTTTTTGTGCATGAGTCACTTTATTTCTACTAGTTCATGTTGCATCAAGTTGTTGTATGCTTCTTGCTGCACATATGGATTAGTGTCAGGATTAGTTTAGTCTTAGGCTTAGCTCTGAAGGTAGGGTTGTTATAGCCTGAGGAGTTTCATCTTTTGTTGAAATATTTTGCCTTTTTTATTTCATTAGAATTTTAGACTGTCACAATTGATTGCACTTTTAACTGGAAGTCTGATGTTGAAAACATTTGACTATATTATTGTAAAAATTAGAAATACATTGTGGCAAATGAGGATGTTGCTTGTTCAGAGCAATATCTACATTTGCCAAAATGCTTTTCCATACATGTGGAGAAAACATTATCTTTGGGAAAGAATAAGAAATGAAAACATGTTGTACATTAGATTTATTTTGTTTATTTCAGTTTTTTTATGGAATATTTAACCATTGACTTTCTAATAAAGTCATCCAGGAAAAAAGGGTGTTATTTTATGACAAAAGACCTTGAAGAGTCCTGGGGTTAGCTTTGGGTGAAACAGTACAATAAAAAACCTTGCTAATGATAAGATTTACACTTCATGGAGCGTACTAAGACAAGATTAGCTGCAAGAACAGAAAAAAGGGGAAGGGTTATTTCAAGAGAATTTGAAAAAACAAAGAGAAAAATTGTTAAAAGTTCAAAAAGAAATTGACAGTATTTTGTCCACGTATATTTCACTAGATGTTGAAGAAGATAGACAAACTTACAGAATTCAAATAGAGGAACTGAAAACTGACCTGTATAGAGTTTATACAGAATTAGTTGATTTTTTATTTAGAAACAAAGAAGAACAGTTAATGACTGAAGAAAAGTTCAATTATAGTAGATATTTGGAACATATTAAATCTACATTAGATAGAGCAGTTGCAGATAAGATTTCGCATAAATCAGAAAGTTCATTAAGATCATCTAAATACAGAGCTAAAGCTGAGGCAGCTAAAGTAAAACTACAGTACATTCAGCAAGAAGTTGAATTAAAGAAGCAACAGGCAGTTTTAGCTGCAGAATTAGAGTTATTAAATTCTCGCAAAGAGGTAGCAGCATTAGAAGCTGAAGCTGGTCTGTATGAAGCTTTGTCTGATAAGTGTTCAGTTGTGTCTGAGCCACCTGTTAATTCACGGCAAAAAACTGAAGAGTATGTTAATTCATTGTTTTTCAATAAACAACAAACTGAAAGTCAGAGTATTTCTTCAAAAGTGGTGCAGTGCCTCTATAGAAAAGATGTTTTACTGAGTCGATTAAGCAAGTTTAATGACAATCCGGCCTATTTCTCTGTTTGGAAAGCAACTTTCAAAAGTGTTGTCAATGAACTAAGACTATCAGCAAGAGAAGAAATAGATTTGTTGTTAAAGTGGCTTGGGCCAAGTACAAAAAATCAAGCATGGAGCATTCATGCTAGTAATGCTAGTGCGCCAGAAAAAAGTTTAGAAAGAATATGGGAGAGATTGGAAGAAAGGTTTGCTGCACCTGAAATAATACATTCGACAATTACAAGAAAAATTAGCTCTTTTCCTAGGATATCTACTGACTTTACCAAATTGTACGACTTAGCAGACGTTACCACAGAAATAGAATACTTAAAGGAAGATCCAAAGCTAGCTATAGCATTTTCTTTTTATGACTCGTCCATTGGTGTTAACCAGCTAGTAACTAAGTTACCACATTATATCCAAGATAAGTGGACAAATAAAGCTACAGAATATAAAAGAAAGTATGATGCATCTTATCCTCCATTTTCTGTATTTGCACAGTTTATCAGAGATCAGGCAAGAGATAGGAATGACCCAAGCTTTGGATATGAAACAGAAAGGTTAAGACAGAAAGCAAAAAGAACAGAATTTAGTGTTAAAAAAACTGATACAAAGCAGAGCAAGGACAATTCATCCAACACTACTAGTAATAACAAAGTTGATACAGATTCAATAGAATTTAACTGTTTATTTCATGACCTTCCTCATTCTTTAAACAAATGTACAAAGTTTAGAAAGCTTCCCTTAAGTGAAAGGAAACATCAGTTATTTGTAAACAGAGTCTGTTTCAAGTGTTGCGAGTCGAAAAAACATTTAGCTGGGGAATGTAAAGCGTTGATTAAATGTGACATTTGTTCATCGAACACACACTCAACCGCACTACATGAGTTGAGAGAAAGCCAAAGAGTGTTAGTGACAACAGCGGGGAGAATAGTGGTACAAAGAGAGATATCCCAGATATGAATAATTCTATTGTAACTAAACACATAAATTTAATAGGAGGTGACAAGTTTAAGTCCTGTGCAAAGGCTGTTCTTGTAAAAGTCTACAAGAAAGATAGACCAAACCATTGTATGTTGACATATGCATTAATAGATGATCAGAGCAATAGATCTTTGGCCAAAACTGAGTTACTTGACTATTTCAGTGAATGTAGTTCCAATATCGAGTATACTTTGTCGTCGTGTGGAGGTCAAGTCGTGAAGCGTGGCCGAGTGTCAGAGGGGTTCGTTGTTGAAAGTATGTGTGGCAATGAAAAAATAGAGTTGTCTCCCCTCATTGAATGTAATGATATTCCAAACAATAAAGATGAAACCCCAACGCCAGAAGTATGTGAACAGTTTTCCCATTTGAAAGGGTTAACAGCTTATATTCCAAAAATACAGCATCAAGCTAATATGCTATTATTAATAGGAAGGGATAATTCCATGGCACATCATGTGCTTGAACAAATAGTGGGAGAGGATACCGAACCATTTGCACAGAAGTTGAGACTTGGATGGGTCATTGTAGGTGAAGTTTGTTATGGTTCCTTTCATTCATCAAGAACTGTAAATGTAAGCAAAACATATATACTTAACAATCAGAGACCGTCACTGTTTAAATCATGTGATATGACATTCAAATGTGACATTCAGAATAGTGATGTTAAAACTAGCAGAGATTTTGATAGTGTAGGTAGTACAGTCTTTGAAAGAACAATTCATGACAATAAAATTGGCCCATCTATAGAAGATAAACAGTTTATTAAAGTCATGGAGGACAACTGGGAGAAAACAGAAAATGGCAATTGGATATTTCCATTACCTTTCAAAGAAAAATCTCTTAACAGACCAATTACCATCAAATTTTCAGTTAGCCAAAAAGAGAACCAACATACTATGCCAGAGTCTGAAGAAAAACCCCAAAAAATGTGAAGATTTTGTCAGTTTATGGGAGAAATGTTGAAAAATGGCCATGCTGAAATACCACCATCTTTACAAAAGGGAGAAGAACATTGGTATCTCCCAATATTTGGTGTCTACCATCCCCGAAAGCCGAGAAAGATACGTGTAGTATTCGATTCATCTGCCAAATACAATGGAGTCTGCTTAAATGATATACTTATGACTGGACCTGATTTGACTAACAGTTTGATTGGTGTTCTTCTACGATTTCGGAAACACAAAATAGCAGTAATAGCAGATATTCAGCAGATGTTTTTCTGCTTTTATGTGAAACCAGAGCACAGGAATTTCCTACGCTTTCTATGGTTCAGAGATAATGATCCAACCAAGAACATTATTGAGTATCGTATGTGTGTACACGTATTTGGAAATTCGCCGTCGCCGGCCATAGCTACATATGGACTACATAGAACCGTTACTTCTCAAAGAGATAATTTTGGTGAAGATACTGTGGACTATGTCATAGATAACTTTTACGTTGATGATGGGTTATTATCAGTTAACACTCCAGAAATAGCTATTAATGTGCTAAAAAGAACTCGAGCTGCATTGAAAAAGGGGGGTAATTTGAGACTTCACAAAATTACATCAAACAGTAAAAGGGTCTTACAAGCATTTGATCAAGAAGATATAGTTACTGATCTAAGGAATATTCAAATCAATAAACATGAATTACAATTACAGAAGAGCCTTGGTATTTCATGGGACCTGATAACAGATTGCTTTACATTCACTGTGCCTATTGAGAATAGGCCATTTACAAGAAGAGGCATGTTATCAGTGGTGAACAGTCTGTATGACCCGCTAGGATTTGCCGCACCAATTACAGTTCAAGGAAAGTTGTTTTTACGGAACTGGATTTCTGGTAATGACTGGGATGAACCACTGCCCAGCAGCTTGAAGCCTGAGTGGGATATGTGGCTATCATCTCTTACACATATGAAAGATGTAAAAGTGAAACGTGCATATGGTCCAGAAAATTATGACAGTCAGTGTGAACTTTTCATATTTTATGATGCATCGAAAGAAGCCTTAGCGGCAGTAGCATTTTTAAGATCAGTTAATTCTTCAGAGCATTCTGAAGTTTCATTTGTAATGGGAAAGGTAAAAGTGGCACCGAAACATGGTCATACTATCCCAAGACTTGAGTTGTGTTCAGCAGTGTTAGGGTTAGAACTAGCTGAGTTTATTTGTGACCAGTTGAACTTAGACATTTCTGCCGTTAAATTCTTCTCTGATAGCCAAGTGGTGTTAGGTTACATTCATAATGAAACCCGCAGATTCTATGTGTATGTTACAAACAGAGTTGACCGAATTAGAAAATCTGCAGAACCATCTCAGTGGAGTTATGTTACCTCAGAGGAAAACACTGCTGATCAAGGAACTAGGAAAATCAATGTAACTCAGCTTCAAGATAGCATGTGGTTAAATGGTCCGCCCTTCATGTATTGTGAAAAATCTCAAAAAGTGAATCTAAAGAGTTTTACATTGGTTAATCCAGAAAACGACTGTGAAGTCAGACCAGAGGCAAACATTAAGGTATCTAAAAGTGACATTAATACTGGATTAGGAAGATTAGGGCTAGAAAGATTTCTCAGATTTTCTAAGTGGCAAACTTTAGCTAATGCAATTGTGACTTTGAAAACACTTGCAAACAAAAAAGGTTCTCATAATCTTCCCAAAACATATTTGGAGCTGAGAAGAGAATCCGAGCTGTTGATAATAAAAGAAGTACAAAAGACATATTTTCAAAGAGAAATAGAGTGCTTGATAAGTGGAAAACTCTTGCCAAAGGACAGTAAAATCCTGTCTTTAAATCCGTACATGGACAAAGATGCTATTTTGAGAGTAGGAGGGCGGTTGAAATTTGCAAAGATAGATGACTTTCAAAAACACCCTATTATCATTCCGAAGTCAGATCACATTGCCAGGCTTTTGGTTGAATTTTACCATGCAGAAGTAAAGCATCAGGGAGGTTATTCACTGAAGGTGTTTGGAGGAGTAAAGGTTACTGGATTATTGGTGCCAAAAGACTTATATCAAGTGTGTTACACGCATGTGTTATATGTAGAAAACTTCGTGGCAAGATGGAATGTCAAAAAATGGGTGATCTTCCAGAAGATCGTGTAACTCCGTCCCCTCCATTTAGTTGTGTAGGTCTTGATGTTTTTGGACCATGGGAAATAATCACCAGGAAAACCCGTGGAGGAGTGGCTAATAGTAAAAGATGGGCTGTGTTGTTCACTTGCCTGTCAATAAGAGCAGTGCATATCGAACTTATCGAAGAAATGTCTTCCTCTTCGTTCATAAATGCGCTTCGCAGATTTATATCCATCAGAGGTACATTAGTTTTACTGCGATCAGACAGAGGTTCAAATTTTGTATGTGGAGCTAAAGAACTTGGATTGAATACTATAAATGTAGAAGATTCTCAGATTCAAAGGTTTCTCCAAAATAAGGGTATTGTGTGGAGATTTAATTCTCCTCATTCCTCTCATAAAGGGGGAGTATGGGAACGAATAATTGGAATGAGCAAAAAGATTCTAGACTCTATGTTCCTCAACAGTTCACAGAAACTTTTGACACATGAGGTTTTGTCCACTCTAATGTATGAAGTTAGTGCCATCATAAACTCTCGTCCGTTGGCGACTATATCTTATAATGCTGAAGATCCGACTGTTCTAACACCTTCCATTCTTCTCACTCAAAAGTATCCGGACATGGATATTAGTTTTAAGGATTTACCTTGAAAGATGCCTACAAATCACAGTGGAAATATGTTCAATACCTTGCAGACATTTTTTGGAGCAAATGGAAAAAGGAGTACCTACAAACGCTACAGTTGCGTCAAAAATGGGTTAATTCGCGTCGCAATATTCAAAAAGGTGATGTAGTGTTGTTGAAGGACAGTAGTGTTCATAGAAACCAGTGGCCAATGGGACTTGTCACCGAGACGTTCAAAGGAGAAGATGATTTGGTTCGCCAAGTGTGTGTTAAAACTGTTCACAATGGAAAAACATCATTTTACCAACGACCTGTGACTGAACTGATAGTTTTATTAGAGTCAGAGGTTTAATTAGCAGAGTTTGACTTTAACATGCTGATATATGATATATGTACAAGATTCAGAGATCAATAACAAACTGTGTTGACCAATATTGGCTTGCTTATAGAAGCAGTCTAATTATGGTTTACACATCTTGTTAACTAATTTTGTCATTGAAAATATGTAAACATATCAATTCAATTGACTTTATGTGAAAATTCAAAAAAGGTTTCAAGTTGACCCAACTTTTATTTCATGGGCTTGTATGTTTAAAAGGAAGGGGTTGTTAGCACTATATAGCATATTGTATTGTAACTACTTGTATAGTAAAAAAGTTGTTTTACTCTACTGTAAGTCGTGCATTCGTAATTGTATGATACGTAATTCACAGGTTACAGTGTCAATAATTGAATTTCGATATTGAAAACAGTGATTTGGGAAATCAAGCGGGGACTGTAATGGATTATATTTAGTGTGCGCTTATTCTTTCCAATGGCTTTACATTTTTGTTGTTATCCTTCAGAGTTTTGGAACTGGTATCAAGTGTCAAGGGACGTAACTCTCTTTGGCTGATCAGTTGAACAGCTCTATAGAGTTACTTCTCTTAGATTGTAGATTTCCGTTTCAGTATTGCGAGAGTTATTCGCCTTTACTGACGCTCTCCTTTTGCACGTGAATTTCAATAATGGACGCAGGGAAGAGAAAATTCCTGTTCGTTAGACAAGAATGTGTAGCCTTATAGCGGTGCATAGGGTAATTATTGTTATTTTTTGTGTGTTAAACACTTCTATATTTCATTCAGTTTGTCATGTTTTGCCGTTGGTCTTGAATAAGTGCATTTTGGAGTATTTCAGTTTATGATGACGTCATTTCATTCAAACTGCTTGGAGGGAATTCATGTAGAAATCCCATTGTTTTCTGTCGAAGCTTGAGTCTATAAGTTGTAAATAGAGTTTTAACCTTTATCCTGTCAAATAACTTCTGTTTAAAATTTCAAGCAGACAGCAGAGACCCAGGTTTTGCAATTTCCAAGACATTTTTGGGAAAAGATAGGTCCTGACCAAAAACTGTGGATCTAGGATGAGAATGCATGTTCTGTGCAGTCTGATCTTGATCTACAGTGTTTGCAAAGGGCAGTGAGTCACGTTTAGCGACTTAGCTTATGAGTTAACATTGTGAAGCAAGTGCTTTTTTGTGCATGAGTCACTTTATTTCTACTAGTTCATGTTGCATCAAGTTGTTGTATGCTTCTTGCTGCACATATGGATTAGTGTCAGGATTAGTTTAGTCTTAGGCTTAGCTCTGAAGGTAGGGTTGTTATAGCCTGAGGAGTTTCATCTTTTGTTGAAATATTTTGCCTTTTTTATTTCATTAGAATTTTAGACTGTCACAATTGATTGCACTTTTAACTGGAAGTCTGATGTTGAAAACATTTGACTATATTATTGTAAAAATTAGAAATACATTGTGGCAAATGAGGATGTTGCTTGTTCAGAGCAATATCTACATTTGCCAAAATGCTTTTCCATACATGTGGAGAAAACATTATCTTTGGGAAAGAATAAGAAATGAAAACATGTTGTACATTAGATTTATTTTGTTTATTTCAGTTTTTTTATGGAATATTTAACCATTGACTTTCTAATAAAGTCATCCAGGAAAAAAGGGTGTTATTTTATGACAAAAGACCTTGAAGAGTCCTGGGGTTAGCTTTGGGTGAAACAGTACAATAAAAAACCTTGCTAATGATAAGATTTACACTTCATGGAGCGTACTAAGACAAGATTAGCTGCAAGAACAGAAAAAAGGGGAAGGGTTATTTCAAGAGAATTTGAAAAAACAAAGAGAAAAATTGTTAAAAGTTCAAAAAGAAATTGACAGTATTTTGTCCACGTATATTTCACTAGATGTTGAAGAAGATAGACAAACTTACAGAATTCAAATAGAGGAACTGAAAACTGACCTGTATAGAGTTTATACAGAATTAGTTGATTTTTTATTTAGAAACAAAGAAGAACAGTTAATGACTGAAGAAAAGTTCAATTATAGTAGATATTTGGAACATATTAAATCTACATTAGATAGAGCAGTTGCAGATAAGATTTCGCATAAATCAGAAAGTTCATTAAGATCATCTAAATACAGAGCTAAAGCTGAGGCAGCTAAAGTAAAACTACAGTACATTCAGCAAGAAGTTGAATTAAAGAAGCAACAGGCAGTTTTAGCTGCAGAATTAGAGTTATTAAATTCTCGCAAAGAGGTAGCAGCATTAGAAGCTGAAGCTGGTCTGTATGAAGCTTTGTCTGATAAGTGTTCAGTTGTGTCTGAGCCACCTGTTAATTCACGGCAAAAAACTGAAGAGTATGTTAATTCATTGTTTTTCAATAAACAACAAACTGAAAGTCAGAGTATTTCTTCAAAAGTGGTGCAGTGCCTCTATAGAAAAGATGTTTTACTGAGTCGATTAAGCAAGTTTAATGACAATCCGGCCTATTTCTCTGTTTGGAAAGCAACTTTCAAAAGTGTTGTCAATGAACTAAGACTATCAGCAAGAGAAGAAATAGATTTGTTGTTAAAGTGGCTTGGGCCAAGTACAAAAAATCAAGCATGGAGCATTCATGCTAGTAATGCTAGTGCGCCAGAAAAAAGTTTAGAAAGAATATGGGAGAGATTGGAAGAAAGGTTTGCTGCACCTGAAATAATACATTCGACAATTACAAGAAAAATTAGCTCTTTTCTTAGGATATCTACTGACTTTACCAAATTGTACGACTTAGCAGACGTTACCACAGAAATAGAATACTTAAAGGAAGATCCAAAGCTAGCTATAGCATTTTCTTTTTATGACTCGTCCATTGGTGTTAACCAGCTAGTAACTAAGTTACCACATTATATCCAAGATAAGTGGACAAATAAAGCTACAGAATATAAAAGAAAGTATGATGCATCTTATCCTCCATTTTCTGTATTTGCACAGTTTATCAGAGATCAGGCAAGAGATAGGAATGACCCAAGCTTTGGATATGAAACAGAAAGGTTAAGACAGAAAGCAAAAAGAACAGAATTTAGTGTTAAAAAAACTGATACAAAGCAGAGCAAGGACAATTCATCCAACACTACTAGTAATAACAAAGTTGATACAGATTCAATAGAATTTAACTGTTTATTTCATGACCTTCCTCATTCTTTAAACAAATGTACAAAGTTTAGAAAGCTTCCCTTAAGTGAAAGGAAACATCAGTTATTTGTAAACAGAGTCTGTTTCAAGTGTTGCGAGTCGAAAAAACATTTAGCTGGGGAATGTAAAGCGTTGATTAAATGTGACATTTGTTCATCGAACACACACTCAACCGCACTACATGAGTTGAGAGAAAGCCAAAGAGTGTTAGTGACAACAGCGGGGAGAATAGTGGTACAAAGAGAGATATCCCAGATATGAATAATTCTATTGTAACTAAACACATAAATTTAATAGGAGGTGACAAGTTTAAGTCCTGTGCAAAGGCTGTTCTTGTAAAAGTCTACAAGAAAGATAGACCAAACCATTGTATGTTGACATATGCATTAATAGATGATCAGAGCAATAGATCTTTGGCCAAAACTGAGTTACTTGACTATTTCAGTGAATGTAGTTCCAATATCGAGTATACTTTGTCGTCGTGTGGAGGTCAAGTCGTGAAGCGTGGCCGAGTGTCAGAGGGGTTCGTTGTTGAAAGTATGTGTGGCAATGAAAAAATAGAGTTGTCTCCCCTCATTGAATGTAATGATATTCCAAACAATAAAGATGAAACCCCAACGCCAGAAGTATGTGAACAGTTTTCCCATTTGAAAGGGTTAACAGCTTATATTCCAAAAATACAGCATCAAGCTAATATGCTATTATTAATAGGAAGGGATAATCCCATGGCACATCATGTGCTTGAACAAATAGTGGGAGAGGATACCGAACCATTTGCACAGAAGTTGAGACTTGGATGGGTCATTGTAGGTGAAGTTTGTTATGGTTCCTTTCATTCATCAAGAACTGTAAATGTAAGCAAAACATATATACTTAACAATCAGAGACCGTCACTGTTTAAATCATGTGATATGACATTCAAATGTGACATTCAGAATAGTGATGTTAAAACTAGCAGAGATTTTGATAGTGTAGGTAGTACAGTCTTTGAAAGAACAATTCATGACAATAAAATTGGCCCATCTATAGAAGATAAACAGTTTATTAAAGTCATGGAGGACAACTGGGAGAAAACAGAAAATGGCAATTGGATATTTCCATTACCTTTCAAAGAAAAATCTCTTAACAGACCAATTACCATCAAATTTTCAGTTAGCCAAAAAGAGAACCAACATACTATGCCAGAGTCTGAAGAAAAACCCCCAAAAATGTGAAGATTTTGTCAGTTTATGGGAGAAATGTTGAAAAATGGCCATGCTGAAATACCACCATCTTTACAAAAGGGAGAAGAACATTGGTGTCTCCCAATATTTGGTGTCTACCACCCCCGAAAGCCGAGAAAGATACGTGTAGTATTCGATTCATCTGCCAAATACAATGGAGTCTGCTTAAATGATATACTTATGACTGGACCTGATTTGACTAACAGTTTGATTGGTGTTCTTCTACGATTTCGGAAACACAAAATAGCAGTAATAGCAGATATTCAGCAGATGTTTTTCTGCTTTTATGTGAAACCAGAGCACAGGAATTTCCTACGCTTTCTATGGTTCAGAGATAATGATCCAACCAAGAACATTATTGAGTATCGTATGTGTGTACACGTATTTGGAAATTCGCCGTCGCCGGCCATAGCTACATATGGACTACATAGAACCGTTACTTCTCAAAGAGATAATTTTGGTGAAGATACTGTGGACTATGTCATAGATAACTTTTACGTTGATGATGGGTTATTATCAGTTAACACTCCAGAAATAGCTATTAATGTGCTAAAAAGAACTCGAGCTGCATTGAAAAAGGGGGGTAATTTGAGACTTCACAAAATTACATCAAACAGTAAAAGGGTCTTACAAGCATTTGATCAAGAAGATATAGTTACTGATCTAAGGAATATTCAAATCAATAAACATGAATTACAATTACAGAAGAGCCTTGGTATTTCATGGGACCTGATAACAGATTGCTTTACATTCACTGTGCCTATTGAGAATAGGCCATTTACAAGAAGAGGCATGTTATCAGTGGTGAACAGTCTGTATGACCCGCTAGGATTTGCCGCACCAATTACAGTTCAAGGAAAGTTGTTTTTACGGAACTGGATTTCTGGTAATGACTGGGATGAACCACTGCCCAGCAGCTTGAAGCCTGAGTGGGATATGTGGCTATCATCTCTTACACATATGAAAGATGTAAAAGTGAAACGTGCATATGGTCCAGAAAATTATGACAGTCAGTGTGAACTTTTCATATTTTATGATGCATCGAAAGAAGCCTTAGCGGCAGTAGCATTTTTAAGATCAGTTAATTCTTCAGAGCATTCTGAAGTTTCATTTGTAATGGGAAAGGTAAAAGTGGCACCGAAACATGGTCATACTATCCCAAGACTTGAGTTGTGTTCAGCAGTGTTAGGGTTAGAACTAGCTGAGTTTATTTGTGACCAGTTGAACTTAGACATTTCTGCCGTTAAATTCTTCTCTGATAGCCAAGTGGTGTTAGGTTACATTCATAATGAAACCCGCAGATTCTATGTGTATGTTACAAACAGAGTTGACCGAATTAGAAAATCTGCAGAACCATCTCAGTGGAGTTATGTTACCTCAGAGGAAAACACTGCTGATCAAGGAACTAGGAAAATCAATGTAACTCAGCTTCAAGATAGCATGTGGTTAAATGGTCCGCCCTTCATGTATTGTGAAAAATCTCAAAAAGTGAATCTAAAGAGTTTTACATTGGTTAATCCAGAAAACGACTGTGAAGTCAGACCAGAGGCAAACATTAAGGTATCTAAAAGTGACATTAATACTGGATTAGGAAGATTAGGGCTAGAAAGATTTCTCAGATTTTCTAAGTGGCAAACTTTAGCTAATGCAATTGTGACTTTGAAAACACTTGCAAACAAAAAAGGTTCTCATAATCTTCCCAAAACATATTTGGAGCTGAGAAGAGAATCCGAGCTGTTGATAATAAAAGAAGTACAAAAGACATATTTTCAAAGAGAAATAGAGTGCTTGATAAGTGGAAAACTCTTGCCAAAGGACAGTAAAATCCTGTCTTTAAATCCGTACATGGACAAAGATGCTATTTTGAGAGTAGGAGGGCGGTTGAAATTTGCAAAGATAGATGACTTTCAAAAACACCCTATTATCATTCCGAAGTCAGATCACATTGCCAGGCTTTTGGTTGAATTTTACCATGCAGAAGTAAAGCATCAGGGAGGTTATTCACTGAAGGTGTTTGGAGGAGTAAAGGTTACTGGATTATTGGTGCCAAAAGACTTATATCAAGTGTGTTACACGCATGTGTTATATGTAGAAAACTTCGTGGCAAGATGGAATGTCAAAAAATGGGTGATCTTCCAGAAGATCGTGTAACTCCGTCCCCTCCATTTAGTTGTGTAGGTCTTGATGTTTTTGGACCATGGGAAATAATCACCAGGAAAACCCGTGGAGGAGTGGCTAATAGTAAAAGATGGGCTGTGTTGTTCACTTGCCTGTCAATAAGAGCAGTGCATATCGAACTTATCGAAGAAATGTCTTCCTCTTCGTTCATAAATGCGCTTCGCAGATTTATATCCATCAGAGGTACATTAGTTTTACTGCGATCAGACAGAGGTTCAAATTTTGTATGTGGAGCTAAAGAACTTGGATTGAATACTATAAATGTAGAAGATTCTCAGATTCAAAGGTTTCTCCAAAATAAGGGTATTGTGTGGAGATTTAATTCTCCTCATTCCTCTCATAAAGGGGGAGTATGGGAACGAATAATTGGAATGAGCAAAAAGATTCTAGACTCTATGTTCCTCAACAGTTCACAGAAACTTTTGACACATGAGGTTTTGTCCACTCTAATGTATGAAGTTAGTGCCATCATAAACTCTCGTCCGTTGGCGACTATATCTTATAATGCTGAAGATCCGACTGTTCTAACACCTTCCATTCTTCTCACTCAAAAGTATCCGGACATGGATATTAGTTTTAAGGATTTACCTTGAAAGATGCCTACAAATCACAGTGGAAATATGTTCAATACCTTGCA
Source organism: Hippopus hippopus (assembly GCA_946811185.2). Lineage (NCBI taxonomy): Eukaryota > Metazoa > Mollusca > Bivalvia > Cardiida > Cardiidae > Hippopus > Hippopus hippopus. Next base: position 71,108,907 of record OX328096.1, read on the forward strand.
GACATTTTTTGGAGCAAATGGAAAAAGGAGTACCTACAAACGCTACAGTTGCGTCAAAAATGGGTTAATTCGCGTCGCAATATTCAAAAAGGTGATGTAGTGTTGTTGAAGGACAGTAGTGTTCATAGAAACCAGTGGCCAATGGGACTTGTCACCGAGACGTTCAAAGGAGAAGATGATTTGGTTCGCCAAGTGTGTGTTAAAACTGTTCACAATGGAAAAACATCATTTTACCAACGACCTGTGACTGAACTGATAGTTTTATTAGAGTCAGAGGTTTAATTAGCAGAGTTTGACTTTAACATGCTGATATATGATATATGTACAAGATTCAGAGATCAATAACAAACTGTGTTGACCAATATTGGCTTGCTTATAGAAGCAGTCTAATTATGGTTTACACACCTTGTTAACTAATTTTGTCATTGAAAATATGTAAACATATCAATTCAATTGACTTTATGTGAAAATTCAAAAAAGGTTTCAAGTTGACCCAACTTTTATTTCATGGGCTTATATGTTTAAAAGGAAGGGGTTGTTAGCACTATATAGCATATTGTATTGTAACTACTTGTATAGTAAAAAAGTTGTTTTACTCTACTGTAAGTCGTGCATTCGTAATTGTATGATACGTAATTCACAGGTTACAGTGTCAATAATTGAATTTCGATATTGAAAACAGTGATTTGGGAAATCAAGCGGGGACTGTAATGGATTATATTTAGTGTGCGCTTATTCTTTCCAATGGCTTTACATTTTTGTTGTTATCCTTCAGAGTTTTGGAACTGGTATCAAGTGTCAAGGGACGTAACTCTCTTTGGCTGATCAGTTGAACAGCTCTATAGAGTTACTTCTCTTAGATTGTAGATTTCCGTTTCAGTATTGCGAGAGTTATTCGCCTTTACTGACGCTCTCCTTTTGCACGTGAATTTCAATAATGGACGCAGGGAAGAGAAAATTCCTGTTCGTTAGACAAGAATGTGTAGCCTTATAGCGGTGCATAGGGTAATTATTGTTATTTTTTGTGTGTTAAACACTTCTATATTTCATTCAGTTTGTCATGTTTTGCCGTTGGTCTTGAATAAGTGCATTTTGGAGTATTTCAGTTTATGATGACGTCATTTCATTCAAACTGCTTGGAGGGAATTCATGTAGAAATCCCATTGTTTTCTGTCGAAGCTTGAGTCTGTAAGTTGTAAATAGAGTTTTAACCTTTATCCTGTCAAATAACTTCTGTTTAAAATTTCAAGCAGACAGCAGAGACCCAGGTTTTGCAATTTCCAAGACATTTTTGGGAAAAGATAGGTCCTGACCAAAAACTGTGGATCTAGGATGAGAATGCATGTTCTGTGCAGTCTGATCTTGATCTACAGTGTTTGCAAAGGGCAGTGAGTCACGTTTAGCGACTTAGCTTATGAGTTAACATTGTGAAGCAAGTGCTTTTTTGTGCATGAGTCACTTTATTTCTACTAGTTCATGTTGCATCAAGTTGTTGTATGCTTCTTGCTGCACATATGGATTAGTGTCAGGATTAGTTTAGTCTTAGGCTTAGCTCTGAAGGTAGGGTTGTTATAGCCTGAGGAGTTTCATCTTTTGTTGAAATATTTTGCCTTTTTTATTTCATTAGAATTTTAGACTGTCACAATTGATTGCACTTTTAACTGGAAGTCTGATGTTGAAAACATTTGACTATATTATTGTAAAAATTAGAAATACATTGTGGCAAATGAGGATGTTGCTTGTTCAGAGCAATATCTACATTTGCCAAAATGCTTTTCCATACATGTGGAGAAAACATTATCTTTGGGAAAGAATAAGAAATGAAAACATGTTGTACATTAGATTTATTTTGTTTATTTCAGTTTTTTTATGGAATATTTAACCATTGACTTTCTAATAAAGTCATCCAGGAAAAAAGGGTGTTATTTTATGACAAAAGACCTTGAAGAGTCCTGGGGTTAGCTTTGGGTGAAACAGTACAATAAAAAACCTTGCTAATGATAAGATTTACACTTCATGGAGCGTACTAAGACAAGATTAGCTGCAAGAACAGAAAAAAGGGGAAGGGTTATTTCAAGAGAATTTGAAAAAACAAAGAGAAAAATTGTTAAAAGTTCAAAAAGAAATTGACAGTATTTTGTCCACGTATATTTCACTAGATGTTGAAGAAGATAGACAAACTTACAGAATTCAAATAGAGGAACTGAAAACTGACCTGTATAGAGTTTATACGGAATTAGTTGATTTTTTATTTAGAAACAAAGAAGAACAGTTAATGACTGAAGAAAAGTTCAATTATAGTAGATATTTGGAACATATTAAATCTACATTAGATAGAGCAGTTGCAGATAAGATTTCGCATAAATCAGAAAGTTCATTAAGATCATCTAAATACAGAGCTAAAGCTGAGGCAGCTAAAGTAAAACTACAGTACATTCAGCAAGAAGTTGAATTAAAGAAGCAACAGGCAGTTTTAGCTGCAGAAATAGAGTTATTAAATTCTCGCAAAGAGGTAGCAGCATTAGAAGCTGAAGCTGGTCTGTATGAAGCTTTGTCTGATAAGTGTTCAGTTGTGTCTGAGCCACCTGTTAATTCACGGCAAAAAACTGAAGAGTATGTTAATTCATTGTTTTTCAATAAACAACAAACTGAAAGTCAGAGTATTTCTTCAAAAGTGGTGCAGTGCCTCTATAGAAAAGATGTTTTACTGAGTCGATTAAGCAAGTTTAATGACAATCCGGCCTATTTCTCTGTTTGGAAAGCAACTTTCAAAAGTGTTGTCAATGAACTAAGACTATCAGCAAGAGAAGAAATAGATTTGTTGTTAAAGTGGCTTGGGCCAAGTACAAAAAATCAAGCATGGAGCATTCATGCTAGTAATGCTAGTGCGCCAGAAAAAAGTTTAGAAAGAATATGGGAGAGATTGGAAGAAAGGTTTGCTGCACCTGAAATAATACATTCGACAATTACAAGAAAAATTAGCTCTTTTCCTAGGATATCTACTGACTTTACCAAATTGTACGACTTAGCAGACGTTACCACAGAAATAGAATACTTAAAGGAAGATCCAAAGCTAGCTATAGCATTTTCTTTTTATGACTCGTCCATTGGTGTTAACCAGCTAGTAACTAAGTTACCACATTATATCCAAGATAAGTGGACAAATAAAGCTACAGAATATAAAAGAAAGTATGATGCATCTTATCCTCCATTTTCTGTATTTGCACAGTTTATCAGAGATCAGGCAAGAGATAGGAATGACCCAAGCTTTGGATATGAAACAGAAAGGTTAAGACAGAAAGCATAAAGAACAGAATTTAGTGTTAAAAAAACTGATACAAAGCAGAGCAAGGACAATTCATCCAACACTACTAGTAATAACAAAGTTGATACAGATTCAATAGAATTTAACTGTTTATTTCATGACCTTCCTCATTCTTTAAACAAATGTACAAAGTTTAGAAAGCTTCCCTTAAGTGAAAGGAAACATCAGTTATTTGTAAACAGAGTCTGTTTCAAGTGTTGCGAGTCGAAAAAACATTTAGCTGGGGAATGTAAAGCGTTGATTAAATGTGACATTTGTTCATCGAACACACACTCAACCGCACTACATGAGTTGAGAGAAAGCCAAAGAGTGTTAGTGACAACAGCGGGGAGAATAGTGGTACAAAGAGAGATATCCCAGATATGAATAATTCTATTGTAACTAAACACATAAATTTAATAGGAGGTGACAAGTTTAAGTCCTGTGCAAAGGCTGTTCTTGTAAAAGTCTACAAGAAAGATAGACCAAACCATTGTATGTTGACATATGCATTAATAGATGATCAGAGCAATAGATCTTTGGCCAAAACTGAGTTACTTGACTATTTCAGTGAATGTAGTTCCAATATCGAGTATACTTTGTCGTCGTGTGGAGGTCAAGTCGTGAAGCGTGGCCGAGTGTCAGAGGGGTTCGTTGTTGAAAGTATGTGTGGCAATGAAAAAATAGAGTTGTCTCCCCTCATTGAATGTAATGATATTCCAAACAATAAAGATGAAACCCCAACGCCAGAAGTATGTGAACAGTTTTCCCATTTGAAAGGGTTAACAGCTTATATTCCAAAAATACAGCATCAAGCTAATATGCTATTATTAATAGGAAGGGATAATCCCATGGCACATCATGTGCTTGAACAAATAGTGGGAGAGGATACCGAACCATTTGCACAGAAGTTGAGACTTGGATGGGTCATTGTAGGTGAAGTTTGTTATGGTTCCTTTCATTCATCAAGAACTGTAAATGTAAGCAAAACATATATACTTAACAATCAGAGACCGTCACTGTTTAAATCATGTGATATGACATTCAAATGTGACATTCAGAATAGTGATGTTAAAACTAGCAGAGATTTTGATAGTGTAGGTAGTACAGTCTTTGAAAGAACAATTCATGACAATAAAATTGGCCCATCTATAGAAGATAAACAGTTTATTAAAGTCATGGAGGACAACTGGGAGAAAACAGAAAATGGCAATTGGATATTTCCATTACCTTTCAAAGAAAAATCTCTTAACAGACCAATTACCATCAAATTTTCAGTTAGCCAAAAAGAGAACCAACATACTATGCCAGAGTCTGAAGAAAAACCCCAAAAAATGTGAAGATTTTGTCAGTTTATGGGAGAAATGTTGAAAAATGGCCATGCTGAAATACCACCATCTTTACAAAAGGGAGAAGAACATTGGTATCTCCCAATATTTGGTGTCTACCACCCCCGAAAGCCGAGAAAGATACGTGTAGTATTCGATTCATCTGCCAAATACAATGGAGTCTGCTTAAATGATATACTTATGACTGGACCTGATTTGACTAACAGTTTGATTGGTGTTCTTCTACGATTTCGGAAACACAAAATAGCAGTAATAGCAGATATTCAGCAGATGTTTTTCTGCTTTTATGTGAAACCAGAGCACAGGAATTTCCTACGCTTTCTATGGTTCAGAGATAATGATCCAACCAAGAACATTATTGAGTATCGTATGTGTGTACACGTATTTGGAAATTCGCCGTCGCCGGCCATAGCTACATATGGACTACATAGAACCGTTACTTCTCAAAGAGATAATTTTGGTGAAGATACTGTGGACTATGTCATAGATAACTTTTACGTTGATGATGGGTTATTATCAGTTAACACTCCAGAAATAGCTATTAATGTGCTAAAAAGAACTCGAGCTGCATTGAAAAAGAGGGGTAATTTGAGACTTCACAAAATTACATCAAACAGTAAAAGGGTCTTACAAGCATTTGATCAAGAAGATATAGTTACTGATCTAAGGAATATTCAAATCAATAAACATGAATTACAATTACAGAAGAGCCTTGGTATTTCATGGGACCTGATAACAGATTGCTTTACATTCACTGTGCCTATTGAGAATAGGCCATTTACAAGAAGAGGCATGTTATCAGTGGTGAACAGTCTGTATGACCCGCTAGGATTTGCCGCACCAATTACAGTTCAAGGAAAGTTGTTTTTACGGAACTGGATTTCTGGTAATGACTGGGATGAACCACTGCCCAGCAGCTTGAAGCCTGAGTGGGATATGTGGCTATCATCTCTTACACATATGAAAGATGTAAAAGTGAAACGTGCATATGGTCCAGAAAATTATGACAGTCAGTGTGAACTTTTCATATTTTATGATGCATCGAAAGAAGCCTTAGCGGCAGTAGCATTTTTAAGATCAGTTAATTCTTCAGAGCATTCTGAAGTTTCATTTGTAATGGGAAAGGTAAAAGTGGCACCGAAACATGGTCATACTATCCCAAGACTTGAGTTGTGTTCAGCAGTGTTAGGGTTAGAACTAGCTGAGTTTATTTGTGACCAGTTGAACTTAGACATTTCTGCCGTTAAATTCTTCTCTGATAGCCAAGTGGTGTTAGGTTACATTCATAATGAAACCCGCAGATTCTATGTGTATGTTACAAACAGAGTTGACCGAATTAGAAAATCTGCAGAACCATCTCAGTGGAGTTATGTTACCTCAGAGGAAAACACTGCTGATCAAGGAACTAGGAAAATCAATGTAACTCAGCTTCAAGATAGCATGTGGTTAAATGGTCCGCCCTTCATGTATTGTGAAAAATCTCAAAAAGTGAATCTAAAGAGTTTTACATTGGTTAATCCAGAAAACGACTGTGAAGTCAGACCAGAGGCAAACATTAAGGTATCTAAAAGTGACATTAATACTTGATTAGGAAGATTAGGGCTAGAAAGATTTCTCAGATTTTCTAAGTGGCAAACTTTAGCTAATGCAATTGTGACTTTGAAAACACTTGCAAACAAAAAAGGTTCTCATAATCTTCCCAAAACATATTTGGAGCTGAGAAGAGAATCCGAGCTGTTGATAATAAAAGAAGTACAAAAGACATATTTTCAAAGAGAAATAGAGTGCTTGATAAGTGGAAAACTCTTGCCAAAGGACAGTAAAATCCTGTCTTTAAATCCGTACATGGACAAAGATGCTATTTTGAGAGTAGGAGGGCGGTTGAAATTTGCAAAGATAGATGACTTTCAAAAACACCCTATTATCATTCCGAAGTCAGATCACATTGCCAGGCTTTTGGTTGAATTTTACCATGCAGAAGTAAAGCATCAGGGAGGTTATTCACTGAAGGTGTTTGGAGGAGTAAAGGTTACTGGATTATTGGTGCCAAAAGACTTATATCAAGTGTGTTACACGCATGTGTTATATGTAGAAAACTTCGTGGCAAGATGGAATGTCAAAAAATGGGTGATCTTCCAGAAGATCGTGTAACTCCGTCCCCTCCATTTAGTTGTGTAGGTCTTGATGTTTTTGGACCATGGGAAATAATCACCAGGAAAACCCGTGGAGGAGTGGCTAATAGTAAAAGATGGGCTGTGTTGTTCACTTGCCTGTCAATAAGAGCAGTGCATATCGAACTTATCGAAGAAATGTCTTCCTCTTCGTTCATAAATGCGCTTCGCAGATTTATATCCATCAGAGGTACATTAGTTTTACTGCGATCAGACAGAGGTTCAAATTTTGTATGTGGAGCTAAAGAACTTGGATTGAATACTATAAATGTAGAAGATTCTCAGATTCAAAGGTTTCTCCAAAATAAGGGTATTGTGTGGAGATTTAATTCTCCTCATTCCTCTCATAAAGGGGGAGTATGGGAACGAATAATTGGAATGAGCAAAAAGATTCTAGACTCTATGTTCCTCAACAGTTCACAGAAACTTTTGACACATGAGGTTTTGTCCACTCTAATGTATGAAGTTAGTGCCATCATAAACTCTCGTCCGTTGGCGACTATATCTTATAATGCTGAAGATCCGACTGTTCTAACACCTTCCATTCTTCTCACTCAAAAGTATCCGGACATGGATATTAGTTTTAAGGATTTACCTTGAAAGATGCCTACAAATCACAGTGGAAATATGTTCAATACCTTGCAGACATTTTTTGGAGCAAATGGAAAAAGGAGTACCTACAAACGCTACAGTTGCGTCAAAAATGGGTTAATTCGCGTCGCAATATTCAAAAAGGTGATGTAGTGTTGTTGAAGGACAGTAGTGTTCATAGAAACCAGTGGCCAATGGGACTTGTCACCGAGACGTTCAAAGGAGAAGATGATTTGGTTCGCCAAGTGTGTGTTAAAACTGTTCACAATGGAAAAACATCATTTTACCAACGACCTGTGACTGAACTGATAGTTTTATTAGAGTCAGAGGTTTAATTAGCAGAGTTTGACTTTAACATGCTGATATATGATATATGTACAAGATTCAGAGATCAATAACAAACTGTGTTGACCAATATTGGCTTGCTTATAGAAGCAGTCTAATTATGGTTTACACATCTTGTTAACTAATTTTGTCATTGAAAATATGTAAACATATCAATTCAATTGACTTTATGTGAAAATTCAAAAAAGGTTTCAAGTTGACCCAACTTTTATTTCATGGGCTTATATGTTTAAAAGGAAGGGGTTGTTAGCACTATATAGCATATTGTATTGTAACTACTTGTATAGTAAAAAAGTTGTTTTACTCTACTGTAAGTCGTGCATTCGTAATTGTATGATACGTAATTCACAGGTTACAGTGTCAATAATTGAATTTCGATATTGAAAACAGTGATTTGGGAAATCAAGCGGGGACTGTAATGGATTATATTTAGTGTGCGCTTATTCTTTCCAATGGCTTTACATTTTTGTTGTTATCCTTCAGAGTTTTGGAACTGGTATCAAGTGTCAAGGGACGTAACTCTCTTTGGCTGATCAGTTGAACAGCTCTATAGAGTTACTTCTCTTAGATTGTAGATTTCCGTTTCAGTATTGCGAGAGTTATTCGCCTTTACTGACGCTCTCCTTTTGCACGTGAATTTCAATAATGGACGCAGGGAAGAGAAAATTCCTGTTCGTTAGACAAGAATGTGTAGCCTTATAGCGGTGCATAGGGTAATTATTGTTATTTTTTGTGTGTTAAACACTTCTATATTTCATTCAGTTTGTCATGTTTTGCCGTTGGTCTTGAATAAGTGCATTTTGGAGTATTTCAGTTTATGATGACGTCATTTCATTCAAACTTTTTGGAGGGAATTCATGTAGAAATCCCATTGTTTTCTGTCGAAGCTTGAGTCTATAAGTTGTAAATAGAGTTTTAACCTTTATCCTGTCAAATAACTTCTGTTTAAAATTTCAAGCAGACAGCAGAGACCCAGGTTTTGCAATTTCCAAGACATTTTTGGGAAAAGATAGGTCCTGACCAAAAACTGTGGATCTAGGATGAGAATGCATGTTCTGTGCAGTCTGATCTTGATCTACAGTGTTTGCAAAGGGCAGTGAGTCACGTTTAGCGACTTAGCTTATGAGTTAACATTGTGAAGCAAGTGCTTTTTTGTGCATGAGTCACTTTATTTCTACTAGTTCATGTTGCATCAAGTTGTTGTATGCTTCTTGCTGCACATATGGATTAGTGTCAGGATTAGTTTAGTCTTAGGCTTAGCTCTGAAGGTAGGGTTGTTATAGCCTGAGGAGTTTCATCTTTTGTTGAAATATTTTGCCTTTTTTATTTCATTAGAATTTTAGACTGTCACAATTGATTGCACTTTTAACTGGAAGTCTGATGTTGAAAACATTTGACTATATTATTGTAAAAATTAGAAATACATTGTGGCAAATGAGGATGTTGCTAGTTCAGAGCAATATCTACATTTGCCAAAATGCTTTTCCATACATGTGGAGAAAACATTATCTTTGGGAAAGAATAAGAAATGAAAACATGTTGTACATTAGATTTATTTTGTTTATTTCAGTTTTTTTATGGAATATTTAACCATTGACTTTCTAATAAAGTCATCCAGGAAAAAAGGGTGTTATTTTATGACAAAAGACCTTGAAGAGTCCTGGGGTTAGCTTTGGGTGAAACAGTACAATAAAAAACCTTGCTAATGATAAGATTTACACTTCATGGAGCGTACTAAGACAAGATTAGCTGCAAGAACAGAAAAAAGGGTAAGGGTTATTTCAAGAGAATTTGAAAAAACAAAGAGAAAAATTGTTTTCTGTTCAAAAAGAAATTGACAGTATTTTGTCCACGTATATTTCACTAGATGTTGAAGAAGATAGACAAACTTACAGAATTCAAATAGAGGAACTGAAAACTGACCTGTATAGAGTTTATACAGAATTAGTTGATTTTTTATTTAGAAACAAAGAAGAACAGTTAATGACTGAAGAAAAGTTCAATTATAGTAGATATTTGGAACATATTAAATCTACATTAGATAGAGCAGTTGCAGATAAGATTTCGCATAAATCAGAAAGTTCATTAAGATCATCTAAATACAGAGCTAAAGCTGAGGCAGCTAAAGTAAAACTACAGTACATTCAGCAAGAAGTTGAATTAAAGAAGCAACAGGCAGTTTTAGCTGCAGAATTAGAGTTATTAAATTCTCGCAAAGAGGTAGCAGCATTAGAAGCTGAAGCTGGTCTGTATGAAGCTTTGTCTGATAAGTGTTCAGTTGTGTCTGAGCCACCTGTTAATTCACGGCAAAAAACTGAAGAGTATGTTAATTCATTGTTTTTCAATAAACAACAAACTGAAAGTCAGAGTATTTCTTCAAAAGTGGTGCAGTGCCTCTATAGAAAAGATGTTTTACTGAGTCGATTAAGCAAGTTTAATGACAATCCGGCCTATTTCTCTGTTTGGAAAGCAACTTTCAAAAGTGTTGTCAATGAACTAAGACTATCAGCAAGAGAAGAAATAGATTTGTTGTTAAAGTGGCTTGGGCCAAGTACAAAAAATCAAGCATGGAGCATTCATGCTAGTAATGCTAGTGCGCCAGAAAAAAGTTTAGAAAGAATATGGGAGAGATTGGAAGAAAGGTTTGCTGCACCTGAAATAATACATTCGACAATTACAAGAAAAATTAGCTCTTTTCCTAGGATATCTACTGACTTTACCAAATTGTACGACTTAGCAGACGTTACCACAGAAATAGAATACTTAAAGGAAGATCCAAAGCTAGCTATAGCATTTTCTTTTTATGACTCGTCCATTGGTGTTAACCAGCTAGTAACTAAGTTACCACATTATATCCAAGATAAGTGGACAAATAAAGCTACAGAATATAAAAGAAAGTATGATGCATCTTATCCTCCATTTTCTGTATTTGCACAGTTTATCAGAGATCAGGCAAGAGATAGGAATGACCCAAGCTTTGGATATGAAACAGAAAGGTTAAGACAGAAAGCAAAAAGAACAGAATTTAGTGTTAAAAAAACTGATACAAAGCAGAGCAAGGACAATTCATCCAACACTACTAGTAATAACAAAGTTGATACAGATTCAATAGAATTTAACTGTTTATTTCATGACCTTCCTCATTCTTTAAACAAATGTACAAAGTTTAGAAAGCTTCCCTTAAGTGAAAGGAAACATCAGTTATTTGTAAACAGAGTCTGTTTCAAGTGTTGCGAGTCGAAAAAACATTTAGCTGGGGAATGTAAAGCGTTGATTAAATGTGACATTTGTTCATCGAACACACACTCAACCGCACTACATGAGTTGAGAGAAAGCCAAAGAGTGTTAGTGACAACAGCGGGGAGAATAGTGGTACAAAGAGAGATATCCCAGATATGAATAATTCTATTGTAACTAAACACATAAATTTAATAGGAGGTGACAAGTTTAAGTCCTGTGCAAAGGCTGTTCTTGTAAAAGTCTACAAGAAAGATAGACCAAACCATTGTATGTTGACATATGCATTAATAGATGATCAGAGCAATAGATCTTTGGCCAAAACTGAGTTACTTGACTATTTCAGTGAATGTAGTTCCAATATCGAGTATACTTTGTCGTCGTGTGGAGGTCAAGTCGTGAAGCGTGGCCGAGTGTCAGAGGGGTTCGTTGTTGAAAGTATGTGTGGCAATGAAAAAATAGAGTTGTCTCCCCTCATTGAATGTAATGATATTCCAAACAATAAAGATGAAACCCCAACGCCAGAAGTATGTGAACAGTTTTCCCATTTGAAAGGGTTAACAGCTTATATTCCAAAAATACAGCATCAAGCTAATATGCTATTATTAATAGGAAGGGATAATCCCATGGCACATCATGTGCTTGAACAAATAGTGGGAGAGGATACCGAACCATTTGCACAGAAGTTGAGACTTGGATGGGTCATTGTAGATGAAGTTTGTTATGGTTCCTTTCATTCATCAAGAACTGTAAATGTAAGCAAAACATATATACTTAACAATCAGAGACCGTCACTGTTTAAATCATGTGATATGACATTCAAATGTGACATTCAGAATAGTGATGTTAAAACTAGCAGAGATTTTGATAGTGTAGGTAGTACAGTCTTTGAAAGAACAATTCATGACAATAAAATTGGCCCATCTATAGAAGATAAACAGTTTATTAAAGTCATGGAGGACAACTGGGAGAAAACAGAAAATGGCAATTGGATATTTCCATTACCTTTCAAAGAAAAATCTCTTAACAGACCAATTACCATCAAATTTTCAGTTAGCCAAAAAGAGAACCAACATACTATGCCAGAGTCTGAAGAAAAACCCCAAAAAATGTGAAGATTTTGTCAGTTTATGGGAGAAATGTTGAAAAATGGCCATGCTGAAATACCACCATCTTTACAAAAGGGAGAAGAACATTGGTATCTCCCAATATTTGGTGTCTACCACCCCCGAAAGCCGAGAAAGATACGTGTAGTATTCGATTCATCTGCCAAATACAATGGAGTCTGCTTAAATGATATACTTATGACTGGACCTGATTTGACTAACAGTTTGATTGGTGTTCTTCTACGATTTCGGAAACACAAAATAGCAGTAATAGCAGATATTCAGCAGATGTTTTTCTGCTTTTATGTGAAACCAGAGCACAGGAATTTCCTACGCTTTCTATGGTTCAGAGATAATGATCCAACCAAGAACATTATTGAGTATCGTATGTGTGTACACGTATTTGGAAATTCGCCGTCGCCGGCCATAGCTACATATGGACTACATAGAACCGTTACTTCTCAAAGAGATAATTTTGGTGAAGATACTGTGGACTATGTCATAGATAACTTTTACGTTGATGATGGGTTATTATCAGTTAACACTCCAGAAATAGCTATTAATGTGCTAAAAAGAACTCGAGCTGCATTGAAAAAGAGGGGTAATTTGAGACTTCACAAAATTACATCAAACAGTAAAAGGGTCTTACAAGCATTTGATCAAGAAGATATAGTTACTGATCTAAGGAATATTCAAATCAATAAACATGAATTACAATTACAGAAGAGCCTTGGTATTTCATGGGACCTGATAACAGATTGCTTTACATTCACTGTGCCTATTGAGAATAGGCCATTTACAAGAAGAGGCATGTTATCAGTGGTGAACAGTCTGTATGACCCGCTAGGATTTGCCGCACCAATTACAGTTCAAGGAAAGTTGTTTTTACGGAACTGGATTTCTGGTAATGACTGGGATGAACCACTGCCCAGCAGCTTGAAGCCTGAGTGGGATATGTGGCTATCATCTCTTACACATATGAAAGATGTAAAAGTGAAACGTGCATATGGTCCAGAAAATTATGACAGTCAGTGTGAACTTTTCATATTTTATGATGCATCGAAAGAAGCCTTAGCGGCAGTAGCATTTTTAAGATCAGTTAATTCTTCAGAGCATTCTGAAGTTTCATTTGTAATGGGAAAGGTAAAAGTGGCACCGAAACATGGTCATACTATCCCAAGACTTGAGTTGTGTTCAGCAGTGTTAGGGTTAGAACTAGCTGAGTTTATTTGTGACCAGTTGAACTTAGACATTTCTGCCGTTAAATTCTTCTCTGATAGCCAAGTGGTGTTAGGTTACATTCATAATGAAACCCGCAGATTCTATGTGTATGTTACAAACAGAGTTGACCGAATTAGAAAATCTGCAGAACCATCTCAGTGGAGTTATGTTACCTCAGAGGAAAACACTGCTGATCAAGGAACTAGGAAAATCAATGTAACTCAGCTTCAAGATAGCATGTGGTTAAATGGTCCGCCCTTCATGTATTGTGAAAAATCTCAAAAAGTGAATCTAAAGAGTTTTACATTGGTTAATCCAGAAAACGACTGTGAAGTCAGACCAGAGGCAAACATTAAGGTATCTAAAAGTGACATTAATACTTGATTAGGAAGATTAGGGCTAGAAAGATTTCTCAGATTTTCTAAGTGGCAAACTTTAGCTAATGCAATTGTGACTTTGAAAACACTTGCAAACAAAAAAGGTTCTCATAATCTTCCCAAAACATATTTGGAGCTGAGAAGAGAATCCGAGCTGTTGATAATAAAAGAAGTACAAAAGACATATTTTCAAAGAGAAATAGAGTGCTTGATAAGTGGAAAACTCTTGCCAAAGGACAGTAAAATCCTGTCTTTAAATCCGTACATGGACAAAGATGCTATTTTGAGAGTAGGAGGGCGGTTGAAATTTGCAAAGATAGATGACTTTCAAAAACACCCTATTATCATTCCGAAGTCAGATCACATTGCCAGGCTTTTGGTTGAATTTTACCATGCAGAAGTAAAGCATCAGGGAGGTTATTCACTGAAGGTGTTTGGAGGAGTAAAGGTTACTGGATTATTGGTGCCAAAAGACTTATATCAAGTGTGTTACACGCATGTGTTATATGTAGAAAACTTCGTGGCAAGATGGAATGTCAAAAAATGGGTGATCTTCCAGAAGATCGTGTAACTCCGTCCCCTCCATTTAGTTGTGTAGGTCTTGATGTTTTTGGACCATGGGAAATAATCACCAGGAAAACCCGTGGAGGAGTGGCTAATAGTAAAAGATGGGCTGTGTTGTTCACTTGCCTGTCAATAAGAGCAGTGCATATCGAACTTATCGAAGAAATGTCTTCCTCTTCGTTCATAAATGCGCTTCGCAGATTTATATCCATCAGAGGTACATTAGTTTTACTGCGATCAGACAGAGGTTCAAATTTTGTATGTGGAGCTAAAGAACTTGGATTGAATACTATAAATGTAGAAGATTCTCAGATTCAAAGGTTTCTCCAAAATAAGGGTATTGTGTGGAGATTTAATTCTCCTCATTCCTCTCATAAAGGGGGAGTATGGGAACGAATAATTGGAATGAGCAAAAAGATTCTAGACTCTATGTTCCTCAACAGTTCACAGAAACTTTTGACACATGAGGTTTTGTCCACTCTAATGTATGAAGTTAGTGCCATCATAAACTCTCGTCCGTTGGCGACTATATCTTATAATGCTGAAGATCCGACTGTTCTAACACCTTCCATTCTTCTCACTCAAAAGTATCCGGACATGGATATTAGTTTTAAGGATTTACCTTGAAAGATGCCTACAAATCACAGTGGAAATATGTTCAATACCTTGCAGACATTTTTTGGAGCAAATGGAAAAAGGAGTACCTACAAACGCTACAGTTGCGTCAAAAATGGGTTAATTCGCGTCGCAATATTCAAAAAGGTGATGTAGTGTTGTTGAAGGACAGTAGTGTTCATAGAAACCAGTGGCCAATGGGACTTGTCACCGAGACGTTCAAAGGAGAAGATGATTTGGTTCGCCAAGTGTGTGTTAAAACTGTTCACAATGGAAAAACATCATTTTACCAACGACCTGTGACTGAACTGATAGTTTTATTAGAGTCAGAGGTTTAATTAGCAGAGTTTGACTTTAACATGCTGATATATGATATATGTACAAGATTCAGAGATCAATAACAAACTGTGTTGACCAATATTGGCTTGCTTATAGAAGCAGTCTAATTATGGTTTACACATCTTGTTAACTAATTTTGTCATTGAAAATATGTAAACATATCAATTCAATTGACTTTATGTGAAAATTCAAAAAAGGTTTCAAGTTGACCCAACTTTTATTTCATGGGCTTATATGTTTAAAAGGAAGGGGTTGTTAGCACTATATAGCATATTGTATTGTAACTACTTGTATAGTAAAAAAGTTGTTTTACTCTACTGTAAGTCGTGCATTCGTAATTGTATGATACGTAATTCACAGGTTACAGTGTCAATAATTGAATTTCGATATTGAAAACAGTGATTTGGGAAATCAAGCGGGGACTGTAATGGATTATATTTAGTGTGCGCTTATTCTTTCCAATGGCTTTACATTTTTGTTGTTATCCTTCAGAGTTTTGGAACTGGTATCAAGTGTCAAGGGACGTAACTCTCTTTGGCTGATCAGTTGAACAGCTCTATAGAGTTACTTCTCTTAGATTGTAGATTTCCGTTTCAGTATTGCGAGAGTTATTCGCCTTTACTGACGCTCTCCTTTTGCACGTGAATTTCAATAATGGACGCAGGGAAGAGAAAATTCCTGTTCGTTAGACAAGAATGTGTAGCCTTATAGCGGTGCATAGGGTAATTATTGTTATTTTTTGTGTGTTAAACACTTCTATATTTCATTCAGTTTGTCATGTTTTGCCGTTGGTCTTGAATAAGTGCATTTTGGAGTATTTCAGTTTATGATGACGTCATTTCATTCAAACTGCTTGGAGGGAATTCATGTAGAAATCCCATTGTTTTCTGTCGAAGCTTGAGTCTATAAGTTGTAAATAGAGTTTTAACCTTTATCCTGTCAAATAACTTCTGTTTAAAATTTCAAGCAGACAGCAGAGACCCAGGTTTTGCAATTTCCAAGACATTTTTGGGAAAAGATAGGTCCTGACCAAAAACTGTGGATCTAGGATGAGAATGCATGTTCTGTGCAGTCTGATCTTGATCTACAGTGTTTGCAAAGGGCAGTGAGTCACGTTTAGCGACTTAGCTTATGAGTTAACATTGTGAAGCAAGTGCTTTTTTGTGCATGAGTCACTTTATTTCTACTAGTTCATGTTGCATCAAGTTGTTGTATGCTTCTTGCTGCACATATGGATTAGTGTCAGGATTAGTTTAGTCTTAGGCTTAGCTCTGAAGGTAGGGTTGTTATAGCCTGAGGAGTTTCATCTTTTGTTGAAATATTTTGCCTTTTTTATTTCATTAGAATTTTAGACTGTCACAATTGATTGCACTTTTAACTGGAAGTCTGATGTTGAAAACATTTGACTATATTATTGTAAAAATTAGAAATACATTGTGGCAAATGAGGATGTTGCTTGTTCAGAGCAATATCTACATTTGCCAAAATGCTTTTCCATACATGTGGAGAAAACATTATCTTTGGGAAAGAATAAGAAATGAAAACATGTTGTACATTAGATTTATTTTGTTTATTTCAGTTTTTTTATGGAATATTTAACCATTGACTTTCTAATAAAGTCATCCAGGAAAAAAGGGTGTTATTTTATGACAAAAGACCTTGAAGAGTCCTGGGGTTAGCTTTGGGTGAAACAGTACAATAAAAAACCTTGCTAATGATAAGATTTACACTTCATGGAGCGTACTAAGACAAGATTAGCTGCAAGAACAGAAAAAAGGGGAAGGGTTATTTCAAGAGAATTTGAAAAAACAAAGAGAAAAATTGTTTTCTGTTCAAAAAGAAATTGACAGTATTTTGTCCACGTATATTTCACTAGATGTTGAAGAAGATAGACAAACTTACAGAATTCAAATAGAGGAACTGAAAACTGACCTGTATAGAGTTTATACGGAATTAGTTGATTTTTTATTTAGAAACAAAGAAGAACAGTTAATGACTGAAGAAAAGTTCAATTATAGTAGATATTTGGAACATATTAAATCTACATTAGATAGAGCAGTTGCAGATAAGATTTCGCATAAATCAGAAAGTTCATTAAGATCATCTAAATACAGAGCTAAAGCTGAGGCAGCTAAAGTAAAACTACAGTACATTCAGCAAGAAGTTGAATTAAAGAAGCAACAGGCAGTTTTAGCTGCAGAAATAGAGTTATTAAATTCTCGCAAAGAGGTAGCAGCATTAGAAGCTGAAGCTGGTCTGTATGAAGCTTTGTCTGATAAGTGTTCAGTTGTGTCTGAGCCACCTGTTAATTCACGGCAAAAAACTGAAGAGTATGTTAATTCATTGTTTTTCAATAAACAACAAACTGAAAGTCAGAGTATTTCTTCAAAAGTGGTGCAGTGCCTCTATAGAAAAGATGTTTTACTGAGTCGATTAAGCAAGTTTAATGACAATCCGGCCTATTTCTCTGTTTGGAAAGCAACTTTCAAAAGTGTTGTCAATGAACTAAGACTATCAGCAAGAGAAGAAATAGATTTGTTGTTAAAGTGGCTTGGGCCAAGTACAAAAAATCAAGCATGGAGCATTCATGCTAGTAATGCTAGTGCGCCAGAAAAAAGTTTAGAAAGAATATGGGAGAGATTGGAAGAAAGGTTTGCTGCACCTGAAATAATACATTCGACAATTACAAGAAAAATTAGCTCTTTTCCTAGGATATCTACTGACTTTACCAAATTGTACGACTTAGCAGACGTTACCACAGAAATAGAATACTTAAAGGAAGATCCAAAGCTAGCTATAGCATTTTCTTTTTATGACTCGTCCATTGGTGTTAACCAGCTAGTAACTAAGTTACCACATTATATCCAAGATAAGTGGACAAATAAAGCTACAGAATATAAAAGAAAGTATGATGCATCTTATCCTCCATTTTCTGTATTTGCACAGTTTATCAGAGATCAGGCAAGAGATAGGAATGACCCAAGCTTTGGATATGAAACAGAAAGGTTAAGACAGAAAGCAAAAAGAACAGAATTTAGTGTTAAAAAAACTGATACAAAGCAGAGCAAGGACAATTCATCCAACACTACTAGTAATAACAAAGTTGATACAGATTCAATAGAATTTAACTGTTTATTTCATGACCTTCCTCATTCTTTAAACAAATGTACAAAGTTTAGAAAGCTTCCCTTAAGTGAAAGGAAACATCAGTTATTTGTAAACAGAGTCTGTTTCAAGTGTTGCGAGTCGAAAAAACATTTAGCTGGGGAATGTAAAGCGTTGATTAAATGTGACATTTGTTCATCGAACACACACTCAACCGCACTACATGAGTTGAGAGAAAGCCAAAGAGTGTTAGTGACAACAGCGGGGAGAATAGTGGTACAAAGAGAGATATCCCAGATATGAATAATTCTATTGTAACTAAACACATAAATTTAATAGGAGGTGACAAGTTTAAGTCCTGTGCAAAGGCTGTTCTTGTAAAAGTCTACAAGAAAGATAGACCAAACCATTGTATGTTGACATATGCATTAATAGATGATCAGAGCAATAGATCTTTGGCCAAAACTGAGTTACTTGACTATTTCAGTGAATGTAGTTCCAATATCGAGTATACTTTGTCGTCGTGTGGAGGTCAAGTCGTGAAGCGTGGCCGAGTGTCAGAGGGGTTCGTTGTTGAAAGTATGTGTGGCAATGAAAAAATAGAGTTGTCTCCCCTCATTGAATGTAATGATATTCCAAACAATAAAGATGAAACCCCAACGCCAGAAGTATGTGAACAGTTTTCCCATTTGAAAGGGTTAACAGCTTATATTCCAAAAATACAGCATCAAGCTAATATGCTATTATTAATAGGAAGGGATAATCCCATGGCACATCATGTGCTTGAACAAATAGTGGGAGAGGATACCGAACCATTTGCACAGAAGTTGAGACTTGGATGGGTCATTGTAGGTGAAGTTTGTTATGGTTCCTTTCATTCATCAAGAACTGTAAATGTAAGCAAAACATATATACTTAACAATCAGAGACCGTCACTGTTTAAATCATGTGATATGACATTCAAATGTGACATTCAGAATAGTGATGTTAAAACTAGCAGAGATTTTGATAGTGTAGGTAGTACAGTCTTTGAAAGAACAATTCATGACAATAAAATTGGCCCATCTATTGAAGATAAACAGTTTATTAAAGTCATGGAGGACAACTGGGAGAAAACAGAAAATGGCAATTGGATATTTCCATTACCTTTCAAAGAAAAATCTCTTAACAGACCAATTACCATCAAATTTTCAGTTAGCCAAAAAGAGAACCAACATACTATGCCAGAGTCTGAAGAAAAACCCCAAAAAATGTGAAGATTTTGTCAGTTTATGGGAGAAATGTTGAAAAATGGCCATGCTGAAATACCACCATCTTTACAAAAGGGAGAAGAACATTGGTATCTCCCAATATTTGGTGTCTACCACCCCCGAAAGCCGAGAAAGATACGTGTAGTATTCGATTCATCTGCCAAATACAATGGAGTCTGCTTAAATGATATACTTATGACTGGACCTGATTTGACTAACAGTTTGATTGGTGTTCTTCTACGATTTCGGAAACACAAAATAGCAGTAATAGCAGATATTCAGCAGATGTTTTTCTGCTTTTATGTGAAACCAGAGCACAGGAATTTCCTACGCTTTCTATGGTTCAGAGATAATGATCCAACCAAGAACATTATTGAGTATCGTATGTGTGTACACGTATTTGGAAATTCGCCGTCGCCGGCCATAGCTACATATGGACTACATAGAACCGTTACTTCTCAAAGAGATAATTTTGGTGAAGATACTGTGGACTATGTCATAGATAACTTTTACGTTGATGATGGGTTATTATCAGTTAACACTCCAGAAATAGCTATTAATGTGCTAAAAAGAACTCGAGCTGCATTAAAAAAGGGGGGTAATTTGAGACTTCACAAAATTACATCAAACAGTAAAAGGGTCTTACAAGCATTTGATCAAGAAGATATAGTTACTGATCTAAGGAATATTCAAATCAATAAACATGAATTACAATTACAGAAGAGCCTTGGTATTTCATGGGACCTGATAACAGATTGCTTTACATTCACTGTGCCTATTGAGAATAGGCCATTTACAAGAAGAGGCATGTTATCAGTGGTGAACAGTCTGTATGACCCGCTAGGATTTGCCGCACCAATTACAGTTCAAGGAAAGTTGTTTTTACGGAACTGGATTTCTGGTAATGACTGGGATGAACCACTGCCCAGCAGCTTGAAGCCTGAGTGGGATATGTGGCTATCATCTCTTACACATATGAAAGATGTAAAAGTGAAACGTGCATATGGTCCAGAAAATTATGACAGTCAGTGTGAACTTTTCATATTTTATGATGCATCGAAAGAAGCCTTAGCGGCAGTAGCATTTTTAAGATCAGTTAATTCTTCAGAGCATTCTGAAGTTTCATTTGTAATGGGAAAGGTAAAAGTGGCACCGAAACATGGTCATACTATCCCAAGACTTGAGTTGTGTTCAGCAGTGTTAGGGTTAGAACTAGCTGAGTTTATTTGTGACCAGTTGAACTTAGACATTTCTGCCGTTAAATTCTTCTCTGATAGCCAAGTGGTGTTAGGTTACATTCATAATGAAACCCGCAGATTCTATGTGTATGTTACAAACAGAGTTGACCGAATTAGAAAATCTGCAGAACCATCTCAGTGGAGTTATGTTACCTCAGAGGAAAACACTGCTGATCAAGGAACTAGGAAAATCAATGTAACTCAGCTTCAAGATAGCATGTGGTTAAATGGTCCGCCCTTCATGTATTGTGAAAAATCTCAAAAAGTGAATCTAAAGAGTTTTACATTGGTTAATCCAGAAAACGACTGTGAAGTCAGACCAGAGGCAAACATTAAGGTATCTAAAAGTGACATTAATACTGGATTAGGAAGATTAGGGCTAGAAAGATTTCTCAGATTTTCTAAGTGGCAAACTTTAGCTAATGCAATTGTGACTTTGAAAACACTTGCAAACAAAAAAGGTTCTCATAATCTTCCCAAAACATATTTGGAGCTGAGAAGAGAATCCGAGCTGTTGATAATAAAAGAAGTACAAAAGACATATTTTCAAAGAGAAATAGAGTGCTTGATAAGTGGAAAACTCTTGCCAAAGGACAGTAAAATCCTGTCTTTAAATCCGTACATGGACAAAGATGCTATTTTGAGAGTAGGAGGGCGGTTGAAATTTGCAAAGATAGATGACTTTCAAAAACACCCTATTATCATTCCGAAGTCAGATCACATTGCCAGGCTTTTGGTTGAATTTTACCATGCAGAAGTAAAGCATCAGGGAGGTTATTCACTGAAGGTGTTTGGAGGAGTAAAGGTTACTGGATTATTGGTGCCAAAAGACTTATATCAAGTGTGTTACACGCATGTGTTATATGTAGAAAACTTCGTGGCAAGATGGAATGTCAAAAAATGGGTGATCTTCCAGAAGATCGTGTAACTCCGTCCCCTCCATTTAGTTGTGTAGGTCTTGATGTTTTTGGACCATGGGAAATAATCACCAGGAAAACCCGTGGAGGAGTGGCTAATAGTAAAAGATGGGCTGTGTTGTTCACTTGCCTGTCAATAAGAGCAGTGCATATCGAACTTATCGAAGAAATGTCTTCCTCTTCGTTCATAAATGCGCTTCGCAGATTTATATCCATCAGAGGTACATTAGTTTTACTGCGATCAGACAGAGGTTCAAATTTTGTATGTGGAGCTAAAGAACTTGGATTGAATACTATAAATGTAGAAGATTCTCAGATTCAAAGGTTTCTCCAAAATAAGGGTATTGTGTGGAGATTTAATTCTCCTCATTCCTCTCATAAAGGGGGAGTATGGGAACGAATAATTGGAATGAGCAAAAAGATTCTAGACTCTATGTTCCTCAACAGTTCACAGAAACTTTTGACACATGAGGTTTTGTCCACTCTAATGTATGAAGTTAGTGCCATCATAAACTCTCGTCCGTTGGCGACTATATCTTATAATGCTGAAGATCCGACTGTTCTAACACCTTCCATTCTTCTCACTCAAAAGTATCCGGACATGGATATTAGTTTTAAGGATTTACCTTGAAAGATGCCTACAAATCACAGTGGAAATATGTTCAATACCTTGCAGACATTTTTTGGAGCAAATGGAAAAAGGAGTACCTACAAACGCTACAGTTGCGTCAAAAATGGGTTAATTCGCGTCGCAATATTCAAAAAGGTGATGTAGTGTTGTTGAAGGACAGTAGTGTTCATAGAAACCAGTGGCCAATGGGACTTGTCACCGAGACGTTCAAAGGAGAAGATGATTTGGTTCGCCAAGTGTGTGTTAAAACTGTTCACAATGGAAAAACATCATTTTACCAACGACCTGTGACTGAACTGATAGTTTTATTAGAGTCAGAGGTTTAATTAGCAGAGTTTGACTTTAACATGCTGATATATGATATATGTACAAGATTCAGAGATCAATAACAAACTGTGTTGACCAATATTGGCTTGCTTATAGAAGCAGTCTAATTATGGTTTACACATCTTGTTAACTAATTTTGTCATTGAAAATATGTAAACATATCAATTCAATTGACTTTATGTGAAAATTCAAAAAAGGTTTCAAGTTGACCCAACTTTTATTTCATGGGCTTATATGTTTAAAAGGAAGGGGTTGTTAGCACTATATAGCATATTGTATTGTAACTACTTGTATAGTAAAAAAGTTGTTTTACTCTACTGTAAGTCGTGCATTCGTAATTGTATGATACGTAATTCACAGGTTATAGTGTCAATAATTGAATTTCGATATTGAAAACAGTGATTTGGGAAATCAAGCGGGGACTGTAATGGATTATATTTAGTGTGCGCTTATTCTTTCCAATGGCTTTACATTTTTGTTGTTATCCTTCAGAGTTTTGGAACTGGTATCAAGTGTCAAGGGACGTAACTCTCTTTGGCTGATCAGTTGAACAGCTCTATAGAGTTACTTCTCTTAGATTGTAGATTTCCGTTTCAGTATTGCGAGAGTTATTCGCCTTTACTGACGCTCTCCTTTTGTACGTGAATTTCAATAATGGACGCAGGGAAGAGAAAATTCCTGTTCGTTAGACAAGAATGTGTAGCCTTATAGCGGTGCATAGGGTAATTATTGTTATTTTTTGTGTGTTAAACACTTCTATATTTCATTCAGTTTGTCATGTTTTGCCGTTGGTCTTGAATAAGTGCATTTTGGAGTATTTCAGTTTATGATGACGTCATTTCATTCAAACTGCTTGGAGGGAATTCATGTAGAAATCCCATTGTTTTCTGTCGAAGCTTGAGTCTATAAGTTGTAAATAGAGTTTTAACCTTTATCCTGTCAAATAACTTCTGTTTAAAATTTCAAGCAGACAGCAGAGACCCAGGTTTTGCAATTTCCAAGACATTTTTGGGAAAAGATAGGTCCTGACCAAAAACTGTGGATCTAGGATGAGAATGCATGTTCTGTGCAGTCTGATCTTGATCTACAGTGTTTGCAAAGGGCAGTGAGTCACGTTTAGCGACTTAGCTTATGAGTTAACATTGTGAAGCAAGTGCTTTTTTGTGCATGAGTCACTTTATTTCTACTAGTTCATGTTGCATCAAGTTGTTGTATGCTTCTTGCTGCACATATGGATTAGTGTCAGGATTAGTTTAGTCTTAGGCTTAGCTCTGAAGGTAGGGTTGTTATAGCCTGAGGAGTTTCATCTTTTGTTGAAATATTTTGCCTTTTTTATTTCATTAGAATTTTAGACTGTCACAATTGATTGCACTTTTAACTGGAAGTCTGATGTTGAAAACATTTGACTATATTATTGTAAAAATTAGAAATACATTGTGGCAAATGAGGATGTTGCTTGTTCAGAGCAATATCTACATTTGCCAAAATGCTTTTCCATACATGTGGAGAAAACATTATCTTTGGGAAAGAATAAGAAATGAAAACATGTTGTACATTAGATTTATTTTGTTTATTTCATTTTTTTTATGGAATATTTAACCATTGACTTTCTAATAAAGTCATCCAGGAAAAAAGGGTGTTATTTTATGACAAAAGACCTTGAAGAGTCCTGGGGTTAGCTTTGGGTGAAACAGTACAATAAAAAACCTTGCTAATGATAAGATTTACACTTCATGGAGCGTACTAAGACAAGATTAGCTGCAAGAACAGAAAAAAGGGGAAGGGTTATTTCAAGAGAATTTGAAAAAACAAAGAGAAAAATTGTTAAAAGTTCAAAAAGAAATTGACAGTATTTTGTCCACGTATATTTCACTAGATGTTGAAGAAGATAGACAAACTTACAGAATTCAAATAGAGGAACTGAAAACTGACCTGTATAGAGTTTATACAGAATTAGTTGATTTTTTATTTAGAAACAAAGAAGAACAGTTAATGACTGAAGAAAAGTTCAATTATAGTAGATATTTGGAACATATTAAATCTACATTAGATAGAGCAGTTGCAGATAAGATTTCGCATAAATCAGAAAGTTCATTAAGATCATCTAAATACAGAGCTAAAGCTGAGGCAGCTAAAGTAAAACTACAGTACATTCAGCAAGAAGTTGAATTAAAGAAGCAACAGGCAGTTTTAGCTGCAGAATTAGAGTTATTAAATTCTCGCAAAGAGGTAGCAGCATTAGAAGCTGAAGCTGGTCTGTATGAAGCTTTGTCTGATAAGTGTTCAGTTGTGTCTGAGCCACCTGTTAATTCACGGCAAAAAACTGAAGAGTATGTTAATTCATTGTTTTTCAATAAACAACAAACTGAAAGTCAGAGTATTTCTTCAAAAGTGGTGCAGTGCCTCTATAGAAAAGATGTTTTACTGAGTCGATTAAGCAAGTTTAATGACAATCCGGCCTATTTCTCTGTTTGGAAAGCAACTTTCAAAAGTGTTGTCAATGAACTAAGACTATCAGCAAGAGAAGAAATAGATTTGTTGTTAAAGTGGCTTGGGCCAAGTACAAAAAATCAAGCATGGAGCATTCATGCTAGTAATGCTAGTGCGCCAGAAAAAAGTTTAGAAAGAATATGGGAGAGATTGGAAGAAAGGTTTGCTGCACCTGAAATAATACATTCGACAATTACAAGAAAAATTAGCTCTTTTCCTAGGATATCTACTGACTTTACCAAATTGTACGACTTAGCAGACGTTACCACAGAAATAGAATACTTAAAGGAAGATCCAAAGCTAGCTATAGCATTTTCTTTTTATGACTCGTCCATTGGTGTTAACCAGCTAGTAACTAAGTTACCACATTATATCCAAGATAAGTGGACAAATAAAGCTACAGAATATAAAAGAAAGTATGATGCATCTTATCCTCCATTTTCTGTATTTGCACAGTTTATCAGAGATCAGGCAAGAGATAGGAATGACCCAAGCTTTGGATATGAAACAGAAAGGTTAAGACAGAAAGCAAAAAGAACAGAATTTAGTGTTAAAAAAACTGATACAAAGCAGAGCAAGGACAATTCATCCAACACTACTAGTAATAACAAAGTTGATACAGATTCAATAGAATTTAACTGTTTATTTCATGACCTTCCTCATTCTTTAAACAAATGTACAAAGTTTAGAAAGCTTCCCTTAAGTGAAAGGAAACATCAGTTATTTGTAAACAGAGTCTGTTTCAAGTGTTGCGAGTCGAAAAAACATTTAGCTGGGGAATGTAAAGCGTTGATTAAATGTGACATTTGTTCATCGAACACACACTCAACCGCACTACATGAGTTGAGAGAAAGCCAAAGAGTGTTAGTGACAACAGCGGGGAGAATAGTGGTACAAAGAGAGATATCCCAGATATGAATAATTCTATTGTAACTAAACACATAAATTTAATAGGAGGTGACAAGTTTAAGTCCTGTGCAAAGGCTGTTCTTGTAAAAGTCTACAAGAAAGATAGACCAAACCATTGTATGTTGACATATGCATTAATAGATGATCAGAGCAATAGATCTTTGGCCAAAACTGAGTTACTTGACTATTTCAGTGAATGTAGTTCCAATATCGAGTATACTTTGTCGTCGTGTGGAGGTCAAGTCGTGAAGCGTGGCCGAGTGTCAGAGGGGTTCGTTGTTGAAAGTATGTGTGGCAATGAAAAAATAGAGTTGTCTCCCCTCATTGAATGTAATGATATTCCAAACAATAAAGATGAAACCCCAACGCCAGAAGTATGTGAACAGTTTTCCCATTTGAAAGGGTTAACAGCTTATATTCCAAAAATACAGCATCAAGCTAATATGCTATTATTAATAGGAAGGGATAATCCCATGGCACATCATGTGCTTGAACAAATAGTGGGAGAGGATACCGAACCATTTGCACAGAAGTTGAGACTTGGATGGGTCATTGTAGGTGAAGTTTGTTATGGTTCCTTTCATTCATCAAGAACTGTAAATGTAAGCAAAACATATATACTTAACAATCAGAGACCGTCACTGTTTAAATCATGTGATATGACATTCAAATGTGACATTCAGAATAGTGATGTTAAAACTAGCAGAGATTTTGATAGTGTAGGTAGTACAGTCTTTGAAAGAACAATTCATGACAATAAAATTGGCCCATCTATAGAAGATAAACAGTTTATTAAAGTCATGGAGGACAACTGGGAGAAAACAGAAAATGGCAATTGGATATTTCCATTACCTTTCAAAGAAAAATCTCTTAACAGACCAATTACCATCAAATTTTCAGTTAGCCAAAAAGAGAACCAACATACTATGCCAGAGTCTGAAGAAAAACCCCCAAAAATGTGAAGATTTTGTCAGTTTATGGGAGAAATGTTGAAAAATGGCCATGCTGAAATACCACCATCTTTACAAAAGGGAGAAGAACATTGGTGTCTCCCAATATTTGGTGTCTACCACCCCCGAAAGCCGAGAAAGATACGTGTAGTATTCGATTCATCTGCCAAATACAATGGAGTCTGCTTAAATGATATACTTATGACTGGACCTGATTTGACTAACAGTTTGATTGGTGTTCTTCTACGATTTCGGAAACACAAAATAGCAGTAATAGCAGATATTCAGCAGATGTTTTTCTGCTTTTATGTGAAACCAGAGCACAGGAATTTCCTACGCTTTCTATGGTTCAGAGATAATGATCCAACCAAGAACATTATTGAGTATCGTATGTGTGTACACGTATTTGGAAATTCGCCGTCGCCGGCCATAGCTACATATGGACTACATAGAACCGTTACTTCTCAAAGAGATAATTTTGGTGAAGATACTGTGGACTATGTCATAGATAACTTTTACGTTGATGATGGGTTATTATCAGTTAACACTCCAGAAATAGCTATTAATGTGCTAAAAAGAACTCGAGCTGCATTGAAAAAGAGGGGTAATTTGAGACTTCACAAAATTACATCAAACAGTAAAAGGGTCTTACAAGCATTTGATCAAGAAGATATAGTTACTGATCTAAGGAATATTCAAATCAATAAACATGAATTACAATTACAGAAGAGCCTTGGTATTTCATGGGACCTGATAACAGATTGCTTTACATTCACTGTGCCTATTGAGAATAGGCCATTTACAAGAAGAGGCATGTTATCAGTGGTGAACAGTCTGTATGACCCGCTAGGATTTGCCGCACCAATTACAGTTCAAGGAAAGTTGTTTTTACGGAACTGGATTTCTGGTAATGACTGGGATGAACCACTGCCCAGCAGCTTGAAGCCTGAGTGGGATATGTGGCTATCATCTCTTACACATATGAAAGATGTAAAAGTGAAACGTGCATATGGTCCAGAAAATTATGACAGTCAGTGTGAACTTTTCATATTTTATGATGCATCGAAAGAAGCCTTAGCGGCAGTAGCATTTTTAAGATCAGTTAATTCTTCAGAGCATTCTGAAGTTTCATTTGTAATGGGAAAGGTAAAAGTGGCACCGAAACATGGTCATACTATCCCAAGACTTGAGTTGTGTTCAGCAGTGTTAGGGTTAGAACTAGCTGAGTTTATTTGTGACCAGTTGAACTTAGACATTTCTGCCGTTAAATTCTTCTCTGATAGCCAAGTGGTGTTAGGTTACATTCATAATGAAACCCGCAGATTCTATGTGTATGTTACAAACAGAGTTGACCGAATTAGAAAATCTGCAGAACCATCTCAGTGGAGTTATGTTACCTCAGAGGAAAACACTGCTGATCAAGGAACTAGGAAAATCAATGTAACTCAGCTTCAAGATAGCATGTGGTTAAATGGTCCGCCCTTCATGTATTGTGAAAAATCTCAAAAAGTGAATCTAAAGAGTTTTACATTGGTTAATCCAGAAAACGACTGTGAAGTCAGACCAGAGGCAAACATTAAGGTATCTAAAAGTGACATTAATACTGGATTAGGAAGATTAGGGCTAGAAAGATTTCTCAGATTTTCTAAGTGGCAAA
Source organism: Hippopus hippopus (assembly GCA_946811185.2). Taxonomy (NCBI): domain Eukaryota; kingdom Metazoa; phylum Mollusca; class Bivalvia; order Cardiida; family Cardiidae; genus Hippopus; species Hippopus hippopus. The sequence continues at coordinate 71,137,600 of OX328096.1, forward strand.
CTTTAGCTAATGCAATTGTGACTTTGAAAACACTTGCAAACAAAAAAGGTTCTCATAATCTTCCCAAAACATATTTGGAGCTGAGAAGAGAATCCGAGCTGTTGATAATAAAAGAAGTACAAAAGACATATTTTCAAAGAGAAATAGAGTGCTTGATAAGTGGAAAACTCTTGCCAAAGGACAGTAAAATCCTGTCTTTAAATCCGTACATGGACAAAGATGCTATTTTGAGAGTAGGAGGGCGGTTGAAATTTGCAAAGATAGATGACTTTCAAAAACACCCTATTATCATTCCGAAGTCAGATCACATTGCCAGGCTTTTGGTTGAATTTTACCATGCAGAAGTAAAGCATCAGGGAGGTTATTCACTGAAGGTGTTTGGAGGAGTAAAGGTTACTGGATTATTGGTGCCAAAAGACTTATATCAAGTGTGTTACACGCATGTGTTATATGTAGAAAACTTCGTGGCAAGATGGAATGTCAAAAAATGGGTGATCTTCCAGAAGATCGTGTAACTCCGTCCCCTCCATTTAGTTGTGTAGGTCTTGATGTTTTTGGACCATGGGAAATAATCACCAGGAAAACCCGTGGAGGAGTGGCTAATAGTAAAAGATGGGCTGTGTTGTTCACTTGCCTGTCAATAAGAGCAGTGCATATCGAACTTATCGAAGAAATGTCTTCCTCTTCGTTCATAAATGCGCTTCGCAGATTTATATCCATCAGAGGTACATTAGTTTTACTGCGATCAGACAGAGGTTCAAATTTTGTATGTGGAGCTAAAGAACTTGGATTGAATACTATAAATGTAGAAGATTCTCAGATTCAAAGGTTTCTCCAAAATAAGGGTATTGTGTGGAGATTTAATTCTCCTCATTCCTCTCATAAAGGGGGAGTATGGGAACGAATAATTGGAATGAGCAAAAAGATTCTAGACTCTATGTTCCTCAACAGTTCACAGAAACTTTTGACACATGAGGTTTTGTCCACTCTAATGTATGAAGTTAGTGCCATCATAAACTCTCGTCCGTTGGCGACTATATCTTATAATGCTGAAGATCCGACTGTTCTAACACCTTCCATTCTTCTCACTCAAAAGTATCCGGACATGGATATTAGTTTTAAGGATTTACCTTGAAAGATGCCTACAAATCACAGTGGAAATATGTTCAATACCTTGCAGACATTTTTTGGAGCAAATGGAAAAAGGAGTACCTACAAACGCTACAGTTGCGTCAAAAATGGGTTAATTCGCGTCGCAATATTCAAAAAGGTGATGTAGTGTTGTTGAAGGACAGTAGTGTTCATAGAAACCAGTGGCCAATGGGACTTGTCACCGAGACGTTCAAAGGAGAAGATGATTTGGTTCGCCAAGTGTGTGTTAAAACTGTTCACAATGGAAAAACATCATTTTACCAACGACCTGTGACTGAACTGATAGTTTTATTAGAGTCAGAGGTTTAATTAGCAGAGTTTGACTTTAACATGCTGATATATGATATATGTACAAGATTCAGAGATCAATAACAAACTGTGTTGACCAATATTGGCTTGCTTATAGAAGCAGTCTAATTATGGTTTACACACCTTGTTAACTAATTTTGTCATTGAAAATATGTAAACATATCAATTCAATTGACTTTATGTGAAAATTCAAAAAAGGTTTCAAGTTGACCCAACTTTTATTTCATGGGCTTATATGTTTAAAAGGAAGGGGTTGTTAGCACTATATAGCATATTGTATTGTAACTACTTGTATAGTAAAAAAGTTGTTTTACTCTACTGTAAGTCGTGCATTCGTAATTGTATGATACGTAATTCACAGGTTACAGTGTCAATAATTGAATTTCGATATTGAAAACAGTGATTTGGGAAATCAAGCGGGGACTGTAATGGATTATATTTAGTGTGCGCTTATTCTTTCCAATGGCTTTACATTTTTGTTGTTATCCTTCAGAGTTTTGGAACTGGTATCAAGTGTCAAGGGACGTAACTCTCTTTGGCTGATCAGTTGAACAGCTCTATAGAGTTACTTCTCTTAGATTGTAGATTTCCGTTTCAGTATTGCGAGAGTTATTCGCCTTTACTGACGCTCTCCTTTTGCACGTGAATTTCAATAATGGACGCAGGGAAGAGAAAATTCCTGTTCGTTAGACAAGAATGTGTAGCCTTATAGCGGTGCATAGGGTAATTATTGTTATTTTTTGTGTGTTAAACACTTCTATATTTCATTCAGTTTGTCATGTTTTGCCGTTGGTCTTGAATAAGTGCATTTTGGAGTATTTCAGTTTATGATGACGTCATTTCATTCAAACTGCTTGGAGGGAATTCATGTAGAAATCCCATTGTTTTCTGTCGAAGCTTGAGTCTATAAGTTGTAAATAGAGTTTTAACCTTTATCCTGTCAAATAACTTCTGTTTAAAATTTCAAGCAGACAGCAGAGACCCAGGTTTTGCAATTTCCAAGACATTTTTGGGAAAAGATAGGTCCTGACCAAAAACTGTGGATCTAGGATGAGAATGCATGTTCTGTGCAGTCTGATCTTGATCTACAGTGTTTGCAAAGGGCAGTGAGTCACGTTTAGCGACTTAGCTTATGAGTTAACATTGTGAAGCAAGTGCTTTTTTGTGCATGAGTCACTTTATTTCTACTAGTTCATGTTGCATCAAGTTGTTGTATGCTTCTTGCTGCACATATGGATTAGTGTCAGGATTAGTTTAGTCTTAGGCTTAGCTCTGAAGGTAGGGTTGTTATAGCCTGAGGAGTTTCATCTTTTGTTGAAATATTTTGCCTTTTTTATTTCATTAGAATTTTAGACTGTCACAATTGATTGCACTTTTAACTGGAAGTCTGATGTTGAAAACATTTGACTATATTATTGTAAAAATTAGAAATACATTGTGGCAAATGAGGATGTTGCTTGTTCAGAGCAATATCTACATTTGCCAAAATGCTTTTCCATACATGTGGAGAAAACATTATCTTTGGGAAAGAATAAGAAATGAAAACATGTTGTACATTAGATTTATTTTGTTTATTTCAGTTTTTTTATGGAATATTTAACCATTGACTTTCTAATAAAGTCATCCAGGAAAAAAGGGTGTTATTTTATGACAAAAGACCTTGAAGAGTCCTGGGGTTAGCTTTGGGTGAAACAGTACAATAAAAAACCTTGCTAATGATAAGATTTACACTTCATGGAGCGTACTAAGACAAGATTAGCTGCAAGAACAGAAAAAAGGGGAAGGGTTATTTCAAGAGAATTTGAAAAAACAAAGAGAAAAATTGTTAAAAGTTCAAAAAGAAATTGACAGTATTTTGTCCACGTATATTTCACTAGATGTTGAAGAAGATAGACAAACTTACAGAATTCAAATAGAGGAACTGAAAACTGACCTGTATAGAGTTTATACGGAATTAGTTGATTTTTTATTTAGAAACAAAGAAGAACAGTTAATGACTGAAGAAAAGTTCAATTATAGTAGATATTTGGAACATATTAAATCTACATTAGATAGAGCAGTTGCAGATAAGATTTCGCATAAATCAGAAAGTTCATTAAGATCATCTAAATACAGAGCTAAAGCTGAGGCAGCTAAAGTAAAACTACAGTACATTCAGCAAGAAGTTGAATTAAAGAAGCAACAGGCAGTTTTAGCTGCAGAAATAGAGTTATTAAATTCTCGCAAAGAGGTAGCAGCATTAGAAGCTGAAGCTGGTCTGTATGAAGCTTTGTCTGATAAGTGTTCAGTTGTGTCTGAGCCACCTGTTAATTCACGGCAAAAAACTGAAGAGTATGTTAATTCATTGTTTTTCAATAAACAACAAACTGAAAGTCAGAGTATTTCTTCAAAAGTGGTGCAGTGCCTCTATAGAAAAGATGTTTTACTGAGTCGATTAAGCAAGTTTAATGACAATCCGGCCTATTTCTCTGTTTGGAAAGCAACTTTCAAAAGTGTTGTCAATGAACTAAGACTATCAGCAAGAGAAGAAATAGATTTGTTGTTAAAGTGGCTTGGGCCAAGTACAAAAAATCAAGCATGGAGCATTCATGCTAGTAATGCTAGTGCGCCAGAAAAAAGTTTAGAAAGAATATGGGAGAGATTGGAAGAAAGGTTTGCTGCACCTGAAATAATACATTCGACAATTACAAGAAAAATTAGCTCTTTTCCTAGGATATCTACTGACTTTACCAAATTGTACGACTTAGCAGACGTTACCACAGAAATAGAATACTTAAAGGAAGATCCAAAGCTAGCTATAGCATTTTCTTTTTATGACTCGTCCATTGGTGTTAACCAGCTAGTAACTAAGTTACCACATTATATCCAAGATAAGTGGACAAATAAAGCTACAGAATATAAAAGAAAGTATGATGCATCTTATCCTCCATTTTCTGTATTTGCACAGTTTATCAGAGATCAGGCAAGAGATAGGAATGACCCAAGCTTTGGATATGAAACAGAAAGGTTAAGACAGAAAGCAAAAAGAACAGAATTTAGTGTTAAAAAAACTGATACAAAGCAGAGCAAGGACAATTCATCCAACACTACTAGTAATAACAAAGTTGATACAGATTCAATAGAATTTAACTGTTTATTTCATGACCTTCCTCATTCTTTAAACAAATGTACAAAGTTTAGAAAGCTTCCCTTAAGTGAAAGGAAACATCAGTTATTTGTAAACAGAGTCTGTTTCAAGTGTTGCGAGTCGAAAAAACATTTAGCTGGGGAATGTAAAGCGTTGATTAAATGTGACATTTGTTCATCGAACACACACTCAACCGCACTACATGAGTTGAGAGAAAGCCAAAGAGTGTTAGTGACAACAGCGGGGAGAATAGTGGTACAAAGAGAGATATCCCAGATATGAATAATTCTATTGTAACTAAACACATAAATTTAATAGGAGGTGACAAGTTTAAGTCCTGTGCAAAGGCTGTTCTTGTAAAAGTCTACAAGAAAGATAGACCAAACCATTGTATGTTGACATATGCATTAATAGATGATCAGAGCAATAGATCTTTGGCCAAAACTGAGTTACTTGACTATTTCAGTGAATGTAGTTCCAATATCGAGTATACTTTGTCGTCGTGTGGAGGTCAAGTCGTGAAGCGTGGCCGAGTGTCAGAGGGGTTCGTTGTTGAAAGTATGTGTGGCAATGAAAAAATAGAGTTGTCTCCCCTCATTGAATGTAATGATATTCCAAACAATAAAGATGAAACCCCAACGCCAGAAGTATGTGAACAGTTTTCCCATTTGAAAGGGTTAACAGCTTATATTCCAAAAATACAGCATCAAGCTAATATGCTATTATTAATAGGAAGGGATAATCCCATGGCACATCATGTGCTTGAACAAATAGTGGGAGAGGATACCGAACCATTTGCACAGAAGTTGAGACTTGGATGGGTCATTGTAGATGAAGTTTGTTATGGTTCCTTTCATTCATCAAGAACTGTAAATGTAAGCAAAACATATATACTTAACAATCAGAGACCGTCACTGTTTAAATCATGTGATATGACATTCAAATGTGACATTCAGAATAGTGATGTTAAAACTAGCAGAGATTTTGATAGTGTAGGTAGTACAGTCTTTGAAAGAACAATTCATGACAATAAAATTGGCCCATCTATAGAAGATAAACAGTTTATTAAAGTCATGGAGGACAACTGGGAGAAAACAGAAAATGGCAATTGGATATTTCCATTACCTTTCAAAGAAAAATCTCTTAACAGACCAATTACCATCAAATTTTCAGTTAGCCAAAAAGAGAACCAACATACTATGCCAGAGTCTGAAGAAAAACCCCAAAAAATGTGAAGATTTTGTCAGTTTATGGGAGAAATGTTGAAAAATGGCCATGCTGAAATACCACCATCTTTACAAAAGGGAGAAGAACATTGGTATCTCCCAATATTTGGTGTCTACCACCCCCGAAAGCCGAGAAAGATACGTGTAGTATTCGATTCATCTGCCAAATACAATGGAGTCTGCTTAAATGATATACTTATGACTGGACCTGATTTGACTAACAGTTTGATTGGTGTTCTTCTACGATTTCGGAAACACAAAATAGCAGTAATAGCAGATATTCAGCAGATGTTTTTCTGCTTTTATGTGAAACCAGAGCACAGGAATTTCCTACGCTTTCTATGGTTCAGAGATAATGATCCAACCAAGAACATTATTGAGTATCGTATGTGTGTACACGTATTTGGAAATTCGCCGTCGCCGGCCATAGCTACATATGGACTACATAGAACCGTTACTTCTCAAAGAGATAATTTTGGTGAAGATACTGTGGACTATGTCATAGATAACTTTTACGTTGATGATGGGTTATTATCAGTTAACACTCCAGAAATAGCTATTAATGTGCTAAAAAGAACTCGAGCTGCATTGAAAAAGAGGGGTAATTTGAGACTTCACAAAATTACATCAAACAGTAAAAGGGTCTTACAAGCATTTGATCAAGAAGATATAGTTACTGATCTAAGGAATATTCAAATCAATAAACATGAATTACAATTACAGAAGAGCCTTGGTATTTCATGGGACCTGATAACAGATTGCTTTACATTCACTGTGCCTATTGAGAATAGGCCATTTACAAGAAGAGGCATGTTATCAGTGGTGAACAGTCTGTATGACCCGCTAGGATTTGCCGCACCAATTACAGTTCAAGGAAAGTTGTTTTTACGGAACTGGATTTCTGGTAATGACTGGGATGAACCACTGCCCAGCAGCTTGAAGCCTGAGTGGGATATGTGGCTATCATCTCTTACACATATGAAAGATGTAAAAGTGAAACGTGCATATGGTCCAGAAAATTATGACAGTCAGTGTGAACTTTTCATATTTTATGATGCATCGAAAGAAGCCTTAGCGGCAGTAGCATTTTTAAGATCAGTTAATTCTTCAGAGCATTCTGAAGTTTCATTTGTAATGGGAAAGGTAAAAGTGGCACCGAAACATGGTCATACTATCCCAAGACTTGAGTTGTGTTCAGCAGTGTTAGGGTTAGAACTAGCTGAGTTTATTTGTGACCAGTTGAACTTAGACATTTCTGCCGTTAAATTCTTCTCTGATAGCCAAGTGGTGTTAGGTTACATTCATAATGAAACCCGCAGATTCTATGTGTATGTTACAAACAGAGTTGACCGAATTAGAAAATCTGCAGAACCATCTCAGTGGAGTTATGTTACCTCAGAGGAAAACACTGCTGATCAAGGAACTAGGAAAATCAATGTAACTCAGCTTCAAGATAGCATGTGGTTAAATGGTCCGCCCTTCATGTATTGTGAAAAATCTCAAAAAGTGAATCTAAAGAGTTTTACATTGGTTAATCCAGAAAACGACTGTGAAGTCAGACCAGAGGCAAACATTAAGGTATCTAAAAGTGACATTAATACTGGATTAGGAAGATTAGGGCTAGAAAGATTTCTCAGATTTTCTAAGTGGCAAACTTTAGCTAATGCAATTGTGACTTTGAAAACACTTGCAAACAAAAAAGGTTCTCATAATCTTCCCAAAACATATTTGGAGCTGAGAAGAGAATCCGAGCTGTTGATAATAAAAGAAGTACAAAAGACATATTTTCAAAGAGAAATAGAGTGCTTGATAAGTGGAAAACTCTTGCCAAAGGACAGTAAAATCCTGTCTTTAAATCCGTACATGGACAAAGATGCTATTTTGAGAGTAGGAGGGCGGTTGAAATTTGCAAAGATAGATGACTTTCAAAAACACCCTATTATCATTCCGAAGTCAGATCACATTGCCAGGCTTTTGGTTGAATTTTACCATGCAGAAGTAAAGCATCAGGGAGGTTATTCACTGAAGGTGTTTGGAGGAGTAAAGGTTACTGGATTATTGGTGCCAAAAGACTTATATCAAGTGTGTTACACGCATGTGTTATATGTAGAAAACTTCGTGGCAAGATGGAATGTCAAAAAATGGGTGATCTTCCAGAAGATCGTGTAACTCCGTCCCCTCCATTTAGTTGTGTAGGTCTTGATGTTTTTGGACCATGGGAAATAATCACCAGGAAAACCCGTGGAGGAGTGGCTAATAGTAAAAGATGGGCTGTGTTGTTCACTTGCCTGTCAATAAGAGCAGTGCATATCGAACTTATCGAAGAAATGTCTTCCTCTTCGTTCATAAATGCGCTTCGCAGATTTATATCCATCAGAGGTACATTAGTTTTACTGCGATCAGACAGAGGTTCAAATTTTGTATGTGGAGCTAAAGAACTTGGATTGAATACTATAAATGTAGAAGATTCTCAGATTCAAAGGTTTCTCCAAAATAAGGGTATTGTGTGGAGATTTAATTCTCCTCATTCCTCTCATAAAGGGGGAGTATGGGAACGAATAATTGGAATGAGCAAAAAGATTCTAGACTCTATGTTCCTCAACAGTTCACAGAAACTTTTGACACATGAGGTTTTGTCCACTCTAATGTATGAAGTTAGTGCCATCATAAACTCTCGTCCGTTGGCGACTATATCTTATAATGCTGAAGATCCGACTGTTCTAACACCTTCCATTCTTCTCACTCAAAAGTATCCGGACATGGATATTAGTTTTAAGGATTTACCTTGAAAGATGCCTACAAATCACAGTGGAAATATGTTCAATACCTTGCAGACATTTTTTGGAGCAAATGGAAAAAGGAGTACCTACAAACGCTACAGTTGCGTCAAAAATGGGTTAATTCGCGTCGCAATATTCAAAAAGGTGATGTAGTGTTGTTGAAGGACAGTAGTGTTCATAGAAACCAGTGGCCAATGGGACTTGTCACCGAGACGTTCAAAGGAGAAGATGATTTGGTTCGCCAAGTGTGTGTTAAAACTGTTCACAATGGAAAAACATCATTTTACCAACGACCTGTGACTGAACTGATAGTTTTATTAGAGTCAGAGGTTTAATTAGCAGAGTTTGACTTTAACATGCTGATATATGATATATGTACAAGATTCAGAGATCAATAACAAACTGTGTTGACCAATATTGGCTTGCTTATAGAAGCAGTCTAATTATGGTTTACACACCTTGTTAACTAATTTTGTCATTGAAAATATGTAAACATATCAATTCAATTGACTTTATGTGAAAATTCAAAAAAGGTTTCAAGTTGACCCAACTTTTATTTCATGGGCTTATATGTTTAAAAGGAAGGGGTTGTTAGCACTATATAGCATATTGTATTGTAACTACTTGTATAGTAAAAAAGTTGTTTTACTCTACTGTAAGTCGTGCATTCGTAATTGTATGATACGTAATTCACAGGTTACAGTGTCAATAATTGAATTTCGATATTGAAAACAGTGATTTGGGAAATCAAGCGGGGACTGTAATGGATTATATTTAGTGTGCGCTTATTCTTTCCAATGGCTTTACATTTTTGTTGTTATCCTTCAGAGTTTTGGAACTGGTATCAAGTGTCAAGGGACGTAACTCTCTTTGGCTGATCAGTTGAACAGCTCTATAGAGTTACTTCTCTTAGATTGTAGATTTCCGTTTCAGTATTGCGAGAGTTATTCGCCTTTACTGACGCTCTCCTTTTGCACGTGAATTTCAATAATGGACGCAGGGAAGAGAAAATTCCTGTTCGTTAGACAAGAATGTGTAGCCTTATAGCGGTGCATAGGGTAATTATTGTTATTTTTTGTGTGTTAAACACTTCTATATTTCATTCAGTTTGTCATGTTTTGCCGTTGGTCTTGAATAAGTGCATTTTGGAGTATTTCAGTTTATGATGACGTCATTTCATTCAAACTTTTTGGAGGGAATTCATGTAGAAATCCCATTGTTTTCTGTCGAAGCTTGAGTCTATAAGTTGTAAATAGAGTTTTAACCTTTATCCTGTCAAATAACTTCTGTTTAAAATTTCAAGCAGACAGCAGAGACCCAGGTTTTGCAATTTCCAAGACATTTTTGGGAAAAGATAGGTCCTGACCAAAAACTGTGGATCTAGGATGAGAATGCATGTTCTGTGCAGTCTGATCTTGATCTACAGTGTTTGCAAAGGGCAGTGAGTCACGTTTAGCGACTTAGCTTATGAGTTAACATTGTGAAGCAAGTGCTTTTTTGTGCATGAGTCACTTTATTTCTACTAGTTCATGTTGCATCAAGTTGTTGTATGCTTCTTGCTGCACATATGGATTAGTGTCAGGATTAGTTTAGTCTTAGGCTTAGCTCTGAAGGTAGGGTTGTTATAGCCTGAGGAGTTTCATCTTTTGTTGAAATATTTTGCCTTTTTTATTTCATTAGAATTTTAGACTGTCACAATTGATTGCACTTTTAACTGGAAGTCTGATGTTGAAAACATTTGACTATATTATTGTAAAAATTAGAAATACATTGTGGCAAATGAGGATGTTGCTTGTTCAGAGCAATATCTACATTTGCCAAAATGCTTTTCCATACATGTGGAGAAAACATTATCTTTGGGAAAGAATAAGAAATGAAAACATGTTGTACATTAGATTTATTTTGTTTATTTCAGTTTTTTTATGGAATATTTAACCATTGACTTTCTAATAAAGTCATCCAGGAAAAAAGGGTGTTATTTTATGACAAAAGACCTTGAAGAGTCCTGGGGTTAGCTTTGGGTGAAACAGTACAATAAAAAACCTTGCTAATGATAAGATTTACACTTCATGGAGCGTACTAAGACAAGATTAGCTGCAAGAACAGAAAAAAGGGGAAGGGTTATTTCAAGAGAATTTGAAAAAACAAAGAGAAAAATTGTTAAAAGTTCAAAAAGAAATTGACAGTATTTTGTCCACGTATATTTCACTAGATGTTGAAGAAGATAGACAAACTTACAGAATTCAAATAGAGGAACTGAAAACTGACCTGTATAGAGTTTATACGGAATTAGTTGATTTTTTATTTAGAAACAAAGAAGAACAGTTAATGACTGAAGAAAAGTTCAATTATAGTAGATATTTGGAACATATTAAATCTACATTAGATAGAGCAGTTGCAGATAAGATTTCGCATAAATCAGAAAGTTCATTAAGATCATCTAAATACAGAGCTAAAGCTGAGGCAGCTAAAGTAAAACTACAGTACATTCAGCAAGAAGTTGAATTAAAGAAGCAACAGGCAGTTTTAGCTGCAGAAATAGAGTTATTAAATTCTCGCAAAGAGGTAGCAGCATTAGAAGCTGAAGCTGGTCTGTATGAAGCTTTGTCTGATAAGTGTTCAGTTGTGTCTGAGCCACCTGTTAATTCACGGCAAAAAACTGAAGAGTATGTTAATTCATTGTTTTTCAATAAACAACAAACTGAAAGTCAGAGTATTTCTTCAAAAGTGGTGCAGTGCCTCTATAGAAAAGATGTTTTACTGAGTCGATTAAGCAAGTTTAATGACAATCCGGCCTATTTCTCTGTTTGGAAAGCAACTTTCAAAAGTGTTGTCAATGAACTAAGACTATCAGCAAGAGAAGAAATAGATTTGTTGTTAAAGTGGCTTGGGCCAAGTACAAAAAATCAAGCATGGAGCATTCATGCTAGTAATGCTAGTCCGCCAGAAAAAAGTTTAGAAAGAATATGGGAGAGATTGGAAGAAAGGTTTGCTGCACCTGAAATAATACATTCGACAATTACAAGAAAAATTAGCTCTTTTCCTAGGATATCTACTGACTTTACCAAATTGTACGACTTAGCAGACGTTACCACAGAAATAGAATACTTAAAGGAAGATCCAAAGCTAGCTATAGCATTTTCTTTTTATGACTCGTCCATTGGTGTTAACCAGCTAGTAACTAAGTTACCACATTATATCCAAGATAAGTGGACAAATAAAGCTACAGAATATAAAAGAAAGTATGATGCATCTTATCCTCCATTTTCTGTATTTGCACAGTTTATCAGAGATCAGGCAAGAGATAGGAATGACCCAAGCTTTGGATATGAAACAGAAAGGTTAAGACAGAAAGCAAAAAGAACAGAATTTAGTGTTAAAAAAACTGATACAAAGCAGAGCAAGGACAATTCATCCAACACTACTAGTAATAACAAAGTTGATACAGATTCAATAGAATTTAACTGTTTATTTCATGACCTTCCTCATTCTTTAAACAAATGTACAAAGTTTAGAAAGCTTCCCTTAAGTGAAAGGAAACATCAGTTATTTGTAAACAGAGTCTGTTTCAAGTGTTGCGAGTCGAAAAAACATTTAGCTGGGGAATGTAAAGCGTTGATTAAATGTGACATTTGTTCATCGAACACACACTCAACCGCACTACATGAGTTGAGAGAAAGCCAAAGAGTGTTAGTGACAACAGCGGGGAGAATAGTGGTACAAAGAGAGATATCCCAGATATGAATAATTCTATTGTAACTAAACACATAAATTTAATAGGAGGTGACAAGTTTAAGTCCTGTGCAAAGGCTGTTCTTGTAAAAGTCTACAAGAAAGATAGACCAAACCATTGTATGTTGACATATGCATTAATAGATGATCAGAGCAATAGATCTTTGGCCAAAACTGAGTTACTTGACTATTTCAGTGAATGTAGTTCCAATATCGAGTATACTTTGTCGTCGTGTGGAGGTCAAGTCGTGAAGCGTGGCCGAGTGTCAGAGGGGTTCGTTGTTGAAAGTATGTGTGGCAATGAAAAAATAGAGTTGTCTCCCCTCATTGAATGTAATGATATTCCAAACAATAAAGATGAAACCCCAACGCCAGAAGTATGTGAACAGTTTTCCCATTTGAAAGGGTTAACAGCTTATATTCCAAAAATACAGCATCAAGCTAATATGCTATTATTAATAGGAAGGGATAATCCCATGGCACATCATGTGCTTGAACAAATAGTGGGAGAGGATACCGAACCATTTGCACAGAAGTTGAGACTTGGATGGGTCATTGTAGATGAAGTTTGTTATGGTTCCTTTCATTCATCAAGAACTGTAAATGTAAGCAAAACATATATACTTAACAATCAGAGACCGTCACTGTTTAAATCATGTGATATGACATTCAAATGTGACATTCAGAATAGTGATGTTAAAACTAGCAGAGATTTTGATAGTGTAGGTAGTACAGTCTTTGAAAGAACAATTCATGACAATAAAATTGGCCCATCTATAGAAGATAAACAGTTTATTAAAGTCATGGAGGACAACTGGGAGAAAACAGAAAATGGCAATTGGATATTTCCATTACCTTTCAAAGAAAAATCTCTTAACAGACCAATTACCATCAAATTTTCAGTTAGCCAAAAAGAGAACCAACATACTATGCCAGAGTCTGAAGAAAAACCCCAAAAAATGTGAAGATTTTGTCAGTTTATGGGAGAAATGTTGAAAATGGCCATGCTGAAATACCACCATCTTTACAAAAGGGAGAAGAACATTGGTATCTCCCAATATTTGGTGTCTACCACCCCCGAAAGCCGAGAAAGATACGTGTAGTATTCGATTCATCTGCCAAATACAATGGAGTCTGCTTAAATGATATACTTATGACTGGACCTGATTTGACTAACAGTTTGATTGGTGTTCTTCTACGATTTCGGAAACACAAAATAGCAGTAATAGCAGATATTCAGCAGATGTTTTTCTGCTTTTATGTGAAACCAGAGCACAGGAATTTCCTACGCTTTCTATGGTTCAGAGATAATGATCCAACCAAGAACATTATTGAGTATCGTATGTGTGTACACGTATTTGGAAATTCGCCGTCGCCGGCCATAGCTACATATGGACTACATAGAACCGTTACTTCTCAAAGAGATAATTTTGGTGAAGATACTGTGGACTATGTCATAGATAACTTTTACGTTGATGATGGGTTATTATCAGTTAACACTCCAGAAATAGCTATTAATGTGCTAAAAAGAACTCGAGCTGCATTGAAAAAGGGGGGTAATTTGAGACTTCACAAAATTACATCAAACAGTAAAAGGGTCTTACAAGCATTTGATCAAGAAGATATAGTTACTGATCTAAGGAATATTCAAATCAATAAACATGAATTACAATTACAGAAGAGCCTTGGTATTTCATGGGACCTGATAACAGATTGCTTTACATTCACTGTGCCTATTGAGAATAGGCCATTTACAAGAAGAGGTATGTTATCAGTGGTGAACAGTCTGTATGACCCGCTAGGATTTGCCGCACCAATTACAGTTCAAGGAAAGTTGTTTTTACGGAACTGGATTTCTGGTAATGACTGGGATGAACCACTGCCCAGCAGCTTGAAGCCTGAGTGGGATATGTGGCTATCATCTCTTACACATATGAAAGATGTAAAAGTGAAACGTGCATATGGTCCAGAAAATTATGACAGTCAGTGTGAACTTTTCATATTTTATGATGCATCGAAAGAAGCCTTAGCGGCAGTAGCATTTTTAAGATCAGTTAATTCTTCAGAGCATTCTGAAGTTTCATTTGTAATGGGAAAGGTAAAAGTGGCACCGAAACATGGTCATACTATCCCAAGACTTGAGTTGTGTTCAGCAGTGTTAGGGTTAGAACTAGCTGAGTTTATTTGTGACCAGTTGAACTTAGACATTTCTGCCGTTAAATTCTTCTCTGATAGCCAAGTGGTGTTAGGTTACATTCATAATGAAACCCGCAGATTCTATGTGTATGTTACAAACAGAGTTGACCGAATTAGAAAATCTGCAGAACCATCTCAGTGGAGTTATGTTACCTCAGAGGAAAACACTGCTGATCAAGGAACTAGGAAAATCAATGTAACTCAGCTTCAAGATAGCATGTGGTTAAATGGTCCGCCCTTCATGTATTGTGAAAAATCTCAAAAAGTGAATCTAAAGAGTTTTACATTGGTTAATCCAGAAAACGACTGTGAAGTCAGACCAGAGGCAAACATTAAGGTATCTAAAAGTGACATTAATACTGGATTAGGAAGATTAGGGCTAGAAAGATTTCTCAGATTTTCTAAGTGGCAAACTTTAGCTAATGCAATTGTGACTTTGAAAACACTTGCAAACAAAAAAGGTTCTCATAATCTTCCCAAAACATATTTGGAGCTGAGAAGAGAATCCGAGCTGTTGATAATAAAAGAAGTACAAAAGACATATTTTCAAAGAGAAATAGAGTGCTTGATAAGTGGAAAACTCTTGCCAAAGGACAGTAAAATCCTGTCTTTAAATCCGTACATGGACAAAGATGCTATTTTGAGAGTAGGAGGGCGGTTGAAATTTGCAAAGATAGATGACTTTCAAAAACACCCTATTATCATTCCGAAGTCAGATCACATTGCCAGGCTTTTGGTTGAATTTTACCATGCAGAAGTAAAGCATCAGGGAGGTTATTCACTGAAGGTGTTTGGAGGAGTAAAGGTTACTGGATTATTGGTGCCAAAAGACTTATATCAAGTGTGTTACACGCATGTGTTATATGTAGAAAACTTCGTGGCAAGATGGAATGTCAAAAAATGGGTGATCTTCCAGAAGATCGTGTAACTCCGTCCCCTCCATTTAGTTGTGTAGGTCTTGATGTTTTTGGACCATGGGAAATAATCACCAGGAAAACCCGTGGAGGAGTGGCTAATAGTAAAAGATGGGCTGTGTTGTTCACTTGCCTGTCAATAAGAGCAGTGCATATCGAACTTATCGAAGAAATGTCTTCCTCTTCGTTCATAAATGCGCTTCGCAGATTTATATCCATCAGAGGTACATTAGTTTTACTGCGATCAGACAGAGGTTCAAATTTTGTATGTGGAGCTAAAGAACTTGGATTGAATACTATAAATGTAGAAGATTCTCAGATTCAAAGGTTTCTCCAAAATAAGGGTATTGTGTGGAGATTTAATTCTCCTCATTCCTCTCATAAAGGGGGAGTATGGGAACGAATAATTGGAATGAGCAAAAAGATTCTAGACTCTATGTTCCTCAACAGTTCACAGAAACTTTTGACACATGAGGTTTTGTCCACTCTAATGTATGAAGTTAGTGCCATCATAAACTCTCGTCCGTTGGCGACTATATCTTATAATGCTGAAGATCCGACTGTTCTAACACCTTCCATTCTTCTCACTCAAAAGTATCCGGACATGGATATTAGTTTTAAGGATTTACCTTGAAAGATGCCTACAAATCACAGTGGAAATATGTTCAATACCTTGCAGACATTTTTTGGAGCAAATGGAAAAAGGAGTACCTACAAACGCTACAGTTGCGTCAAAAATGGGTTAATTCGCGTCGCAATATTCAAAAAGGTGATGTAGTGTTGTTGAAGGACAGTAGTGTTCATAGAAACCAGTGGCCAATGGGACTTGTCACCGAGACGTTCAAAGGAGAAGATGATTTGGTTCGCCAAGTGTGTGTTAAAACTGTTCACAATGGAAAAACATCATTTTACCAACGACCTGTGACTGAACTGATAGTTTTATTAGAGTCAGAGGTTTAATTAGCAGAGTTTGACTTTAACATGCTGATATATGATATATGTACAAGATTCAGAGATCATTAACAAACTGTGTTGACCAATATTGGCTTGCTTATAGAAGCAGTCTAATTATGGTTTACACACCTTGTTAACTAATTTTGTCATTGAAAATATGTAAACATATCAATTCAATTGACTTTATGTGAAAATTCAAAAAAGGTTTCAAGTTGACCCAACTTTTATTTTATGGGCTTATATGTTTAAAAGGAAGGGGTTGTTAGCACTATATAGCATATTGTATTGTAACTACTTGTATAGTAAAAAAGTTGTTTTACTCTACTGTAAGTCGTGCATTCGTAATTGTATGATACGTAATTCACAGGTTACAGTGTCAATAATTGAATTTCGATATTGAAAACAGTGATTTGGGAAATCAAGCGGGGACTGTAATGGATTATATTTAGTGTGCGCTTATTCTTTCCAATGGCTTTACATTTTTGTTGTTATCCTTCAGAGTTTTGGAACTGGTATCAAGTGTCAAGGGACGTAACTCTCTTTGGCTGATCAGTTGAACAGCTCTATAGAGTTACTTCTCTTAGATTGTAGATTTCCGTTTCAGTATTGCGAGAGTTATTCGCCTTTACTGACGCTCTCCTTTTGCACGTGAATTTCAATAATGGACGCAGGGAAGAGAAAATTCCTGTTCGTTAGACAAGAATGTGTAGCCTTATAGCGGTGCATAGGGTAATTATTGTTATTTTTTGTGTGTTAAACACTTCTATATTTCATTCAGTTTGTCATGTTTTGCCGTTGGTCTTGAATAAGTGCATTTTGGAGTATTTCAGTTTATGATGACGTCATTTCATTCAAACTGCTTGGAGGGAATTCATGTAGAAATCCCATTGTTTTCTGTCGAAGCTTGAGTCTATAAGTTGTAAATAGAGTTTTAACCTTTATCCTGTCAAATAACTTCTGTTTAAAATTTCAAGCAGACAGCAGAGACCCAGGTTTTGCAATTTCCAAGACATTTTTGGGAAAAGATAGGTCCTGACCAAAAACTGTGGATCTAGGATGAGAATGCATGTTCTGTGCAGTCTGATCTTGATCTACAGTGTTTGCAAAGGGCAGTGAGTCACGTTTAGCGACTTAGCTTATGAGTTAACATTGTGAAGCAAGTGCTTTTTTGTGCATGAGTCACTTTATTTCTACTAGTTCATGTTGCATCAAGTTGTTGTATGCTTCTTGCTGCACATATGGATTAGTGTCAGGATTAGTTTAGTCTTAGGCTTAGCTCTGAAGGTAGGGTTGTTATAGCCTTAGGAGTTTCATCTTTTGTTGAAATATTTTGCCTTTTTTATTTCATTAGAATTTTAGACTGTCACAATTGATTGCACTTTTAACTGGAAGTCTGATGTTGAAAACATTTGACTATATTATTGTAAAAATTAGAAATACATTGTGGCAAATGAGGATGTTGCTTGTTCAGAGCAATATCTACATTTGCCAAAATGCTTTTCCATACATGTGGAGAAAACATTATCTTTGGGAAAGAATAAGAAATGAAAACATGTTGTACATTAGATTTATTTTGTTTATTTCAGTTTTTTTATGGAATATTTAACCATTGACTTTCTAATAAAGTCATCCAGGAAAAAAGGGTGTTATTTTATGACAAAAGACCTTGAAGAGTCCTGGGGTTAGCTTTGGGTGAAACAGTACAATAAAAAACCTTGCTAATGATAAGATTTACACTTCATGGAGCGTACTAAGACAAGATTAGCTGCAAGAACAGAAAAAAGGGGAAGGGTTATTTCAAGAGAATTTGAAAAAACAAAGAGAAAAATTGTTAAAAGTTCAAAAAGAAATTGACAGTATTTTGTCCACGTATATTTCACTAGATGTTGAAGAAGATAGACAAACTTACAGAATTCAAATAGAGGAACTGAAAACTGACCTGTATAGAGTTTATACAGAATTAGTTGATTTTTTATTTAGAAACAAAGAAGAACAGTTAATGACTGAAGAAAAGTTCAATTATAGTAGATATTTGGAACATATTAAATCTACATTAGATAGAGCAGTTGCAGATAAGATTTCGCATAAATCAGAAAGTTCATTAAGATCATCTAAATACAGAGCTAAAGCTGAGGCAGCTAAAGTAAAACTACAGTACATTCAGCAAGAAGTTGAATTAAAGAAGCAACAGGCAGTTTTAGCTGCAGAATTAGAGTTATTAAATTCTCGCAAAGAGGTAGCAGCATTAGAAGCTGAAGCTGGTCTGTATGAAGCTTTGTCTGATAAGTGTTCAGTTGTGTCTGAGCCACCTGTTAATTCACGGCAAAAAACTGAAGAGTATGTTAATTCATTGTTTTTCAATAAACAACAAACTGAAAGTCAGAGTATTTCTTCAAAAGTGGTGCAGTGCCTCTATAGAAAAGATGATTTACTGAGTCGATTAAGCAAGTTTAATGACAATCCGGCCTATTTCTCTGTTTGGAAAGCAACTTTCAAAAGTGTTGTCAATGAACTAAGACTATCAGCAAGAGAAGAAATAGATTTGTTGTTAAAGTGGCTTGGGCCAAGTACAAAAAATCAAGCATGGAGCATTCATGCTAGTAATGCTAGTGCGCCAGAAAAAAGTTTAGAAAGAATATGGGAGAGATTGGAAGAAAGGTTTGCTGCACCTGAAATAATACATTCGACAATTACAAGAAAAATTAGCTCTTTTCCTAGGATATCTACTGACTTTACCAAATTGTACGACTTAGCAGACGTTACCACAGAAATAGAATACTTAAAGGAAGATCCAAAGCTAGCTATAGCATTTTCTTTTTATGACTCGTCCATTGGTGTTAACCAGCTAGTAACTAAGTTACCACATTATATCCAAGATAAGTGGACAAATAAAGCTACAGAATATAAAAGAAAGTATGATGCATCTTATCCTCCATTTTCTGTATTTGCACAGTTTATCAGAGATCAGGCAAGAGATAGGAATGACCCAAGCTTTGGATATGAAACAGAAAGGTTAAGACAGAAAGCAAAAAGAACAGAATTTAGTGTTAAAAAAACTGATACAAAGCAGAGCAAGGACAATTCATCCAACACTACTAGTAATAACAAAGTTGATACAGATTCAATAGAATTTAACTGTTTATTTCATGACCTTCCTCATTCTTTAAACAAATGTACAAAGTTTAGAAACATCAGTTATTTGTAAACAGAGTCTGTTTCAAGTGTTGCGAGTCGAAAAAACATTTAGCTGGGGAATGTAAAGCGTTGATTAAATGTGACATTTGTTCATCGAACACACACTCAACCGCACTACATGAGTTGAGAGAAAGCCAAAGAGTGTTAGTGACAACAGCGGGGAGAATAGTGGTACAAAGAGAGATATCCCAGATATGAATAATTCTATTGTAACTAAACACATAAATTTAATAGGAGGTGACAAGTTTAAGTCCTGTGCAAAGGCTGTTCTTGTAAAAGTCTACAAGAAAGATAGACCAAACCATTGTATGTTGACATATGCATTAATAGATGATCAGAGCAATAGATCTTTGGCCAAAACTGAGTTACTTGACTATTTCAGTGAATGTAGTTCCAATATCGAGTATACTTTGTCGTCGTGTGGAGGTCAAGTCGTGAAGCGTGGCCGAGTGTCAGAGGGGTTCGTTGTTGAAAGTATGTGTGGCAATGAAAAAATAGAGTTGTCTCCCCTCATTGAATGTAATGATATTCCAAACAATAAAGATGAAACCCCAACGCCAGAAGTATGTGAACAGTTTTCCCATTTGAAAGGGTTAACAGCTTATATTCCAAAAATACAGCATCAAGCTAATATGCTATTATTAATAGGAAGGGATAATCCCATGGCACATCATGTGCTTGAACAAATAGTGGGAGAGGATACCGAACCATTTGCACAGAAGTTGAGACTTGGATGGGTCATTGTAGGTGAAGTTTGTTATGGTTCCTTTCATTCATCAAGAACTGTAAATGTAAGCAAAACATATATACTTAACAATCAGAGACCGTCACTGTTTAAATCATGTGATATGACATTCAAATGTGACATTCAGAATAGTGATGTTAAAACTAGCAGAGATTTTGATAGTGTAGGTAGTACAGTCTTTGAAAGAACAATTCATGACAATAAAATTGGCCCATCTATAGAAGATAAACAGTTTATTAAAGTCATGGAGGACAACTGGGAGAAAACAGAAAATGGCAATTGGATATTTCCATTACCTTTCAAAGAAAAATCTCTTAACAGACAAATTACCATCAAATTTTCAGTTAGCCAAAAAGAGAACCAATATACTATGCCAGAGTCTGAAGAAAAACCCCAAAAAATGTGAAGATTTTGTCAGTTTATGGGAGAAATGTTGAAAAATGGCCATGCTGAAATACCACCATCTTTACAAAAGGGAGAAGAACATTGGTATCTCCCAATATTTGGTGTCTACCACCCCCGAAAGCCGAGAAAGATACGTGTAGTATTCGATTCATCTGCCAAATACAATGGAGTCTGCTTAAATGATATACTTATGACTGGACCTGATTTGACTAACAGTTTGATTGGTGTTCTTCTACGATTTCGGAAACACAAAATAGCAGTAATAGCAGATATTCAGCAGATGTTTTTCTGCTTTTATGTGAAACCAGAGCACAGGAATTTCCTACGCTTTCTATGGTTCAGAGATAATGATCCAACCAAGAACATTATTGAGTATCGTATGTGTGTACACGTATTTGGAAATTCGCCGTCGCCGGCCATAGCTACATATGGACTACATAGAACCGTTACTTCTCAAAGAGATAATTTTGGTGAAGATACTGTGGAATATGTCATAGATAACTTTTACGTTGATGATGGGTTATTATCAGTTAACACTCCAGAAATAGCTATTAATGTGCTAAAAAGAACTCGAGCTGCATTGAAAAAGGGGGGTAATTTGAGACTTCACAAAATTACATCAAACAGTAAAAGGGTCTTACAAGCATTTGATCAAGAAGATATAGTTACTGATCTAAGGAATATTCAAATCAATAAACATGAATTACAATTACAGAAGAGCCTTGGTATTTCATGGGACCTGATAAAAGATTACTTTACATTCACTGTGCCTATTGAGAATAGGCCATTTACAAGAAGAGGCATGTTATCAGTGGTGAACAGTCTGTATGACCCGCTAGGATTTGCCGCACCAATTACAGTTCAAGGAAAGTTGTTTTTACGGAACTGGATTTCTGGTAATGACTGGGATGAACCACTGCCCAGCAGCTTGAAGCCTGAGTGGGATATGTGGCTATCATCTCTTACACATATGAAAGATGTAAAAGTGAAACGTGCATATGGTCCAGAAAATTATGACAGTCAGTGTGAACTTTTCATATTTTATGATGCATCGAAAGAAGCCTTAGCGGCAGTAGCATTTTTAAGATCAGTTAATTCTTCAGAGCATTCTGAAGTTTCATTTGTAATGGGAAAGGTAAAAGTGGCACCGAAACATGGTCATACTATCCCAAGACTTGAGTTGTGTTCAGCAGTGTTAGGGTTAGAACTAGCTGAGTTTATTTGTGACCAGTTGAACTTAGACATTTCTGCCGTTAAATTCTTCTCTGATAGCCAAGTGGTGTTAGGTTACATTCATAATGAAACCCGCAGATTCTATGTGTATGTTACAAACAGAGTTGACCGAATTAGAAAATCTGCAGAACCATCTCAGTGGAGTTATGTTACCTCAGAGGAAAACACTGCTGATCAAGGAACTAGGAAAATCAATGTAACTCAGCTTCAAGATGGCATGTGGTTAAATGGTCCGCCCTTCATGTATTGTGAAAAATCTCAAAAAGTGAATCTAAAGAGTTTTACATTGGTTAATCCAGAAAACGACTGTGAAGTCAGACCAGAGGCAAACATTAAGGTATCTAAAAGTGACATTAATACTGGATTAGGAAGATTAGGGCTAGAAAGATTTCTCAGATTTTCTAAGTGGCAAACTTTAGCTAATGCAATTGTGACTTTGAAAACACTTGCAAACAAAAAAGGTTCTCATAATCTTCCCAAAACATATTTGGAGCTGAGAAGAGAATCCGAGCTGTTGATAATAAAAGAAGTACAAAAGACATATTTTCAAAGAGAAATAGAGTGCTTGATAAGTGGAAAACTCTTGCCAAAGGACAGTAAAATCCTGTCTTTAAATCCGTACATGGACAAAGATGCTATTTTGAGAGTAGGAGGGCGGTTGAAATTTGCAAAGATAGATGACTTTCAAAAACACCCTATTATCATTCCGAAGTCAGATCACATTGCCAGGCTTTTGGTTGAATTTTACCATGCAGAAGTAAAGCATCAGGGAGGTTATTCACTGAAGGTGTTTGGAGGAGTAAAGGTTACTGGATTATTGGTGCCAAAAGACTTATATCAAGTGTGTTACACGCATGTGTTATATGTAGAAAACTTCGTGGCAAGATGGAATGTCAAAAAATGGGTGATCTTCCAGAAGATCGTGTAACTCCGTCCCCTCCATTTAGTTGTGTAGGTCTTGATGTTTTTGGACCATGGGAAATAATCACCAGGAAAACCCGTGGAGGAGTGGCTAATAGTAAAAGATGGGCTGTGTTGTTCACTTGCCTGTCAATAAGAGCAGTGCATATCGAACTTATCGAAGAAATGTCTTCCTCTTCGTTCATAAATGCGCTTCGCAGATTTATATCCATCAGAGGTACATTAGTTTTACTGCGATCAGACAGAGGTTCAAATTTTGTATGTGGAGCTAAAGAACTTGGATTGAATACTATAAATGTAGAAGATTCTCAGATTCAAAGGTTTCTCCAAAATAAGGGTATTGTGTGGAGATTTAATTCTCCTCATTCCTCTCATAAAGGGGGAGTATGGGAACGAATAATTGGAATGAGCAAAAAGATTCTAGACTCTATGTTCCTCAACAGTTCACAGAAACTTTTGACACATGAGGTTTTGTCCACTCTAATGTATGAAGTTAGTGCCATCATAAACTCTCGTCCGTTGGCGACTATATCTTATAATGCTGAAGATCCGACTGTTCTAACACCTTCCATTCTTCTCACTCAAAAGTATCCGGACATGGATATTAGTTTTAAGGATTTACCTTGAAAGATGCCTACAAATCACAGTGGAAATATGTTCAATACCTTGCAGACATTTTTTGGAGCAAATGGAAAAAGGAGTACCTACAAACGCTACAGTTGCGTCAAAAATGGGTTAATTCGCGTCGCAATATTCAAAAAGGTGATGTAGTGTTGTTGAAGGACAGTAGTGTTCATAGAAACCAGTGGCCAATGGGACTTGTCACCGAGACGTTCAAAGGAGAAGATGATTTGGTTCGCCAAGTGTGTGTTAAAACTGTTCACAATGGAAAAACATCATTTTACCAACGACCTGTGACTGAACTGATAGTTTTATTAGAGTCAGAGGTTTAATTAGCAGAGTTTGACTTTAACATGCTGATATATGATATATGTACAAGATTCAGAGATCAATAACAAACTGTGTTGACCAATATTGGCTTGCTTATAGAAGCAGTCTAATTATGGTTTACACACCTTGTTAACTAATTTTGTCATTGAAAATATGTAAACATATCAATTCAATTGACTTTATGTGAAAATTCAAAAAAGGTTTCAAGTTGACCCAACTTTTATTTCATGGGCTTATATGTTTAAAAGGAAGGGGTTGTTAGCACTATATAGCATATTGTATTGTAACTACTTGTATAGTAAAAAAGTTGTTTTACTCTACTGTAAGTCGTGCATTCGTAATTGTATGATACGTAATTCACAGGTTACAGTGTCAATAATTGAATTTCGATATTGAAAACAGTGATTTGGGAAATCAAGCGGGGACTGTAATGGATTATATTTAGTGTGCGCTTATTCTTTCCAATGGCTTTACATTTTTGTTGTTATCCTTCAGAGTTTTGGAACTGGTATCAAGTGTCAAGGGACGTAACTCTCTTTGGCTGATCAGTTGAACAGCTCTATAGAGTTACTTCTCTTAGATTGTAGATTTCCGTTTCAGTATTGCGAGAGTTATTCGCCTTTACTGACGCTCTCCTTTTGCACGTGAATTTCAATAATGGACGCAGGGAAGAGAAAATTCCTGTTCGTTAGACAAGAATGTGTAGCCTTATAGCGGTGCATAGGGTAATTATTGTTATTTTTTGTGTGTTAAACACTTCTATATTTCATTCAGTTTGTCATGTTTTGCCGTTGGTCTTGAATAAGTGCATTTTGGAGTATTTCAGTTTATGATGACGTCATTTCATTCAAACTGCTTGGAGGGAATTCATGTAGAAATCCCATTGTTTTCTGTCGAAGCTTGAGTCTATAAGTTGTAAATAGAGTTTTAACCTTTATCCTGTCAAATAACTTCTGTTTAAAATTTCAAGCAGACAGCAGAGACCCAGGTTTTGCAATTTCCAAGACATTTTTGGGAAAAGATAGGTCCTGACCAAAAACTGTGGATCTAGGATGAGAATGCATGTTCTGTGCAGTCTGATCTTGATCTACAGTGTTTGCAAAGGGCAGTGAGTCACGTTTAGCGACTTAGCTTATGAGTTAACATTGTGAAGCAAGTGCTTTTTTGTGCATGAGTCACTTTATTTCTACTAGTTCATGTTGCATCAAGTTGTTGTATGCTTCTTGCTGCACATATGGATTAGTGTCAGGATTAGTTTAGTCTTAGGCTTAGCTCTGAAGGTAGGGTTGTTATAGCCTGAGGAGTTTCATCTTTTGTTGAAATATTTTGCCTTTTTTATTTCATTAGAATTTTAGACTGTCACAATTGATTGCACTTTTAACTGGAAGTCTGATGTTGAAAACATTTGACTATATTATTGTAAAAATTAGAAATACATTGTGGCAAATGAGGATGTTGCTAGTTCAGAGCAATATCTACATTTGCCAAAATGCTTTTCCATACATGTGGAGAAAACATTATCTTTGGGAAAGAATAAGAAATGAAAACATGTTGTACATTAGATTTATTTTGTTTATTTCAGTTTTTTTATGGAATATTTAACCATTGACTTTCTAATAAAGTCATCCAGGAAAAAAGGGTGTTATTTTATGACAAAAGACCTTGAAGAGTCCTGGGGTTAGCTTTGGGTGAAACAGTACAATAAAAAACCTTGCTAATGATAAGATTTACACTTCATGGAGCGTACTAAGACAAGATTAGCTGCAAGAACAGAAAAAAGGGGAAGGGTTATTTCAAGAGAATTTGAAAAAACAAAGAGAAAAATTGTTAAAAGTTCAAAAAGAAATTGACAGTATTTTGTCCACGTATATTTCACTAGATGTTGAAGAAGATAGACAAACTTACAGAATTCAAATAGAGGAACTGAAAACTGACCTGTATAGAGTTTATACAGAATTAGTTGATTTTTTATTTAGAAACAAAGAAGAACAGTTAATGACTGAAGAAAAGTTCAATTATAGTAGATATTTGGAACATATTAAATCTACATTAGATAGAGCAGTTGCAGATAAGATTTCGCATAAATCAGAAAGTTCATTAAGATCATCTAAATACAGAGCTAAAGCTGAGGCAGCTAAAGTAAAACTACAGTACATTCAGCAAGAAGTTGAATTAAAGAAGCAAGAGGCAGTTTTAGCTGCAGAATTAGAGTTATTAAATTCTCGCAAAGAGGTAGCAGCATTAGAAGCTGAAGCTGGTCTGTATGAAGCTTTGTCTGATAAGTGTTCAGTTGTGTCTGAGCCACCTGTTAATTCACGGCAAAAAACTGAAGAGTATGTTAATTCATTGTTTTTCAATAAACAACAAACTGAAAGTCAGAGTATTTCTTCAAAAGTGGTGCAGTGCCTCTATAGAAAAGATGTTTTACTGAGTCGATTAAGCAAGTTTAATGACAATCCGGCCTATTTCTCTGTTTGGAAAGCAACTTTCAAAAGTGTTGTCAATGAACTAAGACTATCAGCAAGAGAAGAAATAGATTTGTTGTTAAAGTGGCTTGGGCCAAGTACAAAAAATCAAGCATGGAGCATTCATGCTAGTAATGCTAGTGCGCCAGAAAAAAGTTTAGAAAGAATATGGGAGAGATTGGAAGAAAGGTTTGCTGCACCTGAAATAATACATTCGACAATTACAAGAAAAATTAGCTCTTTTCCTAGGATATCTACTGACTTTACCAAATTGTACGACTTAGCAGACGTTACCACAGAAATAGAATACTTAAAGGAAGATCCAAAGCTAGCTATAGCATTTTCTTTTTATGACTCGTCCATTGGTGTTAACCAGCTAGTAACTAAGTTACCACATTATATCCAAGATAAGTGGACAAATAAAGCTACAGAATATAAAAGAAAGTATGATGCATCTTATCCTCCATTTTCTGTATTTGCACAGTTTATCAGAGATCAGGCAAGAGATAGGAATGACCCAAGCTTTGGATATGAAACAGAAAGGTTAAGACAGAAAGCAAAAAGAACAGAATTTAGTGTTAAAAAAACTGATACAAAGCAGAGCAAGGACAATTCATCCAACACTACTAGTAATAACAAAGTTGATACAGATTCAATAGAATTTAACTGTTTATTTCATGACCTTCCTCATTCTTTAAACAAATGTACAAAGTTTAGAAACATCAGTTATTTGTAAACAGAGTCTGTTTCAAGTGTTGCGAGTCGAAAAAACATTTAGCTGGGGAATGTAAAGCGTTGATTAAATGTGACATTTGTTCATCGAACACACACTCAACCGCACTACATGAGTTGAGAGAAAGCCAAAGAGTGTTAGTGACAACAGCGGGGAGAATAGTGGTACAAAGAGAGATATCCCAGATATGAATAATTCTATTGTAACTAAACACATAAATTTAATAGGAGGTGACAAGTTTAAGTCCTGTGCAAAGGCTGTTCTTGTAAAAGTCTACAAGAAAGATAGACCAAACCATTGTATGTTGACATATGCATTAATAGATGATCAGAGCAATAGATCTTTGGCCAAAACTGAGTTACTTGACTATTTCAGTGAATGTAGTTCCAATATCGAGTATACTTTGTCGTCGTGTGGAGGTCAAGTCGTGAAGCGTGGCCGAGTGTCAGAGGGGTTCGTTGTTGAAAGTATGTGTGGCAATGAAAAAATAGAGTTGTCTCCCCTCATTGAATGTAATGATATTCCAAACAATAAAGATGAAACCCCAACGCCAGAAGTATGTGAACAGTTTTCCCATTTGAAAGGGTTAACAGCTTATATTCCAAAAATACAGCATCAAGCTAATATGCTACTATTAATAGGAAGGGATAATCCCATGGCACATCATGTGCTTGAACAAATAGTGGGAGAGGATACCGAACCATTTGCACAGAAGTTGAGACTTGGATGGGTCATTGTAGGTGAAGTTTGTTATGGTTCCTTTCATTCATCAAGAACTGTAAATGTAAGCAAAACATATATACTTAACAATCAGAGACCGTCACTGTTTAAATCATGTGATATGACATTCAAATGTGACATTCAGAATAGTGATGTTAAAACTAGCAGAGATTTTGATAGTGTAGGTAGTACAGTCTTTGAAAGAACAATTCATGACAATAAAATTGGCCCATCTATAGAAGATAAACAGTTTATTAAAGTCATGGAGGACAACTGGGAGAAAACAGAAAATGGCAATAGGATATTTCCATTACCTTTCAAAGAAAAATCTCTTAACAGACAAATTACCATCAAATTTTCAGTTAGCCAAAAAGAGAACCAACATACTATGCCAGAGTCTGAAGAAAAACCCCAAAAAATGTGAAGATTTTGTCAGTTTATGGGAGAAATGTTGAAAAATGGCCATGCTGAAATACCACCATCTTTACAAAAGGGAGAAGAACATTGGTATCTCCCAATATTTGGTGTCTACCACCCCCGAAAGCCGAGAAAGATACGTGTAGTATTCGATTCATCTGCCAAATACAATGGAGTCTGCTTAAATGATATACTTATGACTGGACCTGATTTGACTAACAGTTTGATTGGTGTTCTTCTACGATTTCGGAAACACAAAATAGCAGTAATAGCAGATATTCAGCAGATGTTTTTCTGCTTTTATGTGAAACCAGAGCACAGGAATTTCCTACGCTTTCTATGGTTCAGAGATAATGATCCAACCAAGAACATTATTGAGTATCGTATGTGTGTACACGTATTTGGAAATTCGCCGTCGCCGGCCATAGCTACATATGGACTACATAGAACCGTTACTTCTCAAAGAGATAATTTTGGTGAAGATACTGTGGAATATGTCATAGATAACTTTTACGTTGATGATGGGTTATTATCAGTTAACACTCCAGAAATAGCTATTAATGTGCTAAAAAGAACTCGAGCTGCATTGAAAAAGGGGGGTAATTTGAGACTTCACAAAATTACATCAAACAGTAAAAGGGTCTTACAAGCATTTGATCAAGAAGATATAGTTACTGATCTAAGGAATATTCAAATCAATAAACATGAATTACAATTACAGAAGAGCCTTGGTATTTCATGGGACCTGATAAAAGATTACTTTACATTCACTGTGCCTATTGAGAATAGGCCATTTACAAGAAGAGGCATGTTATCAGTGGTGAACAGTCTGTATGACCCGCTAGGATTTGCCGCACCAATTACAGTTCAAGGAAAGTTGTTTTTACGGAACTGGATTTCTGGTAATGACTGGGATGAACCACTGCCCAGCAGCTTGAAGCCTGAGTGGGATATGTGGCTATCATCTCTTACACATATGAAAGATGTAAAAGTGAAACGTGCATATGGTCCAGAAAATTATGACAGTCAGTGTGAACTTTTCATATTTTATGATGCATCGAAAGAAGCCTTAGCGGCAGTAGCATTTTTAAGATCAGTTAATTCTTCAGAGCATTCTGAAGTTTCATTTGTAATGGGAAAGGTAAAAGTGGCACCGAAACATGGTCATACTATCCCAAGACTTGAGTTGTGTTCAGCAGTGTTAGGGTTAGAACTAGCTGAGTTTATTTGTGACCAGTTGAACTTAGACATTTCTGCCGTTAAATTCTTCTCTGATAGCCAAGTGGTGTTAGGTTACATTCATAATGAAACCCGCAGATTCTATGTGTATGTTACAAACAGAGTTGACCGAATTAGAAAATCTGCAGAACCATCTCAGTGGAGTTATGTTACCTCAGAGGAAAACACTGCTGATCAAGGAACTAGGAAAATCAATGTAACTCAGCTTCAAGATGGCATGTGGTTAAATGGTCCGCCCTTCATGTATTGTGAAAAATCTCAAAAAGTGAATCTAAAGAGTTTTACATTGGTTAATCCAGAAAACGACTGTGAAGTCAGACCAGAGGCAAACATTAAGGTATCTAAAAGTGACATTAATACTGGATTAGGAAGATTAGGGCTAGAAAGATTTCTCAGATTTTCTAAGTGGCAAACTTTAGCTAATGCAATTGTGACTTTGAAAACACTTGCAAACAAAAAAGGTTCTCATAATCTTCCCAAAACATATTTGGAGCTGAGAAGAGAATCCGAGCTGTTGATAATAAAAGAAGTACAAAAGACATATTTTCAAAGAGAAATAGAGTGCTTGATAAGTGGAAAACTCTTGCCAAAGGACAGTAAAATCCTGTCTTTAAATCCGTACATGGACAAAGATGCTATTTTGAGAGTAGGAGGGCGGTTGAAATTTGCAAAGATAGATGACTTTCAAAAACACCCTATTATCATTCCGAAGTCAGATCACATTGCCAGGCTTTTGGTTGAATTTTACCATGCAGAAGTAAAGCATCAGGGAGGTTATTCACTGAAGGTGTTTGGAGGAGTAAAGGTTACTGGATTATTGGTGCCAAAAGACTTATATCAAGTGTGTTACACGCATGTGTTATATGTAGAAAACTTCGTGGCAAGATGGAATGTCAAAAAATGGGTGATCTTCCAGAAGATCGTGTAACTCCGTCCCCTCCATTTAGTTGTGTAGGTCTTGATGTTTTTGGACCATGGGAAATAATCACCAGGAAAACCCTTGGAGGAGTGGCTAATAGTAAAAGATGGGCTGTGTTGTTCACTTGCCTGTCAATAAGAGCAGTGCATATCGAACTTATCGAAGAAATGTCTTCCTCTTCGTTCATAAATGCGCTTCGCAGATTTATATCCATCAGAGGTACATTAGTTTTACTGCGATCAGACAGAGGTTCAAATTTTGTATGTGGAGCTAAAGAACTTGGATTGAATACTATAAATGTAGAAGATTCTCAGATTCAAAGGTTTCTCCAAAATAAGGGTATTGTGTGGAGATTTAATTCTCCTCATTCCTCTCATAAAGGGGGAGTATGGGAACGAATAATTGGAATGAGCAAAAAGATTCTAGACTCTATGTTCCTCAACAGTTCACAGAAACTTTTGACACATGAGGTTTTGTCCACTCTAATGTATGAAGTTAGTGCCATCATAAACTCTCGTCCGTTGGCGACTATATCTTATAATGCTGAAGATCCGACTGTTCTAACACCTTCCATTCTTCTCACTCAAAAGTATCCGGACATGGATATTAGTTTTAAGGATTTACCTTGAAAGATGCCTACAAATCACAGTGGAAATATGTTCAATACCTTGCAGACATTTTTTGGAGCAAATGGAAAAAGGAGTACCTACAAACGATACAGTTGCGTCAAAAATGGGTTAATTCGCGTCGCAATATTCAAAAAGGTGATGTAGTGTTGTTGAAGGACAGTAGTGTTCATAGAAACCAGTGGTCAATGGGACTTGTCACCGAGACGTTCAAAGGAGAAGATGATTTGGTTCGCCAAGTGTGTGTTAAAACTGTTCACAATGGAAAAACATCATTTTACCAACGACCTGTGACTGAACTGATAGTTTTATTAGAGTCAGAGGTTTAATTAGCAGAGTTTGACTTTAACATGCTGATATATGATATATGTACAAGATTCAGAGATCATTAACAAACTGTGTTGACCAATATTGGCTTGCTTATAGAAGCAGTCTAATTATGGTTTACACACCTTGTTAACTAATTTTGTCATTGAAAATATGTAAACATATCAATTCAATTGACTTTATGTGAAAATTCAAAAAAGGTTTCAAGTTGACCCAACTTTTATTTTATGGGCTTATATGTTTAAAAGGAAGGGGTTGTTAGCACTATATAGCATATTGTATTGTAACTACTTGTATAGTAAAAAAGTTGTTTTACTCTACTGTAAGTCGTGCATTCGTAATTGTATGATACGTAATTCACAGGTTACAGTGTCAATAATTGAATTTCGATATTGAAAACAGTGATTTGGGAAATCAAGCGGGGACTGTAATGGATTATATTTAGTGTGCGCTTATTCTTTCCAATGGCTTTACATTTTTGTTGTTATCCTTCAGAGTTTTGGAACTGGTATCAAGTGTCAAGGGACGTAACTCTCTTTGGCTGATCAGTTGAACAGCTCTATAGAGTTACTTCTCTTAGATTGTAGATTTCCGTTTCAGTATTGCGAGAGTTATTCGCCTTTACTGACGCTCTCCTTTTGCACGTGAATTTCAATAATGGACGCAGGGAAGAGAAAATTCCTGTTCGTTAGACAAGAATGTGTAGCCTTATAGCGGTGCATAGGGTAATTATTGTTATTTTTTGTGTGTTAAACACTTCTATATTTCATTCAGTTTGTCATGTTTTGCCGTTGGTCTTGAATAAGTGCATTTTGGAGTATTTCAGTTTATGATGACGTTATTTCATTCAAACTGCTTGGAGGGAATTCATGTAGAAATCCCATTGTTTTCTGTCGAAGCTTGAGTCTATAAGTTGTAAATAGAGTTTTAACCTTTATCCTGTCAAATAACTTCTGTTTAAAATTTCAAGCAGACAGCAGAGACCCAGGTTTTGCAATTTCCAAGACATTTTTGGGAAAAGATAGGTCCTGACCAAAAACTGTGGATCTAGGATGAGAATGCATGTTCTGTGCAGTCTGATCTTGATCTACAGTGTTTGCAAAGGGCAGTGAGTCACGTTTAGCGACTTAGCTTATGAGTTAACATTGTGAAGCAAGTGCTTTTTTGTGCATGAGTCACTTTATTTCTACTAGTTCATGTTGCATCAAGTTGTTGTATGCTTCTTGCTGCACATATGGATTAGTGTCAGGATTAGTTTAGTCTTAGGCTTAGCTCTGAAGGTAGGGTTGTTATAGCCTGAGGAGTTTCATCTTTTGTTGAAATATTTTGCCTTTTTTATTTCATTAGAATTTTAGACTGTCACAATTGATTGCACTTTTAACTGGAAGTCTGATGTTGAAAACATTTGACTATATTATTGTAAAAATTAGAAATACATTGTGGCAAATGAGGATGTTGCTTGTTCAGAGCAATATCTACATTTGCCAAAATGCTTTTCCATACATGTGGAGAAAACATTATCTTTGGGAAAGAATAAGAAATGAAAACATGTTGTACATTAGATTTATTTTGTTTATTTCAGTTTTTTTATGGAATATTTAACCATTGACTTTCTAATAAAGTCATCCAGGAAAAAAGGGTGTTATTTTATGACAAAAGACCTTGAAGAGTCCTGGGGTTAGCTTTGGGTGAAACAGTACAATAAAAAACCTTGCTAATGATAAGATTTACACTTCATGGAGCGTACTAAGACAAGATTAGCTGCAAGAACAGAAAAAAGGGGAAGGGTTATTTCAAGAGAATTTGAAAAAACAAAGAGAAAAATTGTTAAAAGTTCAAAAAGAAATTGACAGTATTTTGTCCACGTATATTTCACTAGATGTTGAAGAAGATAGACAAACTTACAGAATTCAAATAGAGGAACTGAAAACTGACCTGTATAGAGTTTATACAGAATTAGTTGATTTTTTATTTAGAAACAAAGAAGAACAGTTAATGACTGAAGAAAAGTTCAATTATAGTAGATATTTGGAACATATTAAATCTACATTAGATAGAGCAGTTGCAGATAAGATTTCGCATAAATCAGAAAGTTCATTAAGATCATCTAAATACAGAGCTAAAGCTGAGGCAGCTAAAGTAAAACTACAGTACATTCAGCAAGAAGTTGAATTAAAGAAGCAACAGGCAGTTTTAGCTGCAGAAATAGAGTTATTAAATTCTCGCAAAGAGGTAGCAGCATTAGAAGCTGAAGCTGGTCTGTATGAAGCTTTGTCTGATAAGTGTTCAGTTGTGTCTGAGCCACCTGTTAATTCACGGCAAAAAACTGAAGAGTATGTTAATTCATTGTTTTTCAATAAACAACAAACTGAAAGTCAGAGTATTTCTTCAAAAGTGGTGCAGTGCCTCTATAGAAAAGATGTTTTACTGAGTCGATTAAGCAAGTTTAATGACAATCCGGCCTATTTCTCTGTTTGGAAAGCAACTTTCAAAAGTGTTGTCAATGAACTAAGACTATCAGCAAGAGAAGAAATAGATTTGTTGTTAAAGTGGCTTGGGCCAAGTACAAAAAATCAAGCATGGAGCATTCATGCTAGTAATGCTAGTGCGCCAGAAAAAAGTTTAGAAAGAATATGGGAGAGATTGGAAGAAAGGTTTGCTGCACCTGAAATAATACATTCGACAATTACAAGAAAAATTAGCTCTTTTCCTAGGATATCTACTGACTTTACCAAATTGTACGACTTAGCAGACGTTACCACAGAAATAGAATACTTAAAGGAAGATCCAAAGCTAGCTATAGCATTTTCTTTTTATGACTCGTCCATTGGTGTTAACCAGCTAGTAACTAAGTTACCACATTATATCCAAGATAAGTGGACAAATAAAGCTACAGAATATAAAAGAAAGTATGATGCATCTTATCCTCCATTTTCTGTATTTGCACAGTTTATCAGAGATCAGGCAAGAGATAGGAATGACCCAAGCTTTGGATATGAAACAGAAAGGTTAAGACAGAAAGCAAAAAGAACAGAATTTAGTGTTAAAAAAACTGATACAAAGCAGAGCAAGGACAATTCATCCAACACTACTAGTAATAACAAAGTTGATACAGATTCAATAGAATTTAACTGTTTATTTCATGACCTTCCTCATTCTTTAAACAAATGTACAAAGTTTAGAAACATCAGTTATTTGTAAACAGAGTCTGTTTCAAGTGTTGCGAGTCGAAAAAACATTTAGCTGGGGAATGTAAAGCGTTGATTAAATGTGACATTTGTTCATCGAACACACACTCAACCGCACTACATGAGTTGAGAGAAAGCCAAAGAGTGTTAGTGACAACAGCGGGGAGAATAGTGGTACAAAGAGAGATATCCCAGATATGAATAATTCTATTGTAACTAAACACATAAATTTAATAGGAGGTGACAAGTTTAAGTCCTGTGCAAAGGCTGTTCTTGTAAAAGTCTACAAGAAAGATAGACCAAACCATTGTATGTTGACATATGCATTAATAGATGATCAGAGCAATAGATCTTTGGCCAAAACTGAGTTACTTGACTATTTCAGTGAATGTAGTTCCAATATCGAGTATACTTTGTCGTCGTGTGGAGGTCAAGTCGTGAAGCGTGGCCGAGTGTCAGAGGGGTTCGTTGTTGAAAGTATGTGTGGCAATGAAAAAATAGAGTTGTCTCCCCTCATTGAATGTAATGATATTCCAAACAATAAAGATGAAACCCCAACGCCAGAAGTATGTGAACAGTTTTCCCATTTGAAAGGGTTAACAGCTTATATTCCAAAAATACAGCATCAAGCTAATATGCTATTATTAATAGGAAGGGATAATCCCATGGCACATCATGTGCTTGAACAAATAGTGGGAGAGGATACCGAACCATTTGCACAGAAGTTGAGACTTGGATGGGTCATTGTAGGTGAAGTTTGTTATGGTTCCTTTCATTCATCAAGAACTGTAAATGTAAGCAAAACATATATACTTAACAATCAGAGACCGTCACTGTTTAAATCATGTGATATGACATTCAAATGTGACATTCAGAATAGTGATGTTAAAACTAGCAGAGATTTTGATAGTGTAGGTAGTACAGTCTTTGAAAGAACAATTCATGACAATAAAATTGGCCCATCTATAGAAGATAAACAGTTTATTAAAGTCATGGAGGACAACTGGGAGAAAACAGAAAATGGCAATTGGATATTTCCATTACCTTTCAAAGAAAAATCTCTTAACAGACAAATTACCATCAAATTTTCAGTTAGCCAAAAAGAGAACCAACATACTATGCCAGAGTCTGAAGAAAAACCCCAAAAAATGTGAAGATTTTGTCAGTTTATGGGAGAAATGTTGAAAAATGGCCATGCTGAAATACCACCATCTTTACAAAAGGGAGAAGAACATTGGTATCTCCCAATATTTGGTGTCTACCACCCCCGAAAGCCGAGAAAGATACGTGTAGTATTCGATTCATCTGCCAAATACAATGGAGTCTGCTTAAATGATATACTTATGACTGGACCTGATTTGACTAACAGTTTGATTGGTGTTCTTCTACGATTTCGGAAACACAAAATAGCAGTAATAGCAGATATTCAGCAGATGTTTTTCTGCTTTTATGTGAAACCAGAGCACAGGAATTTCCTACGCTTTCTATGGTTCAGAGATAATGATCCAACCAAGAACATTATTGAGTATCGTATGTGTGTACACGTATTTGGAAATTCGCCGTCGCCGGCCATAGCTACATATGGACTACATAGAACCGTTACTTCTCAAAGAGATAATTTTGGTGAAGATACTGTGGAATATGTCATAGATAACTTTTACGTTGATGATGGGTTATTATCAGTTAACACTCCAGAAATAGCTATTAATGTGCTAAAAAGAACTCGAGCTGCATTGAAAAAGGGGGGTAATTTGAGACTTCACAAAATTACATCAAACAGTAAAAGGGTCTTACAAGCATTTGATCAAGAAGATATAGTTACTGATCTAAGGAATATTCAAATCAATAAACATGAATTACAATTACAGAAGAGCCTTGGTATTTCATGGGACCTGATAAAAGATTACTTTACATTCACTGTGCCTATTGAGAATAGGCCATTTACAAGAAGAGGCATGTTATCAGTGGTGAACAGTCTGTATGACCCGCTAGGATTTGCCGCACCAATTACAGTTCAAGGAAAGTTGTTTTTACGGAACTGGATTTCTGGTAATGACTGGGATGAACCACTGCCCAGCAGCTTGAAGCCTGAGTGGGATATGTGGCTATCATCTCTTACACATATGAAAGATGTAAAAGTGAAACGTGCATATGGTCCAGAAAATTATGACAGTCAGTGTGAACTTTTCATATTTTATGATGCATCGAAAGAAGCCTTAGCGGCAGTAGCATTTTTAAGATCAGTTAATTCTTCAGAGCATTCTGAAGTTTCATTTGTAATGGGAAAGGTAAAAGTGGCACCGAAACATGGTCATACTATCCCAAGACTTGAGTTGTGTTCAGCAGTGTTAGGGTTAGAACTAGCTGAGTTTATTTGTGACCAGTTGAACTTAGACATTTCTGCCGTTAAATTCTTCTCTGATAGCCAAGTGGTGTTAGGTTACATTCATAATGAAACCCGCAGATTCTATGTGTATGTTACAAACAGAGTTGACCGAATTAGAAAATCTGCAGAACCATCTCAGTGGAGTTATGTTACCTCAGAGGAAAACACTGCTGATCAAGGAACTAGGAAAATCAATGTAACTCAGCTTCAAGATAGCATGTGGTTAAATGGTCCGCCCTTCATGTATTGTGAAAAATCTCAAAAAGTGAATCTAAAGAGT
Source organism: Hippopus hippopus (assembly GCA_946811185.2). NCBI lineage: Eukaryota > Metazoa > Mollusca > Bivalvia > Cardiida > Cardiidae > Hippopus > Hippopus hippopus. Next base: position 71,174,740 of record OX328096.1, read on the forward strand.
TTTACATTGGTTAATCCAGAAAACGACTGTGAAGTCAGACCAGAGGCAAACATTAAGGTATCTAAAAGTGACATTAATACTGGATTAGGAAGATTAGGGCTAGAAAGATTTCTCAGATTTTCTAAGTGGCAAACTTTAGCTAATGCAATTGTGACTTTGAAAACACTTGCAAACAAAAAAGGTTCTCATAATCTTCCCAAAACATATTTGGAGCTGAGAAGAGAATCCGAGCTGTTGATAATAAAAGAAGTACAAAAGACATATTTTCAAAGAGAAATAGAGTGCTTGATAAGTGGAAAACTCTTGCCAAAGGACAGTAAAATCCTGTCTTTAAATCCGTACATGGACAAAGATGCTATTTTGAGAGTAGGAGGGCGGTTGAATTGCAAAGATAGATGACTTTCAAAAACACCCTATTATCATTCCGAAGTCAGATCACATTGCCAGGCTTTTGGTTGAATTTTACCATGCAGAAGTAAAGCATCAGGGAGGTTATTCACTGAAGGTGTTTGGAGGAGTAAAGGTTACTGGATTATTGGTGCCAAAAGACTTATATCAAGTGTGTTACACGCATGTGTTATATGTAGAAAACTTCGTGGCAAGATGGAATGTCAAAAAATGGGTGATCTTCCAGAAGATCGTGTAACTCCGTCCCCTCCATTTAGTTGTGTAGGTCTTGATGTTTTTGGACCATGGGAAATAATCACCAGGAAAACCCGTGGAGGAGTGGCTAATAGTAAAAGATGGGCTGTGTTGTTCACTTGCCTGTCAATAAGAGCAGTGCATATCGAACTTATCGAAGAAATGTCTTCCTCTTCGTTCATAAATGCGCTTCGCAGATTTATATCCATCAGAGGTACATTAGTTTTACTGCGATCAGACAGAGGTTCAAATTTTGTATGTGGAGCTAAAGAACTTGGATTGAATACTATAAATGTAGAAGATTCTCAGATTCAAAGGTTTCTCCAAAATAAGGGTATTGTGTGGAGATTTAATTCTCCTCATTCCTCTCATAAAGGGGGAGTATGGGAACGAATAATTGGAATGAGCAAAAAGATTCTAGACTCTATGTTCCTCAACAGTTCACAGAAACTTTTGACACATGAGGTTTTGTCCACTCTAATGTATGAAGTTAGTGCCATCATAAACTCTCGTCCGTTGGCGACTATATCTTATAATGCTGAAGATCCGACTGTTCTAACACCTTCCATTCTTCTCACTCAAAAGTATCCGGACATGGATATTAGTTTTAAGGATTTACCTTGAAAGATGCCTACAAATCACAGTGGAAATATGTTCAATACCTTGCAGACATTTTTTGGAGCAAATGGAAAAAGGAGTACCTACAAACGCTACAGTTGCGTCAAAAATGGGTTAATTCGCGTCGCAATATTCAAAAAGGTGATGTAGTGTTGTTGAAGGACAGTAGTGTTCATAGAAACCAGTGGCCAATGGGACTTGTCACCGAGACGTTCAAAGGAGAAGATGATTTGGTTCGCCAAGTGTGTGTTAAAACTGTTCACAATGGAAAAACATCATTTTACCAACGACCTGTGACTGAACTGATAGTTTTATTAGAGTCAGAGGTTTAATTAGCAGAGTTTGACTTTAACATGCTGATATATGATATATGTACAAGATTCAGAGATCAATAACAAACTGTGTTGACCAATATTGGCTTGCTTATAGAAGCAGTCTAATTATGGTTTACACACCTTGTTAACTAATTTTGTCATTGAAAATATGTAAACATATCAATTCAATTGACTTTATGTGAAAATTCAAAAAAGGTTTCAAGTTGACCCAACTTTTATTTTATGGGCTTATATGTTTAAAAGGAAGGGGTTGTTAGCACTATATAGCATATTGTATTGTAACTACTTGTATAGTAAAAAAGTTGTTTTACTCTACTGTAAGTCGTGCATTCGTAATTGTATGATACGTAATTCACAGGTTACAGTGTCAATAATTGAATTTCGATATTGAAAACAGTGATTTGGGAAATCAAGCGGGGACTGTAATGGATTATATTTAGTGTGCGCTTATTCTTTCCAATGGCTTTACATTTTTGTTGTTATCCTTCAGAGTTTTGGAACTGGTATCAAGTGTCAAGGGACGTAACTCTCTTTGGCTGATCAGTTGAACAGCTCTATAGAGTTACTTCTCTTAGATTGTAGATTTCCGTTTCAGTATTGCGAGAGTTATTCGCCTTTACTGACGCTCTCCTTTTGCACGTGAATTTCAATAATGGACGCAGGGAAGAGAAAATTCCTGTTCGTTAGACAAGAATGTGTAGCCTTATAGCGGTGCATAGGGTAATTATTGTTATTTTTTGTGTGTTAAACACTTCTATATTTCATTCAGTTTGTCATGTTTTGCCGTTGGTCTTGAATAAGTGCATTTTGGAGTATTTCAGTTTATGATGACGTCATTTCATTCAAACTGCTTGGAGGGAATTCATGTAGAAATCCCATTGTTTTCTGTCGAAGCTTGAGTCTATAAGTTGTAAATAGAGTTTTAACCTTTATCCTGTCAAATAACTTCTGTTTAAAATTTCAAGCAGACAGCAGAGACCCAGGTTTTGCAATTTCCAAGACATTTTTGGGAAAAGATAGGTCCTGACCAAAAACTGTGGATCTAGGATGAGAATGCATGTTCTGTGCAGTCTGATCTTGATCTACAGTGTTTGCAAAGGGCAGTGAGTCACGTTTAGCGACTTAGCTTATGAGTTAACATTGTGAAGCAAGTGCTTTTTTGTGCATGAGTCACTTTATTTCTACTAGTTCATGTTGCATCAAGTTGTTGTATGCTTCTTGCTGCACATATGGATTAGTGTCAGGATTAGTTTAGTCTTAGGCTTAGCTCTGAAGGTAGGGTTGTTATAGCCTGAGGAGTTTCATCTTTTGTTGAAATATTTTGCCTTTTTTATTTCATTAGAATTTTAGACTGTCACAATTGATTGCACTTTTAACTGGAAGTCTGATGTTGAAAACATTTGACTATATTATTGTAAAAATTAGAAATACATTGTGGCAAATGAGGATGTTGCTTGTTCAGAGCAATATCTACATTTGCCAAAATGCTTTTCCATACATGTGGAGAAAACATTATCTTTGGGAAAGAATAAGAAATGAAAACATGTTGTACATTAGATTTATTTTGTTTATTTCAGTTTTTTTATGGAATATTTAACCATTGACTTTCTAATAAAGTCATCCAGGAAAAAAGGGTGTTATTTTATGACAAAAGACCTTGAAGAGTCCTGGGGTTAGCTTTGGGTGAAACAGTACACTCGCCAAGGCTCGCGTCATATAATTTCAGTCAACTCGTTTGATAAAAATGATAATACATAAACACTCATGTAAGGTCTTCTATTTATTTATCTCATGAACATCATCGGTAATATTTTTACTCGTGGTGCATTTAACGTATTTTTCGGTTTTTGTTTTATCAGACATTTGTGTATGTATGAGCACAACGAGACTTTGATAAAACAATCCAGTGTTTTAATGGCCCTCCTCTGACAAAGAAGGCTATTGTCAACATGTGAGGAAATGAAAAAATCTTAGTAACCAACATTTTCTTCTTTTCGAACAATGTTTTCCTCCTTTCTAGGACAGTTCTATTTCAGCACATTGGATTCTGCAAACCTTGGACAAATCTAAAATTATTTAGTCTGGTAAAAAGTGAACCGGAGGAGCAAAGTCTAGGTAAAGACTTACATCTAACAACTAACACATTTCTTTCAAGTTCATAGAAAAGACACTAGAGTTTTTTAACTTCGGCGAAAATTTTAAAAGATGGATTGAATTATTTTTATACCATACCGACGTTTGTGTACAATTAAATGGCTTTTTGTCAGAATATTTCACCGTAAAGAGAGGTTGTCGTCAAGGTGATCCAATTTCCGCGTATCTATTTGTCCTATGCACGGAAATTCTAAATATCAAATTAAAAAATAATGAAAAGGAGGAAGGAGAAAATGCACCTTTTGGGCATTTTATCCTTTTTGCCTCAGGATGTTGATTCTTGCGAGTGCAGCGGGACTTGTTTTTAATATTCTTTTAAACCACTTCCCACATTATGCAGACGATATTCGGGTCCTGTGCCGGACCAATTGCGGGAACATTTTCTCCTTTGGTCACATCTTTTACAAGCATATATTATGAATGAATCTTATTTATATATACCATACCAACTTAGCTTGCATGTCATTTTTTGCTGACTATTCTCCGTGCCTACGGGCTTGACCACTTACAGTGCACTGTGACGGAAGGAGACTAGCCTGTCATATGACAAGCTTTTTCTCCTTTTGCCACAATATCCCCGGTCGTGCACATGACTGGAACTTAAATTTACAATTATCATCTTCACAATATTGAATTTCTTCACGTTCCATGTTTAGGTGTGTTGTGAATGAGGTGGTGGATCGCTCATAAGAACATTCTCCTCTTTGCCAGAATATTTTCTTGTTCATATACATATACACAAGTCTAATTTAAGATTCATGTCACAGATAACTTCTATACATGAAAGAAGTTTGTGTCTTTAGCACTTGACGAAACTCAAAAACGTAATAGCGGAGAACTAGTTGTTGCGGTCGGTCCAACCTGCCGCCACAGAGTGTCACATATTTCATGATTTATGTCCTTTATTGTGATGTTTATCACCATTAATTCCCCGTTACTTAATATCCATTGCAGACGACTCTTCGCATCTTAAATACCCAAGCCGTACAATCCCTTTACCAAATAATTCAGAGTTTGAAACACCCCGAGTAAGATGGCTTTTGAGAACATTGTGAAAAGGAGAGGAAATGCTGGTAGCCAGTTTTTCTCGTTCCCCTTTACCCACAATCTTTTCAACTCTTTTAAAATAAATTTCATTTTTGAGACACATCTTACTTGCCGTCTGCAAATATTTCTCATGTAGGCAAGTCTAACATGTTTTCGTTTGGTGAAGAGTTGTACTGTAATGTGACAGAGTGTTTTTGTGTTTATGGTCAAGTACTATCTCTTGCCAACAATTTTTCACAGACTTGTTAATCCTTTACCAGACAATCCAGTGTTTAACTTAACTCTTTACCATACAATCCCTGGTTTTTACGACCCCTAGAAAGAAGCCTTTTGAAGGCATTGTGGGAAAGGAGAAAATGCCGGTTACCAACTGGTGCTTTCAATTTGGACCAGTGTAAAATTTTTTCGTTTGGTAAAGAGTTAAGCAATGAGGAACGCTTTGTTTGATGGGAGGATGGAATGCTTATAGCTGACTTTTTCTCCTTTTCCTACCTACATTTAAAAAATAAAACCCACCATTTATTTTTTGTCTGCAACTACTTTCCCTTTGAACGGATAGAAAATTGGCTTCACTACCTACGGAAAAAACACTCTTCTCATTTTCTTTAAAATGTATATCTTTAAATGTAGATCTAGAAAACAAATACCTACAGAAACTGGTGCCAGGAATTTTATATCTATCAAGTTCAAGCTTCTAAGAAAAACAGCCATCGAAAACAATAACCTAGAATGTTTTACTAAAGACTGGGAAAACTTTACTTGTTTTATGAATCATTCAAGAGATTAATATTTTTTTTCTCTCTGTAAATCTGGGAAGATTCGCTTTTTGCTTACATTTTTTTTTTTGTTTCTATTCTTATTTACTTTTTTTTCCTCATGTTTATTATCTGTTTTTGTTTCTTTGTCCCTAACTGTATGACCATGACTTGTATTACTTTGTAAGATGTGTAGAGGGATGGCTCCCCGACCCTCACACACCAATATACGGGGACAATAAAATCTTAAAAAAAAGTAAAATAAAATAATAATGAAAATATCAAAGGTATACAAATACAAAATAAAGACTACTTAATCTCACAATTCGCTGACGATACGACACTCTTCCTAGACGGCTCACTCAAGACGCTGAACAGTACTTTAGATTTATTACATAATTTTTAACACATTTCAGGCCCTAAAATTAACTTTGACAAAACAAAACTGATTTGGATTGGTAATATGAAGTATAGTACTCGCTCAATAAAATCTAAATGGAAATTATCATGGGGAGAAACCCAAGTTACTCGGTATTTTATTTCACGTTGATCTAAAAGAAATGGTAAAAATTAAACTTGGAACCAAAAGTACAAAGCATGAGTAACTGTATACGGTATTGGAAAAAAAGAAAATTAACACCGTTTGGAAAAAAAGCTGTTGTAAAAAGCATTCTAGTACCCATCTTAACTCACTTATTCATAAGTATTCCGTCTCCATCAAATAACTATTTAAAAAAAATTAGTGACATGTTATATAACTTTGTATGGGACGGAACGTATAATAAAATTAAACAAAAAGTGCTAATTAAAGATTTTGAAGAAGGCGTCTTAAAGATGATTTACTTATTTAATTACAACCTGAATATGAAAATTAAATGGATACAAAAACTCATTTCAGATGGTAACAAAGACTGTTACGAATTTACCAACAATATTTTCGATATTAATAAACTATTCAATTCTGGCAGAAAGTATTGTGAACAGCTCTGCAAAATAATAAAAAATGAATTCTGGAAAGACGTTTTATACTCACTTATGACGTATATGTCAATATGTTATTTTACAAATTGGATAGAACTAATCAATATGCCTCTATTCTATAATGAAAACTTAATGATTGGCTCTAAGCACTATTTTAATCACGTTCTGTACAATGGTGGAATAAGGTATGTTAAAGACATGTTAAATGAAGATGGTAGCTTTAAAACGTTGAATGACATGAAAAATACCATCAATAACGGAATCAACTTTTTAGGTTTTTATAGCATTATCAGCGCTATTAAAGCGCTGTTTGCAAACCATAACATCACTAACAAGAGTAAGTCATTACAAGGTTTCCATAACCCAAATATAAACTGCTATTTTTATAAATAATTATTAAGTCTTGTAGTAACAAATTCACATATAACGTTCTGATAAAGAATAACGAAAAACCGTCATGTTATAGTAAGTGGAACAGCACTTTTCCAAACTCTAATATTAATTGGAATGTTATACACAGTAATGTTTTTAGATATTCAGGTGACAGATACTCCCAATGGTTTCAAACAAGAATAATACACAGAATTCTTCCAACAAACTCGCTTCTTTTTAAAACGAACTTGGTCGAAACAAATATGTGTTCTTTTTGTAACAGATGTGAAGAAACTATAGCACATTTATTTTATGAATGTCAAAAGATTAAACCTATTTGGGAGCGTATTTCAATACTTGTTAATAATTAAGATCAGTTGATGTCAATAAGCAAACAGAACGTGCTTTTGGGTTCAAATGAAACAAATCTGAAGCTAGACAGATTACTTATTGAAACAAAAAAATATATTTATAAATGTAAAAACAAAGATATTAAACCATCTTTATTAGGCCTGAAAAATAGTCTCTTCCATAATCTTAGCATCATTAGAAGCTCACAAAATTATGAAAATGAACGAAGGCTTACGACAATTGTAGAATACATCAGTCAAAACCTCCCATAAACCAAAAGCATTTTTTTCCATGCACACGAACAATGCTGCAGTGCTGAAGCCTCAAAAGAGTACCTACCTTATGTTACGTTTCCTTTTTGCTTTTGACGTTTCAGTACTTTACATTGAACCAAGATCAAAGTAACACTTTATCAACACAATCACTTTCACACTCACGCAACTCTCACACAATTTGTTTTTTTTTACACATATATATAAAAAAATAAGTTTTTTTTTTCCACATACTTAAAAAAAAAAAAAAAAAATAACTGTAACAAATAAGAAAATTAAACCTGTTATTAGTCATTATCGTTAAAATCTTCATATTTTAGTAGCCATATCAATATAGTAGTACAATAGTAGCTGTAAAAAATCTGGAATCTGTAATTACGACTTTTGTTTGTATTTTAATGTTCAGTTACTACACAGAATACTAACAACGATCTGTAAGGTGCATTGAGGGATGGCCACGACCCTCAAGTACCATAAAGACGTGGACAATAAAGTTAAAAAAAAAAAAACAACTAACACATAGTTTCTGGGTTTTTTTTACCCTTTAACACACAATCCCGAGTGTGACAGAATCTGAAAAAGACAGATTTGGAGAACATTTTGGGGAATGTAAGAAAATGTAGGTAACCAGCATTTTCTCCTTTTCCAGACAGTCTGTGTCCTATCAATGACAAGTTTCATCATTTATGCCACATTTGAATTGTAATCGTATTCAGCAAATGCTTTCTATTGGGACCATGTCTAACATTTTGTCAGGTGGTAAAGGGTTAAGTTCTAACCTTGACGCTAACAAAGACAACACTTTTGTCTTAACTTCTGTTTTCTAACAGAAAAGTGTGAAACTACTGGAGATTAAAATTTCGTTGAAATATGGACCATCAATTAAGTAAGATGTATTACGTTTTTGCCCTCTTACATTTGAATATAATGCTCTGTGAAAAGGGGACTAAACTCAGGTAAGCCTGCGCAGTCTGAACAGTCCGCACAGGCAGACCGGGATCTAAACTTTCTACCATTTGTCAATTTTCTGCATATCAAGGGACCATTCTACCTCGATTCATTTGGTTGTAAGACAATATGGGCTTTAAGGGTCCATAATTATGTGACGACTTGCTAAGTAAAATGCATCACGGAGATGCATTAAGCTCCCTTGTACCAGAGCATGGCTCAATTGTATACATTATACACCAAGATATTTTCCGGTAAAATCTGACACGACGTTGGGAAAAAGTCCGTTTCTACACATGTCAAACACAATTATTTTTGTTCTTTCTTTTTCTTTTTATGAAGTCGTTGATCTAAACCCGTTGTCGCATCCGGTTGTGCTGGAGATCTATATGATGCTAACGATGACCAATGTGATGAACCGGCTACTTTCCCACATTGTACAAACATTGTCGAAACAAAGAACAGCGACGATACTGTGTTTAAGTTGATGATGATGATGTTGATGATGATGGTGGTGATGGTGAATTTGATGAGTTGGAGAAGGAGAACAACAACAAGAACGACAACGATGACGATGATTATGACGACGACAATGAAGATGATGCTGATGTCGACGATTGTTGTGATTGTCGTGATGATGTAGACGACATTGATGCCGACAATGATGAGGCGGCATAAGCAGCTTTTCTTTCTTTCCTAGAGTATTTTATTACCTGTGATTTGGAAAGTATTTCTTGCAGGTCACCGGCTACTTTCAAACATTTTAAAACATCGTCAAAACGATGTTTGCGGTGGCAGCGACCACGACGACAGCGGTGGCGACGAAGACGGCGACGATTAATAATAATAATAATAATAATATTATTATTATTATTATTATTATTATTTCGACAACGAGATGGCGATGGGGCGATTACAGTTGTGAAAACTGGGTTGTGGTGATGGTTGTAAGAGCGACGACGACGACGATGATCATGATGAAATTCATAAAAAAAAATGCTCACAACCAGTATGATGCAACCTATAAGGACAAACTGTTACTTCGTTTAGCTGTGCTTTGCACAGTTCTCTTTCAAAGCCACCGACTGCTTTCCCACATTGTCCAAACTTCGTCAAAACATTGTTGACGAGGAGGACGAAGACTTCAACGGTGTTAATACTGATAATAAGTACGACAACGACGGTGACGAAGACGACAACAACGAAGACGACGACGACGACGATTACAACGACAACAAGGACAACGATGACGAGGATGATTATGATGATGATTTTCATAATATTGATAACGATCACGACAACGACGACGACGATTACGATTTTCATAATTTTGATGATTTTGATGGTTATCATTTCTACAACAATGACGACCATTATTACTAGATGACGATGGGAACAATTACAATGGTGAAGGGGGATTGTGCTGATGGTTGTAGTCACGACAACGATGATGATAATGACGATGATGATAAAACACTGGTAACTGGTGTTGTTCTCCCTATCAAAGACAGACTACTTGTCGTCTGCAAGTTTTTGACAAGTCCACAATTCTGTCGTCTGCCAATGTCACTCGTCACAACTCGGCCGATTTTGTACTTACATCTATCGCTGAAAAAATGCCAACGTAAATGGTAGATGGAGTTAGAAAGTAAATGTACAAACTGTATGTCATCGGAATGTATTTAGAAAATATACATGCAACTGGTAATACCCGCAAGTTTAAAATAATAATCGGCCGTTCGTCAATTAATGTTAGCGAGGTAAAGCGTGTAAATCTGTGCTGGACAAGGGATATAGAGTTGTGTAAGAGTTCAGATCCTAGCGGAAAGACCATTACGTAAACATTTTCAGAATGGACTATCCTACACTTGCAACCTTAGTAACCAGACTGTCCATTCACAATACTGACCAGCATATATCTGATTATGCATCTTTTAACTTAGGATGTATTAACCCTTTGGCTGCTAAGCGCGACTTTATGGCCTTTTGCGGACAGTGTAGATCAAGATCAGACTGCATACTACATGCAGTCTGATTTTGGATATACACTGTCCAATAACGAGATTTTTTCCCCCAAGAGTACCTTTGAAACAGTAAAACTTGGGTTGCACAGAACATGCAATCAGATGTTGGATCTGTCATGCCAGTTTTCTGAGATATTCTAGTCAAAACAGATATAGACCTGTAATATTAAGGCTGCTTTTCCACGCTTAAAATATCTATTTCATTAATTCAACGCTTTAAAGGCGGCCCTTCAGATTTTGGGACGAAAATTTTACAAAAATCCAAAAAAATCATCCTTATACTCCCAAAGCCTTTTAATTTTCATTCATAAAACCGAATAGCCGAAATCCATCCGACAACAAGAGAAATTAGAGATTTTCTACGGCCCAGGTCGACACCGACGGGAAACACGGTCTATTTTTAAATGAGCAACTCGCTCATTTACATACCGGAAATACACAGACGAAGCTTCAAACATAGCGTTCGAAGAAGACATTATGGAAAATAATTTCATGTTTGTTATGTTATGGAATTTAAGCGTCATTAGTCACATGCCAGTCACTTGACATTCCCACAATGCTTTTTTTGATTTCTGGCGCGAAATCTAAAAATAACCTTAAGAGGCTACGTAGCCTTTTAAAGGAACACCATCAAAAAAGATGTTTTTTGTAATATTATGATTCTTAATTATTGATGATTTGTATTGTTTTTTCATATAAATTTCAGTGATATATATATTTTTTAATTTGGTGAGATGTGAAAAATCTAAATACCCACCTTTAAGTGTAAAACTCTCAGTAACATATTGGTCTCATCAGCTACTCCGTATTAGTTGATTCTTATTCTTTCCATATTTTAGATTAAGAACATAAAGTTTACTGTAATGATGCTCTTGCTCATTTGAATGACTCAAACACAATGACCTTAGTTGTCCAACGACAAGAAAAGTCGCTTTTGAAGACAATTAAAGACCAAGATCAGACTGTCCTTTGAATGCAATGTAGCTCAATATCAAAGACTAACATATCTAAGATCTTAAATGCCCGTTTATGTAGGTTGTATATGAAAAAACTAGGCTATGGATTTGTAATGTTTGGATATTGTTTTTCTGACTGTAAAAGGCCATACTGAGTGTTTTAACTCTTAACCAAACTATCCCGTTTTTGATGACCCCGAGGAAGAAAGCTGTTAAAAGCATTGTGGAAAAAGAAACATTCAGATAACCATCGTTTTCTCCTTTTCATACAATGTTTTTTTTTTTACCCTTTCAACGATTCAAATCATTTGGTCCTCATTTGATTCGTCATATGCAAATGCTTTCGATTTGGACAAGTCTAAAATTATATCATTTGGTAAATAATTGAGGGTTGGGTAGATACTTCCTTTTTTGAAATCAATGTGGGAGAAATTGGCCAGCCGATGTTTTGGACAGAACGATTTTTCCCATGACAATTTAGCTAGCCAAAAAATATAACGTAGGACAATTTGTCCAGATAAACACAATTTTGTTGAAAATGAAAAAAATGTATAAAAAAAAGGTCCACTAGTAGCCAAAAGTAAACAATTTGATAGTCATAATACACGCATATTTTATACGAGTTATTCATACGAATCTTAAAGTATGGATATCACTGATAATATCTGACAATATGTTACTGTACAGTTTCAAAAGTTGCAAAAGTTATAGACAAGAATATCTGTATTTTGTTAAACCTTTTTAAAAGTTTGGTAGGTACTGTAATTCACTATGAGTTATGTCTAAAGCTTGATAATGGGTACTACTGATCAGAATTGTCACATATATTTTACGTTCTATTGCTGCATATATCTTTGGTATTTCGTTAAACTTTTAATTTTTAAAGGGCAGTGTTGTATTGTTTGGTTGTCTGGGAGCAGGATAAATGAACACGAGTAGTAGTTTTCTATTAGATGTTTAATCTATGCTAACTAGTTACAGACTCGTATTACTTACTTCATTTAACCTGACCCAGGTCAAAATCATTTACATAAATTAAAATTCTATTTTTGTCATCGGCATCACACGGCACTGCCCTAGGTTTTGTCCCGAATGGTCACGGAAATATTTCGTACAGTATGCACGAATTGAATTGCTTACCTGTACCTTCCCGTGTATATTTAACTTCCCGAATAACAGTCGTATTTCTATTTATATACCTACTTATATATTCAGCATAAAGGTCAGGATCAGGTTAAATGAAGCAGACAATATCAGAGAGGAATGCATGCAGTATAAAAAGGGGTCAAGAACAGTAACTCTAAGAATGACAGTATAGCCTGCAATCAGAATGGCAAGTGTTATTTCTCATAGCATAAAATATCCCCCTTTTTTTTTTGAAAAAAAAGAAAAAAAAACAAGTAGCAAATTGCTTATCGGTTGTGTGATTGCATAATAGTTGGTCAAGAGTTCAGAATCCCAGGCAAATTCACCTTAATTGCTCCCAGGCTCCCTGATTAATTATTTTATGGCATCGTGAGATAGCCATGTAATCTCCTTGAAATCAGTTCGCCTGCCAGTCAAATATGTAATTGGACACGGTCAATGGTGTGCCAATTTGTTTTCATAACTGACACGCTCACATTAGTGCGCTTTTCTCACTGATACCATCAGTTCATAGCTGAAACAAAACAAAAACATGGTTACCGACATAAAATTTAACCAAATTGAATATTTCCTCTTTTCTCATTTTCTTTCATTACAAAGAAAGTCTTTGAGGTGGTTTCACCTTTCTCACTGACCTTGTTGTCCTGAATTCAGACTCTGATTCAACTTTATTTGTACTGCTGCTATTTTCAGACGAAATATTGGTATTTACAGGTGTCTGTACATGTGTCTGTGTTTCTGACTGTTCAGCATGTGCTTGTGCAGCAATTTGTTCACTTTGCGACGATTTACTCTTTTAATCATTGCGAAATACATGACTGTATTCAATATGCGGTGTGTTCGACTGGTTATTGGCAACTTTGCCTTCACTGGATTTGAGCAAATGGTACCTGTTTATCCTGTATTCAGCACCATTTTCAGTCCTGACTAAATATGATCTACTATTGATCTTTTCAATAACCTCAGCAGGTTTCCAAAGTTCACCAAATTGGACTCTGGTTCTTTCCCCAATTTCAAGGGGCTTAAGCAACCTTAAATGCTTATAATTATGGAACTTTGACCTGTGTTTGACATCATTCACTTTCATTCTGACCTGCATTTTGCTAGGCACTTGCGGGGCAAGTTGTTCTGATGTCACTGGTAGAATTGACCTTTACTGTCTACTCATAAGTAGCTGTACTGGGGATTTTCCACAGGCTTTGATTGTTTCAACTGTTCTCTCAGCCAGACCGTTACCTTTGGGGTATAATTGGCTTGACGTTTCATGTATGAAATCCCAATTTTTTGCGAAACTCTTGAATTCTTGAGAAGTGTATTGAGTGGCGTGATCGCTAATTAGCTTCTGCACAATACCATGCCTACTCATATAACTTTTTAGGCGGTCTATGACTGTGGCTGATCTACTGTCAGGCAATATGCTGACCTCAAAATATCTACTGTAGTAGTCTATGAGCAAAATATAATTCGCATTATTCCAATGAAAGATGTCCGTGGCAGCTATTTGCCATGGTCCCTCAGGAATTTTACTACATAGTAACGGTCCCTTCACATTTGAATTTCTGTGCTCAAGGCCAATGGAACATTTTTGAATGAGCTGTTTTATGTCTTTCGACATGTTTGGCCAAAACAGTATTTCTTTGGCTCTCTGCGTGCATTTTTCAATACCCAAATCAGCGTTAAGAATGTTTCTAGCATGAATGGCCTACATGCTTCTGGAACAAAAATCTGTGACCCTTTCAAAAGTATTCAGTCAATTACTGTCAGTTCGTCCCTCAAGTTCCAGAACTCTATCAGTTCTTTTGGACAGTCTGTCCTATTGTCTGGCCAACCATTATTTATGATCTCAATCAATAGCTGCATGAGTCTGTCTGTCTTTGTCTCGGCTCTGAGATAATCCATTTTCTGATCACCAACAGGAAAACATGACATAACTCCATGTATATGTTCGTCAAGTCCGTCTATCAAGTCTGGACAAGTGTCAGGCAAAAATTTCTCGACAGAGTATCGGCCAGAGGGATTTCTTTCCCTGGTATGTATGTCAGATTTATGTCAGGCGGGTGTACGACAGGTTTGGTGTCGTGTCGAAGATAAATTTCACATTCACCGGGTAAAGTTCTTATACCAGTAAATACATCTTCGTATGTGTCTAATGCGTCTTCTCTTGTCACGGCAGGTCTGTCGATGTCCATAGTGTGACTCAACATCATTAGACCTAGCGACATGCATGTTTCAAGACCAAGAATAGGGTGTGAAGTAGGCGTATCTACAATGTAGAATTCTTCCTTTGTGACCTTACCCTTATATCTGCATGTTAATTTGACAAAGCCTTCAACCTTTAATGGATTACCACCATATGCTTTCTAACACCTGCGTGTGTGCTGTATTCGTGCGAAATTTGGTAGATTATAGTACTGCGACACTGGAATGACATTTACTTGAGCACCTGTATCAATTTTCATTTTTAGTGTTTCATCGCAAATACCAATCTCTACAAATACTTGATTTGTCAATTTGTCATGCTGCAGTATTTACTGTAAATTAGGGATCAACTAAATCAGAAGAGTTAGAAAGGTTTGACCTTACCCCATTTACTTTCTTTGATTTGTTATCCTAAACCGTTTTCGACACATTTTTCAAAATGGTTATAGTTTGCACAATATCTACACTTTTGTCCTAGTGCTGGACAGCGTATATTTGAACTGTGACAGTGTACAAGTCCACATTTGTCACAAAGACTTGCTGATCTGTTTGACTGTCTCTGTGCATTTGTCTGTTTTGCTCGTTTGTTTCAGCCTCGATTGTTATGGTCCTCTCGTCGTACCATTTCTACGGCTCCTGGATTGTCCATGGATCTCAGTTTTGACTGACTGATCTCGCTTGTTCTGGCAATGTCCAGGCGCTTCTGTAGACTCAGGTCTGAGCCTTAATGTATGAGCTTCTCTCCCACTTGATTACTTTTAATGCCGAACACAATGTGATCACATATAAGCTCTTCCTGTATGGCCACGGGGTGATCACAGTCCTTTATGAGCAACTTGAGCTCTGTAACGTATTCATCAAAAGGTTCACTGTCCTTTTGAGCTCTGGACCGAAATAGAAATCTGCTGTAGATGGTGTTGGATTTGGGTTTACAATATTCCTCAAATCCTTCGAAGTAACTATTTAATTCCTTCCTCTGATCCTGGCTGAGCTCCCACGTGGAGAAAATTTCTATGCCTTTTTCTCCCATCCACAACATGAGGTAGTTGCACTTAGCCGCCTCTGATTTTTTTCTCAAATGGTCCTCCAAACATAAACTCTGCGTGTTCTCGATACTTTTTAAAAGCGTTTGCTAGATCCCTCGCTTCCCAGTCTATTCGTGGGCACTGTCCTGAATTTTCCATCGTTCAGTCATTTTGTTACGGTGATGAAAAATAGAACGTTTTTATAAATGCCAGTATATTGAGAACTCAATAATTCTCTCTTTATCTCGATCAATATAGTTCCAGTTTAACTTCTGACACCATGTTATATTCTTGGTTGTCTGGGAGCAGGGTAAATGAACACGAGCAGTAGTTTTCTATTAGATGTTTAATCTATGCTGCCTAGTTACAGACTGGTATCAGAGATGAATGCATGCAGTTTAAAAGGGGTCAAGAACAGTAACTCTTACAGGGGCAGTATAGTCTGCAATCAGAATGGCTAGGGTTATTTCCCATATCATAACAGACAGTTAAAAAAGGAGGTTCCTACATGGCTCAGTTAGAAGGTGGAGGATTTCTATCCCAAACATAGTCCAATCGACTTTTATTTGATTTGTGATTTCACACCTTCGTAGTTATTCAGTGTCAACCGATTACAGTGCTGACAGCACTTATATTGACTTTATAACGAAATTCGATAATTCAAACAAGGGGGGCGGGGAATGAAAGGCCGAATTATCAGTACATGTACTCTTAATAGCTATACATGTAGATCATAAAAAAAAAAAAAAAAAAATACCCGTCTCTTTGAAATTTGTCTTAGGCTTTCCCGGGCAAAAAATAACTCGTCCAAATTCGATGATTTAAACAAGGGGCCAGAATAAAAAGCCGAATTATCAATACCCTTAATGGCTATATATAATGATTATTTGAAAAAAGGAATGCCAGACACTTCGAAATTTGTCTTAATTCTTTACCAGGCAACAAAATGACTTGTCCAAAGTGAAAGCATTTGCAGGTGACAAATTAGATGTAGCTCAAATGGACAGATGTGACTTTGAAAGGGTAGAAAACATTGTTTGAATACAAGAAATGTGGGTTACCAGACTTTTTGCTCTTTTCCAACAATGTTTTGTAAGCTTTCGTGTTCAAGACTGCTAAAATGGGGTTGTTTAGTTAATGGGTGAGTTTGTTGATTGTATGATGTTTAACGCCGTTTTCAGCATTATTTCAGTTACATTGCGCAGGCTAGTGCACCTTTCACTGCATTTCTGGAGTTTCTTTCTACGAGTGCTTCACGCACTATTCTTTTCAAGCCACTTGCTGCTTTCCCTGATACTCATCGTCGAAACAATGATCTGAGGTAAAAGAGGAATAAATCCTGTGGCAATGTCCATCATCAATCCTCGGAAAGAATTTCACGAGCTGGGTATTCAAACCAGCCATCTTTGGTTTAAAGCCCTGTACGTTATCGGATGAGCTACCGTGCTCGCCAGGGTTGTATTTTAAATTCTCCGTAAATCTAAGTAATTCGAATGAATAATCTGTGTCTGTACAGATCAATGGAAAATATTCGTACATGCAGACCAAATTGCGTTAACCCTGTATCAAAAAATGGCCGAGCAGGGGGTTTCAAACCAGCGATCCTCTTGTTTTAAGCCCTGTACACTACCGACAGAGCTACCAAGCTCGCCAGGTTGTTATTGAAGATGTTCATGAATCTTTGACGAGTAGGCCTAAGTACTTGTAATTCAAATGAATAATTTGTGTCTGCACAGAACAACGGAATATTCCTTCTACATATACATTAACCCTTTACCACACAATCCCGAGTTCTAAGGACCCTGGAAAAAAAAGCTTTTGAAAACATAGTTGGAAAAGGAAAAATGCTGGTCACCAGCATTTCTCCTTTTTCCGACAATGTTTTCTACCCTATCAATGAGAGAAATCAAAATTCTCGTCTGCAACTGCTTTCAATTTGGTCCAGTCTAAAATTTTGTCGTCCGGTAGAGTCAAAGTATGTTTACTCCGTATTTAAAAATTAAGAGTGTACGACCCTTAGGAAAAAGAATTCTGAAAATGATGTGGAAAAGGAGGAAATTCTAATTACAAGCATTTTCTCTTTTTCAAAAAATATTTTCCACCCTGTGAAAAAAAAAATCACAAGCAGTTGAGGCACAGTTTTTTGTAGTCTGCAAATGCTTTCAATTTAGATAAGTCTTAGACAAATTTTGACATCTGACAGAAAGATAAACAAACCGTGACTTTCAAACACGTATTACGTACTTGGCTAAATAAATGCCTTCTTCATTGCAAAA
This sequence comes from Hippopus hippopus, assembly GCA_946811185.2. NCBI lineage: Eukaryota > Metazoa > Mollusca > Bivalvia > Cardiida > Cardiidae > Hippopus > Hippopus hippopus. Next base: position 71,192,841 of record OX328096.1, read on the forward strand.
TTATATAGAGCTCCAAATGAATACTTATGAGCATTGCTAAATGATGAAACAGAAGTACTGCTACACAATTTCCTACAATTCTCTTTGTCTAACTCTTCACCAGACGACAAAAATGTAGACCAACCAAGTTGAAAATATTTTCAGACGACATTTTATTTCAAAAAAGAGTGTTCGTCTTCAGAAGAGCAGAAAATATTGTTGGAAAATGAGAAAACGCTGCTTACCAGCATTTTCTCCTTTTCTCACAATGTTTTCAAAAGCCTCTATCATGACGGTCGATAAAACAGGGTAATAATCTGGTAAAAATTAATTTGAATATAGGTGCCTATTGCAGCATTTTGGAATGATCGAGATAAAACTGTATTGACCGCAATGACGAATATCATGCACGCTCATATCAATTAAATGTTTTTGTCACAAATTTCCAAAAGGCCAAATGGATAGACAGATAGACGGAGAATAACTGAAATTGCTATTTAGACCGCAAGTGAGCATTTAGTTCAACTGTTGGGCAGCCTACCAAATGCACAGCTGGTGAGGGGGAATATGCATGCTTGTTTCTCACGAGATATTATTCTACGGCTGTCAAATAAAATAACCTTTCAATCCACTTAAATAAACAAACCTTAGGTTCCCACGTTCCTAAGGACGCACTTTAAATCAATTAAAGACGCATGTGGCAAATACAGGAAACCGCAGAATCATTTGTAATCAGCCGCTCGAAGGTCTACAATCTCAAAGTAAATAAGAATATTAAATATTGCGCTCATATTTTAATCGTTCATCATGCAAGTTATGCAGTACTTTCTGATTGGACTTTTATCAGCTATCGTCTTTTTGGACAATGTGAGAGCGCTGCCAGCTGAGCAGGTATGTTCGAAATTCGATTATGAAATGAAAACGCTCGAAGCGATGCTTCGAATCGAAAACCGTGCCGAGAAAATGATGGAGGAATTGAAATCTGTCCGAGATTCAATGACGAAAGAGCTTGATGAACTCAAGAGAAGGCAAGATGAAGCTGAAAGACAACAAACAGCAATGGAAAGCAAGATTACAGCTCTGAAGTCTGAAGCTGAAAGACAACAAACAGCAATGCAAACAGCAATGGAGAGCAAGTTCACATCTCTGAAGTCTGAAGTAGGAGAGGTGCCAGGTAAAGTAATGTTGTCATACTTATCTTCTAGTAAACTGTTAATCGCTTACCAAACAATCCGGTTTAATGTCTCCAAAGAATATTTTTAACAAGCAATTTTTACTTTACTCACAATGCTTGAATTCGACACTTTTTAAGACAAAATAACCATTTCAGAGAAAATGACGGAGGTTCTATGACGGAAGGGCTTGATGAAGCTGAAAGACAACGGACTGCAACGGCGAGTAAAATCACAGCTCTGAAGTCTGAAGTAGACGAACACCTAGTGCCAGGTAAAGTATTGCCTACTTTATTTAACCTGATCCTAACCTTTATGATGAATATATAAGTCGGCATATAAACAGAACTTCGACTGTTATTCGGGAAGTTATATCTACACGGGGAAGGTACAGGTAAGCAATTTAATTCGTGCATACCAAACGAAATATTTCTGTGACAATTCAGGATGTATGTTAAAGGCAGCCCTATGCGATGTCAAAGGTAAAAATAGAATTCTAATTCATGTAAATGATGTTGTTTTAGGTTAGGTTATATGAAGTAGGCAATATAGCTATAGTGTTGCTCTTTTTTTTAGCGGATTTGTGTAACTCACTGCGATAGAACTGGCCGGAACCAAATACATTGTTCGTAACTCTTACGAACGAAGTCCGTAACAAAGAAACAAATGAACAAATGCATGGCAGTACAAACCGCATCTGGCGGGATTCGAACCCATGACAGGCAAATACCCTCGTTTTTCGAGGTTTAAAAGACCAATACCTTAACCACTGAGCTAAAGAGTTATCTCCCTAACGCAGTTGTCAGGTATTGTATTTAAATCGGGACGAAGCCATGCATGAAGGAGTGGTCTCCCGTAACACACCCCCTCTTAAAGTCATCATTTATTGATGACTCAAAGCCTTATTAGGCATTAAGTCTATTATTTAGACAACAAATGTCCGTTTTTGGACAACAAATGGGATTAATGGCCAATCCCTGACGAGCCCCCATCTTACGAACAAAGTCCGTAATAAAGGAACAAATGAACAAATGCGTGGCGGAAATAAAGGAACCGGGCAGGATTCGAACCCTAGAACGCCCGGACGAAAGGCCATTACCATAACCACTGAGCCAAAGAGACATCTCCCTATCGCAGTTGTCAGGTATTGTATTTAAATCGGGACGAAGCCATGCATGAAGAAGTGGTCTCCCGTAACAAACGACGCATGCGCGCTCACTTGACTATGTCATCAGTCTGACCTGAACCAAATACATGTATACCGTCATAAACATTTGCGCTCTTTAAACCCCGACATCGTTTTTGTATATACAGTCCTACACGTGTTCATGCAGTCCTAAATCTTATACCAGCAACCCGTGTGAGATTGATAGATCAGATTGCTACTTCATAAATGAGCAGTAGCGACCAAAAGTAAGCAGGGCAGGTCTGAATTTAAATCATACCATTTAGGGGCATAGCTAGCCCAAGATAAAGTGTACGCTAAAGTCATACTAAAGGCATTTTTCCTTTATCAAACAATCCCGATTTTAACGACCCCAACTGAAAGGGACTTTTGAAAACATTGGTAACCAGCATTTTCTCCTTTTCCACAAGATTTTTTCACCATTTGTAAGAAGAAAAATCCTAATTTCTGTAACATTTAATTTGCTGTCCGTAAATCTTTCGATTTATACTGGTCTAAAATTCTGTCGGGTCGTCAAGGGTTAACTGAGACGCAAAGTACCGAGAGACAGGAGGGGAATTTTCCTGGAGGGTCTGAAGAGTTTATGCCCCCCAAAATTTTTGAATGGTAGAATCTATTAAGTGGCCTCTGGTGACGTTTTATTATTTTTTTTTTGAAAATTTGTCTTTTTTTTTTTTGCAAAGTGTACGCAAGTACGTTTCAGTGCACAGAAGCTGCGCCCCTGTCATTTAAAAGTATGGAAATAATTATGAAGATGACAATCTGTTACTGTACGGTCGGTCGATGGAAGAAAACTGAATTTTAAAATTAGGTCAAAAGTTGCTAGGTCACTCGATCTTTTGTTCACTCATACCTAGTTTTATAATTAATTTGTCTGCCAGCGACTAACACGTGGACTGACCGTACTGCAACAGATTGTTATCTTCGCAACAACTCCATATTTTAAAAGGTACGATTTAAATTCAAATGCATTTTAACATCCTCACTCATTTTTTTTTTTTTTTTTGCCGCTACTTTGCCTTTAATAAGTGAAAAAATAACAGTAACTGCGTGTCCCACTTGGCAGAATAACTTCGACTTTCCCCTCCCTTGCTAAATCCACTAATTATATATATATCAGCCATGCTCTTTGAAAAGGGAACTTAATGCTTCTGCGAAAAATATCGACGCAGGTCAACCTGCCTGGTCCGCGCAGGCTGATCTGGGGAGAAACTTTTCGCAATCGGTAAATTTTCTGTATGTCAAAGAACCAGTCTGCCTCACGATTCTGTTGATTGTTAGACAAAATGGATTTTACGGATCCATGATTATGTGATTACTTGCTTGGTATCCTGCACCATGGAGATGCTTTAAGCTCCCTTTTGTAAGAGCATGGCTCATATGTACATGGACTGCAAGAAGTAATGGAACTTTAATTTTTTATTGTACCATATCATAGCTTGATACAGTTCCACAAATTCGCTTTTAGGGACTTTGAGTCCTTTGATTTAACATTTTTCAAAACGATACAAATTTACCCTATTCAAAATTAAAAGCATGGCAGACAAGAAATTCATTTTGACCCAAAAAATAAGTTTCCTCTTTGAAGGGGTAAAAGCATTGTGAGAAAAGGAAATGCTGGTCACCTGTATTTTCTCCTTTTTCCCCTCATGTTGTCAGTAGCCTTCTTTTTCAGGGACATAAACGATCAAGTTTTAACTTTCCCTAGAGAGAAAATTTTCGTTACAAGCACGTTCTCTTTTTCTCACAATGCTTAAAATTGACTCTTTTTTAAGATAAATTGCATCATTCTAGCCAGATTTCATTTAGTTTCACTCTTCAAATGCTTTTCATATGGAGGGGTCTAAATATTTTCGTCTGGTAAAGAGTTTAAAAATCGTGTTTGTAGCCTGCCATATTTTTGTAAACACTAAGCTTGTATTGCAAGCAAGAAATAATAGAAATATTTCGGTTAACGTCTTAAATACAAAATGAGAACATCTTAGGCTTGGAAAATCACACCGGCAATCAGAACAGCTGCTTTATTGTTTTCGCTGAAGAGCATTGATTCACATTTAACTTTTGGTCGTAAGTTACTCAATGTATCGAACGGTGAAGATCTAATACCCCAATTCCACTGGGCGGCCATCCCACTGCGCTCATTGCGGTCATGGCGCTTCCTCAAAATCTTTCTAGTCGCCGAAGAAGCGCAGACGCGTGCAACATCATGGGACTCATGCATTTCCAGTACGCTTAAACCCTTGTCACACCAGGGCGTCGATCCGACGGCCTCCAAGAAAAAATGCAGAACGCCGAGATGCGCGCAGTGCGATCGCACGCATCGTCACAGCAACGCAGTGGCATCGCAAATAGACGCGTTGGGATCGCCGAGGGACGGCGCGCATTTTTAGCATGCACAAAACAAACGCCGTCGCTCGGCGTTCTGAGAAGAGCGCAGTATCCAAATCCAAATCCAAATAATTTATTCACAATTTCGGCCACCGGCCTATAATGAACATGATACAATAAATTACACAGTTTGGAGAGAGGTATTACTCGAACAAATTGACCTGAAATTGACCTCTATGCAAAGAATAATTAAAAAGTGAATATTTATATCATCGGGCATAATCGGACGGTAAGGAAATCCTGTTAATGGTACAGTGCCTTAGTCAAAACATGAGAGCATTTGTGGATGACATAGATCAAGATCAGACTACATACATGGAAAGTGCAACTTAGATCTATGTTACTGGCCACGTATTACCAGTTTAAACCAATCATGTTCATTTCTGGTATTTTCATTTTTCTTTAAAGACAAGATAAATATATCAGCTGCAAAAGGAGCTAAAAGTCGTGCACTAAATTCCGCATGCAGACGACATTAGCCGAAGCTAAGTTCGGACATAATTCAAGCGTGTAATATATGATAATAGAGGTCATCTATTTCATGTCAATTTGTTTCAGCAATATTTACAAATAGTTGATATACATGAAATCGATATACATGAATAGCTCATTCCCAAATAAACACGGATTTTCACCTGTCTAGATTGCAGGTCTTTAGAAAACGTTTGAGAAAAGAAGAAATCGCTCATAATGAGCAATTTCTCCCTTTTCAAAAACGCCCTCTATCTTTTAATGAGCTTTTCTCCGTTTTTACTGCATACCAAATTGTCGTCTACCAACTCTTTGATTTTGGAAGAGTCTGTAAATTTGCCGTGTTGGGACAGGAATAGTTTCCACTATTTTTACTGCATTTGGACGTGTCGTCTGCCAACTCTTGAATTTGGACGAGTAAATAAATTTATCGCTTGGGAAAGTTCATCAATAAACTTTCATACGTTATTGATTAAATCTACATGATTAACTCTTTACCACACAATGCCGACATTTAACGACCCTTAGCAAGAAGCCTTTTGAAAACATTGAGGGAAAAGGAGAAAACGCTGGTAACCAGCATTTTCTCCTTTTCCCGCAGCGCTTTCTACTCAGCAAGAAGCCTTTTGAAAACATGGAGGGAAAAGGAGAAAACGCTGGTAACCAGCATTTTCTCCTTTTCCCGCAGCGCTTTCTACTCAGTCAAAGGAAAGTTTCATCATTTCAGCCAACATTGAAATTGTCGTCTGCAAGTGAATTTGGATGGGTCTAACGTTTTGTCGTGTGGCAAGAAAATAATTGTCGATTCTGCAGTATTGAAATTATTGTCTACTGTAGTGATCTACGTTTTGCGCGTTATTGCTTCCTGGTGGGTACTTACAAGCACTGGACGATAGTAGTATAGGAGGGTCGCATCCGGATCCGTCAGATCCGTATTCGACCCTCCCTGAGAGCCCTACGTTGCCTACCCTACAGAGAGTTTATCCCCATTCTGCCTACCCTGAAAGAATTTGCATTTTTTATAATCCCCTGGGTGCCTACCCTGAGTGGAATTTTTCTGCAATTAAAGGCAAAGGGGGGGAGCAAAAAATGACACATCTTCGAGTGCTCTATAGAGATCTGACAGGTCTGGTCACTGAGTTGGACTTAGTTTTTTTTACCCATATGCTATTAGGATTGCTTTATTGTTTACTTCTATCCACTACTTGGCCTTTAAGTGGTTTCTCTCTAAAAGCCTGATCACTGAGTTGGACTTAGTCTTTTTCTGCAATTATGGATGATTTCTCTTTCTAAAAGCCTGATCATTGAGTTGGACTTAGTTTTTTTCACCCTATGAATGATTTTCTCTCTTTCTAAATGCCTGATCACTGAGTTGGACTTAGTCTTTTTCTGCAATTATGAATGATTTCTCTAAAAGACTGAGCACTGGGTTGGACTTAGTCTTTTTTCTGAGTTTTTTTTTTTACTCTCGGGAGTGTGGACCTTTGGAGTGTAACTCTCCGGAGTGTAACTCTTTTGGAGTGCAACTCTTTTAAAAGAAGTTTGACAATTTGAAGAAATGACAATTTTGAAGAAAGATAGAACTTTCATGGTAATGGTTAGTCCTGAAAAGGACTGTTGGGTTAGCTCTGAAAAGAGCTGTGACAATTTGAAGAAATGACAACTTGAAGATAGAACTTTCGTCTGACAGCTTGAAGATAGAACTTTCGTCTGACCTCTTGAAGATAGAACTTTCGTGGTAGATGGTTAGTCCTGAAAAGGACTGTTGGGTTACCTCTGAAAAGAGCTGTGACAATTTGAAGAAATGACAACTTGAAGATAGAACTTTCGTCTGACAGCTTGAAGATAGAACTTTCGTCTGACCTCTTGAAGATAGAACTTTCGTGGTAGATGATTAGTCCTGAAAAGGACTGTTGGGTTAGCTCTGAAAAGAGCTGTGACAATTTGAAGAAATGACAACTTGAAGATAGAACTTTCGTCTGATAGCTTGAAGGTAGAACTTTCGTCTGACAATTTGAAGAAATGACAATTTGAAGAAAAGATAGAACTTACGTCTGACAATTTGAAGAAAGGTAGAACTTTCGTGGTAGATGGTTAGCCCTGAAAAGGGCTGTTGGGGTGTCCCTAAAAGGGACCTGGTTTGGAGGTTGTGTTTTTAAGCACAACCTCCAACCTTCCTGCACGCCGGACAGCTACTTACAGCCCTCCTCTTTAGCCTTTTTAGTTGCTGCTCGTCCAAGCCGAAGTCCAACGAGAACGGTGGCTCGTTGTCACTATCCCAGTACTCGGTCTGGGGCACGACGAACTCCTTCTTCTCCTTTTTCTTCTTTTCTTTTGACGATAGCTGGGCAAGCTCGCTGAAACTCATTTCCCTCAATGAACACTCCATTATGGCTGTAAGTCGAAGAGAATGAACGATGTGCGGGAAATAACGCTGGGTTTTATAGCTTTTCAGACGGATTGAACTAGTTGACCCATGACGTCATTTTCTCCTATGTTTTTCCCGCGTCGGCGTTTCATGCTGTTTTGGCTCCAAATTAATGTTATCCAATCAGAATCACCGTTGTTTTTCTAATACTAAATGTTTTATTTTTGACCAATCTATAGTTTTGTTACATTTTCTTGTTCGGGTTTAGAAAAAACTAAAGTTTGACTATCCTATAACTTTTTTGATTATGAGTCTTCTGACAAAATGAAAAGAAAGATGTTTATTTAAGATAGCTAGCCCTGAAAAGGGTTGCTTTTTTGTGCAGAATGCACTTTTTTTATCCTCCTCTCTTTCTTTCGATTGATTCCATTTTATCTAGCATTTGCATTAGATGCTCAATTTCATGCCTGATATATCTGAAACGTTCTCTTTCTTCTAACCAGAAGAGCAATGAGAGAAAAAATGTTAATCCAAACATTGTGGGATACTGACTCAGGTTTTACGAAAAGTTAATGGTGAATGAGAAAAAATAATCAAGAGTTTAGTGTTTTATATGTGTAATGGATCACTTTTTAGACTTTTTTTGATTTTATCCCTATATCACTGAGTTGAACTTAGTTTTTTCTACATCTATGGACGATTTCTCTTTCTAAAAGTCTGAGCACTGAGTTGGACTTAGCTTTTTTTCATTCTATGAATGAATTCTCTTTTCTATTTGACTAACCATTGCGTTGGACTTAGTCTTTTTTCTGAGTTTTTTTTTTACTCTCGGGAGTGTGGACCTTTGGAGTGTAACTCTTTGGAGTGTAACTCTTCTAAAAGAAAGAAGTTTGACAATTTGAAGAAATGACAATTTGAAGAAAGATAGATCTTTCGTGGTAGATGGTTAGCCCTGAAAAGGGCTGTTTTTGAGAAGGGCTGATTTTTTTGAAAATGTTTATTCAGTATCAGCATCAGTCGATTCGCTGTCTGACTCACTCCTTTCAGCGGCGATTTGCGCGCGGAAAAGACGGTCTACCTTCTCTGTTTTTGAAATAACATACTAAAAATACATTTCAAGCATGCCCTCAATAATGAGTTCCTTCATCCGAAGGTTATAACAGAACACCCTGTTATTAGCAAGCTCAGCCCTCTCGTATCGTCTTCTCACTCCAGCTAAGCGTTGTTTAAGTAAGACGATTTGCCTCCTTGCTCTTATTAACTTTCGCTCAGCATCCATCCAAATACCGAGGAGTGATGGTCTTGAAACCATTGTGAAAAATGAAATGTATGGAAAATAAATCGCCGAGATTTATAGCTTTTCAGACGGAATGAACTAGTTGACCCATGACGTCATTTTCTCCTATGTTTTTTCCCGCGTCGGCGTTTCATGCTGTTTTGGCTCAAAATTAATGTTGTCCAATCAGAATCACCGTTTTATTTCTAATACTAATTGTTTTATTGTTGACCAACCCGTGGTTTTGTTACATTTTTTCTTGTTCGGGTTAGAAAAAACTAGAGTTTGACTATTCTATGACTTTTTTTTTTATTGTAAATCTTTTGAGTTTTGACAATTTTAAAAAAAGATAGAACTTTCGTGTTAGATGTGTAGCCCTGAAAAGGGCTGTTTTGTTTTGGAGGCTATATTTTTTCCACTTTTAATGGCAGCATCCGAAATTCGCTTGGCAAATGGGACATGCTTCAACTCTTTTTCTGATCACCATTATCCCATTATCGAAAGTAATCTTTCTCCCAAATTCAATATCAACCAAGATGATGTCAGGCGTTGTCTTTAAAAATAGTTGAAGTAATCTTTCGCCGAGATCTTTGTAGGGCTGTGTTATACGTTGTAGCTGGTTTTGTTCCTCCTCTCCTACGAAATGAGTGTTTAGTTGTAATAACTGTTGACCTGCATTTAGATATTCTTGGAGAGCCTCACGTAGTTGATGATTTACCTCCTCCATAATGATACTGCTTCCGAATATTGATACTGTTTCCGAAGTGATCGTTAGCTGAGAGCCAAAAATGGTGAATGTATGAAAATAACGCCGAGCTTTATACGTTTACAGAGGATTGAAATTTTTAAAGAGCTCGGACCTGGCAGAAAGCACATACATTTTTTTCCATGCTACGTTTCATGCTAATATAGCAAAAAAAGTTATGAGACGATGTATGGAAAAAATGTAGACAGAACAAGTCTTTGGGGAAAAACAGAATGAAGAGCTCTATTGTTTTTGAACTTTTCTTTATTGAACTTTTATTTACTGAACAGAACTAATCAATGAAACATTTTTTGCAATGCATCATAAAAATTTTCTTGACAATGAAAAAAATTTCTTGACAATGAAAAAATTCACACTGAAACATTTTTTTGCAATGCATTATAAAAAAATTTCTTGACAATGAAAAAATCACACTGAAAAAATTTCTTGACAATGAAAAAAATCACACTGAAACATTTTTTACAAAACAGCATAAAAAACAATTTCTTAACAATGAAAAAAATCACACTGAAACATTTTTACAATACAGCATAAAAACAATTTCTTGACAATGAAAAAATTCACACTGAAACATTTTTTTGCAATGTATTATAAAAACACTTTCTTGACAATGAAAAAATCATAATGAATTATTTTTTCGCAATGAATTATTTACAATGAATTATTCGCAAAGCAGTATATAACAAATTTTTTTACAATGCAAATTCGCAAATACCACGAGTTTCACATTTGTCTTCATATTCCGTAATGTCTTTATGCAATTGGTCACACCCCAAAAACATTTTATACTCACTGTCCATATCGTCGAAATCTCGTAGTCCTATGAATGGAGCAACATGTCTATAAGCGTCTTTTGTTGAAAGAGCTGAATTCACTATTTCTTCTGTAACATCTCTATCAAATAGAATATACCCTGACATGGTTTCCATTGATTCTCCGTAGGAATCATGAACAGATCCTTTTCTGTAGCGTAAGTAAAAGTCAAATAGAACTGATTTCATTTTCAGAACGTTAAGAAAACTTTCTTCTGTTGTTCCTATGATAAAAAATGTCCATCGACTTGTGGATCTAAACAGTTTACTAATAACATTGTCTTTCATACAGCTATCTGCTAAATAAGTCTTGAGAACGAGATCCAGCCCCGAATCGTCCACCATCATCGCAATAAAGTTGAATATAGCATACACTTTGTATGACTTTTCTCCTTTTGCAACCCATTTAAACATTTTTTTGATCCAAATTTTCACACAGAAAAATTTAATGTTAAGCTGTGTTTGTTTATCAAGCGTATGCTGTCGAACAAATTCTCCATAAATTTTTTCACGTAGTTCTATTGGTAGCGGCAACATGATTGTTATTTTTTGACCAGCGGCTAATATTTTTTTCTTGACTTACTTTGACTGATTTCTACACAACAATGTGATATAGAATTATTTTCTCAAACTTTTATAACCATAGGGTACAGTGTCAGTACCATTTACAATAACTCTCTTGGTGTATACAGAGCGAAACGTTTTTGTTTGTGGTTCACTGGTAACCGTTCTATCTCTGTGTCTTTTAATTCTACAATCATACTGAATTTTGATTTCTATTGTGCGATCCAAAGCACATTTCGAATATGTATCGAAATTTACCACCTGATTTGTATTGTAATCCAGAGTAATCCCCTTTACTTTACATTTGCTTATCTCTTCTCCATCTTTTGTTTTCATTTTGTAAGCATAATTCTTAGGCCCAATCCCTCTGAATTGAGTAATTTTACAATCAGGTTCTTCATCAGTCCATTTTCCTAGTCGGCTGTTAATAATAGAAGGATTCCATAATTCAGGGTCATGAATGTACATACAACTATCTGTATCGAAATACAGAACTCTATCTTTTAACTTTTCAAGAACACTGTACAATTCCAACCTTGCATAAGCTGTTACGTAAGACCCTACTACCACATTGGCTGTAGCGTGGGTGTCAATATGTTCCAACTTTGATTCATAGTTAACCAAGATGAATGAACAGTCCTCGTCAAAGATTTCTACATGCTTTACAATGAAATTAGGGTTGGTGACTAATTCAAAATATTTAGACGGATCACTGATGTATTCCGCCTGGGTCATTTTTTCACGCTGAGCTAATTTTCCCCAAAGACAGTTCAACATAATCTTAGCAAATGATCTTCTCCCAGGATTTCTTTGAATACAACTTGGATCAAGACGAACACCTTCCACCTTCTCATATTCACAAACGAACTGATCTTTTTCTGAGTCTGATTGACACCAACCTGGATAACCACTGGCTTCTTGCTTAATTTTCAAGAAATTGTCCACATAATGTTTAAAGAACTGATCTGATACAGAATTGAAAGGCCAAAATTCATACACTTGTAATAATCGATAACCACAGTCAAGAGCCTTGAATAATTCAAAAGTAACCCAAGTTCCGACCAAAGCCCTCTCTTCTTTACCATGCCTACAAATGTTTGAGCTTTCTTCTGCACATTTCATACAGAGTGGAAACATCATTTTGTTGTTACAGTGAACTGGGAGAACGGGGTGAAACAAATCAGTTGGAGGTAAAACTTTACACTTGATTAATCCCTCATATTGTCGAATATTGTTCATATCAATATTCTCAGCAGACAAAATTTTTGGGTGACCTACAGGGTAGGATTTGTGTTTACAAACATAAGGGTATAGAGAACAGATATCAATGTACTTGATTTCCTTTTTGGTTTTTTTTTCATCAACATCATATCCAATTTTTATTGCATTACATCTTCCTCCGGACAAACCATCCCTCGGATCGATAGGGTCCAAATGTGGATATAACTTTTCAATGAGTTTTTTGTACTCTTTATCCTTCATCTTAGCATCAGATTCGTGTTCCCAAATGTACACTACATTATACCCCATTTTTTTGATATCTGCTATACGTTCAAAAGTACGTTCGTACAATTCAGACATGGGTTTTTCCATTAATAGGATTGATCTGTTTTTGATCTGTATAGCATACAGGACAACCATTATACAAATCCCCAAGAAATTCATAAGCAGTGTTTGATTGACTGTGAAAACCATCTACACTATATTTCCCGATTTGAACTTCACCACCATTTTTTGCATGCTGAATATTAATACCTTTTTCCTGAGCTACGGTTTGAACCCATCGTATCGCTTTCATAGAAAAGCGACGTCTGGATGAGTCTTTACTTGAAATGATAGCTATTTGATTTTCTGGTAAATATTTGCTTCGCCACACCTTGTTACAGGCATCTGCGATGGTAATCGCCTCTAAAAATGGACAAATACCACCCTGTTCGATAAACAGCTTTCTGAATTCAGCACACCCGCGTCTAAGGATATCAACATCTGACCTACAGTACAATTCCATCTCCTTCTGAAAATTGAATTCCTCACCATTTCGAACTTTGTCATTATACCAAACTATGAATTTTGACCTACCCTCTTCGGTCATTGCGTCGGGTTTGTAATAAGACATATCCAAGTAGGGTCCAATGTAACTCCAAAATTCATCTGTATTTGCCCAGTGAGGAAAGTAACCTTTTTTCATTTCTTGAAGACCAAATGTGGCTGGAAATTTTGCCAAACCAAAACTCATGAAATTGAAAGAATCGATCAGACGTACACCATTCAGTTCTTACTTCATAATATTGTTTCCATTCATGATCAATTTTGGAAGTTTTAACCCAACAATATAGTCAAGAATGAACTGACCGTCATAACCTTTGAAATTATGAGCAATAGCCGTGACTCCTTTATGATGTATTGAAAAGAGCCATTTGCAAAATTGACTCAAAGTTTCTTCACCTTGAAAAATAACTTCCCTACCCTCTTTAAATTCACTGCATGTAGAACATTGAAAATCAAGTGATTTATCGACACATTCATCACATGCTCTGTGTGCAATACAATAATTCGGGATGTGCACCCCTGTGTCTTGTTTGCATTCAAAATCAAAGAAAATAAACTGTGTTTTTTTTTTTACTACAGAAGAACTCGTCTCGTCATCGCCGGTATGGTTCAACTTACTTTGGTAAGGCTGAATATAGCATCGATGAGAAAAGTCAACAATTCTCTTACAGATATGACACCTTTTCTTTCCATTGCAAACATGATTTTTCTTTCTGACAAAATATTGTGCACCACATTTCGAACAGAGTTTCACTAATTCACAAATGGATTTCTTTTCTTTACCTTGAACATTTCTATGATTTTCAAAGCATTCAGCACTAAAAAATCGTCTACTGCAATCATTGCAAACATATTCTTTAAATTCTGATGGACATTTTCCTTTGCGGTAACAACCTTTACAGATATTTGAACAACCATGACTTTCCCGGTTAGAGTAACCCACATCACAGAACTCACAATAATATGCACAACTAAGAAAACCTTTGATAGATTTGATGTAGTCATAATGGTTTTGATGAAAGTACAAATGTATGATCTTACTATTGGTTTTCACTTCTGGATGTTTAAATATTTTTTCCACTTTTGAATGCTGTTGATGAACTTTAATGACATAGCCTTTTTCATACAAGAATGTTTGAATTTTTTTGTATTCATCAATTCCTACAGGCTGTGTTGGTGAAACTCCAGCTTCATTTAACAATTTCTCAGCTTCAGTCTTTTGAAGAGGGAGTCTTGAACGACAAATACGATCCCATTTTCTATTCCATGCTTCGGTGTTTTCACGTTCACTGTAGCAAATTCCCACAACAACAGATCTTGCAAAACATAGTTGGTCATGATTGGCAATTTGAATAATAGATTTTTTCTTCCGGGCAAAAAACTTTGAATCTAATTCTGATGATCTATATTTCTGTTTTCCGCTACCACTTGGTGGTATTGTATGTGTAATGTCAAATGTCATCAATCCATCGTTCAACACGAAATCTGTATTCGATTGTAAGACTCGTTCAATTTCATTCAGCATAGTTTCACCTTGTAACTGGTCTGCAGCTAAAAAAGGAATATGGATTCCCATTTCCAACGAAGGATGATTGATGGTAATTCTAATCATGTCCGTAGGGTTAGCATTTAACTTTCGAATGATTTCATGGGTAACATCGTCAAATAATCCAAGTAGTCTCTGAGGTGTTAATTCTTCAAATTTCTTAAAACTCAGCATCAGCACATGTGATTCTGTTTTAAATTTTCTTGACTTCTTATTACCCCTTTCTGTTAAATCATATAGACTTTTCATGTCTAAGTTAGAGTTGATACTTTCATCGTCGCTGTCATTTTCTTCTTTCAACGGTCTAGTTTTTTTCTTTTTTGTTGGTGGAAATATCTCATCGTCACTTTCTTCTTTCAACGGTCTAGTTTTTTTCTTTTTTGTTGGTGGAAATATCTCATCGTCACTTTCTTCTTTCAATGGTCTAGTTTTTTTCTTTTTTGTTGGTGGAAATACCTCATCGTCACTTTCGCTGTCTGAATAGGTTATTATTCTTTTTCTTTTACCCATCGTTTTAGCTCTGAGTGATAAGACAATAATGCAGAAGTGAGAAAAAACTAACAATTTATATAGCCTCTCCGTTGTAACAGTGTATAAATAGAGACGATAGTTGTGAAAATCAATTCATTCTCCTACTCAAGCTCAGACAGTACAGCTGATAAAAGAATATGAGCGAGTTAAAGCTGCAAAATACATCACCACTTAGAAAGAGGGTGTATCTGTATGTTAATCCATACACCCACGATTATGAGATCAGCAATATACCATCAAAGTATGATGTTAAACATATCGGAAACTATGTGGGATCATTTTTATCCCACCAACATTTAGAAGAAAAAGATGTTTACCGTACTACCAGATACAGAGTTTTGGATCAAGCGACGATTGACAAACGATATGGTGCGAATGGCAAGAGAACAAATATTTGTTTCACATGCAACAAAGCAGGACATTGGGCCAAAGAATGTCCAGAAAAAGAAAATCAGCTAGGAACATTTGTTTTTGTCTACGTGAATCCACACAGTCACGACATTAAAATTTTACCAACGTTTTACAACGTTGTCGGTCTCAAAGATATGAAATTCGTCGGGACACTAAATTCATTCTGCAGTGAAAATACATGGAAAAAAGTTCACCACAAGCTACATCCTCATCGGTTGAAACTCAGACCGTAGACATGCAGAGCGATACGACGACTATCAGCGATTCAGAAATCTGCAAAATAACAGAACAGGTAGAGGAAAAATTATCTACAATACGAAAAAATCTAAGAAAACAACAAACTTTGGATCTAAGAAAACAACAAACTTTGGATCTAAAAAACAACGAATTTTCTGCAGAACCGGGTTGCTCGTACGGAGAGGAAAAACAGCAAAACAACGAAAAGAAGAAAAAACGAGTAACAAAACACGAGGACAAAATCTGTCCAGATCTGGTATTAAAAACCAACGAAAGGAAAAGAAAACGTAAAACCAGATGTGAATCTGACATTCCAAAGAAAAAAAGAAAAACATACTGAGTGAAAAAAAGATTTCAATACAATATTGAATATAAACAAAAAAAGACTGACTTGATTTTTTCATTCATTTTTTTGTCTTTACAGTTCATTCATTTTTTTGTCTTTACAGTTCATGATTTGATTTTTTCATTGTACATAAGTTCTTTTTGAAATAAAAAAAAAAATAAAATAATTACTTCTTACTTTTGACTTTTTTCTAGTTGTGACTGTAAGTCTTTTTACTTTTGACAATTTGAGAAGAAAAATCTTTCGTGCTAAATGGTTAGCCCTGAAAAGGGCTTTTTTGAAGGATTTCACATTGACGTCCAGCTCTACGATTCTTCCGCCCGATCCACTGGGATGATTTCACACCCACAGTGTTCACAGCAAATCGTCGAACCTTCATCATCATCGTAAAATCCTTCATCTGCATCTGGACAGTTATGTTTCTGCCCAAGATACTCAAGTATGGTAAAACATTTTCCACACTCTATCTGGCATCTGCTTGCACAGTGAGGGCACACAAGAATTCGAACCATCCTGCAACAAATATGTTTTTTATGTAAAATATCGCTGGGATTTATAGCTTTACAGGGGATTGAACTAGTTGACCCATGACGTCATTTTCTCCTATGTTTTTCCCGCGTCGGCGTTTCATTAACATTGCCCAATTAAATCGATGGTTATACTGGTGTTTTTTACCACTCCTAATTCGGTGTCACACAGTTCAATCCTGGTGTTTTCCGTCAGGTCCGCACTCTTTAAAAATTTCAATCCTCTGTAAACGTATAAAACTCAGCGTTATTTTATACAAAACACCATTTCTTTGATTCTCAGCTAACGATCACTTCGAAAGCAGTATCAATATTCAGAAGCAGTTTCAATATGAAGCACAACTTAGATGAAATCAACTTGGACGATTTTCCATCAGTGGAAAACAATGGAGACGTTCTTTCATCAGTTATAAATTCGACAATCATCAATCCGCCACCGGAGTTAAATTTGACAACCATCATTCCAGCGACGGTGCTGGACAACATTTATGAAGAGGTAAAGCAGCTAAATTTGAAACAAGATAGCATGATGACCCGAATCATAGATCAGCTGGAGACTTTAAACAGACATTTGGAGGAAATTAAAACTTTAAGCGCAAGTACTGATCAGCTCAGTAGAAATATCGAGGTACTACGCCAACAGGATCAGTGCATTTCAACAACTCCTGTGAAGATCCCTGTGGAGTTCGACTTTGATAAATCCAATCTTCACAAGTTAGTGGACTCTATCGTAAGTGTTGTGAAGAAAAATCAACCAAAGAAAAAACAACCAGAGGAAAAACAACCAAGAAAAACAACAAAACGGAAATCTGAGGAAGATGCTAGCCATCTCCACAAGAAACAGCGAGTTGATCAAAAACCAACTACACCAATATTGACAGGCCAGGGCAAATACGGGAAAAACATTGATAATCACGTTGATTTCAAGATCCCGAAAAAACCAAAGACAGAGCGAAAACAACCAAGAAAAAACAACAAAACGGTAGGAATATGAAAACAAATATGAAACTCGTGGTATTTGTGAATTTGCATTGTAAAAAATTTGTTATATACTGTTTTGCGAATAATTCATTATAAATAATTCATTGCGAAAAAATAATTCAGTGTGATTTTTTTCATTGTCAAGAAATTGTTTTTATGCTGTATTGTAAAAATGTTTCAGTGTGATTCTTTTTTCATTGTTAAGAAATTGTTTCTATGCTGTATTGTAAAAAATGTTTCCTTGTGATTTTTTTTCATTGTCAAGAAATGTTTTATGATGCTTTGCAAAAAAAATGTTTCATTGTGATTTTTTTCATTGTCAAGAAATTTTTTTCACTGTTAAGAAAATGTTTTTATGATGCATTGCAAAAAAAATGTTTCATTGTTTAGTTCTGTTCAGTAAATAAAAGTTCAATAAATAAAAGTTCAAAAACAATAGAGCTCTTCATTCTGTTCTTTCCCCAAAGGCTTGTTCTGTCTACATTTTTTCCATACATCGTCTCATAACTTTTTTGCTATATTAGCATGAAACGTAGCATGGAAAAAAAATGTATGTGCTTTCTGCCAGGTCCGAGCTCTTTAAAAAAAATTTCAATCCTCTGTAAACGTATAAAGCCCCAGCGTTATTTTCATACAATCACCATTTCTGGCTCTCAGCTAACGATCACTTCGAAAGCAGTGTCAATATTCGGAAACAATATCAATATGGAGGAGGTAAATCATCAACTACGTGAGGCTCTCCAAGAATATCAAAATGCCGGCCAGCAGTTATTACAACTAAACACTCATCTCGTAGGAGAGGAGGAACAAAACCAACTACAACGTATAACACAGCCATACAAAGATCTCGGCGAAAGATTACTTCAACTATTTTTAAAGACAACACCTGACATCATCTTGGTTGATATTGAATTTGGGAGAAAGATTACTTTCGATAATGGAGCATGCCCCATTTGCCAAGCGAATTTCGGGTGCTGTCATTAGAAGTGGAAAAACAACGTGAGACGAAAAAAAACACAGCCTCCAAAACAAAACAGCCCTTTTCAGGGCTACCCATCTACCACGAAAGTTCTATCTTTTTTAAAATTGTCAAAACTCAAAAGATTTACAATCAAAAAAAGTAATAGAATAGTCAAACTCTAGTTTTTTCTATCCCGAACAAGAAAAAATGCAACAAAGCCACGGGTTGGTCAACAATAAAACATTTAGTATTAGAAATAAAACGGTGATTCTGATTGGGCAACATTAATTTGGAGGCGAAACAGCATGAAACGCCAACGCGGGAAAAACATAGGAGAAAATGACGTCATGGGTCAACTAGTTCAATACGTCTGAAAAGCTATAAATCTCTGCGATATATTTTCCATACATTTCTTTTTCACAATGGCTTCAACACCATCACTCGACATGCGATTCACTTGGATGGATGCTGCACAAAAGATAATAAGAGCAAGAAGACAGATCGTTTTACTTAAACAGCGCTTAGCTGGAGTAAGAAGACGATACGAGAGGGCTCAGCTTGCTATAATAACAGGGTGTTCTGTTATAACCTTCGGATGAAGGAACTCATTATTGAAGGCATGCTTGAAATGTATTTTCAGTATATTATTTCAAAAACAGAGGAGGTAGACCGTCTTTTCCGCGCGCAAATCGCCGCTGAAAGGACTGAGCCAGACAGCGAATCGACTGATGCTGATACTGAATAAACATTTTCAAAAAAATCAGCCCTTCTCAAAACAGCCCTTTTCAGGGCTAACCATCTACCACGAAAGTTCTTTCTTCAAATTGTCAAACTTCTTTCTTTTAGAAGAGTTACACTCCAAAGAGTTACACTCCAAAGGTCCACACTCCCGAGAGTAAAAAAACTCAGAAAAAGACTAAGTCGAACCCAACGCTCAGTCTTTTAGAGAAAAAATCATTCATAGATGCAGAAAAAGTCTAAGTCCAACTCAGTGCTCAGACATTTAGAAAGAAAAATCATCCATTATTGCAGAAAAAACTAAGTTCAACTCAACGATCAGACTTTTAGAAAGAGAAATCGTCCATAGATGTAGAAAAAACTAAGTTCAACTCAGTGATATAGGAATAAAATAAAAAAAAGCCTAAAAAAAGTGACCCATTACACATATAAAACACTAAACTCTTGATTATTTTTCTCATTCACCATTAACTTTTCGTAAAACCTGAACCAGTATCCCACAATGTTTGGATTAACATTTTTTCTTTCATTGCTCTTCTGGTTAGAAGAAAGAGAACGTTTCAGATATATCAGGCATGAAATTGAGCATCTGATGCAAATGCTAGATAAAATGGAATCAATCGAAAGAAAGAGAGGAGGATAAAAAAAGTGCATTCTGCACAAAAAAGCAACCCTTTTCAGGGCTAGCTATCTTAAATAAACATCTTTCTTTTCATTTTGTCAGAAGACTCATAATCAAAAAAGTTATAGGATAGTCAAACTTTAGTTTTTTCTAAACCCGAACAAGAAAATGTAACAAAACTATAGATTGGTCAAAAATAAAACATTTAGTATTAGAAAAACAACGGTGATTCTGATTGGATAACATTAATTTGGAGCCAAAACAGCATGAAACGCCGACGCGGGAAAAACATAGGAGAAAATGACGTCATGGGTCAACTAGTTCAATCCGTCTGAAAAGCTATAAAACCCAGCGTTATTTCCCGCCCATCGTTCATTCTCTTCGACTTACAGCCATAATGGAGTGTTCATTGAGGGAGATGAGTTTCAGCGAGCTTGCCCAGCTATCGTCAAAAGAAAAGAAGAAAAAGGAGAAAAAGGAGTTCGTCGTGCCCCAGACCGAGTGCTGGGATAGTGACAACGAGCCACCGTTCTCGTTGGACTTCGGCTTGGACGAGCAGCAACTAAAAAGGCTAAAGAGGAGGGCTGCAAGTAGCTGTCCGGCGTGCAGGAAGGTTGGAGGTTGTGCTTAAAAACACAACCTCCAAACCAGGTCCCTTTTAGGGACACCCCAACAGCCCTTTTCAGGGCTAACCATCTACCACGAAAGTTCTACCTTTCTTCAAATTGTCAGACGTAAGTTCTATCTTTTCTTCAAATTGTCATTTCTTCAAATTGTCAGACGAAAGTTCTACCTTCAAGCTATCAGACGAAAGTTCTATCTTCAAGTTGTCATTTCTTCAAATTGTCACAGCTCTTTTCAGAGCTAACCCAACAGTCCTTTTCAGGACTAACCATCTACCACGAAAGTTCTATCTTCAAGAGGTCAGACGAAAGTTCTATCTTCAAGCTGTCAGACGAAAGTTCTATCTTCAAGTTGTCATTTCTTCAAATTGTCACAGCTCTTTTCAGAGCTAACCCAGCAGTCCTTTTCAGGACTAACCATCTACCACGAAAGTTCTATCTTCAAGAGGTCAGACGAAAGTTCTATCTTCAAGCTGTCAGACGAAAGTTCTATCTTCAAGTTGTCATTTCTTCAAATTGTCACAGCTCTTTTCAGAGCTAACCCAACAGTCCTTTTCAGGACTAACCATTACCATGAAAGTTCTATCTTTCTTCAAAATTGTCATTTCTTCAAATTGTCAAACTTCTTTTAAAAGAGTTGCACTCCAAAAGAGTTACACTCCGGAGAGTTACACTCCAAAGGTCCACACTCCCGAGAGTAAAAAAAAAAAAAACTCAGAAAAAAGACTAAGTCCAACCCAGTGCTCAGTCTTTTAGAGAAATCAATCATAATTGCAGAAAAAGACTAAGTCCAACTCAGTGATCAGGCATTTAGAAAGAGAGAAAATCATTCATAGGGTGAAAAAAACTAAGTCCAACTCAATGATCAGGCTTTTAGAAAGAGAAATCATCCATAATTGCAGAAAAAGACTAAGTCCAACTCAGTGATCAGGCTTTTAGAGAGAAACCACTTAAAGGCCAAGTAGTGGATAGAAGTAAACAATAAAGCAATCCTAATAGCATATGGGTAAAAAAAACTAAGTCCAACTCAGTGACCAGACCTGTCAGATCTCTATAGAGCACTCGAAGATGTGGCATTTTTTGCCCCCCCCCCCCCTTTGCCTTTAATTGCAGAAAAATTCCACTCAGGGTAGGCACCCAGGGGATTATAAAAAATGCAAATTCTTTCAGGGTAGGCAGAATGGGGATAAACTCTCTGTAGGGTAGGCAACGTAGGGCTCTCAGGGAGGGTCGAATACGGATCTGACGGATCCGGATGCGACCCTCCTATACTACTGACGATAACGAATAACTTAGTATATTAGGCATTATATGCACTACACCGGGAGCGTCAATTCAAGTATTTGATAGTAGTTCCTTTATTAATTGAAAAGCACGGAACAAATAATTTGCCATTAATATGATGCTCTGGTTATTTTTGGTAGACATAATTTTGTAAAAGTTAGCAAGTGATCTATTCTGTAACCATGCAGACGGAAAATACTGTTCCCGAATTTGTTCATATGGACGCATTCGAGAAAAAAGTGCATTTCGTCTTCAATGACGAGCAAATCTAAACTAAGACATAAGGGACAGTACCTATATTCTCTATCTACGTTTAAATGTCTGCCTTTTTCAACCATAAGTTCATGGCTAGAGCATCTAAAGTTAGCCAGAGATCTTTTCAACATATAATTCAAATTTACAACTAATAAGGATTTATAATGCTGGTAATGGTCACATTTAGACGAGCTTGTTATATCATAGTGTAGCTTTTGCGCGTAACAGTCAATAAGTCTTTGTCTAAACGAAGCAAGAAAAAGATCAGAATCGCCAACATTTTGAACTATCTATACATATCCAAAGCCGTGCGTAAATAGTAATGACTTTATATGTGTAGCCCACGTGGTCCTACCAGCATATTCAAGTTGTAGCAACAGATCGTAACATTGTTTGGGGTACCTTTGCGAGTTTAAGCGTAAAAGGCGTATCCAATATTTGATACAATTTGACATATAAGTAATACATAAAGGAAGACGCCCACATTCACTTACGGCAATTGCATCCATACAGTGTTTATTAAGAAGACAATACCTCTTACAGAAACTGATATGGACTGATTCTACACGTTTATTGTATGCGTATCCCCAAAGTTCTGATGCGTAGCAGAGAATTGGCTTTATCATCGAGTCAAGTATATTGAACATATCAGTAGGATGGATGGACCCAAATTTGCGTTGATATCTAAGTATACTATGCATTGCCTTGGTTGCTTGTAGAGACAGTTTATCTTGGGTTAAAGACCATGACAGTTTGGGCGTGAAGAACATCCCTAGATACATATAAAAAGGTACAGTTTCTATTAACTTTCCATCCAAGAACCAGCGTTCGTTATTTTTAATTACACCTCCATTTCTGAAGACTAAAATTTTTGTTTTTTCAACATTTATGGACATACCTATTTGTTTACTGTATTCGGAAATAGAATCTATCTGTTTTTGGAGTCGAATAACAGTATCTGAAAAACTCGATACATCATCAGCGTACATAAGTGCATAAAGGTCCGGTATTTCATTTGATACGAAAATACCACTGTTACATTTATGTTGTATGTATGCTATAAGATCATTGATGAAAATACTGACAATCTTAGGACTGGCTACACAGCCTTGCCTGGTAGCAACCGTACAATTAAAATAAGTTGTCAGTCCTTGGTCGAGTTTGACACAGGATTGTGTGTTACTAGAAATAGATTTCAAGATATCTAAAAACTTTCCATTTACATTAAGTCTTTTTAGGGCCTTCCAAAGTAGGGCGTGTTGAACTCTGTCAAAAGCTTTCTCATAGTCTATAAAAATACAATAGAAACGCCCATTCTTTTTTGAAATGTATTTTTGAATCAGTGACATTAGTACAAAACAGTTGTCTACAGTCCAATAACCTTTCCTAAATCCGGCTTGAGCTTCATGTAGTATATTATTCTGATCACACCAGTTACTCAGTCTAGTATTTAGTATATTCATAAAAATTTTGCATATAGAATCAATGAGAGAGATTGCTCTATAACTATTTGGTTCATCCCTAGGACCTTTCTTATATATCGGAGTTATTATACTTTTGCCCCAATCGGAAGGGAATTGTCCCGATTCAAATATTTCATTAAAAAGTGCACTTAGGTAGGGTAAAATCATGTGTAAGGAATGTTTGTACATTTCAATAATGATACCATCTGGTCCTGGAGCACGATTATTTTTTATAGACTTTACACCATTTATGATTTCCTGGTCAATGATGGGTACATTTAAACTACTACAGTCATAATTATTATTAATGAAACTGAAAAAGTCATCATCTGAACCATTATAATTCCCATCTCTTGCAGTAGAAAATAAGTTACTAAAGTATGTTGACCACTCTTGTGTAGAAACCTGAGATGTTGTTAATGAGTTATTTATATCTTCCTTTAAAAGTTTCCAAAACTGTTTCGGATTTTTCCTAGCAGATACTAGAGCAAGACGGTTCTTAGCAAAATATAATCGTTTCTTTCTTCTACATATGGCTTTAAATCGATTTCTGCTTGTGATGTATGAAAGTTTATCTGCTTCAGAGTTAGACAAGCGAAACATACGGAGGAATCTGTATTTTTCTTGCTTGGCTGTCTTACAATCCTCATCCCACCATTTCGGCTGGGTAGATATCTTAGAGTTATAAAGACCCATTTGCAGGTCCAGTCCGGCTCTTTGATATAGACGCAAGAATGATGGAAGAGACTGAGATATAGTTGTGTACGAGCGATTTTGAAGTTCATTGGTAAATTCACGGAATAATTTAGAGAATCTATCAGCGAACTGCTCTTTTAATGAGATGCGCGCAGTGCGATCGCACGCATCGTCACAGCAACGCAGTGGCATCCCAAGTAGACGCGTTGGGATCGCCGAGGGACGGCGCACATTTTTAGCATGCACAAAACAAAGCCGTCGCTCGGCGTTCTGAGAAGAGCGCAGTAGGATCACCGGAAGGTCGTCTTAGCGGTGCAGTAAGATCTCCCACAACGCCATGGGAGCTCCGCCGGCGAGCACAGAGGTCGTAGTGCAAACGCTATGGTTGTCGGTGCCGCTTGCATGGAGATTGTACTGCGTCTCTACCGTGCTTATACGGCGCGTCAGCGGCGCTGACACGGAGTGTTATTTATTTCACTGCGCTCTTACAACGACTCCTCGGAGCTGCAACGGCGATCATTGCGCTTGTAAGGCGCCTCTACAGCGTCCATCAGTCTTTCTCTGACAAAAACGAACATATAGTAGACGAAATATGCAAATAAACATTCGATTCACGATGACTGATGTACGCTAGCAAGCCGGGCTAGTAATTGTTGAGGAGTTGACAGTGGTTGACTTGCTTCTGTTTGAGAGGTTTGGGGTTTATGTCCTGCCTTTTCCCCTTTTCTTTTTACGAGCGAAGTTTTATTCTCTGTTGACTTTTCGAGACCACAGCAAAGAAACAATTGATGAATAAATGTGTATACATACAATTCGTTTTCAGAGATTGTTCATTGTCGTGCCTTCAGTGTAGTGCAAGCGCCTTGAGAACGCCTTGAACGCCCAGTGCACGTAGTATGAGCACCTTTAAAGCGCAGAGCACGCAGTGGTAGCGCCATGAGAGCGCCGAATATCGCAAAGAAGAACTCCATAAGAACGCGATAACGCGCCATAGGAGCTCCGTAGCAACGCCTTGGTCGTAGTGAGAACGCCGTGACATGTCCGTCTTCGCGAAAACCATCCGATTTTTCCTGCGATCTCATGGCGCTCTGGGAAATTGAACAACGCCATTCCAACGCAGTGGAAACGCCGTATAGTGTGACAAGGGCTTTATCGAACGCTTCAATTACGATCTCGCTGCGCTTTTCACGATCGTGTTACGCCGTTGTTGCGCTTCTACGGCGCTTCCAAGATGTGTCTACTACGCTCCGACTACGGCACGGGATTTCAGGCTTACTACGTTGCTGCTGCGACCTTGCTACGACCTATGCTCAGGAGCTATGCTTCTGTTGCGCTTTTGGAACGTTTCTATATAGTAGCAGTTGAACATCGTTTTACGAAGGCAAGAGGGCCATTGGCCATTGGCCCTAAAGCGCTAACCTAAGTAAAGTCATCTATGGTTGATAACTCTGAAGAGATCCTGGTTTTAATGATGTAAAACGTGTTCGTGTAAGTGACCTATTTTTTGACTAGCTTGACCTACTTCTGAACTTGTCGGAGATATCATCCAGACAAATATTCTGATAATGTTTCATAAGTATCAGACTGAAAATGTGTCGCCAGACTGCACACAAACATCGTAAACATTTCCATATTTGGATTTTTTTCCTGGTAAGTTTTTATTCCCTTGAATTTAATCCTTACGCAACGATCGAGTAAGCATAAATAATTCAGAAATAAGACTCGTTCAAGCAAGAGAGTCATGGTTTACATTTGACCTGGACCCCTCGTATTTAACTCTTAGAAATTGGACATGACCCATATTTGGCGCTCAAAATATCTGCCTAAGAGTCAATCTGACGCATTAGATTATGGACTTAAGCTTCAAATAAATTGGCTCGTGTGCGTCCGGCAGAAATATAGGCTTTAACAAACACAATCAGTATCAATTTGAACGGTGCACGCGGCTCCGTTTATCACAGTTTATCAAGCTGGCGAGTAATCTTTGAAAAAGGTGTTAAAGGTGTTAATCCACTTTTCCATTATCGCTGAAAAAAATCGCGAATACCTACGACACACAAAAGTAAGTTTGACATCGTCCTATCAGAGGCACTTCAAACTATTTTCTCATCTTAAATAATGAATTTAAACAGTGAATTTACACATATCTCTGTATAAAATGATAACATAACTGGAATCTAAAATCTGTTTAATAATGAGGAAAAAAACGTTGGTTCTTTTATGAAACGAACATCTATTTGTATCAGTTTTGGCCTGTATTCTTCAAACATTGTAAATTAGGTTCTATATTTAAATCCTTGAAGACAGACTTTTTATTTAATAAGATTTTTTGTCATGTATTATGTGATTTAGAACTAGCATAACTGACATATGAAATACGTGGGGTGATCAAAAAGATCGCGGACAACCTCGTTATTTTGAAAACTACTACACATAGAATTACAAAATTTTGCATAGATGAGCATCAATTATCTGGTAACTGACTCAAGCTTTCAAATGTCGTCATATTCAGGTAGGTAAAGTATGACGTCATTTTAATGACGTCATATACTGCATTAGTGGTCTAAAATATCGGACGACGTTTTATTTGAGCGAGAGTAATCATAAATTTTTACGTCAAACTCAAAAAGTATTTATCGGTAATCAAAAGCGATATAGAACCACTTAAAGGGGACTCTGCACTCAAGAAATCTGATATTTGTACATAGATCGGACTGGTTTAGACAAGGGTGCGATACTGTTAAAGATGACCCTAAATCTGGCCGTCCATCAACATCAGTCACAGACAAAATCATAACGGCTGTAGTGCAGCATGTAAAACAAGATCGCCGAGGTACTGTCAGGAAAATAGCTTATACATTTGACCTTTCATATAGAAGTGCCCAGGAGATTTTGACAGGGAATCTTGGAATGTCGCGTAATTGCACAATGTGGGTACCTTGGCAACTGACGCCCGAGAAAATCGGGGTTAGGATCGAAATCTTTAAAGAAATTTCTGAATGCATTAGGGTAGAGGGGTCAAACTTTACTGATCGTATTGTAACCTGCTATGAAAGATAGGCACACTATAACGAGACTGAATCTAAACAACTAAGTAGTGTTTTGAAACATTCAACATCGCCTTCCGCTGGTAAAGCTAACCTTTCTAAGTCACTTGGCAAAGTTATCTACATCAAGTATTTCTGTTTTCCTGTTTTTCTTCTAAATCATGTTGTATCTATACATACTACAGTCAATACTGAGTTTTATGCCCACATTATTCAAATAAATTTCACATACACCGTACGAAAAACTTAGCCAGAAGTCCTGCAGAGTGACGTCATTTTACACCAAAATAACGCCCTAGCTCACAGAGCCACACTTGTACTGGAAACTTTGCAAAAACTAAACATGGAAACACTTGCCAACGCTCCGTATAATTTAGTCCTGACTCCATGTTTCCTCTGACTAGTTCCTGTTTTGAAAGATTCTCTATGAGGCATGCACTACGAGAGCAGAGAGGAGCTAACCCTCGCTATGACCGGGTCCTTGATGGTAACGTCACGTGACGCGCTCCCACACGTGCTTCGCTCATGGAAATCAAGAATGAATAAGTGCATAGAACTCAGAGGAGGTTACTTTCAAAACTAGTGAACACTCCAAGTTGCTTTTTATAACAATATTCCGATACCGGCACTGGTCCACGTTCTTTCTGATCATCCCTCGTAATATAACATCACATATAGATAACAAATGATATAGCAAGGTCTACATGATAATTAAATTAATGATGACTACAGTATACTATTTTTCTGCAGGCAATTAATCATTTATTGGTAAAAGTAGAGTATAACCCCAACTTTTAAAAAAAAACAACAGTTTTTCAAATTTGTTGATCTAGGGGGTTTCGGGGGATGAGGGACATTGTAGGAAAAGGAGAAACGCTGGATACCAATGATTGGATTTGTTACTAGGCGGATGGAAAACATTGTAGAAAAAGGAGAAAACGCTGGCTATATATGAAAGGATTGGTCCCCAAGAGAATAGAAAAGATCGAAGAAAAAGGAGAAAGTGCTGGCTACCAATGATGGTATTTTTTTCTGTTGAAGGATATAAAACTTTTTAGAAAAAAAAAGGAGAAAGCGCTGGATAACAATAATGGAATTTTTTTTTTTTCCATAAGAGAATAGAAAACATTGTAGAAAGAAGGAGAAAGCCCTGGCTACCAATGATGGTATTTTTATCCTTTATACATTCTATAAACATTTGCAGAGGACAAATTGAATGTAGCTCATAGCTGGGATTTGTCACAAAGGGGATAGAAAATATTGCAGGAAAATGAGAATGCGCTGGCTACCAATGATGGGAACTGTCTCTGGTAGCCAGCTTTTTCTCCTTTTCCCACAATGTCTTCAATTTTTTTGTTCTTCAGGGTCGGTAGGTATAGGATTGTTTGATCATACATGTATATCATTTTCTCCAACCAATATCCTGTGTATGATTCAGCCAGAAATATTCACTATCCATCAAATAGCAGCCGAGCCCAGTTAGTGCAGTCGAAAACTGACAGGGATTAGTAAGTAAGGAGTTGAGTGTTTGAGAGTTTTGTTTGTAGAACTCTTTTCGATGATTCATAATAATTTTTACTACAGGATTCGTGTTAGAGGGAAAACAACAATTATTTTGCGCCGTACTAATATATAAAGAAACAGCACGAATGCATAGATACGAGTACATGCAGGTGCAATAGCCACCAAAATATTACTCAAATTATATTGTAAACGGCGCTTTTACACCAAAAACTTTTTTTATCATTTCTACAGATGAGGTTATCGCGTTTTCAGTGGCAAATCCAACTACAAAATTAGTCAACGAACTACCCACTTTCTCGACAGTGATTACAAATACAGGTAAGGGCTATGACACCGGTACCGGCATATTCACATGTCCTGTTGGTGGATTGTACATGTTTGTCTTTACTGTGGCGTCATATGGACAGAATGATGTGTACTGCTTTATTAAACATAATGGTGCCAACAAAGTGTGGGGCAGATCATACATTGATAACTCTTACACAAGTGCCTCAGCTTCAGTGAACCTATTGTTGCAAAAGGGTGATTCGGTTACGTTAGGAAGTTGTGGTGGCTGGAACAATGTCGGAACCGACTATGGCTATACAACCTTCAGCGGTGCTTTGATTAAAAAAACGGACCGAAAATCTGATTTAAACTGAAACAAATGTTTTTCCTCGATACTTGTTATCAACTTTTTCTTTGTTATTTTTGTTTCTGTAGGTATATTCTGCCGTTTGGAGAAGTCCCCCGCCCTCCCTCTCTCTCTCTCTCCTTCCCTCTATTCTCCAGAATTCATTGACATCATGAAAATTGCAACGGCTAAGAGAACAAAACCAAGTAAATCTGTAATACACGATAATAGCCCGTCTAGCTGATTACCAGTCATATGACGCCAGCCTATTGAGAGCCCATTTTTCAAGAACATTCAAGCCCTGTGTATCATTACATTTTGGCCACAGTTTTCAACATCATATTAGTAACCGTCCTGGACTTCTTGTGACTCGTAAAAAATACCAACCAATGACCTTCCGCAAAGGCTTTACTGCCAAAGATTATTGTGTAAAATGCCCCGACACATTCTATAATGGAAGCCAGAGAGAGAGGGAGAGAGAGAGAGATTTTTTTTCATGCTTTTCGGTAGTTTATCGAGAAATAATTGATTGATTGATTGATTGATTGATTTTTTGTGTTTATCCCCGTTTTAAACATTATTTCAGTTATGTCGCGTCGGCCAGTGCACCTATCCATGCTTTCCTGGAGTGTCTTTTATCAGTACCCTACACAATTTTCTTTCCAAGCCACTGGAATCTTTCCCACATAACCCGAGAAATAACGGTGGAATATTGTTCGATATTTCATGGTTACGACCAATGAAAAATCGAAGGCGGAAACAGTAGTTACCGCGCACTAGTTACCTACGTAAACAGTGCGTGCCATTCAACCATAAAAAATATGACGTGATTTACCCTACATTTCTCGCGCTTTAAAACTTAGTATTGTAAAGCGTTGTTTTGCAGAGGGTTACGCAACGTGGAAAAAAAATGTGTACTGGGTTTTGATGTAAGGCTCCCCCCTCCCCCAAAAAAGTGGGTTTAGAAGCATGAAATAAATAGATTTTTTTTTCGATGAGAGATCGAAATTTATTTCATCTCGTGAACACCATCAGTAGTTTTTTCACTCGTGGGTACGCCACTAGTAAATATTACCAATGATGTTTACTCGATGAAATAAAGGTCGATCTATCACCGAAAGAAACAAATAACCTCTATTCATTTCAAACTTTTTGGTATTTTATCGAAAAATTAGGGTGGATTATGTCTTGACATTTCATGGTTATAGCCAGTGAAAAATACAGATTTCATATTTTCTAACTCTTCAAGTGAAGGCGGAAACGGTAGTTCTCGCGCACTAGTTACCTAGGTAAACAGCTCGTGCCATTCTACCAGTGGGAAACATGGCGTAATTTACGCGCATTTACCACATATTTAGTTTAAACATATTTTATTCAATATACATTGACATTTACATATACAATACAAGAAATAAATGTGAAAAGGATCGGAACGAAAGCATGTTGCTTATATAGTTCCTCTCCCCAAGTTGAATCACGTGATACGCCAATAATATCAAATAATATCAAGAAGAGAAAAGATTATCACAAAAAACAGATAGTAATGATTGTATAGAACAAAAAGGCTTCATTATCTGAAAAAGTAAAAAGAAAAAAGGAAATGTGATTCGTGATTGAGTGATTGAGCAGAGCGGCAACAAAAGATACAAAGTTATACTTGTATATATGTTCGCGAAAGTACATTGTCAGAAAAGAGGAGCAACGGATCTAACCTTTGAGTGGATTAAGACTAAGAGAATCTCTTGCTTTTACCAATGTAATCATGAACCGCATGGAAGATCTGTTCGTTTTCGACAAGGGACAGTTCAGTGTCTCCAAAAAGAACAGTATCAATATTAAAAGCAGATTTTGCGCTAATATGTTGTCTGAGTGTTGTTCTAATGTTATGATAAAATCTGCATTCAAAGAAATAGTGTATATTAGATTCAACTTCCCCGCAACGACAAAGAGGAGAAGCCACAATATTTTTCCAGAAGAGATGTTGTTTTAGATCGCTACAATTATTTCTAAGTCGAGTATGAATAATTTGCATTTTTCTTTCCCCATAAAAATACAGTTTACAAGGAGTGGGTTTGTCTATGTTCAGCAAACGTTTAAACGATGAGAGAGAGTCAGTTTCTCTTGGAGCTTGTGGCAAAGAGTTCCATGCGTTTACAGCTGATGGCAGAAAAGAATTCATATAAAGGCTAGTTCTACATACTATGTTTGCCAAGTCATTAGAACTACGGAGATTGTACGTTGTGTTACTTCCAATAGTGGACGGAACAAGAGAGCATAAGTAGTTTGGAACTAGACCATTAACCATTTTGAAAAAAAGAATGAGTTTGTGTTTGTTTCTGCGTTCTCTTAATGTCTCCCAGCCAGATTCTCTAGAAAGGTCTGAAAGAGACACCAGTTTTGTGCATCCTGTTACTATCCTGGCTGCCTCATTTTGGATCTTATCGAGTTCTTCCTTATGGTATTCATGCATATTGTCCCAAACGGTATCTCCATATTCAAGAATAGGTCTGATGAATGAAAAGTATATAGTCTGCAGAGAGAGGCGATCAAGCAGAAATTTTAAACGGCGTAAAACACCTATTCTTTTCCATGCCTTCTCAACAATAGATTGAATTTGATGGTCCCAGGATCCATCACAAGATAGACAGATACCGAGGTGTTTATGAAACTGGACCGACGGAATAGCAATATTTGACATAGTAAGGACTGGGTGATCAGGTTTGTTACGTTTACGAGATATTAACAGTGATTTCGATTTCGAGGGATTAAACTTAACCAACCATCTATCCGCCCAGTTGCTAATTTTTTCAATGTCCGACTGTAGAATAGCTCCGGATATATTTGGAGTATCGATTTCTATGGAAAGACTTGTATCGTCAGCAAACAAATTGATTACGGATTCAAGGTCGTCCACAATATCATTTATGTAAACCAAAAACATCAATGGACCTAATACTGACCCCTGTGGAACTCCAGCTCGTACAGATAATAAATTAGAAGATCCTCCAGGAAGAACCACTTTCTGAGTTCTGTTAGACAGATAATCCCGTAGGAAAGATAAAACTTTACCATCTATACCTGCAGCATGTAATTTAAAAATGAGACCTTTGTGCCACACCTTGTCAAATGCCTTACTAATATCAAAAAATACCATCCTTATTTCACGGCCATTATCCAAAGCACTAGAAATCCTATTATACAAATAAGTCAACTGGTTGACTGTTGAATCCCCAGGAAGGAATCCAGACTGACATGGCGTGAAAAAGTTATTTCTTTGTAAGAGGTTGAATATATGTTTGTATATATTTTTTTCTAGAACCTTCTCCATCGTGTTTAAAAGCGATACAGGTCTATAATTAGATGGTATAGAACGATCACCACTTTTAAAGATAGGACACACAAGGGATGTTTTCCAAGCAGATGGAAGAACACACTTATCAAGACATAGATTATATAATCGACAAAGAGGAGATGAAATTTGAAACGCTGATTCTACCAATATTTTGTTATTGATGCCGTCTGGACCAGATGCCTTTGCGATACGAAGAGTTTGCAATACATCGAAAACCTCTTGGGGCGTTGTGGTAATATTATTGATTTTTTCACCGAAAAATTGCGGATGGTCACGGGGAAGAGTGTTTAAAGAATCGTCAATCTCTGACTGACTGCAGAAGAACGAATTCAAAACATTTGCCTTTTCATAATCATCTACTGCAAATCTGTCACCAACAGAGTCAAAAATAGGCGGCAATGTTGACCCTGAACTAGCAGTCGGACTTATAAACGACTTAAGGATTTTCCACCAGTCACGTGAACCTAGATTGCCAGATCTTAATTTAAGTGCCATATTGTTAAAATTGTCATTTTTTGCAAGTCGAATACTTGAAATCACTTCATTCCTTAAACGTCTAAACTTCAACCAATGCTGGTCAGAGTTGGTTTTCTTTGCTTTCTTGTAGTATCTTTTTCTCCTGCGAATTTTTCTTTTTGTTTCCGATGTTATCCAAGGCGAGTCATGCGGTTTTATGGTGACCGTTTTATTTGGAATTGATTGGGATGCCTTTTCAATTAAGATGTTCGAAATATTTTGTGTGTATATGTCCAGATCGTCATTATAAACAGAATTCCAATCCACTTCTGATAAACTACTTCTAAGCTTACAATAATCACCGTTTTCATACTTCCAGATTTTGCGTTTATATACCACATATTTCTCGCGCTTTACATAATACTCTAATATGTTCTTATGTGGAGGGGGACTACGCCACGGAGAATTACAGAAAACAATTATACTAGATTTTGACGAAAGTCCAAAAAAAAAAAAAAAAAAGAAGTTATCTAGAAGCATGAGAGAAATAGACTCTTTTTGTGAAAGTTCGAAATTTATCACTCATGGCGCACTCTATGTATTTTTCTGTTTTTATTGTACCAGACATCTTTCTTTTTTTTATTTATGAGCACAAAGAGAGTTCAACAAAACAATCCAATGTTTTAATGGTCTTCCTCAGAGAAAGAAGGATATTGTCAGCATGTGGGGAAATGTAAGAATCCTAATAACCAGCATTTTCTCCTTTTCGAACAATGTTCCCTCCCCCCCTTTCTAGGACAATTCTAACTATTTCAGCACACTGGAATCTGCAAACCTTGCACAAATCTAAGACAAATCGGTAAACAGTGAACCGGTGGAGCAAGGTCTAAGTAAAGACTTACATCTAACAACTTACACATAGTTTCTTTTTTTAACCCTTTAACACACAAGCCCGAGTGTAAAAGACTCTGAAAAAGACAGCATTTGAGAACATTTTGGGGAATGTAAGAAAATGTGGGTAACCAGTATTTTCTCCTCTCCCACACAGTCAATGACGAGTTTCATCATTTATGCAACATTTGATTTGTAGTCGTATTCAGCAAATGCTTTCAATTGGACCATGTCTAAAAGTTTGTCAGGTGGTAAAGGGTTAAGTTCTAAACTTTACGCTGATAAGGCAAACACTTTTGTCTTAACTTTTGTTGTGTAACAGAAAAGTGTGAAAATACTGGACATTGAAATTTTGTTGAAATATGGATTAAGTAAGATGTACTACGTTTTTGCCCTCTTACATTTGAATATAATTGAGCAATGCTCTTTGAAAACGGGAATAAACCCAGGTAAGTCTTCACAGTCCGCGCAGACTGACCGGGGTCTAAACTTGTTGCAATTGGTCAATTTTCTGCTTATCAAGGGACCATTCTACCTCAGGATTCATTTGGTTGTAGGACAAATGGGCTTTAAGGGTCCATAATTATGTGACGACTTGCTAAGTAAAATGCATCACGGAGATGCATTAAGCCCCCTTGTACCAGAGCATGGCTCAATTGTATTCATTATACACCTTGATATTTTCCAGTAAAATCTGCCATAACGTGGGGAAAAATCCGTTTCTACACATGTAAAACACAGTTCTTTTTGTTCTTTCCTTTTTTTTATGAAGTCGTTGATCTAAACCCGTTGTCGCATCCAGTTGTGCCGTAAATCTATATGATGCTAACGATGACAAATGTGACGAACCGGCTACTTCCTCACATTATACAAACATTGTCGAAACAAAGAACAGCGACGATACGGCGATTGTGATGACGACGATGATGATGATGATGATGATGATGGTGGTGATGGTGAATTTGATGAGTTGGAGAAGAAGTAAAACAACAACATCGACAAAAATAGTGACGGTGATGATGATGACGAGAATGATGAAGATGAGGCTGATGACAATTGTTGTGATTATCGTGATGATGAAGACGACACTGATGCCGACGATGCTGAGGCGGCATAAGCAGCTTTTCTTTCTTTCCTAGATTTTGCTTTGGAAAATATTCTTTCCAGGTCACCCGCTACTTTCCAACATTTTAAAATATCATCAAAACGATGTTTACGGCGGCAGAGACCACGACGACAGCGATGGCGACGACGACCGCGACGATTATTATTATTAATATCATTATTATTATTATTTTGACAACGAGATGACGATGGGGCGATTACAGTTGTGAAATTAGGATTGTGGTGATGGTTGTAAGAGCGACGACGACGACGACGACAACGACGACGAGGATGATGATGATGATGATGATGATTTTCATAATTTTGATGCTTTTGATGATTATCATTTCAACAGCAATGACGATCATTATAACTAGATGACGATGGGAACAATTATAATGGTGAAGGGGGATCGTGCTGATGGTTGTAGTAACGACAACGATGAAGATAAAGATGACGACGATGATGATGATGATAATGATAAAAAGATAAAATACTGGTTACTAGTGTTATTTTCCCTATCAAAGACAGACTACTTGTCATCTGCAAGTGCTTTTGATTTTTGACAAGTCTCAAAATTCTTTCGTCTGCCATTGTCACTTGTCACAACTCGGCCGATTTCGTGCTTAATCTATCGATGAAAAGATGCCAACATAATTAATAGACGGAGTTAGAAAGTAAATGTACAAACTGTATGTCATCGGAATGTATTTAGAAACTATACATGCAACTGGTAATAGCCGCAAGTTTAAAATAGTAATCTGCCTTTGGTCATTAATGTTAGCGAGGTGAAGCGTGTGAAGCTGTGCGGGACAAGGAATATAGAGTTGTGTAAGAGTTCAGATCCTGGCGGAAAGACCATTACGTAAACATTTTCAGAATGGACTTGTTATCCTACACTTGCAACCTTAGTAACCTGACTGTTCATTCACAATACTGACCAACATAGATCTGATTATGCATATTTCAACTTCAGATGTATTGACTCTTTGGCTGCTATGCGAGACTTTATGACCTTTTGCAGACAGTGTAGATCAAGATCAGACTGCACACTACATGCAGTCTGATTTTGGATCTACACTGTCCAATGAGGGGATGTTTTTTTCCCCAAAAAGAACCTTTGAAATAGTAATCTTGGGTTTTTACTGTCGGCTTGAAAGTTTCATTTCACTTATTTAGCAGGTTAAAGGTTAAATTATTTTCATAGCCCCTCTTCCTCTCCTTCCAGCGCAGAGCTACCATTTTACACGCTCACTAACATGTTTCCTTTTGATGATATTCTGAAGACTAGAATTAGTCTGTTAACCGTTGACCAAACAATCCTATGGGGCTTTCAAAATGTAGTGGGAAAAACTGTATGTATTTAGCATATTCTCTTTTTCCTCATAGCGATTTTTTATCACTTGAAAGATATTCAACATTTTGTCATTTGGTAGAGTCAAATAGAGTATTTTCATAAAAAACTGCAACACAAAATAAGCTCACTTAGTCATATTCTCCATGTCTGAATCAATTGACCAGCGAAAATGCCTTTTCGGAGAGCGCAGATTCAGACTGGGCTGCACAGAACATGCAATCAGATTTTGGATCTGTCATGCCAGTTTTCTAAGATATTCAAGTCAAAACAGCAAAAGACCTGCAATATTAAGGCTGCTTTTCCACGCTTAAAAAATCTATTTCATTAATACAGCGCTTGCGCTTTAAGTGTAAAACTTTCAGTAACATATTGGTCTCATCAGCTACTCCATATTGGTTGATTCTCATCCTTTCCATATTTTAGATTAAGAGCACAAGGTTTACTGTAACGATGCTCTTGCTCTTTCGAATGACTCAAACACAATGACCTGTGTTGTTCAAGGACAAGAAAATTCGCTTTTGAAGACAATAAAAGATTAAGATCAGACTGTCCTTTGAATGCAATGCAGCTCAATATCACAGACTAACATATCTAAGATCTTAATTGCCTGTTTATGTAGGATATATATATATATATATATGAAAAAAAAACCCAAAAAACCTCGACTATGAATTTGTAATGTTTTGATATTGTTTTTCTGACTGTGAAAGGCCATACTGAGTGTTTTAAAGCAATATTATTGCTCAAAATTCACATGTATTTTACCCCGCGAAACTGGTGTATGACGAAAGTATATACAATATTAGAGCTCTTAACTTAGTCACCAGTAATCGGAAGACTTATACAAGTGAAAAAATCTTCTAAATGTGTCATGGTCATCTCAACATCATTAATTTCCGACACAGCTTCGTGTATTTTCGTCTGTAGTTATAGACAGTCTTCGAGCATGCGTAAGAAGTTGCAACGATCGACGTAAGTTGCTAAGGACGCTGGATTCCTCGTTACATTTTTCAACTGTTTAAGGATTTACAGCAATCAGTGTCAATAAAACAAGTTAAGAACTAACAAAATGGATAAACTAATAAGAAATTGGAAACCTTATGTGCGAAGTCGCTCATTATTTGCTAGGACACGATTTTCGTGAGAGTGCAGACGAGGTGACAGATATTCCGGCAACAGACAAGTTCAGTAAATTGGACTTGCATAGTAAATCTATGGCTTGGTAACATAGTAATTATTCATGGTTTATGCACTTTTACGTTTTTCATATCCGATACTTAAAATCGATTTGTTAAACTATTTTGTCTTTTTTTTAATTTCCACACATTTTCAGGCATATTTTTTCTGTTGCTCCTCACTTGGTATGCTAAACAGTACCCCGGAATTAATAATTTTTGTCCACCATATCTCATTTTCGCTTTATTTTCCCCCAAAAGCTTGGTATACAGCGTGTTACCCTCTGTCTTTTAAGAACTATTAAAAGCTCTCAAGTTACATCAGACGTGGGAGATCCAGGATCAGGCTGCACAGTCTCTGTGTCTGCTAAAACACCAGATGTTATGCGGAGCAGTTTTGGGTTAACGGTATTGCTTATAGTCAGATATTGGCGTTTACAAGTACATGGATCTTTCAATTTAATTCTGCTATACCTATTCTGAGTTAAAAAAAGAAAATCAATTTTAAGTCTTTTTTACCCTCATGAATCAAATGATTTTAACCTGTGCCACACTTTCGGTGATTTCATAATCTGCAACCATTTCAAGCTGTTGTGAGAGATCTGCCTGTTATATCAATCTTGCTGTCGATACATAAATGTTAATTTTTTAAATTTAGTAATTTTAGATTTTACGTGTGTTAACATGTTGTTTTGATTATACGATGCGACTGGTTACTGAGGGTTCAACAAAATGTCATGTAACATCTATGACAAGCTGTGAAAAGAAGTTGTACCACAAGGCTTATTACAAAGGACCCAATTTTAAAAATAATGCAGATTTGTTAAAAAAATTCGTTATCCTTAGTGTAACTGGGGGTGTGAAAACAGGTTATTAAAGACACGCGTCCATACAGATTCTTTTCAGCTGTGCTAGTATGAACAGGAACCATATGATTTTTCACCCAAAGAAGTCTGTGATATATTGATTAGCGCATTATAATCTGCTGCCAACGGTTTTTCTTGCACCGACCAAATTTGAAAAACAGTTGGAAAGAGGAAAGGGACAGAACATATATTTTATTATACAAGTACAAATATACAAAATCACAATTACAAGACCTATGCAACAAAGTTTTTGTCAACGATTTTCCTCTATCTCTCTCACTTCATCTCTTCATTTGTAGCAATATTTTCACCAGTATACTTTCACGTGAATTTCTGCTCTCAAGTAGATCATTCATAACTTTTAGCCTTGAAGTGCCACATAAATCCAACGGCCGTTTTCACCATACAAACAGAACCCTGATATAAGCTATTTCATTGTTGACCTTGCTCAGAATGTCTCAGAAAAGCGGGCAGTATAGGTAAAAGATCAAATTGCATGTTTTGTGCTATTTAATCTTTATTAGCATTGGTTGCACGCAACAAAAGTTGCTCTATGAATTCAAGGGTTTATTTAGAAGTCTGGCAGTTTATTTCCGGAAAAAAAAAACTATGTTAACACTAATGTCCCTAAAATGGCCTAAAACATGTTATTTCTTGGTGCCTTAGGGAACAAGAGTAGGACTGTGTAATTAGTATTGAGTTCATCAACTGTGGTTGAATATCGAAAATATGTTATGGTGATAAAAAAATCACAAATTTCAGTTCATTCAACATGGAAGGAGCAACAGAACAAAAATATTATACCTGAAAACCATAGAAATGACAAATTTAGAAAGTATGAAATAAAATTATTGAACAAATCAGAATCAAGTATTGGGTGTGGAAAACGTCACGTTAACACTTCGTAAATTTTACCTTGTAACCTAAATATTCATTAGATTTGCTACATGAGTCTAATTTACCGAACTTGTCCGTTACCGAAAGGTGCGTAAATCTTTAGACGATATGGGGGCTCCATTGGGGAATTTATGTATTATCCATGAATGACCGTAAATGTGGATTTATTATACTTATCTCACAAAGCTTAGTTTTTTTTCCTAATTGAAATCAATCAAAATTGCTCTTTGTCTGTTTACTTTGTTTACAGACGAAATAATTGATCTCATTTTTAGTCCAATAGGGGAAGGAGTAGTTCTACGGGCGATATTGCAGCGAGAGTTTATGAAGATCTTGAAGCCAAAAGTGTGAGAATGAGAATGAGAGCTTTGTAGTGGAGAATAGGTTATAGGATCTACGTGATGCATTAGTTGGAGTAAGACTTCATCTGAATAGAGAAGAAATCACACCTCTGTAACTTGCTATATATTTGATACCAATTAAACCTAATCTGAAAGCCTGAATGCCATTGCAGATTTAAAATAAAGGCAGATGCACGCAAATAAGAGGTTGCTGGTTCAAATACCTGTCTTGGCATATAGCTTTTTGAGGATTAATGATAGTCATTCAGACAGGATTCATTCCTCTATAACGCGTGATCATTGTTTTGAAGATTATGAGGGAAATGGTAAAAGAAACTGCAGAAAAGCATGAATGGGTTCTGGCTGCTGCAGTATAACTGAAATAATGGTGAAAACTGTGTTTAATACTGGGTCAGTAACACCATGTACTCACAAGACAGGGAATAAAGTATTCATACTAATGTTTTAATTTTCACATGCATTCTTTTAATGAGTTTTTAACTTCTATAATCTATACAGTAAGGACTTTGCGGTTACCTGATTCTTTATCAGATTACAAAATTCTAAAATTGTAAAAAAAAAACCCTAAATGTGACTTCACCCTTTACCAGAAAATCAAAATTGAAAATAGTTGCAGATAACAAATCAAGTAAAGCTACAATGATGGTAATTGTCTTAGAAAGGATAGAAAACATAGTTGGAAAAGGAAAAGAGCTAATAACCAGCAATTTTTTCTTTTGTCCACATCATTTTCATAAGATTTCTTCCTCATAGTAATGAAAACACATGATTGTTTAATAAGGAGTTAATTGATTAGGTTTGTTATTTTTCAAGTTTGAATAGAAGGGTTTAAAAAACAAGCTTTATCTAGACATTTCCTCTTTTTTATTTTTGCCCATCTTATATCAAAAGCTTTCTACCCTAGGTTTATAGGGCTTGACAAATAATGAGGCTCTGTAACAAGCATGGATTTGGACCAGCTCTTGCAACACACCAATTTAAAAACAAAAAGAAAATGACATGTCATCTGTAAGTTGAGAGTTTATCCCTGAATTCAGCAAAAGTATCCCATAAAATGTAACTTGAAGACATAAAATAGATAATCAACATCAAATTCTGATGCCAAAAAATATATTGTCAGATCAGATTGTACATAATTTCAAGTTCACAAAGAATTACCCTCTTGTCAAAAATCAATAGATACTGTGAAAGTAATCCTTTTGAAACTCAGAAGCACAGAGGCCCTCTTGGCATTAATTTTATAGCTTGACCATACAGGTGGAGTTGTTCTTCCAACATATTTGATGCAAAGGCAGTCAGAATAAGAAGACGAATGTCTACACAGAAAACCATTTTATAACACAAATAGGTATTTACCTGGTTTGGAACAATACTAATACATTTGGTTTCAGTTGGCCAATCTATTTTAGCAAAGTCGATAACAAATGCTCATTTTAGTTTGCTGAAAAACATGTATATTTTTTGCAGAAGTTGTCCATGTTTATCTCAAATGTCTTTGAAACTGCTGTGTGTTGAAATCACAATATGAACTTGCTGTCTTTACAACTATGGCCATCCTCAGATTTGGCCTTTTTTCACTTGGCAGATTCTTGTGTGGTTTTCATGCTTTCATAGGCCATAAGAGATGAGCATGCAGATCCCCTATCCAAACAAGTGAAACTGGATTTCTGCCTAATCTACTTGGATAATAAACTACATGTACTTTCAAAAGCAATGTGGTAAAAGGACAAATTACTCATACTGAACAGCTCCTTTTGTCAAAATGCCTTTGTTTTTATTTATGAAATAAAGCTGCTGATTACTAATATTTTATAAAAATGCTTTCAAAGTTGTTTGCTATAAATTTGTTTCATGGTTTTATAGATTGATTGCAGAAAATAAAAGTCCAGTTTTAAACTCTCTATTTTTTTCCAGGGAAAAGGACTGGATTGAATAGGAGATAGACATTGACCAACAATGGGAGAAAATATTCTTGGATCACAGACTTCATCAAAAACTTCCTCTTCATCCTCACTCTATCTTCAATCTGCCAATGAGCACACTTTTCCTTTTGTGGTAGATGTGGTATCTGAGACAAAGTTTTAAGTGTCTTGCAGGTGTAGGCTGTGCACCTCTGTCTCTTTCTATTGTTCAATCATCAGAAGGTCTATTTATAAACAAAAAAGTACAGTAATCTACAAGTAAGTGATTGACCTATTTCAAAATAAAAAAAAAAAAAAAAAAAAATACACTAGGAAAATGAAAGCAATTGCAGATAACTCAAGAATGAAATTTATCTAAGAAAAATTGAATAAAAAAGCATCACAGGAGATGCAGAAAATGCTTGTTTTTAGCTTATATTTCTTTTCCCACCATGTTTTCACTTTTCTATTAGGATTGTTAAGCCCGTGGATTGTCTGGTAAAGGTATGTAACTGAAACTAAAAAGTTAGATCCTCAAAGATTGCTGATAATCTGGATATAATGTACATGTCAGTTAGAGACCCAAAAAACACTGCTGTTTAAAAACTTGATTTTGGCTAGGAATTTCATTTGTAAATCAACATCTCAAAGATCTGATCCTGGAACAATTTCTATTGAGAAACTTTTATTTGAAATCTACTAACCAAACTAAGAATCATTGATAATGGGTTTAATGCTGTAACAAAATGTAAGCATTTCTGCCAGCTGACCAGCCACATTGATGATCTTACTCTATTCTTTTTTCTATGAAAATGGATTTATCAAACAATTTTACCTTTCTTTGATCAGCAGGGGCTCATTGTGGTCAAGACAAGCCAAAAGGATCCTAGCTCTGTACACTGGTGGGGTAAAAGAAAACCTCCTAGAAGCAT
Source organism: Hippopus hippopus (assembly GCA_946811185.2). NCBI lineage: Eukaryota > Metazoa > Mollusca > Bivalvia > Cardiida > Cardiidae > Hippopus > Hippopus hippopus. The sequence goes on from OX328096.1 coordinate 71,235,570, forward strand.
ACACCAATATAGACTAGAAGTATTCTAGCTCTTATGTTGTTCTGAAAGTAAGAAAAGAAACTCTGTTGATATTTCACCCCTGCAGAATGAAATAAATGTAATCTACCACTCTATACCATGTTTTAACGACCATTAAAACGAGATTATATGCAGTAGTCTTGCAAGTAGATGCTAGATTGTGAATACCCCTTATGGGGCCCCACAAAATGCAGACAAAATTGTTCATTTATATTCGTGTCGATTATCACAATCGAAAAACACTAAATGAACAACAATATCAGACTTAATATATTAAGTACACAAAATCAATAATCTGTGTGTGCAAAAAAGCGTGCAAAAACCGACATACATGAGATCCAGACATCATATTCAAAACGCTCACCTGAGACCTGTCAGTGACAGTCCAGCTCATTGTTGCAGCGTCTTTTCTTTCTCCTTTCGTGAGATCGTTGACAACATTCCATGTATTTACTTCGTTGCCAATGTAGCTTCTTGGTAAAGATGTATCACACAGCTATTTCCCCAAAATAACTTCGTTTGAGAAAGGTGTAATTATGGTCGTTCGCTTGACAAATTTCGTGGACTCCATTGTTATTTACGTTTATATAATGTTAATGCGCATGTGCAATACAGAGGTCGCGGTCCAGGTCATCTGAATATTCTAATTTCCCGAAGATTTTTACTCGGGGCTCTATAAAACTACTTCTTTTCAGACGCTGTTTTCCAGCGATATCCTCACGGATTTTACTTGGGTGAATAAGAATTAAAAGAAGTTTTCGATTGAACCGTATTAAAATAATATTTAGGCTGAAAAAGTTCAGTTTTGAGCAATAATACTACTTTAACTCTTAATCAAACTATCCCGTTTTAGATGACCCCGAGGAAGACGGCTGTTAAAAGCATTGTGGAAAAAAGAAAAATTCAGACAACCATCGTTTTCTCCTTTTCACACAATGTTTTTTTTTTTTTTTTTTTTTTTAACCCTTTCAACGATTCAAATCATCATTTGGTCCTCATTTGATTCGTCATATGCAAATGCGCTCGATTTGGACAAGTCTAAAATTACATCATTTGGTAAATAGTTGAGGATTGGGTAGACACTTAATTCTTTGAAATTAATGTGGGAGAAATTGGTCAGCCGATGTTTTAGACAGAACGACTTCGCCCATGACAATTTAGCTAGCCAAAAAACACTAGGTAGGACAATTTGTCCAGATAAACACAAACCTTGTTTTTAAAAAAAAAAAGGCTCACTAGTATCCAAAAGTAAACAATTTAATAGTCATGAAACAGGCATATTTTATTCGACTTATTCATACGAATTTTAAAGTATGGATATTTTTGATATTATCTGACAATATGTAACTGTACAGTTTCCAAAGTTGCAAAAGTTATAGACAAGAATATCTGTATTTTGTTCAACCTTTTTAAAAGGATGGTAGGTACTGTTATTCATGATGAGTGATATCTAACGCTTGATAATGGGTACTACTGATCAGAAATGTCACATATATTGCTGCATATATCTTTGGCATTTCGTTAGACTACTAATTTGTAAAGGACAGTTGAAAAAGGGGGTTCCTACGAAGCTCAGTTAGAAGGTATAGGGTTTCTATCCCAAACATTGTTCAAACGACTATTTGATTTGTGATTTCAAACAATCGTAGTTATTCAGTGTCGACCAATTACAGTGCTGACAGCTCTTTGAATGACTTTACAATGAAATTCGATAATTCAAACAAGGGGGAAGAATGAAAGACCGAATTATCAGTACATGTACTCTTAATCGCTATAAATATAGATTATCAAAAATAAAATACCCGTCTCTTCGAAATTTGTCTTACGCTTTACCAGGCAAAAATAACTCGTCGAAATTGGATAATTAGAACAAGGGTGGAAAATTAAAAAGCCAAATTATCAGTACCCCTAATGGCTTATATACAGATTATTTAAAAACAGAAATGTCTGACACTTTGAAATGTGTCTTAATTCTTAACCATGCAACAAAATGACTTTTCCAAATTGGAAGCACTCGCACGTAGGTCAAATGGTCAGATGTGCCTTTGAAAGGATAGAAAACATTGTTCGAAAACAAGAAATTCTGGCTACCAGCCTCTTTATTCTTTTCCAACAACGTTTTGCAAGCTTTCGTGTTTAGGATTGCTAAAACACGGGGTAGTTTTATTAAAGAGTGAGTTTGTTGATTGTGTGATGTTTAACGCCGTTTTCAGCATTATTTCAGTTACATCGCGGAGGCTAGTGCACCTATCACTGTATTTCTGGAGTTTCTTCCTACGAGTGCTTCACGCACTATTCTTGCCAAGCCACTGGCTGCTTTCCCTGATACCCATTGTCGAAACAATGATCTGAGATAAAAGAGGAATAAATCCTGTAGCAATGTCCATCATCAATCCTCGGAAAGAATTTCCCGAGCTGGGTATTCAAACCAACCACCTTTGGTTTAAAGCCCTTTACGAGTACGTTATCAACTGAGCTACTGTGCTCGCCAGGGTTGTATTTTAAAATCTTCATAAATCTTTGACTTGCAGGCCAACTAATTCGAATGAATAATATGTGTCTGTACAGATCAACGGAAAATATTTGTACATAAACACCAAATTGCGTTAACCCTGTATTTAAAAATGGCCGAGCTGGGGGTTCAAAATAGTGATCCCCTGATTTCAAGCTCTGAACGTTACCCGTGAGCTACCATACTTCTCAGGATTGTATTTGAAAATCTCCGTAAATCTTTGATGAGCAGGCCCAAGTAGTTCGGATTCATAATTTATGTCTATACAGAACCACGGAAAATTACTAGCACATACATTACTCCTTTATCAACAATCCGGAGTTTTAACGACCCTGAGAAAAAAGCCTGTTGTAAACTTTGTTGGAAAAGGAGAAAATGCTAGTAAACAGCATTTTCTCCTTTTCCGCAATATTTTCTACCCTATCAAAGATAGAGATCATAATTTGAACAACACTAAAATTATCATCTGCAAGTGCTTTCAATTTGGCCCAGTCTAAAATTTTGTCGTCCGGTAAAGAGTAAAAGTATGTTTACTCCGTATTTAAAGATTAAGAGTGTACGACCCTTACGAATAAGAATTCTTAAAATAATGTAGAAAAAGGAGGAACTTCTAATACAAGCATTTTCTTCTTTTCAAAAAGCATTTTCCACTCTGTGAGAGAAAAATCTCAGCATAAGCTGAGGCACAGTTTTTTGTTATCTGCAAATGCTTTCACTTAGATAAGTCTTAGATAAACTTTTATGCCTGACAGAACGATAAACAAACCGTGACTTTCAAACAAGTATTACGTACTTGGATAAAAAAAATGCCTTCTTCATTGCAAAGTTTCATAGAACTTCAGATGAATACTTATGAGCATAGCTAAATGATGAAAGAGAAGTACTGCTACACAATTTTTTACAATCCTGTTTGTCTAACTCTTCACCAAACAAAACAATTGGAGACCAACTGAAACTGAAAGTATTTTCAGAGGATGTTTTTGTACAAATGGTTTTATTTTTTCTTTATATGGGTGGAAAACGTTGTGTGAAAATGAGAAAATGCTGGTTTCCAGCATTTTCTCCTTTTCTCACAATGTTTTCAAAAGCCTCTATCCTGACGGTCGTTAAAAAAGGGAATTATCTGGTAAAAAGTTAAACAATTAAATCGAACGTATAGATAGGTGCCTATTCCAGCATTTTGGAATGATTAAGATAAAACTTTATTGACCACAATTACGAATACTTTGCACGCTCATATTAATCAAATGCTTTTTGTCACAAATTTACGAAAGGCCAAATGGATAGGCAGCAAGTGAGCATTTTGTTCAACTAATAGGCGGCCTACCAAATGCACAGCTGTTGAGGGGGAATATACATGCCTGTTTCTCACGAGATATTATTCTACGTCAGTCAAATTAAATAACCTTTCAACCCACTTTTATAAAGAAACCTTAGATTCCCACGTTCCTGTAAACGCCCTTTTAATCAACCAAAAACACATGTGGCAAATACAGAAAACCGCAGAATCATTTGTTATCAGCCGCTCGAAGGTCTACAATCTCAAAGAAAACAGGAATATTAAATATTGCTTATATTGCGCTCATATTTAAATCGCTCATCATGCAAGTTATGCAGTACTTTCTTACTGGACTTTTGTTAGCTATCGTTTTTTTTGACAATGTGAGAGCGCTGCCAGCTGAGCCAGTATGTTCGAAATTCGATTATGAAATGAAAACGCTCGAAGCCATGCTTCGAATCGAAAACCGTGCGGAGAAAATGATGGAGAAATTGAAATCTGTCCAAGAGTCTATGACAAAAGAGCTTGATGAAATCAAGGCTTTGAAAGCTGAAGTTGAAAGACAACAAACAGCAACGGAAAGCAAGATTACAGCTCTGAAGTCTGAAGCTGAAAGACAACAAACAGCAATGGAGAGCAAGTTTACAGCTCTGAAGTCGGAAGTAGAAGAAGTGCCAGGTAAAGTAATATTATCATACTTATCATTTTGTAAACTTTTCATCACTTACCGAAGACACCGGTTTAATGTCTCCAAAGAATATTTTTAACAAGTAATTTTCACTTTGCCCACAATGCTTGAAATCGACACTTTTTAAGACAAAAAAAATAATAATAATAACCATTTCAGAGAAAATGACGAAGGAAATGCAATCTCTCCGAGATTCTAAGACAAACTCTATCGTTTTAGCCACATTCAACATGTCGCTTGCAAATCATTTCAGTTTGGACCAGTAGAAATATTTGTTGTTTGGCAAAGAGTCAAAGATTGCAGTATCGGGTCGGAAAAAGGTAATAAGAAATTTGTCAGTAAAAATTATCTTTCCTGAAGAAACATGCTTACTTTCTTGTTTTATGTAGTACTTTGTAAATTAAGAGCGATGAAAGTAAATGTTTATATTCAGATAATCGGATCCGTCTCCCCGCCCCCCCCCCCCCGCCCCTCAGAAAAAAAATGTGGCGTCATTCACTGCATGGTTCGCAGAGAAAACCCATACTTTTTTTAGTTAAAAAAATGAGTACCCCTGTACCCCTAGAAATTAGGCGGCACCGACGATAGATTTATATACATTACCTTCACATAAGAAGGGACCGCCTATTCGATACTTAAGATACTGTACAAATGTGTTTTATTACATATTCATATCAGATTGAACGTAATTCACATTTTATGCAAGAAGATGCACACTTTTTCTTAACTAAATTTCGATCAAATAATTGAATTCCATAACAATGGATTTGATCCTTTTATGCTTGATTTATTATCAGTTTTAAGATGTAGAGAAAAAGAATAATATTAATGTAAGATCATTTAATGCATCTTATTTATCAACAGCAAAGTTCAATAGTCCCACTGAGCGGGGCCTAGCCGCGTGTAAAAAAGAGTGTTTTCGTTTGTAGATCTATGGATTTTCATAATTCTATATTTAGTCTCGTTGTAAATTTTTTAGACTTTTCCATAAACATTTACAGACGACAAATTGCATGCGGCTCAAATATTGGAATTTGTCACTAAAGGGATCTAAAACATGTCTGAAAAAGGAGAAAAAGCTGGCTACCAATGATGGACAGTCTGTAAGAGAATGGAAAGTGTTGTAGGAAAAGAAGAAAGCGCAGGCTACCTTTGATGGGATTTATCTCCAACAGAATAAGAATCATTGTAGGAAAAGAAGAAAGCGTTTGCTACCAGTGATGGGATTTTTCTCTAAGTAAATAAGATACACTGTAGAAAAAGGAGAAACGCTGACTATCTATGATGGGATTTTTCTCTTTACTGTATACACTCTGTACATATTTGTAGACGACAAACTGAATGAGGATCAAATACTGGAATTTGTCAAAAAACAGATAGAAAACATTGTAGAAAGAGGAAAAAATGCTGGCTAACGATGGTAGAACTTGTCTCTAAAGGGATAGAAAACTTCACGGCAAAAAGACAAAATGCAGGATACCAGCATTTTCTCTTTTTTCCCCGATGTTTTCAATCGCCATTTTCTTCTGGGCCACAGAAATACGGGATTGATTGATACATCACTTACACTAACAAATATCCTGTTTATAAGTCAGTCAGAAATTTTTAATAATAATCTGATAGCAGACATCCCCAGTTAGTAGAGTCGGTAACTGAAAGGGATTAGTAAAACTGAAGTTGAGAGTTCGAGTTTCAGGTTTGTAGAATTCTTTTTGATCACTGATGATAGTGTTTACGAGAGGATTCGTGTAGGAGGCAAAATCAGCCACTGTTTTGCGTCATACTGATATATAAAAATATATGTGGTATGAATGCATGAATAGGTGCACTAGGCATCGTACAGTCAAATCTGTGTACAGCAGCCGCTAAAGGGAAGTTCTAGAAGTGACCGTTGTTCACAGATTGGCTGTTGTCCACAATATGCACTTCTTGCACTACATGTATATTGTGTTGCGAATATATTGGTTTCAATAGGTAAAGGTATGTTTGCAACGAACGTTCAATCTTTCTCTATTTGAAAAAGAAACAAAAGTAAACCACAGAAATAAAACATAAATTTCCAACACCTACAGTCAAATCTGTGCAAGCAGCTACACATGAACAGCAGCCACTCTGTGAAAGAAGGAGAAGTCCAGTTGTGATTATCTTTTTTTTTTCAAGTAAGCACTATGTGATAGATGTGATAAGGGAGGCGTTGTGTAGGTGTTATAAACAGTAAAGTCATACCAATTAACTCTTTAGCACACAGCAAAAAATGAAGATATATCCAAATTGAAAGCACTTGCAGACGACAAATTGCAAGTGGCTAATATCAAGCAATTTGTCTTTGATATGACAGAAAACATTGTGGGAAAAGGAGAAAATGCTGGCCAACTGCATTTTCTCCTTTTCCCACAATGTTTTCAAAACGCTTCTTTCTTAAGGTCATTAAAACTCGGGTTTGTATGGTAAAGGGTTAAGGTGACCGCTGGCTGCATTTGGCAGATTTTTGCTGCGCACAAGGTAATTAAAGAAGAAATATGCACGGGCAGACTTGTGTTGACTGTTGTTGACAGTTTGGCTGCTGTTCATGTGTGGCTGCTTGCACAGATTTAAATGTATATAATAACAAGCGTTACTACAACAAAGAATGTTTTCTTTTTCTGCAGATGAGGTTATCGCATTTTCAGTGCGAAAACCAACTACAAAAATAGTCAACGGTTCACCCACTTTCTCTGACGTGATCACAAATATAGGGAACGGATATGACGTCGATACCGGTGTATTCACATGTCCTGTTGGTGGATTGTACATGTTTGTCTTCACTGTTGGGTCAAGTGGACAGTATGATGTGTATTGCTGGATTAGACATAATGGTACCAACAAAGTGTTCGGCAGATCATACTCTGATAACTCTTACACAACTGCCTCAGCTTCAGTGAACCTATTGTTGCAGAAAGGTGATTTGGTTACGTTAGGAGGTTGTACTCACTGGAGCAATGTGTATAGCGGCGACTCCGCTACAACATTTAACGGTGCTCTGCTGCTGAAGATGGAAAGGGAAAACTAACAATGTATTCTTTCCCGATTAGCAAGTTTTGATGCTATTTTTGTGATATTTAGTAACTGTGCATTTAACAGAACTTCACCTCTCTCTCTCTCTCTCTCTCTCTCTCTCTCTCTCTCTCTCTCTCTCTCTCTCTCTCTCTCTCTCTCTCTCTCTCTCTCTCTACAACTTTCTCAGAAATTGATACATGCATAAGCACAACGAGAGCTTTACTAAATAATCCTGTATTCCAATGACATTGTGATCTCGAGATTGCTATAGAGAACATTTTTGGGGAAGAAGAAAATGTCAGTAGCCAGCATTTTCTCCTTTTCCAATAATGGTTTCTCCTTTTGGACAATTCTTACTTTTTGAGCACGATGGATTTGTCGTCTGCAGATGCTTTCAATTTGGACAAGTCTAAAATTATTTCGTCTGGTAAACAGTTAACCGGAGGAGCAAAGCTTAAGTAAAGACGCACATCTAGCTAACAACTTACTAACGCATGGTTGCTTTTTTTATCCTTTAGTACACAATCCCGAGTTTCAACGACTATGACATTTTTCCGCTTTTCTCACAGTTTTCTGTCCTATCAAAGACAAGTGAAACCATTTGTGTCGTATTTAATTTGTTGTTTGCAATTGTTTTCAATTTGGACACGTATAAAATTTTGCTTTCTAGTAGAGTTAAGATTTGAAGTTGACGCTGATTAGCATAGCATCACTAGGCATAATTTTGCTCATGGATTGTTTCATTAGAATGTAATGGTGTTGTAGGCCGCTTTCAATATTATTTCAGAAGTATCACAGGTAAAGCTCACTAATTTAAGAAGAACAGGGTTTCATCAGGCCTGGTTTCTGAGGTGCCTTGCTCAAGGACCCTCCCACGAAAAAAAAACAGGCACCTTAGGAGAGGATTGAGTCTTGTACTGTCTGATTATGAACTCTACATCTACTCGACTAGGCCATGCATGACCCTGCTAGACCCTGCAGCATTTGGAGACCATATACATGTAGAACAAGATCATACCGTACAATAGTAACTCGTCTGACGGAAGAGCCGTTGAAAAACACTGTGGAACAGGGGAAAATGCTGGCAACCAGCATTGTTTTTCCTTTTCCCACAATGTTTTATCCTTTCAAAGCCAAAGCCAACCGCTTGCGCCACATTAACCCTGTCACATGAAAACACTATCAATTTGAACATGTCTTATTAACTTTTGTTGTCAAATACAGAGTTAAACAGAAAACTATGAAAATATTGAAGAATCAGATGTCAGTGAAATATTGACTATTGATTTAGTTACATGTACTACGTTTTCCCCCTGTATCATTGTAAATTTATAGTCTAAAATTAAACTTTGCTAGGATTGAATGTCATACAAGTATATTGTATGTTTTGTCCATACCCATATATTTGAATATAATTGTATATATTATATACCTACAAATCTGCCGCGGCTCAAATACTTGCATCGCACGCTGATTAAACTGGACACGATTGGAAAAATACGTATGTACACAGAATCGAATGCGATTTCAAATATGGTATGATGACGTAACTCACTTACGGATTCTTTATGCTCAGTTTCCGATTCGATTTGTCAAAGTGATACGTGAAGATACTCAACCTCCATTCTTAAAAATACGTTATTTATCCACATTACCAGTATTTGTTTATATTTCTTACCATTTTCATGTAAAATTGGCAATAATTTGCAATATATTAGTGTTAAAGTATCAGTAGGTATATAGTAAAAGGAATATTATGTTTTGAAGCTTTTAAGGTTCTTGCATTTGCTGAGAACAATTTTGGCATCTCGCTCCATCTTCGAGCTCGGGCGATATCAAATTTTCCCTCTCCTCTCTGAGCAAATACATACAATAGGAACTTGTTTCAACATAATACTCCAAATGTATTTCTATGATGAAAGAAGAGTGTTCGAGTCGTAATATTGAAAAAAAGTTTTGCTTCTATAGATCTATCAAGTCATTTCTTCAATATTGACACTTGTCAGACGGCACTGCTTTTGTTATTGTTGTTTTCCGCCTTTTTTTAAAACCCTTTATCACATGATTCCGAGTTGGCTCTAAAGACCCTGACTAGGAGAGTTTTTGAAAACATTGTGCAAAAAGGGGAAAATGCTGGTTTCCAGCATTTTCTCTTTTTCCCTTGTTACGGGAACCACTCCGTCATGCATGGCTTCGTCCCAATTTAAATACAATACCTAACAACTGCGTTAGGGAGATATCTCTTTAGCTCAGTGGTTATGGTATTGGTTTTTTAAACCTCGAAAAACGAGGATATTCATCCGCATGGTTTCGAATCCTGACAGATGCGGTTTGTATTTCAGCTATGCATTTGCTGTGAACTTTCATCTTCGTTTGACCCTCGATGTCGTCTACGCTATTAAAAACGAATTTCGTCATTTAATCAACCATCACAGTGTCGTCTACAAATGCTTTCAATTTGGAAACGTTTAAAATTTTGTCGTTTGATAAAGAGCTAATCTAAAAATGACGCCGTTGATCTAAACTATTATCTCATCCTATGGTTTAACCAGCGATCGATTATTATCATAATGATGGTAATGACAACCAAACAGACGAAAATGATGATGATGATGATGATGACGACAAAAGTGACTGGAATGATTATGACGATGATAACGATGATGAGAGTAATAATGATGATGATGATGATGATGATAAATGTTGAAGAGAAGGACGATGACGAAAACGACGACAATGATGGTGATGGTTGTGGTGATGATGACAACAATAACATTATGATATAAGCAGCTTTTCTTTCTTTCCGAGAATTTATTTTACCTCTGCTTTGCGCAGTAGGTTTTCAAAGTCACATGTTGCTTTCCCGCATTGTCCGAAGATCGTCGAAACAATGATTTGCGACGTAATGAAGATCATTATGATGATGCCTCAACGATGACGATGATGATGATGATGATGATGATGACGATGACTATGATGATGATCTTATAGATAAAAGGAGAAAATATTGTACCTAACTGGTGTTATCAGCAATACCTAATATGTCGTCTGCAAGTGATTTCAAATTGGATAAGTCAAAAAATGTTCGTCTGGCAAAGTATTATATCTAAGACACCATTGCTCTGTGTCTTTTTTTAACCCCGGCCAAACCCCACCGACCCCATCTGGTTTGCATTTTAATATTCTAACTCTTTTCAAAGCAACCTCTTTTTTTACCCACCCTTGAGAACATTGTTGGAAATTTAAAAAATGTTGGTAACCAGCAGTTTCACATTTTTCGTTTTTAAAGGCAAACTGTTTTCTTGCGCCTTTACGTTCGTAGAATATAATAATTCCAAATTCTGTGCTACCTCGTTGCAAAACTGTGAACTCCTTTTATTATAATGGGCGACGCGGAGAGCTTTCAGTAGATTGTGCAGATCCAGACCAGATTGTACAGAATGCATCCTCTGATTTTGACAGTAAAGTCAGTTCATTTAGAGCTTTTAGACTGAAAGTTGATGAATAAATCGTACTTTTCTTTCCTCGCTTTGGATCCATGAAGCAGTGAAATCTGTCACAAGGTTTTTAGTGATAACAAGGCTTTTTTTTTCGTAGCATGGGCCGAGCTAGCCAGATAGCTCATCCAGTTAACCCTTTACCACACAATTCTGAATTTTAACACCCCTGTTAAAGAAGCCTTTTGAAAACATCGTGGGAAAGGGAGAAAATGCTGGTAACCAGCATTTTCTCCTTTTCCCACAATATTTTCTTCCCTTCCTAAAACAAATTTCAATTCTTTAGTCACATTCATTTTGTCGTCTGCAAATGCTTTCAATTTGGACCAGTCTAAAATTTTGTCGTTTGGTAAAGAGTTAAGCAGAAGCTTGAAACCAGAAGGAAGGATCGCTGGTTCGATTACCCAGCTCGGCTTGTTTCTGTCCTAAAAGTGATGAAGCTGTTGTGACAGGAATCTTTCCTCTTTCAAGGCTAATCATTGTTTCGACAATAAGTATGTTGAAGAGCAGCCAGTGGCTTGGGAAGAATATTGTGTGATGTGCTGGTAACAGAAACTTTACGACAGCATTTGTGGATACACTAGCCGTTGCAATATATCTGAAATAATGTTGAACACGGTGTTACGGAACATGCAAACAAAAACATAATATGAATAGAGGTGATAGCAATAGGTAAATATAGTGGACTCTGATAAAGGGTTTGCTTGTGTTGAGCCCTAGAATACTTTGAAGATTTTAAAGTAACTTGGGTAAGCGAAAGGGCAGGCCTTACTACACACTAGAAATCCTGACGCATCTCTGTAATGCATTATACCAAACAAGTTTTCACATAGATAACGGATTAATGTAATCCATTTTGTCCAATTACCGGATAAATCCTGAGTAAGACATATCCTTGGAGATCCTGATTAAAAATAAATAAATAAACGCACACACACATACACACAAACACACACACACACATAGCAAAAGGTTTTACCTGCGCAGGCTTCTTGCAGATGTATTAAACCCTTTTTCAAAAAGCATGACTCACATAAACTAGACTTTTTTCGAGGATTCAAAATACTATTCAATGAAAACCAAAATGATTTCAACCTTCATTAATTAGATGGACGATATACATGTGCAATCTGATCTTGATGTATTCCGTCTGAAAAAGCTTCTGTTTTCGTCTAGCACGTTCACAGAATTGAAGTATTGTTTTCTTATTTACCAAACGAACAAAATTTAGACTTGTAAAAATTGAAAGCATTTGCAGACGACGAATTAAATGTAACAGACGACGAATTAAATGTAACTGAAATAATAGTATTTGTTTCTGAGAGTGTGGAAAACCTTGTGAGAAAAGGAGAAAATGCTGGATACCAGCATTTTCTCCTTTTCCCACAAGGATTTCAAAAGGCTATTACCTCAAAGTCGGGATAGTGTGGCAAAGCGTTAAATGATATTCAAAGACTAGAACAACCTATTGGCAGATACATTCTGTGGCAGCTTATCAGATGAATAGTCTTGGGATTTAGATGTAGATGTGATTCTTGAATCCGAAAAGATGAATTGTTAATGGCATGTTTAGTAACTCTTGCAGTATTCCATTTCCGTCAAGGCTGAATGTCGTAAGAGTTATCTTCACTGTCATAAAGCTTTGTTTCAGTTATATCGCAGCTGTCAGTAGAGGTTTCATACGGTCTGATCTTAATCTATTCCGTCTGCAAAAGCCTCTGTTTTTGCATGTTGGGCTGAAATGATAATCGTACTGTTGTCTTACTGAAGAACCATTCTAAATTACATTGGTTTTTAAATTTAAAGACTAAATATCTAAATGGCTATAATGTTCCGTCACTGCGAATCGGATGGCTACTGATTCCCGAATACACCCCTAAAAGACGACTTGTTAAAGGCATGTTTAGTAACTCTATCAGTTTTCACATTACATCAAGGCTAAATGTCATAATTGTTATCTAACCTGTGATATATTAATAAAGAGCCTTAGATTTATTTATTTATTTATTCTCTTTGTGTTTAACGCAGTTTATGGCGATATTTCAGTAATAGAGCTGCGACAACCACATCTATCCGTGGTTTTCCGGAGTTTCTTTTACCAGTGTATTGCACAATATTCTTTCCAGGCCACTGGCTGCTTACCTACACAACCATTGTCAAAACACTGATCCACAGATGGCCATTGATATTGGATCAAAGTCTGTTAAAAGCTGAGCGTCACTGTTATTTAGTGATTATTCCTTTACAAAACAATCCAGTATTTAACGACCTTAACAATGATGGCTTTTAGATACATGGTGGAAAAAGAAAAAAATGCTAGTAATAAACTACTCTTTTATAGACAAATCTCATCATTGAATCAAGTCTAATTTGTCGTCTAGAAACTCTGTTAATATGGACAAGTCGGAAAATTGTGTCGTCTGGTAAGGCGTTAGAGCTAGGTAATAATTTTTTACGCACCGCTAGTGCAATGGATACAAAAAGTGCCACTCTAGATTTATACCAAGGTCACACATAATCCCTCGTATACAAGTACATGATTTGTATATACATGTATTGGATGTCCATTTTTACCGATTGAAGGTATGGCACACTGCTAATGGTGTGAAGATCCTGGGCTGAAGCCTTGGTCGAGTCATATAAAAATCCTTGAATGGAAAAAAGTATGTTCACACGTCTTTATAAAAAAATACGATGCATGTTTTACCCACCCATACCACTTAACTTTTGGTAAAAGCCTTGAAAACGTTTAACAGCTCGTTCTTTCCCTGCAGTGTGAGTTTCATCCCATGAGCAACATGTATCTGATTTTCGTTTGTCAAAGTTAAGACTTATGACAATCATTAATTCTTTATCTTTTTACCAAACGCCAAAATTTCAGACTTATCCAAACTGAAACCATTAGCAGACAGAAATTAAAAGATGGCTTAAATAAAGGGCTTTTTCTTCCAAAGGGTAGAACACATTTAAGGAAAAGAGAAAATGCTGGTTACCAGCTTTTTATTTTCACACATATTTGTCAAAAGAACTCAAAACTTAGGTTCATTAAAACACAGGATTGAGGGGTAAAGGGTTCCATCTTGATCAACTGCTGATCAACTAGCGGGCCCTTTACCCTTACGCTGTTAAGCGTAACTCAAAGAACTTTTGAGGAGTGTAGATCAGAACGTGCAGTCTGATCTTGGATCTATACTGTCCGATGAGATAATTATCCTAAAAGAAAAAAAAAAAAAAAAACGTTGAAATAGCAAAATTGGGTGTATTAATATTGACGTGAAAGTTGCATTTCACTTATCTAGCAGCTTTAGGGTTTAGAGACTACTACTCTTATTTTTCCTAGTTAGGTTCTGAATACGCTGAAGTGTAAATCAATACCACTTTTTCGACATCTACAACAGCAGTTCCGCAACTCTATGTACACACAGTTTATGTATAATTAAAGCACTCAGCGGACGGTGAAGATCGAGGTCAGACTACACGATCTGTGCTGTCTGATCTCGATCTACGCAGTCTGCAAAAGCTAATTTTGTCGTTTATTGACAGTGGGGAAAAAGTTAAACTAATACCTAAAAAACTATGACTTTTTATGTCCCTGTAGTGAACAGCCTTTAATAACATCATGGGATTAGAAACCATTACTTGTAAAAAGCATTTTCAACTTTCCTAAAGGCGTATTTCATTTCTTTCAAATTGGACATTGTTTTTCCTTCAAAGGTTTCTCCTGTTGTTTAATGTTATGTATGAGTGACTGCTAAGTATTTTAAAAAAGATATTATATCTTACTATACACTACAAATTTTCAGACTCAAATACATACATAGCTGGTAAATAAAAGCAGTTACAACGGAGAAAAAACCCTACCTGATTTTGTCAAATACAGATCAAATATGATATGATGACGTAACCCCCGTGAATCTACTTTTGGTCCGGTTTTCGATTTGACTAGTCAAGATGTTACCTATGTTATTTATCCGTCATTCATGAAAAGAATTCATTACCGACTAATCAAGTTTTCGCTTTGTTTTCTCACTATTTTTTAATAACACCATCAATTATGATTGCAATATTTTTATTAGTTTTTCTAGGAATGTAATAAAAGAAATATAACATTGTTGCTGCGTAAAGATAACTTGAAATCTCTCTCGAGAGAAATCAGTTTTTCTTACGCATCTCACAGCAAATGCAAGCAATGAGAAAGTTGCTGCAATCAATGAAATCATTTTTTCTTACGCATCTCTCAGCGAGTACAAGCAGCGAAAGTTATTGCAATATACATGTAATTCGGGCAGCTTGCGCATGAAGTTGTGCCTGCAGTAAGACGAGCTAATACAAAAAGTAATACATGTAGTTACCAGAAATGTCATTTATTGCATAAAGTGTTGGGAAATTTTTTTATTCTTGTATCCATTGCACTCAGAAGCGGAGCAGTAAACGAGAAGGCTAGTAATTGCCCTTTTTAATCGGTCCGCGTGAGCCGGACGATTAGAGAGACCACAAATTTTGGAAAGCCGTCTGCTGAGGGCAAACTGATCTAACTGCAACTCGTGACAGTTTTTACTTACAGTCTTATAACACTAATACTAGCTGTTGTGACCTTCATATTGAACTTTTAACCCTGACAAGCGCAAGAATACGAACTAGTAGTAAACAGGCCTTCAGGTAATCCTTTACATAACTTTTGAATTATGTAATAAATGGCAATTACAGTTAGTTTATCGTTGAATTATGCCATAATACAAGTATTATCAAAATCTCGGGTCTGCAAAAACCAGAAATTTTGTAGCAGTTTAATTACAACGCAGCTATAAGAAATGGTGTCAGTGATAAAGCATCATCGTTTTTATCAGTACTCTTAATCGCTATGCATTTAGCTTATCAAAAAGAAAATGCCTGTCTCTGCGAAATTTGTCTTACGCTTTACAAAGCAAAATTTACTCGTCGAAATTCGGTATTTCCAACAAGAGAGCAGAATGAAAGCCAATTTATCAGTACCCTTAATGGCTATATATAAAGATTATCTTTAAAAAAGAATGTCCGACACTTCGAAATTTGTCTTAATAGTTTACCGGGCAACAAAATGACTTGTCCTGATTGAAAGTATTTGCAGGTGACAAATTAGATGTGGCTAAAATGGCCCGATGTGCCTTGAAAAGGGTAAAAAACGTTGTTGGAAAAGAATAAATTGCTGGTTACCAGCTCTCTCTCTCTCAACAATATTTTTGCAAGCTTCCGTGTTTAGGATTACTAAAACACGGGATAGTTTTGCTAAGGGGTGAATTTGTTGATTGTATGGTGTTTAACGCCATTTTCAGCATTATTTCAGTAACATCGCGGAGGCTTGTGCACCTATCACTGCATTTCTGGAGTTTCTTTCTACGAGTGCTTCACACACTATTCTTTCCAAGCAACTGGCTGCTTTCCCTGATAACCATCGTCGAAACAGTGATCTGAGGTAAAAGAGGAATAAACCCCGTCGCAATGTCCATCATCAATCCTTCGAAGGAATTTCCCGAGCTGGGTATGCAAACCAGCGACTTTTGATATCAAGCCCTTTACGTTACCGACTGGGCTACCGAGCTCACTGGGGTTGCATTTTAAACTCTCCGTAAATCTTTTACGAGCAGGGACAATTATTCGAATGGGTAATCTGTGTCTGTGCAGGTGAACTGGTAATACTCGTCGTACATGTACACCAAAATGCATAACCCTGTATTTAAAAATGGCCAAGCTGGTGGTTCAAACCAGTGATCCCCTGCTTTCAAGCTGTGTACGTTACCGACTGAGCTACCGAGCTCACCGGGCTTGCGTTTGAAAATCTCCGTAAATCTTTTAAGAGCAGGGCCAATAATTCAAATGAATAATATGTCTGTGCGTTATCGATTGAGCTACCGTAGGGTTGTATATAAAATCTCCGTAAATATTTCACGAAATAATTTCCCGAGCTTGAGAATCAAACCAGCGATCCCCTTGTTTCAAGCCCTGCACGTTATCAATTGAACTTCCGGCCTCGCCTGGGTTGTATTTTAAAATCTCTGTAAATCTTTGAGGCGTAGGCCAAGTCAATCGAATTAATAATCTGTGTCTGTACAGATCAACGGAAAATATTCGTACATGAAGACCGAATTGCGTTAACCCTGTCTTTAAAAAAAGGCCAAGTTTGGGGTTAAAACCAACGATCCACTGGTTTAAAGTCCTGTACCCTACAGACTGAGCTACCAAGCTAGTCGGGATTATATTTGAAAATATCCTTAAATCTTTGAGGAACAGGCTGTAGTAATTCGAATTCATAATTTGTGTCTGTAGAGAACAATTGAAAAACTCCTCGTACATATACATTAAAGTGCATTTACTCCATATTTAAAGATAAAGAGTGTGCGACCCCAAGGAATAAGAATTCTGAAAAGGAGAAAACTCTAGTTGCAAGCATTTTCAAAAAGTATTTTCCACTTCGTGAGAGAAAAATCTCACAATCAGTTGAGGCACAGTTTTTTGTAGTCTACATATGCTTTCAATTTAGATAAGTCTCAGATAAATTTTGACGCCCGACAGAAAGATTAACAAACCGTGACTTTCAAACTCAAGTACATGGCTAAATAGATGACTTCTTCATTGTAAAATTATATAGAGCTCCAGATGAATGCTTATGAGCATTGCTAAATGATGAAACAGAAGTACTGCTACACAATTTTTTACATTCTGTTTGTCCAACTCTTCACCAGACAAAACAATTGTAGATCAATCGAACTTAAAAGTATTTTCAGACAACATTTTAAGCTTAGCTCAAATGATAGAATTGGTCTTTAGAAGGGGAAAAACATTGTGGGAATATGAGAAAATGTTGGTTACCAGCATTTTCTCCTTTTCTCACAAAGTTTTCAAAAGCCTCTATCATGACGGTCGATAAAACAAAGGATTATCTGGTAAAAATTTAAACAATTTAGTCGAATGTATACAAAGGTGCCCATTGCAGCAATTTTGAATTATCGAGACTAAACTGTATTGATCATAATTACGAATATTTTGCACGTTCATATTGATCAAATATATTTTTTTCACAAATTTACCAAAGGAAAAACAGGTAGACAAACAGACGGAGTTGAACTAAAATTGCTATCCAGACTGCCAGTTAGGTTTTTGTTCAACTTTCAGGTAGCCTACCAAATGCACAGCTGGTGAGGGGTGAATATGCATACCTGTTTCATACGAGATATTATTCTACAGCTGTCAAAAAAAAATAACATCTTAACCCACTTAATTAAACAAACTTCAGGTTCCCACGTTCCTGAGAACGCCCTTTTAATCAATCAAAAAAACACATGTGGCAAATACGGGAAAGCGCAAAATCATTCGTTATCAGCCGCTGAAAGGTCTACAATCTAAAAGTAAACAGGAATATTAAATATTGCTTATATTGCACTCGCAGTTTAATCGTTCATCATGCAAGTTATGCAGTACTTTCTGACTGGACTTTTGTTGGCAATCGTTTATTATTATTTTTTTTTTGACAATGTGAGAGCGCTGCCAGCTGATCCGGTGTGTTCGAAATTCGATTATGAAATGAAAACACTCGAAGCGATGCTTCGAATAGAAAACCGTGCGGAAAAAGTGGTGGAAGAATTTAGATCTGTCCGAGATTCTATGACAAAAGAGCTTAATGAAATCAAGAATTTAAAAGCTGAAGTTGAAAGCCAACAAACAGCAATGGAAAGCAAGATTACAGCTCTGAAATCTGAAGCTGAAAGACAACAAACAGCAATGGAGAGAAAGTTCACAGCTCTTAAGTCTGAAGCTGAAAAACAACAAACAGCAATGGAGAACAAGTTCACAGCTCTGAAGTCTGAAGCTGAAAGACAACATACAGCAATGCAAACAGCAATGGAGAGCAAGTTCACATCTCTGAAGTCTGAAGTAGAAGAAGTGCCAGGTAAAGTAATGTTATCATACTTATCTTTTTGTAAACTGTTCATCGCTTACCAAACAATCCGGTTTATTGTCTGCAAAGCAATTTTCACTTTACTCCCAATGCTTGAAATCGACACTTTTTAAGAAAAGAAATAACCATTTCAGAGAAAATGACGGAGGAAATGCAATCTCTCCGAGATTCTATGACGAAAGGGCTTGATGAAGCTGAAAAACAACGGACTGCAACGGAGAGTAAAGTCACAGCACTGAAGTCTGAAGTAGACGAAAAACTAGTGCCAGGTAAAGTATTGCCTACTTCATTTAATCTGATCCTGACTTTTATGCTGAATATATAAGTCGGCATTTAAATAGAACTCTAATTATTATTCGGGAAGTTATTTCACGGGAAGGTACAGGTAAGAAATTTGATTCGCGCATAGCACACGAAGTATTTCCGTGACCATTAAAGCCTCAGTAAAGCCAAAGAACAGGCAATTTTCACTGTTTAAAACTCGAAAATATTCACTGCGATAGAACTGGCCGGGATCAAATACATCGTTCGTAACGAAGCATGCGCGCTCACACGACTGTGTCATCAGTCTGACAAGGATCAAATACATATCAACCGTAATAAACATTTGCTCTTTTCAAATCCCGACATTGTTTTTGTATTTACAGTCCTACACGTGTTCATGCAGTCCTAAATCTTATACCAGCAATCCGTGTCAGGGTTGATAGATCAAATTGCTTCTCCATAAATACGCAGTAGCGACCAACAGTAAGCAGTGCAGGTCTGAACTTAAATCATACCATTCAAGGGCATAGCTAGCCCAAGATAAAGTGTACGCTAAAGTCATACCGAAGGCACTTTTCCTTTATCACACAATCCCGATTTTAACGACCCCAACTGAAAGTGACTTTTGAAAATAACGGTAACCAGTATTTTCTCTTTTTCCAACAATATTTTTCACCATTTGTAAGAAGACAAATCCTAATTTCTGTAACATTTACTTTACTGTCCGTAAATCTTTCAATTTTGACCGGTCTAAAATTCTGTCGGGTCGTAAAAGGTTAACAGACGCAAAGTACCGAGAGATCGGAGGGGAATTTTCCAGGAGGGTCTGAAGGGTTTATACCCCGCAAAATATTTTAATTGTAGAAGCTATTTAGTGGCCTCTGGTGACGTTTTTATTTTTAATTTGACAAATTTATCCTTTTTTTTGCAAAGTGTACGCAAGTACGTTTTAGTGTACAGAAGCTATGCCCCTGCCATTTAAAGTATGGAAATTATTGTGGAGCTGACTATCTGTTACTGTACGGTCGGTCGCTGAAAGAAAATTTACTTTAAAAATTAGGTCAAAAAGTTGCCAGGTCACTCGATCTTTATTTTACTCTTACCTAGTTTTAGAATTCATTTTTCTGCTGGCGACTAACGCTTGGACTGACCGTACAGCAACAGACTCTTATCTCCACAACAATTCCATATTTTCAAAAGGTACGATTTAAATTCAATGCATTTTAACATCCTCACTGTTTACTTCTGGTTGCTACTTTGCCTTTGATAAGTGAACAAATAACAGTTACTGCGTATCCACTTGACAAAATAACTTCGACTTTCCTCTTCCTTGCTAACTCCACTAATTACATATATGTGGATATGCACTACGAAAAGTAATGAAACTTTACTTTTTCATTGTGTCATATCATAGCTTGATACAGTTCCACAAATTCGCTTATAAGAACTTTAAGTCCTTTGATTAAACATTTTACAAAACGACACAACTTTAGCCTGATCCAAATTAAAAGCATAGCAGAAAACAAATTCATTGTAACTCAAAAAATAAGTTTCATCTTTGAAGGGATAAAAGCATTTTGAGAAAAAGGAGGGAAATGCTGGTCACCAGTATTTTCTCCCTTTTCCTTTCATGTTGTCAGTAGCCTTCTTTTTCAGGGCTATTAACGATCAAGTTTTAACTTCCCCTAGGAAGAAGGTTTTCGTTACAAGCACGTTCTTCTTTTCTCACAGTGCTTAGAATTGACCCTTTTTAAGGACAAATTCCATCATTCTAGCCATTTTTATTTAGTTTCACTCTTCAAATGCTTTCAATATGGACAGGTCTAAATATTTTCGTCCGGTAAAGAGTTTAAAAATCGTGTTTGTAACCTGCCCTATTGTCGTAAACACTATAAACTCATATTTCAAACATGAAATAAATGAAATATTTCGATTAAGGTATTACTATCCTAACGCTTCTAGTGCAAGATGGAATAAATTTTCTGACTAGTTGGTAAATAAGGCTTTATACTGATACGTATAATACTTTTGCACAGTTCTAACCGACCAGAAATTCCTTTTATGTCTATCTTGAAATTATTTGTTGATACTTTTGTTAGTTTCCTGAAAAGGGAGTACTTATTATCTCCCTTTGTATTGAGAATATAGTGGTTTTAGATTTATAAATGATAATTCTAAGAATGAAAAAAAGAAAAGTGACTCGTTTGAAGTAGTACAGTAATGTTCATTTTTAATCATAGCAAATTTTGTAGGATAATATTATGGCGGAAATAGCTGTTTTCCATTAGGAGGGTACTATCTTAACTCCTTACATGCAAGAATACAACAGTTTGGACTTAAAAAACTACACCGGTAATATGAACTGCTGCTTTATTGTTTTCGAAGAGCATTGAATCGCATTTAACACTTGCACAGCTGAATATATTCAATGAAAATTCAATTAAGAATTTTGGTCGGAAGTTACTCAACGTATCAAACGGTAAAGTTCTAAGATCAGACTGCATGTTCATTGGCTGCAGTCTGGTCACGATCTACGTAAATCATACCGCAGCAAAAGCACATTATGTCCTGCTCAACAGCATTGTGGTTAAAAATACGAAACCTTGATAATCTAGTAAATGGTTATGGACCATTCTACTCACTCATTCCGACGGTTGTTGGACAAAATGGATTTTATGGATCCATAATCATGTAATGGCTGACTTGGTATTATGTATCAACAGGAGGTGCATCGAACCCCCATTTGCCAGAGCGCCGCAAATATATCTACTATTTTCTAATATACTATTGGGTAAATTCACGTTTTTAAGGTCGTTAACATTCGCAGAGGCCTGAAAAATGGTTTAACGCCCGAGTGCGAAGCACGAGGGTGTTAAAGTATTTTGAGAGCCTCTGCGAATGTTAACGACCGAAAAAAACGTGAATTAATGCGATTATTGCATAAAGGAAAAGTCTTTTAGCAATAATTTGCAACATTAGCAAAAATATTTCCATAGAAGTGCAAATAAGCGAACTTCAAATGTACTGGACATAAATGGGTAAAAACGGGAAGTCGGCAAAAAAGTTTTTGTTACGAACAGTAGTAATAGCGTCTCTTTGCTTGTAAACAAAGATGCTAGGTTGTTATAGAAACATACATGTTGAAACTTGTTTCACCATGAAGACTAACCTACTGTGTAGTATACGGGTTATTATGATGTCATCTATTTGAATTGTTTTTCAATAGCGCCACTCGTCTTTAAGTGCTTTTCAAATATTGGTGATTGGTACTTAATCCGCCTAAAGATACTTTGAGGTATATGAAGACTGATTAAAGATGTAATTTGATTGTGTCTTTAAAGTGAAGACAATGTATACATTATTTGAAAAACCTTATTGGTACGAAATTTGAAGCTCTGATAAATGGTAAAAACATTGTGGGAAAAAAGATGGTTGGACGAGGTATTGAGATAAAACCCACCACCTTTTAATTATTATAAACCTATTGGCTGGTAAGCGCGACTAACTGACCTTTTATGGACGATGTAGATCGAGCTTAGACTGTACAGGATATGCAGTTTGATCTTTGTTAAGGACAGTGTAGATCAAGATCAGACTACACAGAACATGCTGAGCGACCTTCTAATTATAATTAACCCTTTGTGTAGATGAAGATCAGACTGCACAGAACATTCAGTTTGATCTTTGTTGCGGCTAGTGTAGATCAAGATTAGACTGCGCAGAACATGCGGCGCGAGCCCCCCAATTATTATTAACCCTTTAGCTGTTGCGCGCGACTCACTGACCTTTTACGGGCACTGTAGATCAAAGTCTGACTGCAGAAGAACATGCGCTTTAATGTTTGTTGCGGACAGTGTAGATCAAGATCAGACTACAAAGAACATGCAGCCGTCCAATTATTATTAATCCTTTAGCTGTTGCGCGCGACTCACTGACCTTTTACAGGCACTGTAGATCAAAGTCTGACTGCAGAAGAACATGCGCTTTAATGTTTGTTGCGGACAGTGTAGATCAATATTTCGGTTATTGATGTCGAATTGAAAATTTAAGTGTAGATCAAGATCATACTACACAGAACACGATAAGGTAATATTATTTCCCCCTAAATCATAACTTTGAAACAGCAATATTTGGGTTATTGGAGGTTATTGATGTAAAGGATGTGAGCAGTACGTTTAATCTCGTTCAAACGTGTCCAGTCAAGTTTCTTTTTGTCGGTTATTTCATTATATAAATTTTACTACGATGTCTTTAAACAATTATTGACTTTCCGCCCCCTTTTAATTGCCAAGCGCCACTCACTGACCTTTTGAGGACAGTGTAGATCGAAATCAGACTACAAAGAACATGCAGCCGTCCAATTATTATTGTTAAGTTTCTTTTTGTCAGTTATTGCTTTATATAAATTTTACTGCGATGTCTTTAAACAATTATTGACTTTCAGCCCCAATATTATTAACCCTTTGGCAGCTTAGTGCAAATCACTGACCTTTTGCACACAGTGTCGATCAAGATCAGACTACAGAAGAACATGTAGTTTAATATTTGTTACTTATTGGGTAGATCAAGATCAGACTGCGCAAAACAGAATAATGGCCTCGGGTAAAAACTAGTAATTGTAACCTTCCCTGAGTGTTACAGAAACATACATGTTAAAACTTGTTTTACTGTGAAGACTGACCCTGCCTTCTGATTGGTTATTTTTCTGTCTAAAGGGTCGACATGTCCATAGCTGTTTGATCCTAATCTGAAAATAGTCCACTAACCAAAATGAAGAATTATGACGTTATTTCTAAAAATAAAATCACGCCTCTTTTTGAAAACGAGGCTGTCGCTGCAGTTTTTATGGACGCTATTGACCGTTTCTTATCATTCTAATTCTAGAATTGAAACCGTCAACATGAATACTTTTGAAGCTACTTTAGAAATTATTGTGAACTCTTTTACCAATGCTGAGGAATTAATGAATTTTGCGGCAACGATAGGAATTCAAGATTCTCCGATAGTGAGGTTCCGTTTATTTCAACTACAAAACCTGGAATACGATTCTGAGTTTGTGAACGGACAAATAGAAAATGTGTTGGAACATTTGGACGGGCCAATAAACATTACGAGTGAGACCATTACAGACGATTTAGAACTGGCACTGCAATATATAAGAAGGGAAGAGGAGATAGAGGCGTCCATTAAAGCTCTTCTATTTGACGAGGAAATGGACAATATAGCCAGAGTCTGTATAGAAGATGGAGAGTGGAACCCTGAATCTCCAAGCACAGTGCGAGAACCTCAGCAGGGGTCAGCGTACAACTTAAACTATACGATGAAAAAGAAATCAGAAAGAACGTATGCAAAAAATGCGGCAGTGGATCGGACCTACCAAGTGAAAATGAATGAACAGCATCATGGATTACGGTTACAAGACGTAAAGAAAGGACTTCACCAGATGTTTGAAGATGTGTTAGAAAAAGCTCGGGGTTATTTAGCGGAGAATGATTTGGGAAGAGTGGTCATCCACCATAATGGATTACACGATCCCATTATTGTTCCCCTACAACCCTGGGAGAACCTACACGTCGACACGGTGATGGAGATTATTGAGAAAGTACTTAACAGCAACCAAGATCTCTCCATTGATGATAGTTTTGAGATTATCGTTGGATCCATTGACCTACCCAAAGGAGGAGCGAGGAGACGAATTACAAAAATTAAAGGTGAGAAAAACTCTCTACATTTAAAAAAGTCAATTGTTACTATCGAGAATGAAGACAACATGTGTATGGCGAGAGCTATAGGCGTCGGCTGGGCAAAGTTACGCCGATGCAGTCAAGAAGAGTGGAAGGAGGTGACGAAGAAGAGACAGGGTAAAAGTAATTTAGATTTAGTATTGGAACACCAGAAAGTGCCAAAAAGCTATTACAATGATCTAGTGAACAAAAACCTTAAACAGCAGAAACAGTTAGCAGAAGCATTATGTCAGTATGCCGGGGTAAACGCAGACAGACCGGCCAGTCTCAATGATGTGGGGGCGTTTGAAGAGCTTCTCGGGGTTCGTGTGATGGTGGTGAGTGCTCGTTTAGGCAATAAATTTATTACAGCGCCAAGCAGTGATGACCGCCCGTGTGTCTACATTTATTTAGTGGACGACGAGCACTTTCACGCCATAACCAGCATCACGGGGTTCTTCAGCGCCATATACTTTTGCGATAAATGCCTCAAACATTATGATCATAGGGAATACCATGAATGCGAAATAAAGTGTATTGTCTGCAAGAGAAACTTATGTTATGATGAGGAGCCTGTCAAATGCGCGAACTGTAACATGACTTGTAGATCAGTAGAGTGTTACGACGAACATAAGAAGGTCCCTTTACATACCAAAGGGAAAAAGAAAGGACAGCCCAGTGGCCCTTCACAATGCGAAAAATGGTGGAAATGCCCCACATGTTTCAAGGTGTTGAGAACAGACAAACGTAAAAAGGAGGAGCATCGATGTGGCGAATACCAGTGCTCCTCCTGTCACAAATATGTCATGGATGATCATAAATGTTATTTAAGAGCCACACCGGCCAAAGAATATTACATTCCAAAATTTATATTTTTTGATTTTGAATGCAGTCAGGATGAGATGAGCTACTGCGTTGAAGGATACGTACCCGATTCTAAATTGAATTGTAAGGACTGCCAATTGCCAGAGATATGTAAATCTTGCTCCAAATGTCAGAATTGCAAAACAGCATGGTGCGGTAAAGCGACCCACCGTCCAAACTTTGTTGTAGCGCATTCAGTATGCCCTAAATGCATTGAAAAAGAACTGACACCCGATTCCGTATGTAAGGGTTGTGGTACTCGTTGCGAAGAATGTGACAACACTGATCTGCACGAGAATGAGGACCCAGGTCCTTGTCCCGGTAAATGCGGATTCAGAGAAGTCATATTCGAGGGCGCGGATACCGCCGAAAAGTTTGGACAGTGGCTCTTTACGGATCAACACGAATATTTCAAGGTTGTTGCCCATAACATGAAAGGGTATGATGGCTATTTTATTTTGGAATATTTGATCGATCAATCCATAAGGCCGGACAAAATTATTTACAACGGTTCGAAAATTATGTATATGACAGTGGAGAAAGATTTACATATGAAGGTGATTGACAGTCTCAACTTTTTACCCATGAAATTATCAGCACTCCCCGAAGCATTTGGCTTACATGAATTGAAAAAAGGGTGGTTCTCGCATTATTTTAATACTAGAGAGAATCAAAATTATGTTGGACCCTACCCTGATGCTAAAGATTATGGTTACGATTTTATGAGTGAGAAAGAAAGAAGCGAGTTAATAGCGTGGTTGAGTGAGAGAGAAAATGAAATATTTGATTTTAGAAAAGAAATGTTAGAATATTGTAGAAGTGATGTTGATATTTTAAGACAAGCTTGTATGAAATTTAGACATTTATTAATGAGTGCTACGGGGGAAGAGATAGTGGTTGTCAACAAGAAAGGGAAGGAAGAGAAAAAATGGGTTGGAGCCGTGGATCCATTCGATTCAGTCACTATAGCTTCCGTTTGCATGAATGTTTTTTGAACCAAATTTTTGGAAGAAACATGGCGCGTAAAACTGCAAGGCAATAATCAATGGGTACCCGCAAAAGTCATCGACGAAAAATTGTACATACAAAAAGGAAACGAATGGGTCAACGAATCCAAATTGAAAGGAGTGAAAGTGTGCAAGAAAGAATTTGTAAGTACCCCCATAGCGGAAATGGAAGAAACATGGCGCGTAAAACTGCAAGGCAATGATCAATGTGTACCCGCAAAAGTCATCGACGAAAAATTGTATATACAAAACGGAAACGAATGGGTCCACGAATCCGAATTGAATGGAGAGAAAGTGTGCGAGAAAGAATTCGTGAGTTCCCCCATAGCGAAAATTCCTCCCAGTGGTTACAATGATCAGTACAGTAAAGCGTCAATTCAATGGTTAGAGTGGAGGGCGAAACTCGATAACGTCCACATCCAACATGCTTTGAATGAAGGGGAGAAAACGATCCCCGGCACTCGCTACAAATTGGACGGATATTGTAGAGAAACCAACACGGTCTATGAATATCACGGTTGTATATTTCATGGTTGTCCCGTGTGTTTCTCTGACAATCGTGAAGAAACGTACCATCCACTCACACACCAGTCTTTGGACGAATTGTACGCATTGACATTAAAAAAGAAAACACACCTCGAAAATTCAGGTATGAAATATATTTGTATTTGGGATCACGACTTCAAAAAACAACAAAACCAAAACCCTGAACTTCGGCAATTCATTTCTCAGCTAGATATCATGGATCGACTAGACCCGAGAGAAAGTTTCTTTGGGGGTCGCACCAATGCGAGCCGGCTCTATTACAAAGTAAAAGAAAACGAGCGAGTGAAATATGTGGATTTTACGAGTCTGTATCCATGGGTAAACAAGTATTGTCGATATCCCTTAGGTCACCCCACAGTCATTACCAAAGATTTCGGGGACATCAAGGATTATTTTGGTATTGCCAAGGTGAAGATTATCCCTCCCAGGGGACTCTATCACCCAGTCCTTCCTTACAGGTCCAACGGCAAACTAAAGTTTTCTTTATGTCGGACCTGCGCGGATACCGAAAGTCAAACCCCGTGCGAATGTACAAATGAACAAAGAGAGTTGACTGGTACGTGGTGCACCCCCGAAATAGAAACGGCTGTCAGATTAGGGTATAAAATCACAAAAATTTATGAAGTATACCACTGGGAAGAAAGCACTCAATATGACCCCAAAACCCATGAAGGAGGACTGTTTGCTCAATATATTAACACATTTTTGAAATTTAAACAAGAAGCAAGCGGCCCTCCCAAATGGATTAAATGTTACGATGATATGAATAAGTACATCGGACAATATGTGGAAAAAGAAGGGGTCTCATTGGATCGACAAAATATTCGAAAGAACCCAGGACTTAGAGCTTTGGCAAAACTGTGTCTCAATTGCTTTTGGGGAAAGTTTGGTCAGAGACTTAATATGCGACAAACGGAATTTTTTCACGAAAGTCAGGCCAACATGTTTTTTCAACTTTTTTCCGATCCATTGAAGCAACCCATCGATTTTCATATATTGTCTAATGATACGATACAAGTCGAATGGCAGTATAAGGACGATTGTCAACCCGAAGATAACAAAACCAATATATATTTGGCAACATTTACAACGTGCTGGGCCAGACTTAAACTTTACAGTGTACTTGAGGCATTAAACAGAAGAGTCTTGTATTACGATACGGACAGTGTGATATACGTGAGTCGTCCAAATGAGTATGATCCACCTCTAGGTGATTACTTGGGTGAACTGACGAATGAGCTTCAGAATGGAGAGTACATTGTGGAGTTTGTGTCTGGGGGGCCAAAAAATTATGCTTACAAAACGAATGAAAACAATGAAACTTGTAAAGTGAGGGGATTTACCCTAAATTATAAAAACAGTCAACTCATTAATTTTCATAGCGTGAAAGATATAGTCACAGACCCTCAAAGTAGTTCAAATATCACTGTGACCAATCCTAGTAAAATTTGTAGGGATAAAAAGAAAAGAAAATTGTATAAAAGAACAAAAAAGTTATCAAATGGTTTATACAAAAAGACGAAAAGTAGACCTCTTTGATACAGAGCCATACGGGTTTTGATGGTCGACCACTGTCAAATTTGCTTTCAACGATATTACGACATTTATATATAAACCTGTAAGATATTTCTTCATTGTCACTCAATTCTCAAAAAGAAAAAGAAAGTGTCACTCAATTTTCAAAAAAATGTGTCAGACAGATACTAAAAACTGTCACACAAATATTAAAAAGTATCACTCATTTTCTTAAAAGTATCACTCATTTTTCAAAAAGGTCACTACCCTCTACGTTTTTGTACTTTTAAACGTAAATTCCCGTAGGGTCCGTTTCAAAAAAGTGTCACTCATTTTTCAAAAAGGTCACTACCTTCTACGTTTTTGTACTTTTAAACGTAATTCCCGTAGGGTCCGTTTCAAAAAAGTGTCACTCATTTTTCAAAAAGTGACACTCATTTTCTAAAAAGTGTCATTCATTTTCTTAAAAGAGTTACTCATTTTTCAAAAAGTGTCTATCATTTTCTTAAGAATGTCATTCATTTTCTTAAAAGTGTTACTCATCTGTTGTTCATCTTATTGTATCATGATTGTATTGCTTGTAAATAAAAAGATATTAAGAATGAATTTCCCTTTGTGTTTTGAGTTAATGAAACAAGCAAGAAATCGTCAACGTTCTCTATTTGATTTACCAGGTTCCTCCAACGCGTTATAATTAAGCTTTTTTTTTTTGGGGGGGGGGGGGGAAACACAGCTTTAGTATATTTAACACAAACATGATCTAAGAAGATGCAAAAATTATAGGAAAAATGCAAATTTAAAGCTTAATGTGAAAAATGCATGTAAAAACTGTCGTGTTAAAAGAAAATAAAAGCTGTATGACACCAATACTTTGAATTTTTTACCACTAGGAAAATTTTCAGATATTCAAAGCAATTTAGCTTTTTTGCTTAAATGATTGACTCCATCTCTGAAGGAGTCGAAAATATCGTGAGAAAAGGAGAAAATGCTGGTTACCAGCATTTTCTCCCCCACCCACAATGCTCCCACATGCTCTTTACGTACAACTGTTGGAAAAAAAAAACAGCAATGCAAAAGTTACTGTAGCTTATAAAGCTACCTAATAATCGTAATAGAGAGTGTGCATTGAGGCAAGATCAGACAATGCAGTAGAGCAGGCTGACCTGAGTAACATGTAAATTGAAGTCATCAGTCATCTTGTCTCCGATTCAAATTAACACCAATGATAAATAAACTGTTACCAAACAACCCTGTTTCAAAAATCCCTATTGGAAAAAACGGGAATATGAAAACACTGTGAGAAAATCCAGTAGCCCGCAAATGCTGCTTTCCTCACACTGTCCCAATCCCTTTAAAGATGATTTCTATCACTCAGACCATATCTACCGGAGATACATATTCAATACAACTACTTCTAATTACTTTAACTCTTTACCAGACGACAAAATCGTGGACTTGACTGAAATGAAAGTATTATTTCTTTGCAGACGACAAATCAAATGTGACTTAGAAATTGAAATTTGTTTTGGGAACAGTAGAAAACATTGTGGGAAAAGTAGAAAATGTTGTAGGAAAAGGAGAAAATGCTGGTTACAAGCATTTTCTCCTTTTACCATCATTCTCCCCTTTTTCCACTATGCTCTCAAAGGGCTTCTTTCGTAGGGTTTTTAGAAGTAGGGATTGTGCGGTAAAAGGTTAGATATATATATATATATAGAATAGTAAGCTCCTTACTAAAGAATTCAAATAATACTTTAGAATTCATTCCATGTGGAGTAATAGTACCAAGAATGTGCATCCAAGATGTTTCTTTCAATAGTCTTTTCCTGTTATTTGAAACTTTCTCAATAGACATAAATGTAAAATCATGAATGATATGTCCAGGGGAATTGAAATGTTCTGAAACATTTGTAATCATATCAGGGAAATGTAGAATGTCAAATTTATGTTTATTTATGCGATTGGCACATTTCTGGTGGGTTTGTCCAACATACTGAAATTTACATTTCTTACATGTAATTAAATATATTATATGTATTTATATATATTACATCAGTAGAAATGCAGGAAAGGTCTTGCTTTATTTAATGCATGCATGATGTAGTACTGCTTGTAAAACAATCAGACTCATGAATGGTTAAGCACTTAATGGTTGAAATGTTTCAGTATGGGAACTTTTTTTGACATACACACTCTTTACAATGTATTTTACGGATCAGAATCTCTTCTGATTAGTCCACTTCCTTTTGCAGTTAATTGGTTGTCTAATTTTAGAACGACTGTCTGATTTCTTAACAGGTCATTTTCGTCATGATCTAAACATAGATAACGTGTCCAATCATGTTTGTCAGTTTATTAACTAGACAACAGGATAAGTAGTTAAAACAATCTGATGCCATTTCTTGTCCTGGTAAATATCATTTCCAGCTTGTTACTCGGTTTATAAAATTCTCAATGTCAGATATCATAATTGAACGTTTGGGTCATTTTGAAGCGTTTGCCACACCATTTCTCTGTGTCAGTATGGTTTAATCACTTTTGTATTACACTATGCATGACTCGTTTGTTGAAAATTACAAAGGCACTTAAATTACATGTTTAAAAGTGCTTTGTGATGATAGAAGTCGAAAATGTGAAATGAAAGTTTTATACTGAAGTTCTTAACGATAATAAAGTAAATGGAACACCGCAGGGCTTAATCAACTTAATAAATGACGGCCTACTTTATTATCCAATCAAGGACGATTTAAATTTAGTCAAATGCAAACGTGTTAAACCATACACTAATACCAGTATGCGTTATAACATATATAAAGCTACTTTTACCTTTTGGTGTTCTTTTATAGTAATCTTTATAGAAAATGGCGTCATTTCCGGCCTCCGACTCCTCAAAAATGTATTCCTTACCTTCGTAAATGGAGTTCTTAGCAAAAGTTAATACAAATAGGTACCAAGATCATGAATATCGATTCATGAACAATGATTTTAGCATTTTTTTGTTAGAGTTACTGCATTAATAGCCTATCTGAAATATTTCAGGTAATATTACGATATCACTTTAATCTCTAGGTGAATTCTGAGTTCAAAAGTGACTTATCGTGGTTAGAGACCAACAGTGTTAACGTTTATGAATATTTCTAATAAAAGGAAAGTTTTGATATGGAGTGGGGAATGTGAACATTATATGGGTAAGTTTTATCTATTTCATCTAATGGTTACAGTAACAGTCTGGTATGCCAGTATCTTGAAGAATATATTCAACCTACGTATCATTTACACAACGAAAGTTTTAGTTCCACTGGCCAAAGGTCAGCAAACTTATGTAATGGCCCTATGTCTATCGTGCGTGTATGCCTGTGTCCGCCCATTGTCTCAATTTTCGAACAACTTCTTCTCATAAACTACGAGGGTTATTTCAAAGGATTTTACCTGTTTTTTTTCTTAATGCTAATGCCAGTGCGTATAATAACATATACAAAGGTTTGTTTTTGTTTTTGTCTTGTGCTGATCTTCTATGGTAATTTTTATAGAAAATGAGGTCATTTTTAACCGCCATCTCACCAGAATGTATT
The DNA here is from genome assembly GCA_946811185.2 of Hippopus hippopus. NCBI lineage: Eukaryota > Metazoa > Mollusca > Bivalvia > Cardiida > Cardiidae > Hippopus > Hippopus hippopus. Next base: position 71,268,024 of record OX328096.1, read on the forward strand.
CGTTACCCCCCATAAATGGATTTCTGAGCGAAAGTTAATACAAGTGGACACAAAGATCACGCAATTCGGTTCATAACAAACGATTTTTAGCCACTTTTTGTTTAAGTTACTGTATTAATAGCGTATCTAAAATCTTTCAGGCAACGTTACGATCTCACTATGATCTTTAGGTAAATTTTGACTTCCAATTTGAATTCCAAGCGAAAAATTATCGTGGACAGACACCAAGAACGTAAAAGTCGGTCAGTAAATACAGATTGGAGTCATTTAGTGTCAGTGGATGTCAAAAGCGCGTATCACCCACAGCTTTAACCCCTGTATATCCGTTGTCATTTAAGTGACACCCACAAAACTATACACTTTCTTAGTCCGTGTGACAAGGCCATTCCAATGATACCTATATTGATTCGATCTGACTGCAAATAAAAAAGTCGATTTTTCTAGGAAAAGGAGTATCGGCTCTAAAACGGCTGGGAATTGAACGACAAATACGCAGGTCAAAAGGAAAGAGTAAAGCGTCACGTATCATTTGTCAGGGTTTTCTCAAATTTCATGAATAGAAACTGCCAGAAATTGAAAGAAAGGGTTGAATACCGATTTCTTTGCTTTGTTTTTCTAAAATGTGGTGCCTTTGCCTACATTTCCTAGAATTAAACTTATCAGTACACGAATTCACTTGCTAGAAGGTTGGGTTGTCAAGAAAAAATCATTCCATTGCTGAAAGAAACAACTTCTATAACTTTCGACCAATATCTTACATTTTTGCTAAATCTAATCCATTACTAGGGTTATTAATAATATTTATGTAAACATTAACCGGCTCTCTTTATAAGTTACCTTAATCCGATTTCAAGTCAAAAACATTGACATATAAATGGGTACTGGACTTTAAAAGGATGATGCGTCTTGTCCAATCTTATTTGAGTCATTTAATTTTTTTAATTTAAAGGGAAACGACTTGATTTTTTTTGTCATTTGCATCATAATCAATGATATAAATAGGTACTAGACATTAATCCATAGGCTGCTTTGCGGGGCTTTATGTGGTTTTACACCCAGTGAAGATCCAGGAGCCTGCGAGACTGCACAGAACGAGCTACCAGATCTTGAGTCTACTCTGTCCGATACAGTGAGAAATTTTTTGCTAAAAATATTTTGGAAAGAGCGATACAAGTGACCATGTAATAAAGAACCAGTTTATTGCTGCAAAGTCGTACGCTCTTTTTTACGGGTTTGATTTACCAGAACGGGTTAAAGGGAAGGGGCGTGACATTGTAAAGTCTAAATAGGGATAAGCGACGAATTGGGGTGCGATATTGTGAAATATAAACAATAATGAACAAGAAATCGAGTCGTGTCATTGTAAAATGTAAACATATTGTGAGTCATTGTATATTTTCTTAACGTAAAACATTGTGAGAACTACCATCGAACAATATAATGTCGTAACACATTCAGGAAATAGGATGATTTTTGAGAGAAAATCTCCCTATGTCATTGGCACAGGCACTAATAAAGAACCAATTTATTGCTGCAAAGTCGTATGCTCTTTTTACGGTTTTGCTTTATCAGAGCGTATTTAATAGCAAGATTTTTCCCCATTGTAACAGCCTATCCTGTTGGAAACCTAACAAATCGGATCGGTTTTCATTCTTTGACTCAAAGTATAAAAAGCTTTCCTTGGGAAAGTCAACAAAAAACAACATATTAAACACACAGACACATAAACATGAACGCATGCATGTACGTACTTTACAAGTTTAAAGATATACATACATGCAGAAACGCTTATTACCCGAAACCCGATCGGGTAGCTCAGGTAGCTCGTGATCAGAGAGTTGCGGGTTGGATCCCTATTTGAGTTTCAGGCCTCCCACCTCTGATGCATGTGAGAAAGTTGCCAATGGCTTGGAAAGAAAGTTGTGTTTGTACTGGTGTAAGAAAAGGAAACACACAGATAGGTCCACTGACCTCCGTAATATGACATATGCTGTTAAAGCGGTGTTAAACTCGAATACAATACAATACTTACTACCACAAAACTCATTTTATAGTGTAACTGATTAGTGAGAATGAATTACATAATAAGTGAATTGTGCAATTTGATATTAGTTTACACCGCTCGAAAAAGAAAGAAAAAAAAAAACTGAAGACGTAGTGAATGGGGAATTTATCTTTTAAAGCTTGTAAAATATTTTGATAAAATATTTCTCGTTTGATAAATGACTTTTCTTTTTTCGCAATGTTCTTGTTCCACCTCAACATGGTGTGTGGGTGTGTGTTTAAGGGTGTATATGACATATAAATCGCGCCAAAACCGAGTCTCATTAGCATGGCTGAATAGTTATACGGGGTCGCGGACTCGTCCCGTACCAGCGGACAAGTTCATTAGTCAGTGTTAAATAACAGTCAGGGGTTTAGGGATGATAATAAAAAAAGTTTGTACCGGAAAAGAAATACTAGAACACTAACTCTGGTTATACGTACATAATTAAATGTAATTGAAAAACGATGTTAAACCCGCTCTTAATACAAGTAACTTTGTTCCTTCATTTATGAAGGCTCTTTTCACCTTAAGTGTTGATAAACATAACGTAAAACGAAATACGACATTTTCCGATCTCATCTCCTTTAAGATTTCAAATTTGTTTACTAACTATAAATCTCAATTACTTTAACAAATAGATACTACGAGTGTGCTTTAATCATGTTTAAAATATAAGGATAATACGTTTTCTTTTTCCCACAGTGTTTTCCGAATCATACATTAAATCGAGTAATTTGATCATAGTTATCAGACGGTGTCTTTCACGAATAAAGTTTGAGTAATTTCTCTTTTTCCCACAATGTTTTTACTGCATCAGTATCTCTTTTCCCCACAATGTTTTTACTGCATCAGTACCTCTATCACAATTTTGAATAAAAGTTAGCACTGAATTTTGTTAACTTCTTTCATAGTGTACTTTAATGATACATTTCTTGTCTGGACACGCTTCTTGTACTTTTTGCCACAGGGTAAACTGTTACTACGCAAATTTTGTATTTGGTCCTGGAATAAACGACTTTAACGGTATGATATTGGGGAAAGGTGGGGGGGGGGGTCGCGCTGCATGTTCTGTGAAGTCTAATCTGATCTACATCGTCCACAAAAGGTCAGTGAGTCGCGATTAGCAGCCAAAGGGCTAATAACAATTGGTGGGTCGCGCCGTCTAATCTTGATCTACACTGTCGGTAAAAAGTCCGCGAGTCGCGACCGGTCAAAGGGTTAAATAATAATTTGGGGCAGAAAGTTATGCTCTCAGTAAATGTTTAAAGACATCGCAGTAAAATTTATATAACGCAATAACTGACAAAAAGAAACTTAACAATAATAATTGGACGGCTGCATGTTCTTTGTAGTCTGATCTTGATCTACACTGTCCTCAAAAGGTCAGTGAGTGGCGCTTGGCAATTAAAAGGGTTAATAATAATTTGGGGCGGAAAGTCAATAATTGTTTAAAGACATCGTAGTAAAATTTATATAATGAAATAACCGACAAAAAGAAACTTGACTGGACACGTTTGAACGAGATTAAACGTACTGCTCACATCCTTTACATCAATATCCTCCAATAACCCAAATATTGCTGTTTCAAAGTTATGATTTAGGGGGAAATAATATTACCTTATCGTGTTCTGTGTAGTATGATCTTGATCTACACTTAAATTTTCAATTCGACATCAATAACCGAAATATTGATCTACACTGTCCGCAACAAACATTAAAGCGCATGTTCTTCTGCAGTCAGACTTTGATCTACAGTGCCTGTAAAAGGTCAGTGAGTCGCGCGCAACAGCTAAAGGATTAATAATAATTGGACGGCTGCATGTTCTTTGTAGTCTGATCTTGATCTACACTGTCCGCAACAAACATTAAAGCGCATGTTCTTCTGCAGTCAGACTTTGATCTACAGTGCCCGTAAAAGGTCAGTGAGTCGCGCGCAACAGCTAAAGGGTTAATAATAATTGGGGGGCTCGCGCCGCATGTTCTGCGCAGTCTAATCTTGATCTACACTAGCCGCAACAAAGATCAAACTGAATGTTCTGTGCAGTCTGATCTTCATCTACACAAAGGGTTAATTATAATTAGAAGGTCGCTCAGCATGTTCTGTGTAGTCTGATCTTGATCTACACTGTCCTTAACAAAGATCAAACTGCATATCCTGTACAGTCTAAGCTCGATCTACATCGTCCATAAAAGGTCAGTTAGTCGCGCTTACCAGCCAATAGGTTTATAATAATTAAAAGGTGGTGGGTTTTATCTCAATACCTCGTCCAACCATCTTTTTTCCCACAATGTTTTTACCATTTATCAGAGCTTCAAATTTCGTACCAATAAGGTTTTTCAAATAATGTATACATTGTCTTCACTTTAAAGACACAATCAAATTACATCTTTAATCAGTCTTCATATACCTCAAAGTATCTTTAGGCGGATTAAGTACCAATCACCAATATTTGAAAAGCACTTAAAGACGAGTGGCGCTATTGAAAAACAATTCAAATAGATGACATCATAATAACCCGTATACTACACAGTAGGTTAGTCTTCATGGTGAAACAAGTTTCAACATGTATGTTTCTATAACAACCTAGCATCTTTGTTTACAAGCAAAGAGACGCTATTACTACTGTTCGTAACAAAAACTTTTTTGCCGACTTCCCGTTTTTACCCATTTATGTCCAGTACATTTGAAGTTCGCTTATTTGCACTTCTATGGAAATATTTTTGCTAATGTTGCAAATTATTGCTAAAAGACTTTTCCTTTATGCAATAATCGCATTAATTCACGTTTTTTTCGGTCGTTAACATTCGCAGAGGCTCTCAAAATACTTTAACACCCTCGTGCTTCGCACTCGGGCGTTAAACCATTTTTCAGGCCTCTGCGAATGTTAACGACCTTAAAAACGTGAATTTACCCAATAGTATATTAGAAAATAGTAGATATATTTGCGGCGCTCTGGCAAATGGGGGTTCGATGCACCTCCTGTTGATACATAATACCAAGTCAGCCATTACATGATTATGGATCCATAAAATCCATTTTGTCCAACAACCGTCGGAATGAGTGAGTAGAATGGTCCATAACCATTTACTAGATTATCAAGGTTTCGTATTTTTAACCACAATGCTGTTGAGCAGGACATAATGTGCTTTTGCTGCGGTATGATTTACGTAGATCGTGACCAGACTGCAGCCAATGAACATGCAGTCTGATCTTAGAACTTTACCGTTTGATACGTTGAGTAACTTCCGACCAAAATTCTTAATTGAATTTTCATTGAATATATTCAGCTGTGCAAGTGTTAAATGCGATTCAATGCTCTTCGAAAACAATAAAGCAGCAGTTCATATTACCGGTGTAGTTTTTTAAGTCCAAAATGTTGTATTCTTGCATGTAAGGAGTTAAGATAGTACCCTCCTAATGGAAAACAGCTATTTCCGCCATAATATTATCCTACAAAATTTGCTATGATTAAAAATGAACATTACTGTACTACTTCAAACGAGTCACTTTTCTTTTTTTCATTCTTAGAATTATCATTTATAAATCTAAAACCACTATATTCTCAATACAAAGGGAGATAATAAGTACTCCCTTTTCAGGAAACTAACAAAAGTATCAACAAATAATTTCAAGATAGACATAAAAGGAATTTCTGGTCGGTTAGAACTGTGCAAAAGTATTATACGTATCAGTATAAAGCCTTATTTACCAACTAGTCAGAAAATTTATTCCATCTTGCACTAGAAGCGTTAGGATAGTAATACCTTAATCGAAATATTTCAATTATTTCATGTTTGAAATATGAGTTTATAGTGTTTACGACAATAGGGCAGGTTACAAACACGATTTTTAAACTCTTTACCGGACGAAAATATTTAGACCTGTCCATATTGAAAGCATTTGAAGAGTGAAACTAAATAAAAATGGCTAGAATGATGCAATTTGTCCTTAAAAAGGGTCAATTCTAAGCACTGTGAGAAAAGAAGAACGTGCTTGTAACGAAAACCTTCTTCCTAGGGGAAGTTAAAACTTGATCGTTAATAGCCCTGAAAAAGAAGGCTACTGACAACATGAAAGGAAAAGGGAGAAAATACTGGTGACCAGCATTTCCCTCCTTTTTCTCACAATGCTTTTATCCCTTCAAAGATGAAACTTATTTTTTGAGTTACAATGAATTTGTTTTCTGCTATGCTTTTAATTTGGATCAGGCTAAAGTTGTGTCGTTTTGTAAAATGTTTAATCAAAGGACTTAAAGTTCTTATAAGCGAATTTGTGGAACTGTATCAAGCTATGATATGACACAATGAAAAAGTAAAGTTTCATTACTTTTCGTAGTGCATATCCACATATATGTAATTAGTGGAGTTAGCAAGGAAGAGGAAAGTCGAAGTTATTTTGTCAAGTGGATACGCAGTAACTGTTATTTGTTCACTTATCAAAGGCAAAGTAGCAACCAGAAGTAAACAGTGAGGATGTTAAAATGCATTGAATTTAAATCGTACCTTTTGAAAATATGGAATTGTTGTGGAGATAATAGTCTGTTGCTGTACGGTCAGTCCAAGCGTTAGTCGCCAGCAGAAAAATGAATTCTAAAACTAGGTAAGAGTAAAATAAAGATCGAGTGACCTGGCAACTTTTTGACCTAATTTTTAAAGTAAATTTTCTTTCAGCGACCGACCGTACAGTAACAGATAGTCAGCTCCACAATAATTTCCATACTTTAAATGGCAGGGGCATAGCTTCTGTACACTAAAACGTACTTGCGTACACTTTGCAAAAAAAAGGATAAATTTGTCAAATTAAAAATAAAAACGTCACCAGAGGCCACTAAATAGCTTCTACAATTAAAATATTTTGCGGGGTATAAACCCTTCAGACCCTCCTGGAAAATTCCCCTCCGATCTCTCGGTACTTTGCGTCTGTTAACCTTTTACGACCCGACAGAATTTTAGACCGGTCAAAATTGAAAGATTTACGGACAGTAAAGTAAATGTTACAGAAATTAGGATTTGTCTTCTTACAAATGGTGAAAAATATTGTTGGAAAAAGAGAAAATACTGGTTACCGTTATTTTCAAAAGTCACTTTCAGTTGGGGTCGTTAAAATCGGGATTGTGTGATAAAGGAAAAGTGCCTTCGGTATGACTTTAGCGTACACTTTATCTTGGGCTAGCTATGCCCTTGAATGGTATGATTTAAGTTCAGACCTGCACTGCTTACTGTTGGTCGCTACTGCGTATTTATGGAGAAGCAATTTGATCTATCAACCTGACACGGATTGCTGGTATAAGATAACGGGTCGTTTTTCTCGAAATAGAATAAGACGCGAAGAAAGATATTGTCGATGCTGCAACTCCTCCGATCTTGAGGATGAATATCATTTCATTTTAATTTGTCCTTGCTTTAACGAAATCCGAAAGAAATATGTGAACGACTTTTATACAAAACGTCCAAGCGTCTTTAAATTCATAAATTTATTATCTAAACCGGACAAGAGCACAATCTACAAACTTGCCCAGTACATAAAAGAAGCATCTGCTCAAAGGATATTGTTACTTAGGCGACGATAGTTTATACTTGAATTTTACTTTTTTCTATGCATTTTTCGTTGAATGACATTGTGTTTGTATAATTGCTTTTTCGTTAAGCATTTGTAGCGCTTATACTCATAGATAGGAGATCATGGAAATGCTATTTCCAACCGTCCTTCATTTGTAAGTCTGCTGAAACGCTCTCGCACGTTTTGGATAGCGTTGATCTGGGATCATAATGCATAATGTGTGCGGTCCGATCCTGATCTTCTTTGCCAGCAAAAGTCAGTTTAGTTTTAATTTGTATTTCATGCAGGAATATTTATTGGGTTTGGCGCTACAAAGGCTTGCACCCAAAGGTTTATATTCATGTTTATTTTTCATTAAATGTAATGCCTTCAGGTTCGATACCTTTCTATCGGCATTTTTTTCTATACAGTAGGCAAATAAATGTTTGGTGCTGTTGAATAACTTTATTTCATGTGAGACGTAAATAGGGCTTTTGCCGAGAATATTACTCGAACAAATTGATATGAAATGAATGACCTCTATAACCATATATTACACGCTTGAATTATTGTCCCAACTTAGCTTCGGCTAATGTCGTCTGCATGCGGAACTATGTGCACGTTTTTCTACTCTTTATGCTGCTTATAGATTCATTTTGTTTTAATGAATACTATTATAATACTTGAAATATATGTAAGCATGAATTTTTCGGTTTAAAATGATAATACATGGCGGGTTACATGGATCTAAGATGCAGTCTGATCTTGGTCTATGCCATCCGTAAACTTCTTCTTGTTTATCTATGTTTTCAAAAGCCCTGTACATTTGGGTTGATTGTGGCACGATAAGGGTCACCGTTGACAGAATTTTAGTATCGTCCGATAATACTCGATGATGCAAATATTCATCCTTTAATTATTCTTTGCATAAAGGTCAATTTCAGGTTATTTTGTCCGATTAATACTAGCTAGGTACTGGTATGCAACTGGTACTGTCATGCTCGCCTGGTATCTGGTGAAATTTCATCTATATTATTTATGTATTTTCATAAACTATGTACGACTTTGTACTCGTTATAAAATAAAATTTGTTCTGTTCTGTTCTGTTCTATGTTTCTATAACAACCTAGCATCTTTGTTTACAAGCAAAGAGACGCTATTACTACTACGAACAGTGAAGGGCCGTTAGTCCTACATGTCTGTTTTGATTCTCTCGGTGTAAATTCACTTCGAATGATTTTTAATACAAAGTGGACTTTTGTGGGATAAACTTGCACAGGTCTGGATCGATTTTAACTAGGATAAATGAGTGGATATGAATTTCTGTAACCGAAAGACGTCCAAGGAATAGATTTATATCAAGCAAAAGAATTGCCGATCACGCTAAAAAGTGGGTGGGATGTAGCTGGTGTAGAGTGCATTTCACGAGTGATTTTATGTTCAGATCTCGATTCGACTGAGATTCTGTGCAAAATTTTGTTTGTGGTGTACTAATATCATCAAAGACAAGACATAAAGAGGATCTAATATGGTACAACTTCCTACAGTTTTTTGGTCGGAGTCTAGGGGAGTTCTGACAAGGACATACGTAGTATACAAGGTAAGCCCGGATCGAGGATAATGATAGTACAAAGCCGGGCATTAACGGCGCATGAATTTAGTGATTAATTAATACACGTTTTCTCCCGTTAACGCCCGGTTTTTACCTGTTAATACATGCTTATAACGGTCTGGAAAGGCACGTTTTATGCAATACTATAGGGTTAATTCACGTTTTTGAGGTCGTTAACATTCGCAGAGGCCTGAAAAATGGTTTAACGCCCGAGTGCGAAGCACGAGGGTATTAAAGTATTTTGAGAGCCTCTGCGAATGTTAACGACCGAAAAAAAACGTGAATTAATGCGATTATTGCATAAAGGAAAAGTCTTTTAGCAATAATTTGCAACAATAGCAAAAATATTTCCATAGAAATGCAAATAAGCGAACTTCAAATGTACTGGACATAAATGGGTAAAAACGGGAAGTCGGCGAAAAAGTTTTTGTTACGAACAGTGAAGGGCCGTTAGTCCTACATGTCTGTTTTGATTCTCTCGGTGTAAATTCACTTCGAATGATTTTTAATACAAAGTGGACTTTTGTGGGATAAACTTGCACAGGTCTGGATCGATTTTAACTAGGATGAATGACTGGATATAAATTTCTGTAACCAAAAGACGTCCAAGGGATAGATCTATATCAAACGAAAGAATTGCCGATCACGCTAAAAAGTGGGTGGGATGTAGCTGGTGTAGAGTGCATTTCACGAGTGATTTTTTGTTCAGATCTCGATTCAACTGAGATTCTGTGCAAAATTTTGTTTGTGGTGTATTAATATCATCAAAGACAAGACATAAAGAGGATCTAATATGGTACAACTTTCTACAGTTTGTTGGTCGGAGTCTAGGGGAGTTCTGACAGGGACAAACGTTGTATACAAGGTAGGCCCGAATAGAGGATATTGATAGTACAAAGCCGGGCGTTAACGGTGTGTGAATTTATAGGGTTAATACACGTTTTCTCCCGTTAACGCCCGCTTTTTACCCGTTAATGCATGCTTATAACTGTCTGGAAAGGCACATTTTATGCAATGATAGTTAATTTTAAACATTTTCTGTCCGAAATCTCTTGTTGCTCAGTTGTATAATTATACATTTGTCATTTAAACCATCATCTTGAGGTAACAAGAGATTTGTTTGATTGGTTGTTTATTGAATTGTTTGCTTCTTGTTTATCGCCGTTGTCATCAACGTTTCATTTATATCGCCGCGGCCACTGTACGTATCCATGTTTTCTTGGAGTTTCCTTTAGGGGTATTTCGCACACTATTCTCCCAGTGCGACTAGCTGTTTTCCCACATAACTATTGCCGAAACATGAATCAGCGCTAAGAGAGGAATGAATCCTATCGCAATGACTATCATGAATTCTCGGATAGAAATGTACCTAGATGTGGATTCCAAAGTCCTGTACGCTTCCGATTGTGCTACCGGGCACGTAAAAAAAGGGGGGGGGGAATTAAATAGGTTAATTACGTAAACAATTCTGAAAAAAGAGTACTGCTGCCACCAAAAATGGGATGTATCTCTAACAGAATGGAAAATACAAAATTTGTACATTTAATGTATGAACTATGCTAATTGAAATGAAGGTACATTGTATCTTGAAAAAGTACCGACACGTGTCAGCCTGCGCAGACTGCAAACTGTTTGTTATTTGTAAATTTTATTCACGTCCTTGGACCATTCTACTCACTAACTCGAGTAGTTCTTGGGCAAAATTGATTTTATGGATGCATATTTTCTAACATACCATGCGTTATGATTATTTTCAGTTCAAAATCTTTTTTGCTCAGTTGTATAGCATACATTTGTTATTTGAACCATTATCTGGAGGTACATGTAACAAGAGAATTTGTTTGACTCATAATTTATTGAATTGTTTGTTTGGTTTTTAACGCCGTTTTTACCAATATTTCAGTTATATTGCCGCAGCCAGTGCACCTATCGATGCTTTCCTTGAGTTTCTTTCAGCCGTACTTCGCACATTATTCTTCTAAAGCGACTCGCTGCTTTCCCACATAACTATCGCCAACACATGAATCGGCGGTGAGAGACGAATAATTCCTTTCGCAATGACTTCCATCAAACCCTGGATAGAAATTTACCTAGCTGAGGATTCGCAAGTCCTCTACGCTAGCGATAGCTTCCGGGAACAAAAAAAGAAAATCTGAAAAAGGAGAAAATGTTGGCTACTAATAATGAGATTTATCTCTAACAGAATGGAAAACGTTGTAGAAAAAAGAAGAAAATGGTTAATAGTAACGATTGGAATTGTCTCTACGAGAAAAGAAAAATGTTGTAGAACAAGGAGTAAATGTTGTCTACTAGTAATGAAATTTGCATCTAGAAGGATAGAAAAAATTGTAGAAAAAGGAAAAAAACGCTAGCTATCAATGATATAATTTGTCTCCAAGAGAATAGAAGACATTGTAGAAAGAAGAAAATGCTTGGTATGAATGACTGGATTTGTCTCTAAGAGAATAGAAAACGTTGTAGGAAAAGGAGTAAATTTTGGCAACCAATGATGGAATTTGTCTCCAACAGGATAGAAAATATTGTCAAAAAGGAGAAAATGCTGGCTACCAATGATGGGATTTGTCTCTGGGAGGATCAAAAGCATTGTAGAAAAAGGAGAAAGCGCTGGCTACCGATGATGGAATTTTTTCTCTTAGAGAATAGAAAACATTGTAGGAAAAGGAGAAAGCGCTGGTTAACAATGATGAAATTATTTTCTTTACTTTATAGGCCTACATTCCATAAAAATTTGCAGAGGACAAATTGAATATAGCTCAAATGCTGGGATTTGTCGCAAGGGGATAGAAAACATTGCAGGAAAATGAGAAAGCGCAGGCTACCAACGATGGGAATTGTCTCTAAGAGAATACAAAACGTTGTAGAAAAAGGAGAAAATGCTGGTAGCCAGCATATCCCCCTTTCCCCACGATGTTTTCAAATGCTCTTTTCTTCAGGGTCGCTAAAACACGGGTTTGTTTGAGATATCACAAACTCTAACAAATACCCTGTGTATGATTCAACCAGAAATTTTCATTATCCATCTAATGGCGGTCGAGGCTAGTTAGTAGAGTCGGTAACTCACAGGGATTAGTAAGTCAGAGATTGAGAGTTTGAGCTTCATATCGGTAGAAATCTTTTCGGTGATTGATGTTTACAGTGACCCCAGTTAGTACAATCGGTAACAGGCATGGATAAGTAAGTCAGAGGTTGAGAGTTCGAGTTTCAGTATTGAAGAAATCTTTTTGACGGTCAATGATAATTTTTATAATTGCATTCCTGTAAGAGGAAAAGCAACCACTGTTTAGTTTTGATATATAAAGATACGTTGTGATATGAATGCATGAATAGGTGCACTAGTCGTCGTAATATAACTAAAATCATATTGTAAACGACATTAGTACAACAGAACTTTTTTATTTCAATAGATGAGGTTATCGCATTCTCAGTGGCAAATCCAACTAGAAAATTAGTCAACGGAGTGCCCACTTTCAAGACCGTGATCACAAATATAGGGAACGGATATGACGTCGATACCGGTATATTCACATGTCCTGTTGGTGGATTGTACATGTTTGTCTTCACTGTGGCGTCATATGGACAGTATAATGTGTGGTGCTATATTAGACATGAGGGTACCGATAAAGTGTTTGGCAGCTCATACAGTGATAACTCTTACACAAGTGCCTCGGCTTCAGTGAACCTATTGTTGCAGAAAGGTGATTTGGTTACGTTAGGAAGTTGTGGTGGCTGGAACAATGTGCGAACCGGCCGCAGCACAACGTTCAGCGGTGCTGTAATTAAAAGAACGGAATAGAAAATTTGATTTAAACTAAAACAAACGAGTCATGCTCTGTGAAAAGGGGGCGTAATGCATCTGCAAAAAGTATCGACCCAGGTCAGCCTGCGCATTCCGCGCAGGCTGATCCGTGCCGAGACTGTTAGCTATTGGTCAATTTTATGTGTGTCCAAAGCCCAGTCTATATCATGGTGAAGTCGATTGTTTAAAAATGTGAATATCATGGATATATATTAAGCATTTGAACGCTTGCTTGGTATCATGCATGAAAGAGATGCATTATGCCCCCCCCCCTTTTTGCCAGAGCACGGCTGAATTGTTTTTGTTTTTTCTCAATACTTGTAATCAAGTTTTATTTCGTTATTTTACTCTGTAGGTATATTATGCCTTTTGGAAGAGTCTCTCTCTCTCTCTCTCTCTCTCTCTCTCTCTCTCTCTCTCTCTCTCTCTCTCTCTCTCTCTCTCATTCCGGAATTCATTGACATGAAGATTTCAAACCGCTGAGAGAACAAAATCAAGTAAATCTGTAAAGCACGATAATAGCCGGTTTAGATAATTACCGAAGTCACATGACGCTTGCCTATTGAGAGCCCATTTTTTTCAAGAATCTTCAGGCCCTGTGTTATTGTATCATTATATTTTATTCCACAGTTTTCAACATTATATCAGTAACCGTCCTGGATTTCTTGTGACTCGTAAAAGAGTACCAGCCAATGATCTTCCACACATGCTATACTGCCGATAATTATTGTGTAAAACGCCCTTACTTATTGCATAATGGAAGTGAGAGAGAGAAAGACTTTTCGGTATTTTATCGAGAAATGATGGTGGATTATGGTGTTCTATTTCATGGTTACGGCCAATGAAAAATACCGATTTCGTATTTTCTAACTCTTCACTTGAAGGCGAAAACAGTAGTTCCCGCGCAATAGTTACCTGGGTAAATAGCGTGTGCCATTCAACCAGAGGCAAAATTTGATGTAATTTACGCGTATTTACCTTACATTTCTCGCTCTTTACCTAACATTGTAATGAGATCTTATGTGGGGGGGGGGGGGGAGGCTACGCTACGGGGAATTACCGAAAAAAAAAAATGTACTGGATTTTGACGAAAGTCCTTACAAAAAGGGGTTATCCAAAAGCATGAAATAAATAGCATAATTTTGTGTATGTGAAAGATCGAAATTTATTTCATCACTGAAACATCATTGGTAACATTTTCACTCGTGGCGCATTCAATGTATTTTGCATTTCAGTTTTTATTTTATCAGACATTTGTGTATGTATGAATACAACGAGAGCTTAACTAAACAATCCAATGTTTTAATGGCCCTCCTATGACAAAGAAGGCTATTGTCAACATTTGGGGAAATGAGAGAATTCCAGTAACCAACATTTTCTCCTTTTCGAACAATGTTTTCCTCCCTTTCTAGGACAGTTCTAACTATTTCAGCACATTCTGCAACCCTTGGACAAGTCTGAAATTATTTAGTCATGTAAACTGTTAACCGGAGGAGGAAAGTCTATGTAAAGACTTACATCTAACAACACTCACATAGAGTCCTTTCTTTTAACTATATAACACACAATCCCGAGTTTAAACGACTCTGTAAAAGACGGCTTTTGAAAACATTTTTTGGAAAGTGAGAGAATGCCGGTAACCAGCATTTTCTCGTTTCCCACACAGTCTATGTCCTATCAACGACAAGTTTCATTATTTATACCACATTTGATTTGTACTTGTATTCAGCAAATGCTTTCAATTGGACCATGTCTAAAATTTTGTCAGGTGGTAAAGGGTTAAGTTCTGAACTTGACGGTGATAAGGACAACCACTTTTGTCTGAACTTTTGTTGTCTAACAGAAAAGTGTGACAATACTGGAGATTAAAATTTCATTGAAATATGGACCATTGATTAAGTAAGATGTACTACATTTTTGCCCTCTTACATTTGAATATAATTGAGCCATGCTCTGTGAAAAGGGGACTAAACCCAGGTAAGCCTGCGTAGTCTGCAGTCCGCGCAGGCTGACACGAGTCGAAACTTTCTGCCAATGTTAATAAATTTTCTGCATGTCAAAGGACCATTCTACCTCAGTATTCATTTTATTGCACGACAAAATAGGCTTTATGGGTCCATGATTACGTGACAACTTGCTAATTAAAATGCATCACGGAAATGCATTAAGCCCCCTTGTACCAGAGCATGGCTTTATTGTATACATTATACACCTTGATATTTTCCGGTAAAATCTGACACGACGTGGAGAAAAGTCCGTTTCTACACATGTCAAACACATTTCTTTTTGTTTTGTCCTTTTTTTATGAAGCCAGAGATCTATATGATGCTAACGATGACCAATGTGACGAACCGGCTACTTTCTCACATTGTACAAACATTGTCGAAATAAAGAACAGCGACGATACGTTGATGATGATGATGATGATAGCGCAGGTGGCGATGGTGAATATGATTAGAGAGAGGAGAAGGAGAGCAACAACAACGACGACAACAATGATGATGACGACGACAATGATGAAGATGATGTTGATGACGACGATTGTTTTGATTATCGTGATGATGAATACGACACTGATGCCGACGATGATGAGGCGGCATAAGTAGCTTTTCTTTCTTTCCTAGAGTTTCTATTACCTGTGATGTGGAACGTATTCTTTCCAGGTCTCCGGCTACTTTCCAACATTATTTTTAAAACATCTTCGAAACGATGTTATCGGCGGCAGCGACCACGTCGGCAGCGGTGGCGACTATTATTTTTATTATCATTATCATTATTTCGACAACGAGATGACGTTGGGGCGATTACAGTTGTGAAAGTGGTATTGAGGTGATGGTTGTAAGAGCGACGACGACGACGATGATCATAATGATAATCATAAAAAGAAAAAAAAATGCTCATAAACAGTATGATGCAGCCTATAAGGACAAACTGTTGTTTCATTTAGCTGTGCTTTGAACAGTTGTCTTTCAAAGCCACCACTACTTTCTCACATTGTCCAAACTTCGTCAACACATTATTGACGAAGAGGACGAAGAATTCGACGATGTTAAAACTGTCAATAAGGACGACAACGACGAGGACAAGAACGATGACAACAGCGGCGACCACGACGACGATGACGACGACAACGACAACGAAGATGATGATTATGATGGTGATTTTCATAATTTTGATGATTTTGATGATTTTCATTTCTACAACAATGACAATCATTATAACTAGATGACGATGGGAACAATTATAGTGGTGAAGAGGGATTGTGCTGATGGTTGTAGTAACGACAACGATGATGATAAAGACGACGATGATGATGATGATGATGATAATGATAAAAAGATAAAACACTGGTAACTAGTGTTATTCTCCCGATCAAATACAGACTACTTGTCGTCTGCAACTGCTTTCAATTTTTGACAAGTCCAAAATTCTTTCGTCTGCCAATGTCACTCGTCACAACCGATTTCGTACGTACATCTATCGCTGAAAAGATGCCAACGTAATTTGATAGACTGAGTTAGAAGGTAAATGTACAAACTGTATGTCATCGGAATGTACTTAGAAACTATACATGTCTGGTAATAGTCACAAGTTTAAAATAGTAATCTACCTTTGATCATTTATGTTAGTGAGGTGAAGCGTGTGAAGCTGTGCGGGACAAAGGATATAGAGTTATGTAAGAGTTAAGATCTTGGCGGAAAGACCATTACGTAAACATTTTCAGAAAGGACTATCCTACACTTGCAACCTTAGTAACCAGACTGTCCATTCACAATACTGACCAGCATAGATCTGATTATTCATCTTTCAACTTAGGATGTATTAACCCTTTGGCTGTTAAGCGCGACTTTATGGCCTTTTGTGGACAGTGTAGATGAAGATCGGACTGCACACTGCATGCAGTCTGATTTTGGATCTACACTGTCCAATAAGGACATTTTTTCCCCTAAAAGTACTTTTGAAACAATAAAATTTGGGTTTTTACCATCGGCTTGAAAGTTTCATTTCAATTATTTAGCAGGATAAAGGTTAAATTATTTTCGTAGTCGCTCTTCCTCTCCTTCCAGCGAGGCACTACCTTTTTAGACGCTCACTAACATGCTTCTTTTTGATGATATTCTGAAGACTAGAATTAGTCTGTTAAGCGTTGACCAAACAATAGTGTGGGACTTTAAAAATGCAGTGGGAAAAACTGCATGTATTTAGCATATTCTCTTTTTCCTCACAGCGATTTTTCATCACTTGAAAGATATTCAATATTTTGTCATTTGATAGAGTTAAACAAGCAATTTCGTTGAAATGATATCCCCCGCCGAAAAAGACCTTTTTTGATACAAACATATTAGAGGTATTGTGTGTTGCATGAACATGTGGCCTTTTGTTAATGGGCCATGATAAATTACACATTAAGCCCCCTTTTTCCATGGCACAGCATTTCATTAAATGAAAAATATATAAGCGGTCAATAATGAGATAATACATTAAGTCCCCTTTTACCATAACATGGCATTTCATTAAATGAAAACAAATGATGAAAATATACATCAAGCCCCCTTTTTTCATGACACGTCATTACATATATAAAAGAAAATTGTATCAACGGACTATCCTAAGAAAGACATGCATGAAGTTTCATAAATGTTCGTCAAGGACTTTAGAAGATATCTGTCCAGGTGGACGAATGGGCGAACTAACTGTTATTATACATTTAGCCTCCTTTTTTCATGACATGGCATTTCATGAAATAAAATCAAATAACTATTGTCTGTGGCTTAATAAAGATGAAGTTAAATTGCATTTTGTCCTGTAGTGAAAGAGATATTGATCCATAATGAAAATATTTGTCAAACCCCCTTTTTCCATGACATGACATTTAATGAACAAGAGCGGCAAATTGTCGCAAGATACGCCCGTCCCACCGCCAGTTGTCGAGGGGGGATAATAATCGTAAAGGGCAGGTACAGGAAAATAGTAGTGCAGCAGAAATCATGTAAGTGATTGAAATAGGCATGAATGTCTCCTCTAATGTTAAGGAAACATGCATATGTTTCAGGTCATTCCAACATGAAAAGACAAAGTTATATTGTACAGAAGCATGAAAAGCTGTAAAAAAAAAATAATGAATAGGGAATAATTCAAAAGGGCATTAGGTAAGGTTACAGCTCCAGTGCATTGCACTTTTCGTAACTGCAACAAACATGTTTACTAAGCCTCAAGTCAATTTGACTTGAGGTGACAAAGTTCCGTTCTGGGCAAGCAAGAAATACTGTAAAAATGAAGATAAAAGTGGAATTACTCGAAATCCGCGCTAGGTAGAGTTATTGTTCTTTCGCACTGTACTCCGTAATATTGCAACAAACATGCATACCAAGTTTGAAGTCGTTTTGACTTGAGATGACAAAGTTATATTCCGGACAAGCACTAAATGCTGTAAAAATGATGATCAGAGGTAAATAACTCAAAGACAGCACAAGGTAGAGTTACAATTCTTGCACACTGCACTTCCAAATATTGCAACAAATAAGCATACCATATTTCAAATCATTCCTACTTAAGATGACAAAGTTATGCTCCGGACAAGCAAGAAATGCTATAAAAATGAAGATCTAAGGGGGAATAACTCAATGTCCTAGGAAGAGTTATGGTCCTTGTGCACGGCACTCTGTAATTTTACAACAACCATGCATACCAAATTTGAAGATGTTCAGACTACAAATGACAAAGTTGTAATCCGGACAAGCAGAAAATGCTGTAAAAATGACAATCAAAGGGAAATAACTCAAAGACAGCATGAGGTACAGTTATGGTTCTTTCGCACTGCACTCCGTATCATTGCAACAAACACAAATGCCAAGTTTCAAGCCAATCGGACTGGAGATGACAAAGTTATGCTCCGGCCAAGCAGACAATGCTGTAAAAATGAAGATCAAAGGGAAATAATTCAGATAGCACCATGTAGAGTTATGTTTCTTTCGCAATGCACTCTGTATTATTGCAACAAACACAAATGCCAAGTTTCAAGTCAATCGGACAGGAGATGACAAAGTTATGCTCCGGACAAGCAGAAAATGCTGTAAAAATGACAATTAAAGGGAAATAACTCAAAGACAGCACAAGGTACAGTTATGGTTCTTTCGCACTGCACTCCGTATTATTGCAACAAACACAAATGCCAAGTTTCAAGTCAATAGGACTGGAGATGACAAAGTTATGCTCTGGACAAGCAGAAAATGCTGTAAAAATGATGATCAAATGGAAATAACTCAAAGACAGCACGAGGTACAGTTATGGTTCTTTCGCACTGCACTCCGTATTATTGCAACAAACACAAATGCCAAGTTTCAAGTCAATAGGACTGGAGATGACAAAGTTATGCTCCGGACAAGCAGAAAATGCTGTAAAAATGAAGATGAAATGGAAATAACTCAAAGACAGCACGAGGTAGAGTTATGTTTCTTTCGCACTGCACTCCGTATTATTGCAACAAACACAAATGCCAAGTTTCAAGTCAATAGGACTGGAGATGACAAAGTTATGCTCTGGACAAGCAGAAAATGCTGTATAAATGAAGACCAAAAATTCACTCAACCACGTAACTTAAAATCGCTCCCATCGGCCATTTTGCAGCGAATCAAAAAAAGAAAAAAAAAATGTCTCGGCGGAATGGGTTATTGTACACACACATAAAGTTTCACGAAATTCCGTCCAATGGTATTGGAGATATTCGCCCGGACGGACACACGGACGGACGGACGGAAGGACGGACGGACGGACGGACGGACAGACGGATGGACGGACGGACGGACAACGCTAAAACTATAATAAAGTAATTTCATAAAAAAAAAAAACTGCGACACAAATAAGCTCACTTAAAGCCATATTCTCCATGTCTGAATCAATTGACCAGCGAAAAAGCCTTTTCGGAGAGCGCAGATTCAGACTGGGCTGCACAGAACATGCAATCAGATCTTGGATCTGTCATGCCAGTTTTGTGAGATATTCTAGTCAAAACAGCAAAAGACCTGCAATATTAAGGCTGCCTTTCCATGCTTAACATATCTATTTCATTAATTCAGCGCTTGGGCTTTAAGTGTGAAACTCTCAGTATCATATTGGTCTCATCAGCTACTCCATATTGGTTGATTCTTATTCTTTCCATATTTCAGATTAAGAGCACAAGGTTTATTGTAATGAATTTTTTTTTTTTTAAAGACAATAAAAGATCAAGATCAGACTGTCCTTTGAATGCAATGCGGCTCAATATCACAGACTAACATAATTAATATATTAATTGCCTGTTTATGTAGGATACATATGAAAAAAAATAACTCGACTATGAATTTGTAATGTTTTGATATCGTTTTTCTGACCGTAAAAGGCCATACTGAGTGTTTTAACTCTTAACCAAACTATCCCGTTTTTGATGACCCCCGAGGAAGACGGCTGTTAAAAGCATTGTGGAAAAAAGGAAAAATGCAGATAACCATCGTTTTCTCCTTTTTACACAATTTTTCTTTCTTTTTTTTTTTTTTTTTTTTCTTTATCCCTTTCAACGATTCAAATCATCATCTGGTCTTCATTTGATTTGTCATAGGCAAATGCTTTCGATTTGGACAAGTCTAAAATTACATTATTTGGTAAATAGTTGAGGATTGGGTAGATACTTAATTCTTTGAAATTAATGTGGGAGAAATTGGTCAGCCGATCTTCTGGACAGAACGATTTTGCCCACGATAATTTAGCTAGCCAAAAAACATTAGAAAGGACAATTTGTCCAGATAAAAACAATTCTTGTTAAAAATGAATAAAAGGCCCACTAGTAACCAAAAGTAAACAATTTGATAGTCATGAAACAGGCATATTTTATTCGACTTATTCATACGAATTTTAAAGTATAGATATTATTGATAATATCTGACAATATGTAACTGTACAGTTTCCAAAGTTGCAAAAGTTATAGACAAGAATATCTGTGTTTTGTTCAACCTTTTTAAAAGGATGGTAGGTACTGTTATTCATGATGAGTAATATGTAACGCTTGATAATGGGTACTACTGATTAGAATTGTCACATATATTGCTGCATATATCTTTGGCATTTCGTTAAATTACTAATTTGTAAAGGACAGTTGAAAAAGGAGGTTCCTACGTGGCTCACTTAGAAGGTGTAGGATTTCTATCCAAAACATAGTTCAAACCACTATTATTTGATTTGTGATTTCAAACAATCGTAGTTATTCAGTGTCGACCAATGACAGTGCTGACAGCACTTTGATTGACTTTACAATGAAATTCGATAATTCAAACAAGGGGGAGAAAGAAAGACCGAATTATCAGTACATGTACCCTGAATCGATATATATATATGGATTATAAAAAAAAAAAATGCCCATCTCTTCGAAATTTGTCTTACGCTTTACCAGGCAAAAATAACTTGTCGAAATTCGATAAGTAGAACAAGGGCGGTACAATAAAAAGCCGAATTATTAGTACCCTAACTGACTATAGATACAGATTGTTTAAAAACAGTAATGTCTGACGCTTTGAAATTTGTCTTAATTCTTAACCAGGCAACAAAATGACTCGTCCAAATTGAAAGCATTTGCAGGTGACAAATTAGATGTAGCTCAAACGGTCCAATGTGCCTTTGAAATGGTAGGAAACATTGTTTGAAAACAAGAAATACTGGTTACCAGCCTCTTTGTTCTTTTCCAACAATGTTTTGCAAGCTTTCGTGTTCAGGATTGCTAAAACACGGGGCAGTTTTGTTAAGGGGTGAGTTTGTTGATTGTATGGTGTTTAACGCCGTTTTCAGCATTAATTCAGTTACATCGCGGAGGCTAGTGCACCTATTACTGCATTCTGGAGTTTCTTTCACAAACTATTCTTTCCAAGCCGCTGGCTGCTTTCCCTGATACCCATCGTCGAAACAATTATGTGAGGTAAAAGAGGAATAAATCCTGTCGCAATGTCCATCATCGATCCTGGGAAAGAATTTCCCGAGCTGGGTATTCAAACAAGCCACCTGCGATTTAAAGCCTTGTACGTTATCGGCTGAGCTACCGTGCTCGCCAGGGTTGTATTTTAAAATCTCCGTAAATCTTTGACGCGCAGGCCAAGTACACGTAATTCGAATGAATAATCGGTGTCTGAAGAGATCAACGGAACATATTCGTACATGTAGACGAAGTTGCGTTAACCCTGTATTTAAATATGGCGGAGCAGGGGGGTTCAAACCAGGCATCCTCTTGTTTTAAGCCCTGGACGCTACCGACTGAGCTACCGAGCTCGCCCGAGTTGTTATTGTTCATGAATCTTTGACGAACAGGCCTAAATAATTCGAATGAATAATTTGTGTCTGTACAGAACAACGGAATATTTCTTCTACATATAAATTAACCCTTTACCACACAGTCCCGAGTTCTAAAGACTTTGAAAAAAAAAAACTTTTGAAAACATTGTTGGAAAAGGAAAAAATGCTGGTAACCTGCATTTTCCCCTTTTCCCACAATGTTTTCTACCCTATCAATGACAGAAATCAATATTTGAACTACATTTTTTTTTGTAACTTTATTTGAACTGCATTGAAATTGGCGTCTGCAACTGCTTTCAATTTGGCCCAGTCTAAAATTTTGTCGTCAGGTAGAGTCAACGTATGTTTACTCCGTATATAAAGATTAAGATTGTCCGACCCTAAGGAATAAGAATTCTGAAAATAATGTGGAAAAAGGGGGAAAATCTAATTACAAGCATTTTCTCTTTTTTCAAAAAATATTTTCCACTCTGTGAGATAAAAATCTCACTATCAGTTGAGGTACAGTTTTTTGTAGTCTGCAAACGCTTTCAATTAAGATAAGTCTACGTAAGATAAAGTTTGAAGTCTGACAGAAAGATAAACAAAACCCTGACTTTCAAACAAGTATTATGTACTTGGCTAAATAAATGACTTCTTCATTGCAAAATTATATAGAGCTCCAGCTGAATACTTATGAGCATTGCTAAATGATTAGACAGAAGTACTGCTACTCAATTTTCTGCAATCCTGTCTGTCTAACTCTTCACCAGACAACACAACTGTAGACCAACTGAAATTGAAAGTATTCTCAGACGACATTTTAAGGTTATTTCAAAGGATAGTGTTTGTATTCAGACGAGTGGAAAATATTGCGGGAAAATGAGAAAATGCTGGTTATCAGCATTTTCTCCTTTTCTCACAATGTTTTCAAAAGCCTCTATCCTGACGGTCGATAAAGCAGGGTAAAAGTCCGGTAAAAAGTTAAACAATTAGTTCGAATGTATCAATAGGTGCCTATTACAGCATTTTGGAATGATCGAGATAAAACTGTATCGACCACAAGTACGAATATCTTGCACGTTCATATAAATCATATGTTTTATGTCACAAATTTACGGCAAAACAGATAGACAGATAGACGGAGAATAACTAAAATTGCTATTCAGACCGCAAGAGGGCATTTTGTTCAACTGTTGGGCAGCCTAACAAATGCACAGCTGGTGAGGGGGAATAATGCTTGCCTGTTTCTCACGAAATATTATCCTACTGCTGTCAAATAAATTAACCTTTCAACACACTTAAATAAACAAACCTTAGGTTCCCATGTTCCTAAGTACGCACTTTTAATCAATCAAAAACACATGTTGCAAATACAGCAAACCGCAGAATCATTCGCTATCAGCCGCTCTAAGGTATACAATCTTAAGTAAACAGGAATATTAAATATTGCTTACATTGCACTCATATTTTAATTGTTCATCATGCAAGTTATGCAGTACTTTCTGACTGGACTTTTGTTAGCCATCGTCTTTTTGGACAATGTGAGAGAGCTTCCAGCTGAGCCGGTATGTTCTAAATTCGATTATGAAATGAAAACACTCGAAGCGATGCTTCGAATCGAAAACCGTGCGGAGAAAATGATGGAGGAATTGAAATCTGTCCGAGATTCTATGACGAAAGAGCTTGATGAAATCAACATTTTGAGAGCTGAAGTTGAAAGACAACAAACAGCAACGGAGAGCAAGTTCACAGCTCTGAAGTCTGAAGTAGAAGAAGTGCCAGGTAAAGTAATATCATCATACTGATCTTTTTGTAAACTGTTCATTGTTTACCAAACAATCCGGTTTATTGTCTTCTAAGAATGGCTTTTTTGTTACATGCAATTTTTACTTTTCTTACAATGCTTGAAATTGACACTATTTAAGAAAAAAAAAATCAACATTTCAGAGAAAATGACGGAGGAAATGCAATCTCTCCGGGATTCTATGAAGAAAGGGCTTGATGAAGCTGAAAGACAACGGACCGCAACGGAGAGTAAGATCACAGCTCTGAAGTCTGAAGTAGACGAAAAACTAGTGCCAGGTAAAGTATTGCCTACTTCATTTAATCTGATCCTGACCTTTATGCTGAATATATAATTAGGCATATAAACAGAACTCCGGCTATTATTAGGGAAATTATATATATACACGGGTATAGATAAACAATTTAATTCGCGCATACCATATGAAATATTTCAGTGACCATTCGCGATATATGCCGAAGGCAGCCCTGCGTGATGTCGAGGGTAAAAATAGAATTTTAATTTATGTAAATGATGTTGTCCTGGGTCAAGTTAAATGAAGTAGACAATATAGCTATAGTAATGTTCTTTTTCAGCGGATTTGTGTAACTTACTGTGATAGAACTGGCCGAAGGATTTTTTCCTTTACCACACAAACCTGATTTTAATGACCCCTACCAAAGGTACTTTTGAAAACACTGGGAAATGGAGAAAATGCTGGACCTGTTATAGTCATTTTTAATAACCAACTTAATCATGAGGTAGACTTGTCCTTTGACATACAGAAAATTGATCAATAGCAAAAGTTTTGGCCCAGGTCAGCCTGCGCGGATTGCGCAGGCTGACATGGGGCGAAATTTTTCGCAAATGCATTAAGCCCTCTTTCAGCAGAACACGGACTGCGCAGGCTGACCTGGGTCGAATTTTTTTGCAGATGCATTAAGCCGCCTTAAAACAGAACATGGTTTATAACGAGCGAAGCTCGTTTAGAGGTAACACCATTCTGGAGTTTTAAAAATAAAATTCCGACTTCGGTCTGGGTTTTAGTCTAAATCTAGATTAGGATGACTAAAAATTAAGTGTCTTCCGGTTGATCGCATAGCGTTACACGCATCACAATCTTTCGCACATTTACCTGATTGGTCAAAAATGGCAATAATTATCTACCGATCGGATTAGTACTTAAAAATCATCGTCAGCTTAATGAGTACATGTTATATTATCTTTACTTACTTTCAGCGTATAAAACGTCTATTTTTTGCATAAATATACGCAATGATTTATGCTAGAAAATTATGACGTCATTAATCAAGTATTTTTACGTCATGCACCAACCGTTTTTTCACGGAAAAATATGTGTCGAAGAAATCATGACAAAACTAGTTTTTTGACTGTTTCAAAATGCTATTTGTAGAGAAATCCGGATTCAAGTTTTTTTTAATTTCTTTCTTTCATAATAAAAGAGCAATGATCTGTGCAACGGGGCATAATGCATCTGCAAGAACTATCGACCCAAGTCAGCCTGTGCAGTCCGCGCAAGCTGACCTGGGTCAAAATTCTTTGCTATTGATCATTTTTCTGGACCAGTATGCATGCGTCATGATTCAGTTGGTTATCATACAAAACAGATTTCATGGATCTATAATTATGTGATGACTTGCTTGGAATCATGCATCATGGACATGCATTAAAACCCCCTTTACCAGAACGTGGCTCAAATAGATAGCTTTATTTATTGAAATGTTATTAAAGCTTGTTGATAAATCTAACAGCTTTTTTTTTTTTATCCGTGAGCTGGATATCTATCCGATAACTCAGCAAATTTCTTTCATAAGATTGATGATAGATCTAGTCATTGCGACAAAATTAATTCCTCTCTCTACACTGATCACTATATCAACGATGGTCGTTTAGAAAAGCAGATGGGAAGAAAAAAGGCAACAAATAATCTGACTAGGGCAATCTACGCACTATGATTAAAGAAACTCCAGATATTAAAAGCATGGGTATGAGCACTGACCGCAATGATAGATCTACGAGTGAAATAATATCGAAAAACACCCTATAAATAAATCAGACTACATAGATCGGATTGGAAGATCTATCTGAAAGGGGGAAAAACGGAGAATCTTTCTTCAGGACATTACCTGAATATCCCTTACAAGGGTGAAAACGGTAGAACTTTTTTTCATTATTCTATCATATTGATCTACTAACGAAGAAAGATTCCCCACCCACCCACCCCCTCTTCGTGCGCGTGTTCACCTATATATATTGCGGCGGCAAGTGCACCGACCAGTTGTCCCTGGAATTTCTTTTACTAGTAGATCTGGATCTACTCTGCTCAATATTCTTTCCAACCTACTGGCTGATTCCCCGTACTAGGAGACACTGTGACAAAACATCATAAATCTCCTAAGATGGAGATATCAATATCTGAATCAGATCTGAGAATCATCAGATGTAGCTGAAGTAGCGCCCAGGTAGCGGTGGAAACTATTCAGTCGACCTTAATTACCAAATAAACCCTTCAAAATGTGGCAGTCACATATGATTCTCTGGTGATCAAAGCCACTAGGTGTATTGCAGAAAGACGGCAGTGTTCCATGGAATGATATAAATAGATCTATACATCTATAAAAAGTGAATGTTTTTTTCCTCCTCCTTTTTACATACAATGCGAACATGTGACAGTTAATTTCTTCCTATCTGTCTTTCCTTTTATATACTCGTATCTAGGTCTAGATCTACATGCAATGAGGAAATGTCTCCGTAAACTGTTCTTTAAAAGCATGTGAGCCAATAATCACTCCAAGTTATTTGACTCTGAACCTAAATTAACAAAATTGTCGGGGGACTGTCTTCATTTTGTTAAGAACCCGGGACCGTTCGCCCTATTTCACATGTATACATCTACGAAAGAAAAACACATTCTACTTTTGACAACGCTCAAAATCAGTTTTGGCAAAGCCGGTATTCGAACTCTAAACTCTTTGACTTCAAGATCTAGCTCGCCATTCGAATTATTAGATATTTGTTCCACAAATCATTCAAGTCGCTCGTATTGAGCCTTTGCCTTTTTCATATTATTTCAGCACTGCCAGTGATGTTATCGTAAGATCGATTGTGACATTCGGTATTGTCAGAATGAATCAGATTTCGTCTATATATATGAAAAGTAATTCAAAGTACCTTAAGTTACTAAATATGCAAAACTGTACCTTGTAGTAAAAATATGGACCAAGAAACTCGAATACAATGTACGTTGATATATTGTTGTTTTTGGAAATACGGACCAAGCAACTCAAGTACATCGTATCTATAGTGGACCGACCAGTTTTCGACGGACTTATTCACGATTTAGGTTGACGCGTTATTAAAGAAAATACTGATTACAAACACATTTTATGAGTAAAAAGATCATTTGTACATATCGGTTAAACAAGTAATTCTGCTCGAACCATACAGATGTTTAAAAAAACAAAAAATGTTGAAAATGGTAATGAAATCGATGTACAGCAATTTTACATGCATTTCAAAGCTTTGTCATCTGAAATATCGGTAGAAAATGATCCTATATGTGAGAATTTCATTGACAAATTCGATAAAAGGACAAAAGGCCTCAATACTTTAAGTACTTTTGACTCTCTAGATGTTCCCTTTACTACAAATGAAATACGGCAAGCCATAAAAAATTTGGGTAAAAATAAATCATGTTCAACCGACAATGTCATTTACGAATATTTTACCGAGGGAATTGATGTTTTAGATAAACCCCTGGTTATTCTATTTAACTATATTTTAGAGAAACAGTCATTCCCAAAATCCTGGTCAAAAGGGGTTATTATACCAATACACAAAAAGGGAGAGACTTCGAACCCAAACAATTATAGAGGCATTACATTAATTAGTTGTTTTGCAAAACTTTTTACCT
Organism: Hippopus hippopus; assembly: GCA_946811185.2. NCBI lineage: Eukaryota > Metazoa > Mollusca > Bivalvia > Cardiida > Cardiidae > Hippopus > Hippopus hippopus. Next base: position 71,296,050 of record OX328096.1, read on the forward strand.
CCGTTATCAACAATAGATTAAAAAATTGGGCGAATGAATATGATATTATATCAGACGCACAATTTGGTTTTAAATCGAATTACAGCACAACTGATGCAATTTTTATTCTGAATTCACTGATTGAAAATCAACTTAACAAAAAGGGTAGTCTTTTCTGTTGTTTTATTGATCTTCAGAAATGTTTTGATACTATATACCGCGGGGGTCTTTGGTACAAATTGATCAATCAGGGATTAGATGGTAAACTGTTTAAGGTAATACGGTCGATATATGAAGAGATAAAGTTATGTGTCAAGCATTCACATTGTTTTTCAGAGATATTCGAATGTAAGGTTGGTTTGTTACAAGGAGAGATATTATCACCAATCATGTTCTCACTTTTCGTCAATGACATTGAATCATATTTACAACAAAACTCTACCCAAGGATACGAAATTGACGATTTAACTTTATTTTTACTGTTATTTGCCGACGATTCGGTCTTGTTATCTGAAACAGCAGAAGGTCTACAGAATTTAATTAATAATTTCGAAAAATACTGTAAGAAATGGAAATTAACGGTAAATGTCAATAAGACAAAAATTGTTGTTTTTAAAAAAGGGAGATTAAATCGAAACATTAAATTTACCTATGGAAATGACAATTTGGAAATTGTAGATACTTTTAATTATTTGGGTGTCGTATTCACTAGAACAGGATCTTTTTTAAATGCCACAAAAACACTGTCCGGTAAAGGCCTGAAGGCATTAGGAGCGTTAATGGCTATGACTAGGGGAAAAGTAGTACCAATTAATATTATGCTTGATTTATTTGATAGTTTCGTTACATCAACTTTGAGTTATGGATGTGAAATATGGTCTTTTACTAACACTGATAATTTAGAAAAAGTACATAAAAAATTTTTAAAATGGCTTTTAAATGTAAAACTAACAACATGTAATTCTGCATTATACGGTGAAGTAGGGAGATATCCTCTGAAAATTAATATGCAAGTTAAAACTATTAAATATTTTCTCAAATTATATTCTGTTAAAAGTAATAACTGCATAATGTCCACAGTTGTCGAAAATATGAAGTACAGATGTGAAACACGAAGTGAAATAAATTGGCTAAGTAAAATAAGGAATCTATTACAGCAAAGTGGTTTTAACGATGTTTGGCTTTTTCCACGTTCAGTTAATATTAAACAATTTACCCCAATTCTACGTTCTCGTTTGATAGATATGTATATAAACGAATGGCACAGGGACACTGCAAATAGATCATCTTTAGTTCTATACCGAAATATTTAAAGTTCATTTATACGTTCCAATTATCTCGACATTATGAAAATACCTAAATTTCGAAACGTATTGGCAAAATTCAGACTGTCGTCACACGAACTTAATGTCGAACAAGGAAGATATAGAAATATTCAGCGCAATGAGAGAAAATGTTCATTTTGTAATTTAGACGAAGTAGAAGATGAATATCATTTCATTCTAGTATGCCCATTATATAATAATTTGAGGAAAACTTACTTGAAAAAATATTTTTATATAAGACCAAGTGTATACAAGCTCATAAAACTTCTAAATAGCTCCAATCTTAGAGTTTTGAATAATCTATCTCTGTTTTGTATCAAAGCTCTAAATGTAAGAAAAGAAAAATTAAATATAATTACACAAGAAAATTAAATACCTATAAAATCATTAACTCCAGGAAAGATGTTTGTTTAGGCAGCCTCTTCCGCTTATTTCACTCATTTCATTTATTTTATTTTAGTCATTTCATTATTTTCTAATGTATTACTTTTGATAGCTACATGTATAATGTCCATGTATTGTTTGTCCATTATTTGTTTGATTGTTTGTTTGTTTGTTTACGTCTATCTTTTCCGCATGTATTTGTACATGAAATTGACAAGGAACCTCATGGTTCAAGTCAAAGAATAAAACTATTGAATTGTGAATTGTGAATTAAAAAGTAACAATGTGTTTCACTCTTCAATTTTTAATCGAAAACAGTAACAGCGTCTATGAAAAGCCGACCTGTTTTCGAGGCCTCCAATATTTATGATAAAGTAATAAAAGGACTGAAAAACATGTACACAAAAACCTAGCTTAAAAGCTCATTGCCACAAGAGGGAACGGACTTGAACAATAAAAATATAATAAACATAAGTGTGCCGTTCTAACTAAATAGTCTTCATATTTGGAGGGCAGTGGAAAGGAGGACGAGTGTCATGGCGTTTTCTGACACTCTCGTAACAGCTAAAATATTAGACATTTTTGTCTGTTTTACAATCTTGTATGAATCATTGAGGACGGATGAGGAATAGTATAAAACACCTTTTACTATGGTACATCTCAAAATATTAAATATCTAACGACGAAGGATTAAAACCTTTACTTTCATCGATAGCACAAGTTCTAAACTGTTCAGGCATTAGTCAGTGAGCAAGATTAGTAACGAAATTCTTTGACCTAATTATAGATTGGAATCTTGTCGCATTATTCCAGTATGGTGACATCGCATCAAAACTGATTATTTTCAACCGTTTTCTGTATAAAATGTATAAATAGCATTTACCAAACAATCACAGATTTCAACGATGCTAGGGAATGAGTCTCTTGAAAACATATAGGCATAGGAGAAAAAGCTGGTAACTAGCATTTTCTCCACTTTCCACAATATTTTCTACCCACATTCAGCCACAATCATTGTCGTTTGCAAATCTTTCCAATTCAGACAAGTAGAATTTTTTTGTCTTTTGTTAAAGCGCCAAAGATCGCATATATCCAGTCGGAAAAAGAAGTAATACGAAATTTATCAGTTGACTACATCTAGCATGAAGAAACATGCGTATTTTCTTGTTTTTTTTTTTGTTAAACTAAGAGCAATGAAAGTGTTATTTTTACATTCAGATTGTCGGATCACAAATAAACGGTGACGTCATTCGATGCGTGGTTCGCAACAAAAAATCATATCTTTTTCCAGTTCGAAAATGGATACCCCTTGAATTAAGGCGGGACCGACGAAAGATATACAGTCTTTTTTTTTTGCAGAAGAGCAGAAGAAGGGACCGCGTTTTCGATATTTAAGATTCTTTACAAATGTTTTTTATGTTCATACTGTCACATTTCAAGCGTTAAGATGCAAAATGTCACTTTTTGTTAACAAAATTTCGGTCAAATACTTGAAGTCCATGCCAGTGAATTTGAACGTTTTATATGTATATTTATTATCAGTTGTAGAAAAAAAGAATAGTATCATTTTCATGTATGATTATTTAATGCATCTCATCAACAGCAAAGCTCAATAGTGTCACTGAGCGGGGCCTCGCCGCACGTGAACTATTGTTTTTTGTTTGTTTCTAATAAAAAGTATGGCTCTATCTTCATAACTCTGTTCTAGATCTCGCCGGCAAATTTTTGGACTCGTTCGTAAATATCTACAGACGGCAAATCAAAAGCGGTTCAAATATTGGGATTTGTCACTAAAGGGATCTAAACCATTGCAGGAAAAGGAGTAAATGTGATGTGTCTCTAAAATTATAGGAAACATTGTGGAAAAAGGGGAAAGGCTGAATGCCAATGATGGGAATTGTCTCTAAGAGACTAGAAAACATCGTGGGAAAAGAAAAAAATGCTGGTAGCCAGCATTTTCTCCTTTTCCCACGATGCTTTTCAAATGCCCTTTTCTTCACGGTCGATAAATACGGGATTGCTTGATATATCATCAACTCTAACAAGTACCCTGTGTATGATTCAGTCAGAAATTTTCATTATCCATCCAATAGCAGCCGAGCCCAGTTAGTGCAATCGGTAACTGACAGGAATCAGTAAGTAAGGAGTTGAGAGTCCGAGAATCCTATTTGTAGAACTCTTTTCGATGACTGATAATAGTTTTTACGACAGGATTCGTGTTAGAAGGGAAGCAGCCACTGTTTTACGTCTGATATTTAAAGATACATGTAGCATGAATGCATAGATAGGTGCAATAACCACCAAAATATTGCTCAAATTATATTATAAACGGCGTTTCTACAACAACAACAAAAAAACTTTTCTTTATTTCTACAGATGAAGTTATCGCATTTTCAGTGGCAAATCCAACTAAAAAATTAGTCAACGGAGTGCCTACTTTCTCAACTGTGATCACAAATATAGGGAACGGATATGACGTCGATACCGGTATATTCACATGTCCTGTTGGTGGGTTGTACATTTTTATCTTCACTGTGGCGTCAGCTGGAAAGTATAATGTGTACTGTTTTATTAGACACAATGGTACCGACAAAGTGCGTGGCATATCATACAGTGATAACTCTTACACAAGTGCCTCAGCCTCAGTGAACCTATTGTTGCAGAAAGATGATTCGGTTACGTTAGCAAATTGTGCAAACTGGAACAATGTATATTACAACAAACCCTCGACAACATTAGGCGGCGCTTTGCTACAAAAGGCCGATAAGGATAACTAACCATGTATTTTTCCCGGTCTATTTGCAAGTTCTCTTTCTTCTGCAGATAACTGTGTAACAATTAACAGACAGTTCATCTCTATTGACTTCTTTAACATTGGCACATGTTCAGCTCTGAGACAGAAGGCTATCAAAACATTTTGGGAGACGAGAAAACAATGTTTTTGATCGTTCTTACACAATTCCCACTATTTGGGAAACCTTGACAAAGACAATTATTGAAAAGAATGTGGAAAAACGAGAAAATGCTGTTAACCAACATTTTCTCCTTATCTCACAATGTTTTCTATCCTATTAAAGACAAATTCCATCATTTGGCCCACATTTAATCTCTTTTCTACGATTGCTATAAATTTGAACAAGTTTAACATTTTGTTGTGTAGTGATGGGTTAAATTCTAAACCTTATTTTAATTAGGTCAGCCACAGGGAGCATGGTTTTGTTGACTGATTGTTTAGTTAGAATTAAATGGAGTTGTATGCCGCTTTCAACATTATTTCAGACGTATCAAGGCGACAGCTTATTCATTTATGCGAGTACAGTGTTTAATCAGGCCGGATCGCTGAGGTGCCTTGCCAAAGGACACTATACGAAAAAAGAAGCGCCTAAGAAATAGATTGGGTCCTGTACTGTCGGAATACGAACCCTACATCTACTTCACTTGGCCATGCAGGTCCCCGTAGCATTTGTATATATCAAGGTTATACTGAACAAAGGAATTTTTTGCCAAACAATCCTGTTTTAACTCGCCTGAGGCAAGAGACGTTTGAAAACAATGCTAGCCACCAGAATTTTCTCCTTTTACCACACTGTTTACTTTCCTATCAAATTGCATCATTTGTGACACATTTACTTTGTTTTCTGCACATGATTTCGATTTAGACATGTCAAATATTGTGTTGTGTAATAAAGGGTTAAGCTCTAAGCTTGATCTTGATTAGGACAGCCTCAACAAGCATAATTTTGCTGATTTATTGTTTAATTAGAATTTAATGGTGTTGTACGCCGTATTCAACATTATTTCAGACGTATTACGGCAGCAGCTCATTCATTTGTGTGACTACAGCATTTCATCAGACCGTTTCTCTGAGGTGTCTTGCCTATAGACACTCTCTTGAAAAATCAAGCTCCTTATTTGTAGATCGAGTTCTTGGCCCGATATCTCAAAGCACTTTAAGTGCTACGATCATCGTAAACCGACCTTAAGTCCCTCGTAAGCATTTTGCCGTCTCTCTTAAAACATCGCAACTTAAGGGTCAGTCGTAAACCCGATCTTAAACTACGACCACTCCGAAGCTACCTTAACGTAATTGTAGGCTGTTTTCAGCAATGCACAAAACTTGCTGTTATGATTTATTTTTCAAAATGACATTATTTTTACACGTGAACAGATCTCACAAAAAAAAAAAAAAAAAACAATAGTGTCTTTTACCAGTACACCGCACAATACTGTTTCGAAGCCACTGGCTGCTTTCCTACATAACCATCGTCGAAACAATGGAAGCTGTGAGAGAGGAATGAATCCTCTCGCAATGACATCGACAGTCCTCAAAAGAAATTGCCCGAGCCGGGGGTCGAACTAGCGACAAACATTTTGACAATGATTCATGAATATCAGACTAAAAATGAGGCCAGTGACTAACTTCTTGATCTGTTGTGACCAAATTTCAAAGTTGTCTGAGATATCATCAAGATAAACGTTTTGACAATGTTTCATGATTGTCAGACAGAAAATTTGGCCTCTACACTGGGATTTAGCCCGGTGACCAACTTGTGAATGTTTTGACCAAATTTCTAACTTGTCCGAGAACAACCATTTTGACAATTTTTTTTATGTGTATCAGACTAAAATGCAGCCTCTACAGTGCAAAGAAGTTTTTCTAAGGTTTGCCCCAGTGACCTACTATGTTAAATGACTTGACATTTCAATCTTATCAGAGATATCATCAAGACATATATTCTGACCAAGTTTCATAAGTATGAAACTAAATCTGTATCTGGCTGAAAATGTGGCCTACAAAGTGTACACAAGGGTTTTCTGAGATTCCGCCCATTGACCTACTTTTTGACCTAACGTAACCCAATTTTAATCTTGTCAGAGATACAATCATGACAAACATTCTAATGAAAAAAAAACTTTCTGACCAAGTTCCATTAGAATTGGGCTGAAAATGTGGCCTTTGGAGTGCACACAAGGTTTTTCTTAGATTTGGCCCAGTTACCTACGTTTTGACTGGACATGACCCAATGTCAGTCTTGACAGAGATATCATCAAACAAACATTCTGACCCACTTTCGAGAGTATCTGGCTGGAATGTAGCCTCTACAGTGCACACAGGGTTTTTCTAAGATTTGCCTCTGTGACCTACTATTTGACCCGACATGACCCAATGTCGGACTTGCCCGAGATATTATAAAGACAAGGGGTCTGACAGAGTTTTATGAGTATTGGACTGAAAATGTGGCCTCTAGAGTGCACACAAGGTAATTGTTGACGCCTGGACGAGACACGACGCACGACGAACACAGCACGATCACAAAAGCTCACCTTGAGCACTTCGTGCTCAGGTGAGCTAAAAACTAACTGAAATCACGCACGTCCGATGTCGTTGCAGATAATATTGGCTTTGAAATTTTATGCAAAGGGGAGTTTGAAGTCTGTGATCGCAGAAAGTCACGGGTCGGAATCGATTCAGTATCAAGAAATGACATCACTTTCAAATGTTACGATCGTAAATAACATTTCTTTACGAGAGTGTTAAGGTCGGCTTTGAGAGATCACTTTAAGAAAATCCTCGTAAATTGATCGTAAAAGTAACCGAAACTTACGAAACCTTAAAGTTTTGAGATATTGGGCTCCGTATTGTTAGATTAAGAACGCTATATCTACTCCACTCGCCCCACAGCATTTGCAGACGGTATAGGTAAAAGGTAATACTGTAGGAAACAACTTTTTCCCTTGCAGTCCAGTAATTAAACGACCCTGGGGTAAGAGGCGTATGAAAACATTGTAGGAAGAGGAGAAAATACTGGTGACCTGTAAAAATTCATACTGTACAAACTACAACTACAAAGCAACTTTCTGGTAAACAGTCGTGTGTTTAAAAGACCCTGAAAAACGTTGCGGAAACGGAGAAAATGATGGTAACCGGTAAAAATTCGTACTGTACAAAGCAACTTTTTGCCAAACAGTCCTGCGTTTAAACGACCCTGAGGCAAGAGGTGTTTGAAAACATTGTCGGTAAAGAAGAAAAAGCTGGTAACCAGCATTTTCTCCTTCAGCCACAATGTTTTATCTTTTAAAAGCCCAAAAACCATCCATTTGAGCCTAATAAAGACTGTCACCTGCAAATTTATTTCCCCAGCATCTTTGTACATTCTCATTCTGTAATTCATCTTTACTAAGCTTCAATGTCGTATGCGATTGTATTCTTTGTTTTACCCATACTCGTATATTTGAGATTTTTACACACTATCAAACTTTCCTCTGCCCGGCCGGGTAGCTCAGTGGACAGCGTATCTGACTCGTGACCTGGGCGTTTCGGGTCCGATATCCGGTTGCGGCGAGCTTTCTATACGGCGATTTTTTGCCTCTCGACTCTGATGCATGTGAGAAAAGTGGTAAGTGGCTTTGGAAAGAAAGTTGTGTCAGTACTGGTGTAAGAAAGCCAGGAAACACATGGGTGCGTCACTGACCGCCATGATATGACCTAAGCTGTTAAAATGGCGTTAAACTCCAATACAAACAAACAAACAAAAAAACTTTCCTCAGTTCAAATACATGCATCGCACGTGGATAAAATGAGACGGGCGGGGGGGAAGGAATCCGTATCTACGCATATGATATGATATGATACGATTACGTAACTCACGGCCGTATTCTCTTTATGATTGGTTTCTGCTTCGATTGGACAAAGTAAATACGTTTTACGTGAAGTCGTGATCTCATATTTCTCATTTGCGATCCATAGAATTACGCTTTTAGCCACCAAACAAGTTTTATTTTTCACTATTGTATAATAAAATTGTCAATTATTGCAATATTTTGGTGTTAAAATTTTGATAAGTATGTAAAAGAATATTTAATATGTTTTAGTAACTTTGCAGGTGCTTGCATTTGTATCTCGCTGCGTAGGAATATTTTGACATTTCGCTTGACCTTCGGACTCGTGCTCAAATTTCCTGACTCAGCTCGAAGCAAATATATGCATCACAAAGTCACTACAACGTGATGTTCCATATGTATTTCTACGTTGAAACATGGGTTTTTAAGTTGTAATCTTGAATAAAGCTTCTGCTTCTATAGATCTATCAAACTCTTACTTGAAAATTGACACTTGTAGGACAGAACGTCTTCTGTTTTTTTCCCTCTCTTTTTTTGTCTGAAATTGACGTCGTTGATCTAAAACTCGTTCTATTGTTGTGTTGGCCATCTATATCATAGTGATGCTGACGAACAAGATGATAGTGATGATGACGGTGATGATGATGAAGACAATGAAGAGGAAGAGGAGAACGGCGCCCAGACGAGGGAGGACGAGGAGGAAGGTGATAAGGGGGAGAACGACGAAGAGGCGGGCCAGGACGACGACGACGAGGCGGGAGAAGACGACGAGGAGGACCAGTAGGACGAGGAGGACGAGGACGACGAGGCGGGAGAAGACGACGAGAAGGACGACGACGACGTGACGAGGGATGACGAAAAAGGATGATGATGAGAAGGAGAACGACGACGATGACAATGATGACGCACATAGCCAGACACACCCTGTGGAACCCTTAACCAAATGACGAAATTATAGACCCGTCCTTATTGAAAGCGATTGCATACGACAAGTTAAACGTAACTCAATCGGTCGCTACTTTTGTCATAGCCCGACTCACCCCCCCCCCCTTTTGTCAGACAGCAGCTGAAATTCTTCATAAGGTACTCAGCCATTCACACCCTATTCTTCATAATGTACTCAGCCATTCACACCCTGTGGAAGTCTTTACCGGATACTCTAGACTCATCCGTATTGAAAGCGATTGCAGACGACAAATACTACACGTGACTCAATGGGTCGATACTTTTAGCATATGCATTAAACCCCCCTTAGCTAGAGAACGGCAAAAATTCTACATGAGACACTCAGCCACTTACACCCCATGGAACTCTTTACCAAACGACGATATGTTAGACTCGTGCGAATTGAAAGCGACCGCAGATCATAAATTAGACGTGACTCAATGGATCGATGCCTTTTGCATGTGCATAAAACCTCCTTTTCAAAGAGCATGACTCACATAAACGCGACCTTTTTTGAGGACTCAAAATACTATTCACGGAAATACAGTGTGACAAAAGAATTGGACGGTATAGATCCAAGATCAGGCTGCACGTTCCGTGCAATTTGATCTTAATCCATTCTGTCCGCAAAATCTTCTGATTTTGCCTATCACGCTGAAAGTATTGAAGTATTGTTTATTATTTACCTAACATTTTAATTCTTTATCAACGTTAAAATCTCAGACTTGTCAAAATCGAAAGTATTTGCAGACGACAAATTTAATAAAGTTGAACTAATGGTATTATTAATTTTATTTCTGAATGTGTAGATAACCTTGCGGGAAAAGGAGAAAATGCTGGTTACCAGCATTTTCTTCTTTTCCCACAATGATTTCAAAAGGCTATTTCCTCAGGGTCGTTGAATCTCGGGATAGTGCGGTTAAATAATATTCAAAGACTAGAACATCTTACTGCTGATATGTTCTGTGGCAGCTTATCAGGTGAGTAATCTTGAGATTTAGATTTAATATTTGATTCCTGAATATGACCCATTATCTCCCGCTAGATGGCATTCGTAAAAATACACATCTATCTAATTTGGGCATTCTGGGTACAGAGTCGGACTACTTTTCACAACGACAACCGTTACTTTGAATTTCAAAATAAAATAAACCTTTACTCAATAAAACCTACCTGATGCGATTCACTTAGATATGATCAGCAAGCATGTAACCTATGCACCGGCCATTTATTAAAACAGCCCGCTACAGGCTTGGGTAATAGCTTTGGTGTAAGCCCTACTTTTTCCATGTATATGGGATGTGTGATGCGTCATAGCAGACAGGTCGACATTATCTCCCGCTAGATGGCATTCTACAAATACACATCTATCTAATTTGGGCATTTTTGGTACAAAAACGAACTACTTTTCAAAAAAACAACCGTTACTTTGAATTTCAAAATGAAATAAATGTTTACTGAATAAAAACGCTACCTAGTGCGATTCATTCAGCTATGATCGGCTAGCATGTAACCTATGCACCGGCCATTTATTAAAACAGCCTTGGGTAATAGGCTAATAGCTTCGGTATAAGCCCTACTTTTCCCAGGTATACGGCGATGAGTGATGCGTCATAGCAGACAGGTCGAATCTTCGAAGAATATGACATGCGCAGACAACGGACAGGTCGAATCTTCGAAGAATATGACATGCGCAGACAACGGAATACGACCCCTTATAGATGAATTGCTGATGGCATCTTTAGTAACTTTTGCAGTATTCACTTTCCTCATTACTGAATGTCGTAAGAGTTATCTTTCCTGTCATAAATTATTAAAGACATTGTGTTTGTTTGATGTGTACTCAAAATTCATAGACTAAAATCTAATTGGCTGAAATGTTCTATCGCACCGAATCAGATTCCTGAATAAGACCCTTAAAAGATGATTTGTTAATGGCATGTTTCGTAACTCTATCAGTTTTCACATTACGTCAAGGCTAAATGTCGTAATTGTTACATAACCTTTGATATATTAATAAAGAGACGTCAATCTATTTATTTATTTTCTTAATGATTACCGCCGATTTTAACGTTCTTTCAGTTATACCCTTGCGACCAGCGCATCTATCCATGAATTTCCGGAGTTTCTTTAACCGGTTCTTTGCACAATATTCTTCCCAAGCCAGTGGCTGCTTTCCTACATAACCATTGTCGAAAAAGTTGGTCTACAAATAGCCATTGATATTGGATCAAAGTATGTTAGAAGTCTGGCGTCACTGTTACTTAGTGATTGTCCCTTTACAAACAATTGAGACTATTAGTTTTTAAAAACACTGAAGAAGAAAAAAATGCCAGTAATCAGCTGCTCTTTTATAGACAAATCTCATCATTGAATCAAGTCTAATTTGTCGTCTGGAAATTCTGTCATTTTGAACAAGTCAGACAACTGTGTCGTACGGTAAGGCGTTAGAGCTAGGTAATACTTTTTTACGCATCGCTAGTGCCATGGAAACAAAAAGTGTCATTCGAGATTTATACCAAGGTCACAGATAACCCCTCATATACAAGTACATGCTTTGTATCCACATGTCTTAGATGTTCATTTTTACGACTAAAAGTATCACACAGTGCTAATGGTGCAAAAGTCGTGGGCTGAAGACTTGGCCGGGTCATAAAAAAGAACTTAAATAGAAGATAGTATATTCACACATCTCAAAAATGAAGATATGAAACATGTTTTATGCACCCTTACCACTCAATTTTTGGTGAAATCTATGAAAAAGGTTTAACAGTTCTTTCTTTTTCTTGCAGTGTGAGCTTCATCCCATGAGCAACGTGTATCTGCTTTTCGTTATCCAAAATTAATACTTATGATAATTATCAATTCCGTACCGTTTTTACCAGACGACAAAATTCCAGTCTTGTCCAAATTATAACATTTGCAGACGATAATTAAAAGTTGGGTCAAATGAGGGGCTTTGTCTTCTGAAGGGTAGAAACTATTGTAGGAAAAGAAAAAAAAAAAAAAATGCTAGTTACCATTATTTTCTTCTTTTCCCTCATTTTTCCCAAAAGAACTCAGACCTTAGGTTCATTTAAACACAGGATTGTATGGTAAAGGGTTCCATCTTAATCAACTCCTGACGTTAGTGGGCCTTTTACCCATTGGCTGCTAAGCACGTCTCAAAGACCTTTTGCGGACAGTGTAGATCAAGATCATACTGCAAAGAACGTGGAATCTGATCTTGGATTTAGACTGTCCGATAACGAGATATCAATCCTCCCAAAATACCTTTGAAATAGCAAACCTTGCGTTTTTACTCGTAACTTTAAAGTTGCTTTCCACTTATTAAGCAGATTCAGGGCTGAGAGACTACTTCTCTTATTTTTCTCTTATTTTTCGTAGTTAGGCTCTGAGTACTGCTTCCAGTGTAAACCAATCCCACGTGTATTTTTCGACGTCAACAACAGCAGTTTCGCAATGTACAATGTACAGACAGTGTGTGTATAATTAAAGTACTTAGCGGAAGTGTAGATCGAGATCAGACTTTGCGCACAAACTTTGGAATATTCTCGTTTGTTTCATATTTCTTTAACACGTATCAAGCCAACAATAAAGAAAATATAATTTGCCAACTTCTCTTGAGGTTATCGAATGCTCTCAGACTTCTATGGAATACATGCAGAACCTGCCAAATGCGCTGCATAGCTTTTCAAACCTTTACCATACAATCCCGAGTGTTATAGACTTTGAAGAAGATGGCTTTTGAAAGTATCGTGGGAAAAGGAGAAAGTACTAGTAGCCAGTACTTTCTCCGTTTCCCACAGTGTTTTCTATCCGATTAAAAACAGAAAACATCATTTGAGCCAGGTTTTATTTGTCGTCTGCAAACTATTTCAATTTGGTCAAGTTCAAAACGTTGTCGTTTAGTATAGTGTTAATAATTTCCTGTAAAAGTCAAGATATCAGAATGTAAGTACATACTGGTATCAATAAATGTTTTACAATTTGACTATGGTTAATTCATATGAGAATCTAAATAAACACTAAAGAAGTTTATGTTAGCGGTGCTCTTCAAAAAATCTATTTTAATGCATCCCTGTGATCCATTATACCAGGCAAGTCATTACATAATTATGATCCCAAAATCCATTTTGTCTAACAACCGACTATTTCATGACGTATGATGGTCCCAGGACATGCGGAAAATTTACTACTAGCAAAACTTTGCGACCCAGGTCAGCCTGCGCGGACTGGGCAGGCTGATCTGGGTCGAAACTTTATGCAGATTAATTAGACCCCTTCTACACTGAATATGCCTCATATATTTTGATTTAAAAAAAATCTAGCTATCTTTTCTGCGATTTCTTGAATAGTTTTGATAAAGATTAGGGTTGTTGTTGTTGTTTGATATTAAAATGTTTTTGGTTGAGTACTTAGATATTTGATTTTAATAATCAACGGAAATTAAGATGTCAAACATTTAAGGCTAAATTTATCCAATTGTACGTATTGATAAGCTAACCATGTGTGCACTTTAGTACAAATCGTGTTTTTTACACATAACACTCCATATTTGGCTAGGGGCAAACGGCGCCTAGCCTTAGTAACCACGTTTTGAACCTTTGCACAAAAGCTGCAACCACTCTTAACATCATGTATAAATGCGCGCTACTCGGGTCTCTGATTTGTTCAAACTGCAACTGCCGTTTCAGATTGGCTTGAAATGACGCAGGTCGAATCTTCGAAGAATATGACATGCGCAAACAACGCCCTTCAAAACCGCCTTACACCCTACGAGTTCTTTATCCATAATGGATAATAGAAATGGAAAGAGGGCGTCGCTATATACAAAGACCAAGAAAGTGCAAAGGAAAATATTTTCAAAGCAAACGTTTTATCGGTGTTTGTTTGCATGATGAATTTTGAGAATAGGGCACCCTAACGGGATTCGTGTGACATCGCCTTTCATCGCCGAAGTCGTAAGGATTCGGCTAAGACCGTAATCGATCGGCAGACAGACACTGCTAGTAGATAGAAACAGCGGGTTCTGGCTCACCATCGATTCGGCCATCCGTCCCACCACCCATTTCGACCACCTAACTCCAACCCGATCGCAATTCGTCCTACCATCGATTCGGCCATCCATCCTACCGTCCATTTCGACCACCTAGCGGATTCTGGGCCACCATCGATTCGGCCATTCGTCCTACCACCCATTTCGACCGCCTAACTCCAACCCGATCGCATTGTCTCGCCTGGAGGCTTGCCTCCATGTCCGTCCTACCATCGATTCGGCCATTCGTCCCACCACGCAATTCGACCACCTAACTCCAACCCGATCGGATTCTGGGCCACCACCCAATTCAACCACTTAAGTCCAACCCACCCTCAATCCCTCCCGCCACCCAATTCGACCACTTAACTCCAACCCGATCGCGATTCTCGCTTGAGCTCGACTCAAGTGTCTCGCTTGAGCTCGACTCAAGTGTCTCGCCTGGAGGCCGGTCAGATCTAGATCTGACCACCCTCGGACCCCCTCGCCTCCGAAATTCGGTCGTATCCCCAAGCTAACGTATTGATTCTGTTTTCGAGGACAAAGCGTTTCCGTTTAAGGCGATTTTAGTGATCTCTTCAGTAAACAACTCGTGATTGCGATTCCTAATAACTACCATTCTCCTTATTTGCGTCTTCTTTTCGAACAAACACTCTTTGTAATGTTCGTGCTTGATAAACGCTTTTACTACCTGCTTCGAAATTCCCTTGCATTTCTTATTCTCCTCACCCGAGTCATCACACATTTTATAAGAGTATAGTTTATACCTGAGACCCACGAACTCCTCGATAACCCTGCCGCTCACCTCATCCTTAAACATACCCACGATCTTCTTATTCAGTCCTGTAGGAATACCGGAAGGATGGTCAGGTGGATATTCGCTAGTATCAAACCAATTCTTAACGTCGTCACTAATATCCTTATAAAAGTCTTTCGTATCTATCTCGTACATTAAGCTATCCGTATCGGTGAAAAGAAGTTCCGCTCGTTCACCGTATTTATCCTTAATGAAGTTGTAATGAAACCTGTACATCAGTACCTTACTTAAGTCTAATATGCACATCCCAACGTAAATGGGTTTATTAAAGCACAAACGCGTTTTCTTCATTTGAATTACGCATAAATCTTCGTCAAGGATTTTCGCATCGTAATAGTTCGGTTTAGCGGTTAGTTTTTCCGCCTTTTCCTTGGTACTAACTAGCCTTACATCAACTCTGTTTCTAATATTTTCCATGGTCTTACCAAACACGGAATTGTTCATGAGTTTGAAGAAGTCCTTTTCAAACGCAGATTTGGCTTTCGTTCTCAGGTTAGTATTCTTATCGATATAAGGTTTTAACCATTCACTCTCATCGAAAGTTAACCCTCTGTGAATCTTTTTAAGCTTTAGACCTAAGCTTAAATATAGCTTTAAATTTTCACGATGTAAAATGTACCTTTCTTTATCACGTAAGTTAGGTATAAGTTTCTCGACTTTGACTCGCCCTGCTGCCTCACGAGCTCGGCTCGTGTCGTCAGGGTTGTTGACCATCAATCTGTCGGGAGCTAATGGAAAGTCGTTATGCATGTCCTGCAATTCCTTAGGATATTCCAAATCAACCTCCAATATACATGGTTGATTTTCCCAATCATCCAAATCATCCATCCATTTAAAATTAGCGTAGGGAAGTTTTTGAATCATCGCCCAACCGTAAAGGTTGTTCGCGTCCAAGTAAGTAATAAATTTAGATGATTTGCTCGGATCATATTTTTCCCCCATATATTTATTATTCGCTTTCGCGTATCGTTTAAAAATGGTCGAAACGCCTCCTCTTATTCCGTTTTCGATAAATAAAACCATATCGGGGTCGGATAATAGTTCTAACTTTACCCCTGTGGTTTTTAACATCGCCTCCCAAGCAAGACCAGGCGCTGTATAAAACCAAGATGGGTCCAGACCATAATTCTCGAAGCAAACGTTCCTGAAGTTCTCGAAAACATCGGCTAGCAGTAAAACGTCAACCTTGTTATATAGGTCATGATAATCCTTAAAAGTTTCCATCTTGAATGTCTTCCATACATTTAACGCGTGTTGATAATCCTCCTTATCAATTCCGCTATATTTAAGCTTTGAGTAAAACCTCCTTCGTTCAGGTAGCTTCGTTTCTTCGAGTCTGTTAAGGCTATCGAACCATTCGTACGGGAATATGCCCTTCTGAGAGACCAATTCAAGCTCTTTCCCCTCGAAGTATTTCGAGAGATTAACCTTATCCTCCTTGGTTAGTGACCTGGCGAGTTCGTCTAAACTTCTGGCCAGAAACTTTAAACTATCGAGGAATCTAATCTCATGCCATTTAGTCTTCTCTATAAATGTTTCCGATTCTGGATCAAATACATTGTAGTCTACCGGTAGCTTTTTAGACACGCTACGTACGTTTCCTTGTTTGAAGGTATACAACTCGTCTCACCCGGTGTTCTCATTAAATCCTTTATAAATAAGTGACTGTCGTACTTACTAAAGTTATGGAAGAATACGGGGGTAAAAGTAGGCTTCCTATACTTTAAATTACACGAGTTGTGTGCGGCACCCCTAAATGCCCCGGTGTAATGACAGTGGTCTCTCACCTTTTTCGATGAAGGAGTAAATTCTTCCTCACATATCCAACACACTTTCGCACTGTAAAACCTTCTACTATCCTCAGCTGTAAAAATCATTTCCCTGTCGGGTATACCGCTTATCGCTCTTATAACCTCTTCTAGTTGCTCTATGAATTTCTCAGACGCGTTTTTACCGGAGTATTGGTAGATTTCCGAAGGGAAGACGTCTTCGTAAAGCGATTTAACGTAGAAACAATACCCCGAGATTTTATGGGAGTGAATAACCTTCGTTTTGTTCCCCCTCTTTTCATATTGCTTTTCTAACGTAGACTCCATATCCGCGTAAATCGTAAACGGGTGTCTGTGCTGTTTATAGAAATTCTTGAAAGATATCGTAGTACCCTCTTTGGCTAATTTTATTGCACAGGCATCTTTCTTGCTGCAATACTCCATATGGTTAATTAAAGTATCTTCTTTTTGGAAGCTATTTAAACACCTTTCGCAAATATAAGTTCTGCCTTTATGAGCGCTTATTTGTTTAGATAACAATCTACTCATGTTTTTAATCAAGCAATAATGCTTTGTGACTCGCCCTGCTTCGTCAGGGTTACCTTCTTCCTCAAGCAGTAAGAGATTAACGTGATGTTCTCTTTTATAAGCTTCTTTACTTACACTAAGCGGGTAGATACCTACACCCTTCTCATACGCGTGTATCGATACGGATATGGAAGGATTCTGTCTCTCAAATTTACTTCTATCATGAATGGAAACGGGGTAGTTAATCCCTTCCATATTTATAGTGCTTAACAAAGGTTTTAGTCTTTCGATTCTTTCTGCATTATGATCCGTCGGGTTCAAAGCTATAAGAATACAATACGCGAAGCACATATCATCCTCCGTATTTCTCGGATTAATAACGCTTTTCGTGTTCGCTATCCTAGGAGGAGCTGGGAACCATGTATTGCCCCTTACCGGGTTATACGAAACCGTGTGCAATCTTAAATCGAGTACGTGTGTGACTCTCCAGTAATCCGTTTGCATTTCCTTTTCCGCAATATTAACCAGAACCTGTTCCTTCATCGCATCGTATATTTCCTTCGCATCTTCCCCCTTTAAATTAACGATCGGAAATCCGGAATGGAAGTTCATTTCCATCAGTTGGCTGGTTCCTGAGTGTTTCATCATACAGATCATAATGAGTTTAACTTTCGTTTGACGATTCTGACTTATAATGCGGGTTATTCTACTCTTCGCTAAATCGAGGAACTCTTTCGGAGTATAAGACTCTTTACCTCTTATAAGATACTGCTTGGTAAATCCTTTAAATGCTGATTCCCCTTCTTCAACCACCATTTCATCTTCATCCTTATATATCCTGTCTATCCTTCTTTTTAAAGCTTCTATCTCCGGCGTTATTTTTATCGGGATCTCGCTATCTAAATACTTCATCAGCTTCTTGATCGCGACCTTAGGCACTGACGCGGGTGGAGGAGGAGGCTCGTAGGGCGTCGGTTGCAACATCTCCGCGTCAAAACCCTTGATCCTGGAATCTAACAACCTCCCACCTCGAGTACATAGACGCTCGATTAATTCGCCTCTTCTAAGTCTAGAGTATCCACGCATCCCTAAAGCTTTAGACTCTCGTTTTAAGTCTCTTACCGTGTCTCCCTCGTATAATTGACTGGTAAGACTAATAGGGGGAGGATTACGTAGACGCTCGATTAGTTCGTCTCTTCTAAGTCTAGAGTATCCTCTGATCCCTAAAGCTTTAGACTCTCGTTTTAAGTCTCTTACCGTGTGTCCCCTGTAAGGATCGTCGCCCGAGGGTGTCCGAGGGTCGGGTGAGACACCTAGACGTTCGATTAATCCGTCTCTTCTCAGCGTAGAGAATCCCCGGATCCCCCTTCTCCTAGCTAAATTTCTTAAACCTCTTACGGTGTACGCGTTGTAAATCGCACTCATTTTATAATAGCGCAAAAATTGCTTAAGCTAAAATTTTTTTGGCGCGGCGTTAAATATATATGTCCGTTTAAATCTTCAGACATATATATTACATTCTATCGTCCGTCAGGACCCTGAAGTATCTCAATCCGATATTTATCGTTCCAAACCTTTCCATTATTGTCCTTAATTATTTGCGCGCAGCGATCTATGAATTTACCCGCCTTATAAAGCGATGGAAAGGTTCTTATTTCGCCAGTTTCTACATCCTCTATACTAACCTTCCTGGGGTTAGTCTTAGAATTCCTCAGTCTATCGTACTTAGGGTCTTTACTTCTTTCTGTTACGACCTCGCTTTTCTTGTTATTATTAGGTACCTTATCGTACAAACTGTGTTCTTTCGCCAGCGCCTCCAACCGTTTCTTGCGCCAGTACCCGAAGAACCTTATATCATTCTGCCTAAGAACTCTCCTTATATCCTCGAGCTTCTTCATTTTATATATAAAAAATAATTGCTTAACTTAAATCACTACGCTCATCTTATTTCCGTCAGACTGAAAGTTAATTAACCTATCGCAAATAATAACGGCGAACGCCTCCGCGTCCGCGGGTGGGTTTCCGGTAAACCTCGCTTTGATTTGGATATCGGTGACAGAGTATTTCAGTCTTTCGCTATGCTTCGAAACGTCGAATAAAAACAGAGGATAAAGGCTCTTATAATCGGAGGGGGTAATGTTAGGGTTTGACACCAATTCATCCATGTGATAAAACTTAGACCTGAATAAAGCAGCGTCACCATACACCCTACTAAATTGATTCGCCACGAACGAAAGGTTATAGTCAGCCACGGGATATCTTCTAGAGTTTAACATAACGTACATGTTGTTTACGTTTCTATGGTCGAATATAGCCGGATTTTGTTCCTGATCCCCGCTTTTACCAGACTGAAAACCGACGATAATAAAACGCGGCACTTCGGGAGACGACCTGACACCCAGTCTCCAGGAAAACGATAGTGACTGAGGTACCGCGATAGAGTCGCATTGCCGCATTCTATATCCGACTGCTATTTTCTCTTTCTTCTCGATGATCTTGTAGAGTGCCATTTTCTCA
Organism: Hippopus hippopus; assembly: GCA_946811185.2. Classification (NCBI taxonomy): domain Eukaryota; kingdom Metazoa; phylum Mollusca; class Bivalvia; order Cardiida; family Cardiidae; genus Hippopus; species Hippopus hippopus. The sequence continues at coordinate 71,315,973 of OX328096.1, forward strand.
TCATCGGCGGGCAAAACGTGCGGTATGAACCATGATATTTTAAGTAAGTTAATTCTACCATCTGCGGGAGCGGCATTATCTCGAAAGATCGCGTCGTTATCATCGCTTCTCGTTAATGTGAGTGTGTGTTTCATGCCGTACAATATCTTATCGTAATCGTCGCAGAAACCGAATATATGCTTTAATGGAACCCTGAAACTAAAGGTACCTCTCGGAAGAGGGTCGTTAATGATATAATTTCTTCTCACGATAAAGCCGGTGTTCCCAGCAGCCGCAGCCACTGATGTATCTTTATACCAACACTGGTTCAACCCTACCGACTTAGAAAAATCATCGGGGTATTTTAACAAGCCGAGCATCGTGGTAGCCTGACCGGGGTACATTATAGATTCGATCTCCGTACCTGAAAGTTGATACTTGATATTCTTAAAGAGATACATAAGGCCATCGTTCGTTAAAGAAATACCGGTGTTAGCATCATAAACTGCTCCAGTATCGCTCCTTACTAATTCACCTACAAAAAGCAAATAACTTTCGCAAGGATGCGTAAAGATATCTTGAGTCTCGATGTCTATCCTTATTTCTCCTCCCGAGTTGTTGACGTTTGTACCGGTGATTGGTAGGTACTCATGGTGTTCATACTCATCTATGCTTTCATCCTTTAAAATCGGTTCGGTGATCTTTAATATCTCCATTTTATAATGCAATTATAATTTTAAATTATAATTGCTAGGCGAGGTAAAGCTGAGGAAAAGATTTACCTTGTGCATTAACAAACACACCTTTAAGCAAAATTATGTCTGGCCTGGGGGCTCGACCCCAGGTGCCCGTAGGCCGTTTTTCGCAATTAGGATAAACTTTGTTACCGTATACGATCGTTACTCGGGGTACATTCCACCTTTCTAAACGTTTATTTACCTCTTCCTCTATCTCTTTCATCTTAGTTATTTTTTCGGGAGATAACTTAACCGCACATTTCTTATAACCGTACATCGTATTATTAACTTCGAGGATTTCGCAATCTTTTATATTTAAAAGCGCGCCTCGTATATTAATGCAACTGGTACCGTATGTCTCATAATATACGCGTTCGAATCCTAACATTCTTTTTATAATAGCGCCCAAAACGTTTAACTTAAATTACTTTTACGCCCGAGCCGTTAGATAATCTTTTAACTAGATCTTGAATAGCGATCACCTCCGAACGTGACTCGCCCTGCTTCGTCAGGGATCGGTGAGGAGTAGGAGTCGCAGACCCTTCTATCAATGTTCTAATGTTTTGCGGTGAACTATACTTCTCTAAGATCTCCTTCGACTTTGGTGTCAGGTCGGCTCGTGGCTGGGTCGGGCGACGATCCTCAGTCCGCTTTCCCAACGCTTTCGTAACCAGCTGTTTCCCTGTTTCTATAGCCGCGCTTTTTCCAACCTCTAAAGCTTTCTTTGCACCTTCCTTAGCTACACTCTTTCCCACATCAATGGCAGAACTCGCCAGTTGTTTCACCGCACTACTGGAGAAAAGCCTAGCTAGGAAACTGGATAAAGTATCGAAGATTCCAGACCCTCCGTACGAATAGCTTCTTTTAAATCCTCGTTTTACGATCATATTTTATAATGTAGACATTATATTTTTATAAGCTGACGACTTCAAGATGCCTTGTCTCTTTAATTCATCGCAAATGCTTACTAGCTCGTTCCTGGATACTCCCGTGTTGCCTGCCTCTTTACTCGCTAGTAATAGGTCTAGTCTTTCTAGTAACGCGTTAGGATCGCAGGGAATATAAACGATGCCCTTTCCGTGATAAAGCTTTCTATCTTTCCATATATCTTTTAGTACACCCTTCCATTTCCTACCACTAGAAGACTTAGGACGAGTACTAGCTGGATTGTTGCGACTATAAATGGAGTTGGTTTTAACCATCAACTTCGCGTAATTCCTTAAATCCTCTTCATTATAGATATTTCTATCAGGATCTTTAGAAACGATTAACTCCCATAGGCCAGGGGTACCTCTATATTCCTCATCCTCCGTGATAATATCATTGTCTCGAATAACGACTTGTTTGTTCCCGATAAAGAACTTACCCTTACTGTCATATATTCCGTACGTTTTATCGGCTCCTTCTTTAGAAGTAAACCTTCTTAGATAGCTTTCCGCTATCTCTCCGAGAACTAGTGGCTCCTCCTCCTCGATAGAAGGAAAGGCTGGAAAGGTAATAGCCTGTGGGAGTTGTTCGATGCCCTCTCGAATAGGTTTTAGTTCTTCCGTAATCTCCCTCGCTGTAGCTTTTTGTCCTTCCGTAATAGGTTTAAAGAACTTAGAGAGATCAGCTTGAAGTTGTTGTTCACCCGTTCTCTCTGCCAGGAAATTGTCGCGAATCCTCCTTCTCGTTTCGAGGTAGTCTTTTACGACTAAGTCCCTTTTCTCAGGATCAGCGATCTTTAAAAAAGACGTTTTATTACTGATATATATTAGTTATTACTAATATATATGTGGTTGAGACCTCCATATATACGTCACTCGTATTACTATGAGCGAATACTTAGCGGGGATCTACGCGATTTTCGACGCGATTTTCGACGCGATTTTCGACGCGATTTTTAACGCGATTTTCGACGCGATTTTCGACGCGATTTTCGACGCGATTCTCCGGGGATTATGCCCTTATTACTTATGAGCAAATATCATGATTCAAAACTAAAGCTGCACGAAAAATTTATTTTCACCCGTCGACCCGGAGTCGACTCATTCGCCGAGTCTCGTGAGGCGAAGCCTTCCCCGCCTCCCGGCAGGGAGGTGCGGGGCGAGACATCCCTAGGATGTGACACTTGGGTCGAACCCAAGCGAGACACGATTCTTCTCAACCAACCTCCGAAAGGACTCGCGCGCTTCTTGCCTCCCTCTCTCGATTAAATCCTCTTCGTTTTCGGTGGTCTTCTTAACTTTCATTCTTATCTCACTCTTCATCTTCTTGTACTTCTCTTGTTCATCCATGATAAGTTTAAATTCTTCGTTCGAAATACAATTATCGACTAAAGCCTTCGAAATATGCGAGGCGACTGTATCGAGCTTAGCATCAGCTATCATTCGAATCTTTCGATGTTTTTCCGACTTGGTTCTCGAATTCTTTACCACGTATTTCCCTAGAAGGGAAAGAAGTCCGGTTACCGCAGCTGAGGCTTCTAATGCTATGACGGCTGGGATAGCCACGGCAGTGGATAGTAAACCGATTCCACCTACCCCTGAAGCCATAGTTATCGTGATCAAAACCGTGTCTACACTGTCCACGATTCTCGCCGCCCTAAGATACTTCTTCGCGAGGGCGTCTCTTTCATGAATTTCGCTTTCGAGGAACTTTTGTACCTCGGATATCTTTTGTAGTCGGTAGGAATGTCCTCCACTCTGATTCCCTCTCCCTCGCCGAGTCTCGGGAGGCGAGGCGGTCAGCAGAGAAGCATCCTCTAAAGGTGGCGCGTTTGGATAAATTTTCGTATACTCTTGATCCGCTATCATTTTATAAGGCTAGACTAAAAATTTCACGAAACAGATCTTATCAGCCGCTGGTATCTCGATCGGTTGCTTGGAGAAGTTATAAATATAGACTAAGATATCATCAACCTCATTATCGAGATGTATTCCATTAAAGAAGGTTAAACTACCTTTCCATTTATCGCAAACGGATATCAGCACAACGCCTCGCGTGGTTACATATCCAAACCCTAACGAAAGTTTCAGGCTATCGCGCGGAGGAACCTTGATAGCTACTTGCGAGTATATTTCCCATCTTAGAGGGTCTCGCTTTCTCGGAGGATATTTTACCGGGAGGGGCTTCCAAAATACCTCCTTGACGGTCTGCCAGGTCTTGTGCGGTTTTTTACCGAACTTATGAACCTCCATTTTAATATAGAATTATATTAGTTTATAATATAGCCCCTAAGATAGGGATATTAGCGAACGGACTATTTGGTCCGAGTAAAAGCCCTCGTCCATCATAAATCTTACCTCCCCGCTTTAAATACAACCCATCACCGTAGGAATCGAGCCCAGAACCTTTATGCGGCTTTAAGTATAATCCGCATCCATCGGTTTCAACTCGACAAAGGCATCCCCCTTTTTTAAGGAAAAGGCCCGACCCTAAGGCTTTCTGTACGCCCGTCTGTGCCAGTCCCGAAAGGGCACCGACGCCTAGTGCCGGTAAAACAGTCCTTGCGAGCATCGGTAAAGCTCTAGCTGCCAACCCGGCCAACATACCTAGAAAACCTCCCTCGACTCGCGTGTTGTACTTCAGTTGCCTAGCGGTCATTTTAATCGTGACACCCTTGCCTTCGTTATAGGCTTTAGCCATTTTTCTCGCTTGAGAATCGGTAATGGCTAAAACGTCTTCTCCTTCTAAATCTTCGTGAGCTAATCGTAAACTTACCGGACAACCAGCATTTACGGCGTGCTGAAGCTTTTCCTTTTGGCCATCAGAGATATTTACTTTGACCTTTGTGCTATAACTATTTGCCATTTTAATATAAATATATATTTTTTTCTAATATATATTTATGGACACTCAACCCTGACGAGCATCCCAGACGAGCTGGTCGAGTCAGGGCGAGTTACCTCGCTTCCCTGATATGAAAGCGTATGGTTAAATTTTCACCCCTAAGATTCAGTAAATTACCGTCCTGATCCGTGATGCTTACGTCTAGGTTATGTATTTCGTCTAGCGTTATCGGTAGGTATACCAGGTTAATTGGCGATTCGATTATCTTATATCCCGGCGCCACATCCGGGAAGAAGGAATAAATAACGTTTTTCGTCGTGCCGTTAAGGTAACTACCCGAAACAATATCCACGTTGACGAGCAAACTGTTTATGCTAAGAATGTTGACCACGTTTTCCGACTCGTGAAAGCCTCGCGTATATTTAGCGCGAGTAAATCCTAATACTCTAGCGAGGGACGCCGGTTGATTAAAATCTACTTGGTATCCCTCTTCTAAAGTAAGGACGGACTTTAGGGTGTTGGTGTTCGCGGAAATGTTAATATAATGCCCTTCATTTACTGCGTCGTAATGACCCTTCTTTCTCATTTCCTGGTGAATGGTATCATTAATGTCGACGAGATCGTAACTACCCTCCGGTATTTTGATTTTGACCCACGAATTACCATCGTCCGGAGAATAAACGAATGTGTTGTTCGTATCGTCGATATTCGGAAAGGAGTAGTAAGTTTCGAGGTTTACTAAAGCTATTTCGTACACTTTACTCTTATCCAGCATAATGGGAGGATTAAACCTCGTTCTGAAACGCGTTTTGTTATCGCTTACTATAATTTGAAACGATGTCTTGTGCTCCGTGTTTCTTGCGATTTGCCTTAAAAGGTCTTCGGTCATTTTATAATAGCTAAATATTTCCTTTTATGTCATCGATAATACTTTTTAGTATATCGTAAAAAGCGCATACTAGATAAGTTTTTGTGGTTCCTTCTGTTAGTTCATCAAATAAACGACGAACCTCAGCCGTGTTAGTTAAATCTCGTTCTAATTTTATCATCGCGTCATATAAACCCCTCAATTTTATTACCATTGGCCAAGGTATATCGCTTTCATCATCATCTGCCTCTCGGAGTTTCTCTAATTCCCCTACTTCATTGCCAAACACTAAACCCCTAAAGTCAAAACCGCTAAGACCGTATTCCTCCATGAACTTATCCGTTATATAAAAAGTTATGTTCATAGCAGTCTCTATTTTATTTCTCGCCATTTTATAACCATAATTAATATATCTTTCTTAAGTTATTTCATTTATTGTACCGAATTCGGCAGGTAGAAACTATCGATACCGTTTCTATACTTCCCATCGTGTTTTTTACTGGTAAGATCGATGATGGCAAAACCGTGCGGTTTCTCCCACGACTTCTGGCAGAATCTTCTAAACTCGTCCTTAGGCATATCTTCACCCACATGATCGTTATAAATGTGGTTAACGTTCTTTAAGTCTTGCGGAAAGAGGCAGATAAAATTTGCGTTCTCTCTGATGGTTTGCCTCGGCAGTCTAAAGTAATTTTGTGAGAGGTAAAAACAGTCCACGTTGCTATGCCTTCCTCGAACGTAATAACACTCACATTTATTCTGCCTCTCTAAAAGCAGGTCGTCGAAGATGATCAGGTTTTTATTTTGCGAGTTTAGCTCTTTCGGATCGGGCACATCGCTCGCGTTCTCGAAGAAGTTGCAATCTATATCCGATTTGATCTTGGTCGTTTTGCTCCATTCGTCGAGCAAAGCAGTAGGGGGTACACCCGATTCTCGTATCTCGTCACGCATGTTAAACAACCTCAGGATGCAGTCCTTGGGTAATCTTTCTTCGAAGGCCTTTTTTAGTAATCGATATTCCGGTTGAAAAAGACTTTTTCCAAAGATGCTTAAATCGTTGTAGTCGAGCCAACCGGGTCTAAGTAAAAGGTTTAACAATAGGGTCGTTTTTCCGCATCCCGATTTGCCTATGATTAAACCTCTGATACTCCTAGGAAAAAGAGGGTGGTTAAACCTCGATGCGTCTTCATTCCACGATAGATTCATGATCTCCATTTTATATAAGATTTTTTATTTATTATATAAAATGTACTGCGTTAAGTGTAAGAGACGTACCGATACGAAAGATTTAAGCTACGTGGTTAGTAAAATTAACAGGAATATGAAACGCGGGAAATGCGCGGTTTGCGGGATAACTAAAACCCAATTTGTATCAGGATCTACGCCGACGGGGGGATCCTTGCTAAACAAAGTCATAAACAACATGCCTTTCGAAATGCTTCTACCCGGTTATAATTTTACGGGACCTGGTACTAAGCTGAAGAAAAGACTCAACCCGGATTTAACGCCGAAGAAGTGGAGCAAACCGATTAACCGCGTCGATAAGGCCGCTTACAACCATGATGTCTGTTATCTTAAGCACAATGACACAGCCACGAGAAACGCGGTGTGTGACAAGAATATGTTGAAGGAATTGGATGGTATTTACAACCCTTCTATTAGATAAAAGATGGAATGGGGTTTGGTAAGTAGACTCATAGGTACGAAGATGCAGTTCGGAATGGGGGTGGTAATCCCTGACGAGCAGGGCGAGTCAAAAAAAACCCGAAAATGACAACTCTGGCGGAGGAATTGCACAAACCCGTAAGACGAAGGTTTAAGAAGAGGAGGGTTATAGTGAACGGTATCGATAGTATATGGGCCGCGGATTTAGTCGACATGCGCGCTTTTTCTAAGTATAATCGGGGCAATAATTATCTTCTCGCTGTGATCGACATCTTTTCGAAGTATGGGTGGTTGGTCCCGTTGAAAAACAAGACGGGCAAGGTGACGGCAGAAGCGTTTAAAGCTATTTTTAAGGAAAGAAAGCCAGAGAAATTGTGGGTCGATGAAGGTCGGGAGTTCTACAACAAAGACGTAAAAGCGTTGGTTCAATTGTATTCCACGCAAAACGAAGAGAAATCTAGCGTCGTTGAACGATGGATTAGAACGATGAAGGAGAAGATGTGGAAGTATTTCTCCGCCAACTCTACGAACGTTTACATCGATGTCTTGCAAGATCTCGTTAAGGAGTATAATAATACTATCCATTCCTCTATTAAAATGACGCCGGTAGAGGCTAGTAAGAAAGAGAATGAAACTACGGTTTGGAGAAACCTTTACCCTCATAGTGTAGAAGAAAAAGCGCCTAAGTTTTCCGTGGGTGATAGGGTAAGGATAGCAAAAAAGAAAAGGACCTTTGAGAAGGGTTATACGACGAGATGGACGGAAGAGGTTTTCACGATTTCGGAGGTGAAGGATACTTCACCCGTAACCTATAAAATTAGGGATCTTAATGGCGAACAAATCGAAGGCACGTTTTACGAAGCTGAACTGCAGAAAACTAGTCAAGAGGTGTATAGGATAGAAAAGGTTATTAGGAAGCTAAAAAAGAAGTCTCTCGTAAAGTGGAAAGGCTACCCCAAGGAATTCAACTCGTGGATAGATAACAATAATATTAAAGAATTAAAATGACGAGGGTGATATTGCCGAATAAACCATTAAGCAATTTAGAGTTGGAAGATGCGGCGGAACGACTAGGGATCCCTTCTTTCAGGGGCGTTTTCTTACTAGATACATTACCGAAAAAACCGACTATAAAGGAGTGTGGTATACTGAACTTCGATAAAAGCGGAGGTCCTGGTACACACTGGGTCGCATGGTATAAAAACGGTCAGACTAAGATTTATTTCGATAGTTACGGAATACAACCACCTAACGAAATTCGAGAGTATCTAAAGAGTCCGATATACTATAATACCGATCAAATACAGCCCGCAGGACAGGTATTTTGCGGCCACTTATGCTTGTACGTTCTAAAAGAATTAGCTTCGGGGACACCATTTCAAGACGTTTTAAATAGTTTATTTTAGTATTATAAAATATGCCCGTAGACAAATTCGGACGGATGAAAGGCGATAAAACGGAGGAGGGCGGTGATGGTGTGTCACTCGCTTACGTGAACAATAACTTTTTACGCGTGGATGGAACGACCGCTGTTACTGGTTCTATAGACATGAATGGTAATACATTAACGAGGGTTAGTAACCCGATAAATTCGCACGACGTGGCGACTAAGGATTACGTGGATGGAACTTCGAGTGGGGGGTGGGTAAAAGAAAACGGGGGGTATCAGGCACTCGGATTTATAAATATGGGTTTCAACGAGATCCGAAATGTTAAGGAACCTAAAGAACCTAGTGAAGTTGCTACTAAGAAGTATGTTGACAACTTCAATCGAGCCTTCGTTTATAGAGATGGAAGGTGGTTTCAGGCAATTGATGCAATCTCTATGGGAGGGCAAGTAATTAACAATCTCGGAACCCCTACGAGACACGATCAGGCTGCTAGTAAGTTTTACGTAGATACCACCGTAGATAAGGCTACTGCGGATGAAAAAGCTTTCATTAAGAACCCTCTCGGTTATTTCTTTGAAGGTAGTGGCCCTATTTTTATGGGCAACAACGAGCTTAGCGAATTAAGAACCCCCAAGGGTGACCGTGAAGCTGTGAATAAATCGTATGTCGATATTTTAATTCGAGGCCTATCAAATAAAATCAATTCAAAGAAAACTATTATAACCGTGTTTGCGGAAGAAAACGGGCCGATTGCAAACGGTAACTTCGAATTCTCCTTCGGTAATGGTAATTCAGGTAGAAAACATAGTTTGGGAGGTTATTGTATGGCTGCGAGTGGAAGAATCTTACGTGGGAGTTTAGCAGTCGTAAAGGACGCTCGTGATGCACCAGAAGAAGAGATTATAATTAATATAACGGTAAACGCTATAGAGAAGCCTGACTACCCTATTACAAAAAAAGTAAACAGCAGTTGTAGCTGTTCCACTTTTCTGATACCGTTAGAGGTAAATAAATGTGACATCATAAACTTTATCTCGAGGACAGACAGTCGTAATATAACACACTCTTATATATCTATCTTGATAGAATTAGATTTATAAAAATATAACTTCAAGCAAGTTATATTTTTCCACGCGTTGGGTGACTCGCCCGGCTCGTCCGGGTGTCTCAACCCTAGATCATCCTTCGTTCTTTTACATCTCTATTCTAGACTCGTAGGAGGATCCACTCTGTAAACCAATCGAAAAAACTTCTTAACCATTTCTTCGGTTAAACGACCGTATAACTGTTTAAAACGATTGATAGTGTCGGCTCTCATCTTACCCGCCCCATCCAATGATTCAACTAGAGGCATAATCTCCTCTCTAGGTACCTTGCAATCGATCAAATGCCTTTCTATTTCGTCTATATCCCCGATATCTAATAACCCGGTAAACTTTTTAACCTTTTCATCAACTCGAATGTTGGCAAAATCTTCAAACCAATCGATAGCAACGGCCACACCGTGAGCCATTTCCTCGTCCGAATCAGAGTCGTAGGTATGAGCTCGAGTGGTTACTTCAACTAACGGACGGATCACCTCTCGAGGTATGCCACATTCATCTAAGTACGCTTTTAGTTCATCCATACTAAAGACAATAGTTTCAAGGTAATTTAACGGTAGATTTCTTCAAAAACGGGTTGGAGTTAAGTGGTCGAATTGGGTGGCGGGAGGGATTGAGGGTGGGTTGGACTTAAGTGGCCGAATTGGGTGGTGGCTCAGAATGCGATCGGGTCGGAGTTAGGTGGTCGAAATGGGTGGTGGGACGGATGGCCGAATCGATGGTAGGACGGACATGGAGGCAAGCCTCCAGGCGAGACAATGCGATCGGGTTGGAGTTAGGCGGTCGAAATGGGTGGTAGGACGAATGGCCGAATCGATGGTGGCCCAGAATCCGCTAGGTGGTCGAAATGGATGGTAGGATGGATGGCCGAATCGATGGTAGGACGAATTGCGATCGGGTTGGAGTTAGGTGGTCGAAATGGGTGGTAGGACGAATGGCCGAATCGATGGTGAGCCAGAACCCGCTGTTTCTATCTACTACTGCTTCCCCGCATCGACTCATATTATTATCAAAAACGAGGTTACCAATAATATCCATAATGGCGTCGAGAGATCACCGAGGACGCCTACAAAACAGTAAAACGGGGTGTTACGACGCGAAAATTGGATAAATATGTGATAGAAGAACTCGATTAGACTTGGAATTGAAAGTGCTACGAAGACCTTTTTTCACACTGAATAACTGCAACTCTGATTTCCACAATAAGCTGCGAAAGCTTGCGAACAGCCATGACTTCAAAACTGTAAAGCGAGTTTCCAAACTGTGATCAAAATGTTCGAGAGTTCCTTGTGTCCCGTTTGTTAAAAAAAAAAAAAAAAAAAAAAACACAGACAGAAGCGGAATGGAATGCCTCATTTCGCAGCCAACAGCAAACTGCTGGTTTAGGTAGGCATTTTTTTTTATTATTTTGTTTACAGACTATAATTTGATTAACCCCTTCCTATTTTTTTTTACTCGCCTGATTGCAGCTGTACGAATGAAATCTATACTGTTGCAATAAAGCTGTTTAGCAGAGCAGAACTGGAGAGGAGGAAATGCTCATGAGGAATGATTACTTTTTTTAATCAACAATGGTTCAAAAGTTATCATCTGCAGTGGGGTCAGGGATCCTTGGTCGGGTGAACAAAATTTTGAACTCGTCCATATTGAAAGCTTTTGCAGACAACAATATAAATGTGATTGAAAATTTTAAATTTGTTTGTGGAGGAACAGAAAACACAATGAGAAAAGAGAAAATTGCTGGTTACAAGCATTTTCTCCATTGCCCACAATGTTTTCAATTGTTTTTTTAGGATCATGAAAAGTCGGCATTGTCTGGTAAGAGAATATATTGTAATATTAATTATGTTAATTATTTACAATACAAAGCCTGAGAGAGAAATTTTTTAAAAACATAGTGAGAAAATGTGCTGGAAATCAGCATTTTTCCCACAATGTTTTCAAAAATCATCTGATATCTGTAGCGGATTTAAGCCTTTACCAGATGACAAAATTTTAGCCGTATCCAAGTTGAAAGCATTTGCAGACAACAATTTCAACCTGGCTCAAACGGTACAATTTTTATTTGATAGGGTAGAAAACATTGTGGAAAAGGGAGAAAATGCTGGTTTTTTTTCTCCTTTCCCACAATGTCTTCAAAATGCTTCTTTCCCAGGGTTGTTAAAAGTTGGCAAGATGTGGTAAAGGGTAAAAAGTAGTCATAAATGTTGATTATGTTATATACATTTACATGCACAACACAGTCCCAAGTTTTAACGACCCTGAGAAAAAACTTTTTACAAACATTGTGGGAATGGGAGAAAATGCTGGAATGCAGCATTTTCTCCTTTTCCAAGAATGTTTTCTACCCTATCAAGAAGTATTCTGCTATTTGAGCCATGTTTGAATTTTTGTCTGCAAATGGCTTAATTTCTTTCAGTATAGTTTATTGGCGTTTAATGCCATTGTAACAGCTTAGACCATAATTATGATAGTGGCCAGTGCACCTATCCATGCATTTCTTGGCTGTCTTTCTCAAGCACTGACACAACTTTCCTTCCAAACCAGGATAATATTTTACAACTTTCTTTCCAAACCAGAATACTATCTCACACGCATCAAAGGTCAGAGGCGATAAATCGCACAAAAGAAAGTTTGCCGCTACAGGGTATTGAAGCCGCAACCACAAGTTCACAGGTCAGATATGCTACCCACTGTGCTACCAGTGTTTCAGTTTGGACAAGAAAAAGCAATACTTGAATACATTCCAAACAAGGCAGATGTTGCAGATTCGTAAGAGAAAAAGCTGCTTTGGATGTCTTTGAGAAAGAAATAAGGTCCATCAGTGATTCTCCTCTACTTACTTGGTCTTTTACCTGACAACAAAAGTATTGACACTTCCAAATTGAAAGCATTTGCAGACGACAAAATTGACTGTTGCTGAAAAAATCAGATTTATCTTTGAAAAGGTAGAAAATGTGGGAAAAGGAGAGAATCCTGGTACCCAGCATTTTCTTCTCTCTCCAAAATGTTTTCAAAAGCCTTCTTCTTAGGGATTAATTAGTAAATGGTTAAATGGAGCGAAAAAGTTTGCAGATCAAAGTTCGATATGTGAAAAAATTTCTAGAAAATGCTCTCATTGGGTGAAAACGCTTTTTAAAATAGACTGTGTGGTAAATTTGCCAGCAAATAGGCAGGAGACCGTGAAAGAAACATGTCTATATATTTTTTCCCATCACAAATTTCTACTCATTCATTTGTTGTCAAAAAAGTTTGTCAAAAGCCAGAATACTCAGCTATACCAAAAGTAGTCTAATTACTTCTCTGTTATCTTGCGGGGCTACAACTAATAGAATTTTGTGGGTTAAACAAATTTGAATCTCTTTGCAGAGGAAAATTTCTTCTCTGTTATCTTCAGAGCTACAACTCAGAATTTTGTGGGTTAAACAAAATTGATTCTCTTTGCAGAGGAAAATTACATGGCATTAGGGGTATCTCACTTTTATCCCTTATAAGGAAAAGTTTGATGACTTTGCCCCAAAGAAATTTTTAGACGTCTTTAGTAGATTGCTTTTAAACAGGTTGTGGGAAAAGGAGAAAGTGTTAATAACAAAGAATTTCCCTTTTGCCCATCACATTTCCCACTTAATCAGAAAATTTAAATCATCATTGATTTTGAATAAAGATTCTGTTTTGAAAAAAATCAGCTTTTTCTTTATTCCTACATCTCCCATTTTTTCCAAAAGAAAATGTTGCTGTTTAATGACAAGTATATTCTTTTTTTTTTTTGCAGTGGCATGGTTAGCGTAGAGGCAAAAGAAGCATCCCTGCAGATGATTCAAATGCAAGGAGAGGAGGGACTCAGAGCTATGTTAAATGAAAGTTCTGAGGGATTATGACATACTATTATCATTTGTAAAAGATCATCATACTGAAACTTGTGCAATATTTGAGCCATGCTCGGGCGAAAGGTGGCTTAATGTATCTCCGTAATGAATGATACCAAGCAAGTCATCACATTATTATGGACCCAAACGATACATTTTGTCTAACAATGGACAGAATCATGAAGCCAACTGGTCCCTTCACACGCAGAAAATCGACCAATAGCAAAAACTTTTGACCCAGGTCAGCCTGTGTAGACTGCAAAGGCTGACCTGGGTCGATACTCTCTGCAGATACATTAAGCCCTCTTTTCACAGAGCATGGCTCATTTATATTAGACCAATCTTCAGGATGCGAACAGTGGTGACTGATATAATTCAAGTTTGACTAGTCTAAATAGCACAATGGTGGCATGTTCTTTCTTCTATTATGTAGTAATTGTAATGGTATACTGCACATATAAACTAGAATGCAATCACTGTACTCAAATTCCTGAATGTCTTTTGCCTTTATCAAAGAAATTTGGACTATCTCTTATACAAGGGCTAAAACTCTTCTAGTGAAACTTAAAATTGATCAAGAAAAATAGAAAAGATGTCTTTGAAAATTCATGTAGAAATGCAAATTTGTTTCATGTATAAAGAATCCATTGCAGTATACTTTGAATCTTGTGTGGTACAAAATCAGAGTTGAAAAGCTACAAAAGCAAGGGGCAATAACTTTGTCAATGACACGATAATGATGACAAAATCGTGTTGTACACACATTTATACAATGGTTCAAACATGTGTGAAATTTCAAGCACGGTTGGGCGGTCGAAACCAGGGGCGGTTTTAAGCGGTTAAAACCGCCCCGGTCAGTACTCCAGAAGTGGTCAATACTGGTCAATAGTGGTCGATTGAAATATTTGTAGTGGTCATTTGGAAATTCTGACGGGCAGATGAGTTTTTTAAGAGGACAGTTATGCTATTTAGTGGATGATTTATTGTGGAGATGTTTTTTGTTTTCATATTGGTTAAATTCATCAATATGTGAGACTTGACTTGAGTGAAAAAAATGTTTTATCCTTTCAAAGGGTACTCATCAACTGGCTTTTGCCAGTTTTCCATAACTGTGTAGAAGTTCCGAATAAGGTCTCTAGGTTTCACTTTTATACGCCCGTGGAAGACGGGACGTATTATGGGATCACCCATGGCATACGGGCGGGCAGGCGGGCGTCCGGGCAGGCGTCCAGTTCTTTGTCCGGACCATAACTTCGTCATCTCCAGTCCGATTGACTTGAAACTTGGCATTTGTGTTTGTTGCAATAATACAGAGTGCATTGCGAAAGAACCATAACTCTACCTCGTGTTGTCTTCGAGTTATTTCCCTTTGATCGTCATTTTTACAGCATTTTATGCTTGTCAGGAATATAACTTTGTCATCTCTGGTCTGATCATCTTCAAATTTGGTATGCATGATTGTTGAAAAATTACAGAGTGCAGTGCACAAAAGACCATAACTCTTCCTAGCACGAATTTTGAATAATTCCCGCTGTGATCTTCATTTTTATAGCATTTTTTGCTTGTCCGGAGCATAACTTTGTCATCTTAAGTAGGAATGACTTGAAATATGGTATGCTTATTTGTTGCAATATTTGGAAGTGCAGTACGCGAGAATTGTAACTCTACCTTATTTCTCTTTGATAGTCATTTTTACAGCATTTTCTGCTTGTCCGGAATAGAACATTGTCATCTCTAGTCTGATCATCTTCAAATTTGGTATGCATGATTGTTGAAAAATTACGGAGTGCGGTGCACAAGAACCATAACTCTTCCTAGCACGAATTTTGAGTTATTTTCCCTTTTATAGCATTTCTTGCTTGTCCGGAACAAAACTTTGTCATCTGAAGTATGAATGACTTGAACATGGTATGCTTATTTGTTGGAATATTTGGAAGTGGAGTGCGCAGGAATTGTAACTCTACCTTGTAGTGTCTTTGAGTTATTTCCCTTTGATCATCATTTTTACAGCATTTAGTGCTTTTCCGGAATATAACTTTGTCATCTCAAGTCAGAACGACTTCAAACTTGGTATGCATGTTTGTTGCAATATTACGGAGCACAGTGCGCAAGAACAACAAGTCTACCTAGAGCGGATTTTGAGTAATTCCACTTTGATCTTCATTTTTACAGTATTTCTTGCTTGTCCAGAACGGAACTTTGTCACCTCAAGTCAAATTGACTTGAGACTTGGTAAACATGTTTGTTGCAGTTACGAAAAGTGCAATGCACTGGAGCCGTAACCTTACCTAATGCCTTTTTGGAATTATTCCCTATTCAATTTTTTTTTTTACAGTTTTTCATGCTTCTCTACAACATAACTCTGTATTTTCATGTTGGAATGACCTGAAACTTTATATGCATGTTTATTGCAATTATAGTGCGCAGGAACTGTAACTATCTGCAGTGCACAGGAACTGTAACTATCTAGTCCGGTTTTGGAGTTATTTCCCTTTGTTTAACTTGGTTAGAGCTAACTACAACATGTGTCCTTAATATTACAGGAGACATTCACGCCTATTTCAATCACTTACATGATTTCTGCTGCACTACTATTTTCCTCTAGTTGCCCTTTATGATTATTATCCCCCCTCGACAACTGGCGGTGGGACGGGTGTATCTTGCGAAAATTTTCTGCTCTTGTTGACACCTTGAGTAACTGTTTATTAATTTGATTGCATATAAGTCAGTATTTCACACTTTAGGAATAAAGCCTGGTGTCAAGTATCATATAGGGAAACGTGATTGGTCACACTGGTAATTAGATTTAAGCCACACCCACTGGGGTAGAAAGGGGCAACTTTTACATCTTTAAATGTGTTTTGGCAGCAATTTATAAAGGTGTAGGAAGACAACGTATACTTCAAAGACATTAATATATACATGTATTAACAGACCACATAAAAAACAATTAACTGGATTTGTACTTCAATGAAAGGTAAAAGTATTGTGGGAAAGGGATTATTTTCTCCTTTTCCTACAATGCTTCATAAAGTGTATTCCCTCGGGATCGAAAGAGCAAGGAATCGTTTATAAAAGTTTTAACATATATCAACAATAACATTATCGCCTCTACCACTTCTAAACGGTGAATTCACTGTTTCATCCCGAGTTCGACCCATGTGATATGGGATATTCTGTGTTTCTTTAAAACTTATTGCAATTCCAAGGTTGTAGCAGCTATAATTTCTCTCAATGTTCAGCATAAACATACCTTTTTGTACAAGGGGCCTGAGAACACTTGAAGTTGTGAAAATAGACGTGTACAGAATGATAAATTTGTGTTACGCCATCTCCAATCTTGAAGATAAAAGCAGCATGCTTCGAAAATAGCCTGTGCATATTTTGTGATTGGACAGATTTAGTGCTGAGTTGGAACAGGAGTTTTCTTCTGTAAAACGTGTTTTTCTAATAACGATTCCAAAATTAGCAAATATGTCTGTATCCAACCCACCTCAAGACAACTTTAAAAGTGGCAAACCAGTCCATCTATAAGCCAAAAATATGTCCGATGTCAAAACTTAACTCTATAGGGACCCATGTTCAGCCATAAATCTGAAGTAGGAAAATCCCTGAATATTAGACACGGTATCTACAATCTTTATTGACATGAAGTCATCCCTTACCTATTGAGAAAATTTGCACTCTTTGTTTAATCTGATTTTGATTTCACTGTAAAAAGACGCTTCAAAACAAACTCGGTTTTTTAATTGGTTTATCGTATTTTTTGTAACGTGAAATGTAAATTTTGTTATGAATTAATTAAAAATGATGGGTTTTAAGATCAAGATTTTTGAATTTTTTTACCATTCATTATTAATACGGTGGGGCCTAAATTGAGACCCCAAGAGTGTTTAAAGGCCTATAGCTGCCACAAGTAAACAATGCAGGTGTTGAAATGCTTTGAAAGTACTTTGAACATGACAGTTATTGTACCGTCTGTCGAAGTGTTAGTTGCTGGTAGAAAAAAGGAATGTTTAAACTGAATTCAAAGTTGCCAGGTCGCTCTATCTTGCGTTTACTTTTTACGTGATCTAAAAAAAAACAAAACTCTGCCAGCAACTAACACTTAGACCGACCATACTATAACGGATTCAGATTCTTTTTATGCAGCTTCATGCAAATTCTACTATTTGATAATGTCTTTCCTATGGTTGGTTTGAAAACGACAAAACAGCTTGTAAACGTGTTACTGAGCATCCATCGAGTCTGGATTTAAATAGATGTTTAAATATGACTTTCTACTCGTTTCTGCAATCCAGATTCGATGGTTGTTCAGAACCACGTATGATGTTATATAAGAAAGACCTCAGCGAATTGTGACATCTGCATGCAGCTGCATAATGAGAATCTGCAACTAACCTCAAATGGTCTCAAAAACAAACTACAACTGCCTTTCAGGGTAAACCGATACAAAAACTTGTGTCCGTGTCCCTCCGTCCCTAATGTTGTCTGTTCTTACCACTCGCCTTTGGACCGCATATTCCTTGTTATCACCCGGAAAAGCTGAAACCAAACTCTGCACCCTTCTCCCTCCGTCCCAGTTGCTGTCTGTTATTACCAATCTTCTATGGTCTGCATATTCCTTGTTATCGCCTCGGCAGCTTGCACATGAAGTTTGCCTGCAGAAGGACCAGCTCATCAAAAAGTTTAAGTCACCAGAAATGTCATTTATTGTGTTAAGTGTTAGGGACGCATTCCAGGTTTGCATCCATTGCACTTGGAAGGAAAACAAAAAGCATACGAGAAGGCTACTTATCATAGTTCACTTTTTACATAAGTTGGATCACTAGCTGGAGATAACCGTTTCGAACTAGGTCTTCGGGAACGTCACGTGATAACATTGCAATCTAATTAGTGCTATGACGTAGTACACAAGACTTTTATTTACACTTCTAATATTATGGCATCGGAGAGTAAGATTGCTCATTCTGAACCTGTTTTCTTATTTCGATGTAATAAAGTCTTCCTGTTTTGAACGAATAAGCGACGGTCAACCTGTGTTGTCGTTTCTTTTTACAATTTCAATAAACTTAGTTTTTCAAGCCTAGAATGGGGACAAAGTGATCAAGTGAATGAAGGTTTTGTTTCGACGCATTTAATTATCACGTGGTATTTACGTCACTACTACGTCACTGCGGAGATTTACGACGAAAAGTAGGCTAATCTTCGGCGATCATCGATGTCAAAAACAGATAATGCGACATAGTAGGATCTGTTCTAGTTTCAAAATTCTTTTTTCTGACATTGACTGGAACTTTTACGAACTGCACCTTTACATATCGTTAAAGTCATAATAACCGCCATGTTTTTACGTGGTAAAAATGAAATTTACTTTATTTTATGAACAGCTTTTTTTTACATTTGGACTTTAATGTGACTTTAAGTCTTTAGCAGGCAAAAAAGGAGGTTTTGTGTGTGTGTGGGGTTGGTATGTGTGTAAAAAAGCTTTCCTTTATGTGAAGCGGACAATCTCTATGCAATTGTTACCATCGTTTTGAACAGATCGAGCGCTTTATGTCAATGTTTTAAAAAGTTGAATAAAGAAATAAATTGAAAACGTCCTTAAACTCGATAAAACTGATAATCTGAGCAAGATTTCGTTTGTGCTGTACTAAAATCATCGAAGATAAGCAAAGGATCTAAAAGAGTACAAGATTTTACAGCTTTGTCGGTTGCAGTCTGGGGATGTTATGACAAGAACAAACGTTTAGTGTGTGCAAGGTTGGCCCGGACCGAGGATATGTAAAGTACAAAGCCGGACTTTAACGGCAATTCTAACATGACACGTGAATTCGGCTCTATAAACACAGTGCATCGAAAGCGTGGTAAAATCTACGTCATTCTATAAAAAGTAGGTCGCGCACGTGGCTGTTAAATTTTACGCCCTCCGCTATTTATCAATGAAAGTCACGTGACGCAAACAAATCGTAGTACGTCGTCTGCAAATAGTTTCCGCTACAATGGATCGCAAAAATCTTCCGTACATGCCGAAAATCGGCGCCCGTTGCTCTGTCCGAGGGGAAACTGGCCACTGGAGAGTAGTAAACTATGTCCACGAAGGCATTGTTGAGAAGTGCGCCCTACAGTCTTTTGAGACTGGGCAGATTGTTAGGAAATACAACTTTGAAGTCACGGAAATTTCATCTAGTTCATATGATGATGTTAATCTTATTTTGGATGAGCTAGCTTCTATGACGCCTGAAGAGATGGACAGATTGTTCAATGAGTCCTTTGAAACTGACACTATCCTAGGGGAATCTCTTCCTCCTCACTCCCAAATTAACTGCCTGAAGTGGAGACAAAAGAACGCTTTAAATCATGCACTATGGAGGATGTAAATTATCTGAGAGCCCAAAATACAGAGCAATCAACAAACAAACAAACAAAATGGGCAAAAAATACTCCAAGGTTAGAGAAATATGAATACAACCTCCTCCCCTAATATAGAAATGAGTAAATTATTACATCCGCAAGTCATTAAAGCCAAAGCAGGCAAAAAAATGAACAACTGTTTCAGTGTTACAGCATGTGGAAGTGTCCTTTAGCAAGACACTTCAGAGCCTTGCATAGTACCAGAAATGCATGAATAAGTGAATTTTCATCACAGTAAAACTAAAACAACTCATTGAAAGCACATTTAGCACTACAAAAACAACACCTGGGATATTCCTGCCCCCCCCCCCCCTTTCTTTGAATTGAGCCCCCTTATTTTCCAAATTTAAACCAAAATTTAAATGTTTGTCTTCTTTTATTCTGTTGTAAGGGGGCAAGTGACCCCCTTATAAAAACGTCAATTTAAAACCCTGCAAGACCACTTTAAATGGTCTCAGAGGTCGTCTCTTAATGCAGGTTTCACTGTCATTGCAATTTTTTTTTTCAATTAAATAAGATTTTCTGATGGTATAATTCAATGTTTACTTGCATTTTACCTGCACAAACAGAACTGCACCTGAACTTTGAAGGGTTTTCAATGAAAAATAGTTAAAATAACAATTATTTCCACATTTTGACCTTCAAATGAACATATATGATAATTTGCACATTTTTTTAAATCCATAAAATCCATGATATTATTTCACAACTATAGATTTAGATTAATACACTATATTTTTCCTTACATTTTACCACAAAGCACTTTTGATAGAAACCACAGGTGATATTCATAAATACTGAATTTCACTGTTATTTTCTTAACATGCTGCTTACCAGCATTTTCTCCTTTTCTCACAATGTTTTCAAAAGACTTTTTTCCCAGGGTTGTTAAAACCCGGGATTGTTTGGTAAAAGATTAAGACAGAAAGAAACATTTGTTGCTTTTCAGGCACAAATTGGAATTTTAACTCTTTACCAAACGACATAATTTTAGACTCATCTACATTGGAAACATTTACAGACAACAAAATTAATGTGACTCAAAAATTAAAACTTGTTTTGGGAAAGGTAGAAAACATTGTGGGAAAAGAAAAAAATGCTGGTCACCAGCTTACCAGCATTTTCTCCTTTTCCCACAATGTTTTCAGAAGGCTTCTTTCTCAGGGTCGTGAAAACCCGGAATTGTTTGGTAAAGGGTTAATTAATAGCCTACAGTGTTAAGAGGATCTTCACACAAGTGACAACAATTTTTCTTCTGTTCGAAACATTCATAAGACCAAGTAAATGCCACATTTAGCCTTACTGATTTTCATGCCTTTTATGAGAACTATCAAACTTGAATTAATTGCACTGTTTTAGTCTGAGAAAGTGATCTAGATGGAAAGCATAATCATAAAGTGATCAACCATAAGTAATTACAACCGCAAACAAAATTAGACGTTAGATGCACAGACAGACAGATGGACAGTGCCTATTACCATATCCCCCTCTGATATCTGGTAGGGGTTGAAAAATATGACCTATGAACAAGTATAAAGATTGAAAATATTTATTTTACCTCACTCTTTCCAGAATGGATGAATGAAGCAGGCTATGAGAACGTAATCTTTGAATACTTGCCTGTTAAAGAACTAGACCAGCTTCTGCAAAGATTCTATACAGCCGCAAGAACCAAAGAGGGCAAGGAATATTCAAAATCAGCACTAGTTGGGTTGAGGGCAGCTCTCAACCGATATCTGACAACTCCACCGATCTCGAGAAATATAAATCTTATGAAAGATAGAGAGTTTCTACAATCAAATCAGGTTCTGTCTGGTCTTGTCAAGCACCTTAAAAGAGAAGGAAAGGATAAAAGTTGCCACAAGGAACCGATCTGTGAAGAAGATCTAAATAAATTATATTCATCAGGCCTGTTCTCACTACAAAGTCCTAATACCTTAAAAAATAAAGTTTTGTTTGATATTATCAGTCAATTTGGCCGAAGAGGTCAAGAGGGGTTGAGAAATTTGACCAAACACTCATTTATTTCTAAAGTTGATGCAAAAGGGCGTAAGTATGTAACATTGACCTACAATGAATCTGATAAAACACATCATGGTATTGATTGTAAAGAGGAAATTAAGGAACCAAGAATGTATGAAAATGAAGGTGAATTTTGCCCTGTAAAATCATATGAGAAATACCTGTCCAAGTTGAATCCTTTTTGTGAGGTGTTCTTCCAAAGGCCCCTTGATAAAATTTCTGAAGATTCTACGGTGTGGTATGCTAATAGAGCGTTGGGGGTGAATACTTTAGCTTCGTTTATGTCCAGGATGTCTCAAAAAGCATCTTTGAGCAGGAGATACACAAATCACTGCATCAGGGCTCGTGTTACAAGCACATTGCATGAGCAAGGGTTCTCAAGCAGAGAAATTATGTCCGTTACTGGCCACAGGAATGTGGCTAGTTTAGCATCATACATTAAACCAAGTGAAGATGAGAGGGAGCGCTTGAGTAGGGCTCTCTGTCCATCTTCATCAAGCAATAGAGTCCCAGCATTGACAATTACTCCACCCACTCCAAATCCAATTTCAGACTCGATACCGACCAATTTTGATGTAAATCTACAACACGAAAAGTCACTCGATATCCACATGTTTACCGGCAATATCTCAAGTAGTTCTATCACTGTCAATATATATCAAAAACAGTAATTATCGTTGAATACTTCGGTTTTCCTTCCTTTTTGCTAGTAGAGTGTAGCGGAAACGTTGTCCTTGACCTCACTTCAAGTTTTCAATTTTAACATGTTCAGTTCAGTATATCTAAATGTATTTTTTTTTTGTCGTTCGAAATGGAAAAAATATATAAATAATAAAAAGGTGAATAATTTGTGTTGTGTTTCATGCCCAAGGTTTTGCTGAATTAAAGATTTATTTTTACACTGGGCAGTAGGGTTTTGTTTTGGTTAGTAACTGGAACAGCCGTGGTATATTCAAGGGAATTAATCCGCATCACCTTTGTGTATAATAAGTATGAACTTGTTTCCCTTTAATCAAGTGTTTATCATGTTAGAATCAAAATAATCTTCTTTCTATCGTGGTTTATCGTTCAATAAACCACGTTGTGAGTTATGAGGCGCAATGAATAAACCACTCGGGCTATCGCCCTTGTGGTTTATTTATTGCGCCTAATAACTCACAACTGTGGTTTATTGAACGATAAACCACGATAGAAAGAAGATTATTTCTTAAGTGAATTTACTGATTAATACGGAATCCTGATAGAATGTGACAAAAACTCAAATTGTTGCATGTAGAGACATGCGGGAATTTGGGTGGCCCCATCAGGATTCCGTATGCAACAGTCGACGAGTCCAGGTAACGGTGATTCGCATGGACAAAACGTTCAAACACTGCATTCCACAACGTTCCGAAACTGTTTGAGGTACTTCTGGCCTAAATTGGGTACCTATCGGGAAGGAGAGTATGGGCTTGCAACCTTCTTTGACGAAATCCCAAATTTTAACGACCCTTAAGGAGAAGGCTTTAGAAAATATTTTGGCAAAATGAGAAAATGCTAAAATTTTGTAGTCTAGTAAAGATTTAAAGTTTACAATGGATACAAAAGATTCCTTGAACATCTTTATTTTTACGGCAGCCCTTTTCAGAGAACAAATCGAAAAGTGATTTCAGCTACAAATTAGCCACAAGGCGTAATATTTGATGATATTTCCTTCCGAAACGCAGGGAATCAAAATCAGGTATTATATTCTCCATTGTTTCTGTAAGTGGCTTCAAACTTGATTGTTCGACACCTATTATAATAATATGGTATGGTTTAAATTGACTTAATTTTAATATTATTGTTTTTAGCCATTATTTAGCCTTTAATTATGTACTGAACGGGCTGTACATACACTTGTGTTTCATACTTTTGAAGCCACTTCATTACCTGATGTTTTCGTCTGTTTAATATATAACATACATAACTATGTCTACAAACAATTACTTCGTCTATACTTAAACGTCTATATTGCGTCAGTTGTACATGCACAAAAATTTCAAATCAAAGACGCAGTTCTGGTATCATGAATTTTTGCAGTAATTATATATGTAAATTTAGGAATGAAATACACATGTTATTTAAGATTTATGAACGTTTTATTTTATATAGTTCTACTAAAAACGTCATTTTGTTAAAGCTTTACGAAGTGACATACTATGGCCGTAACACTATATAAATAAATAAATATAACGATCCATCTGGATTATGTTCTCTGTTGTTTAGACGAGCGAAGCTAGTCTATAGACATCCAGATTGACCAAGATTCAATGCAAACAACAGTAACAACAAACCCCCACAGCTGCCCTACTGCCTTACAGAAAACATTTTTTTTTCTGTTATAAATCTTAATTCTGCTATATGTGACAATTTTGACAATTGCCAATACATCTCTACCATCCCCATTTGAACGCGTCTCTTTCCAAAGCAATAGTCTGAACAATATGTCATTGATAAGGTACATGATGTTTGCTTATGTAAATTAAGTGACACATGCAAATTAGGCTCATATCGCTTATTCCTTCACCATTGTAAGATTATGAATGAATCTGAAATTTGAAACATCTAAGAAACTAGCAGCGAATCCCAGCTACATTAATCATCACTGGACAGGGAACCCTTATCATTCGTTCATTCACTCATTATTTAGATCATTGCTTACTATTAAACTATTCTGTTACACTGTAATTTTACATCTTGTATATTCACCCTTTACCACAAAATTCCGAGTTTTAACGACACTGGGGAAGAAGCTCTTTCAAAACATTTTAGGAAAATGATAAAATGCTGGCAACCAGCATTTTCTATTTTCCCAAAATGTTTTTGCCCTTTTAGTACCAGTTTCATCAACTGAGCAACATTTAATGTGTGGTCTGCAACAGATTTGAATTTGGACTTTTCGTTTTTCAAAGAGTTAAATGGTTAACTATTTCATCTTGTGCTATTGATTAACTACGATCAAATTGAAGTTCAACCCTTGACCTGAAAGAGTTAAATGGTTAACTATTTCATCTTGTGCTATTGATTAACTACGATCAAATTGAAGATAAACCCTTGACCTGTTTTAAAAAAAAGTGGAATGAAACTTTCAAGCCGTTGGTCAAAACCTGAATATTGATAGGTATTTCAACGGTATATTTAGGAGGAAAACATCCACTCCAGATCTAAGATCAGACTGCACGTTCCGTGCACTCTGATCTTACTCTACGCTGTCGGCAAAATGTCATTAAGTAGCGCTTAGCAGCCTAGAGGTTGATAGAACTCTACGTATTCAATTATATCTTGAAGACACTTTCACATTACATGCTGTCACACGTAAAAAACATACTTGGACTTACATGTACTTCATGGTCTTTGTTTGTTTGTTTGTTTCGTTTCGTTTTTTGTTTGTTGGTTTTTTTTTTGTTTTTTTTTCAATGAATTGTGAAAATGGAAGACGTTTAACCTACATGTATGAATTGAGTTAATACTAATCTTCCGGGGCAGCTAGAAAAAATTATAAGGTCTTGTTAGTTAAATTTTACTGGACCTCTAAAAGACAATGAGGAACAAGAAAAAGAGTGTGGATTCTTATTATGAATTGGTGACAAAGGTCAGGATATTCGCCACACCTGGACAGACATTTCTGATGATGATAATAAACGATTGGATACGTCTTATTCTCGATTCCGTAATTAGTGCAACGAAAATTAACCAGATATTTGCACGATATCAACTGTAAAAGAAATAAAAAACAAAGAAAAAACAAATGACACATTCGTCACATGCCTATAATTAAAGGCAAAGATTGCAATTTTACCAAAGTGGGTGAAATGATATGTGATAGAAATTTCACCTAGAAGTAAACTCTAGAAAGTTTTCAAATAATCAAATTAATATGAGCCATGCTCTGGTAAATGGAGGCTAAAAGCTTCTCCGTTATCCATGGTACAAAGCAAGTCATCATATACTCGTACTTATTGATCCACAATATCCACATCTCGTAAAAAACGACAGATTCATGAGCTAGACTTCTCCTTGTACATACAAAAAAAAAAAAAAAAAATGACCAAAAAAGCGATAAGTTTTGGCCCAAGTTAGCCTGCGCGGACTGCGATACTTTTACGTTCATTACTTTTCGAACATGCATTATGCTCCCTTTTTACAGAGCATGGCTCATATATTCTTTGCTTGCTTTTTTTTTTTCAAATTCAAAAACAAGTCGAAAAACAGAAATTTTTTCATGGTTTTTCCTATTTTGACAAGTAAATAGCCAAGAGTGGTGGGTAAAGTCAATGGATTGTACTGGATCCAGATTGGACTGGATTATACTTATAAACCTGAATAAAACAGTGGAACTGGAACAGACTCAGTAGCCGAATTTGACAATTTTTCTTCCATCTTGTGTAGACCAACCAAGTTTTATCTTTACCATAGCAACTTGTTTCAAATTCGCTCGCCTGTCAGTACTCTCAGTACTTTGATTTTGTTCTAGTCTTGGAGCCGCTTATCATGCCTTATAGCAGAGTGCAAAAACAACTTCCAAATGTAAACATAAGCGCCATGAAAAAAAATATGCATTAGCACAATATTTTACAAGTTGCACTTAAAGAGAAAAGTCAACAAGGGTCTGCTTCTAGGTGTTTAAATGTTGCAATTTAGCGATCGAAATTAGCGATTCATAGTTGAGGTATTTAATCTTTTCAGCCGCGAATATCTTAGCTCGACCTCTTTCTACATCTAAAACTACAATCCATCGAAACTCCGAGAGGTTTTCATCTTAAAGGCTTGACCAAACATGAGGACAGTGTAGATCCAAGATCAGACTGCACTCTGATGGCTCTCGATTCTGTTTCCTGGGAACTACACCAGTGCTCACGCCGAACATGTGGGCCAATGAGCAATTCCAAAGTTGAAGCGTTCAGTTTGATCTTGATCTATGCAGTAGACAAAATCTCCTGTTTTCGACTTTTGCGATGAAAGAATTAAGACAACAAACTTTGAAATCCATCCCTTTACCACACAGTCTAGTGTTTCAACGACCCTGGTATTGAAGTCTTTTGAAAACGTTGTAGGAAAAGGAGAAAATGTCAGAAATCAGCATTTTTAATATATCAAAACAATTTCATTATTTGATCTATTTTTGATTTTGTTGTCCACAATTTGGACCAGTGTAGAATTATGCAGTTTGGTAAAGAGTTATTATACATTATTCTGAATAAAGTATCAATGGTTCCTGCTCTGTCTAAGCTCAGTGCTAGACCGATTACTTCTAGACTTTACAATACATTTCAATAATTCAAACAAGGGAGCAGAACATGGTGCATCCATAGTTCCTGCTCCCTCAAGCTAAGTGCTAGACTGGCTACTGTTTAACTTTACAATAAAATTCGAGAATACAAACAAGGAGGAAGAATGAAAGGCAGAATTATCAGTACTCCTAATCGCTATACATATAGATTATCAAAAAGACAATATCTGTCTCTTCGAAATTTGTCCTATGCTTTACTAAGCAAAAAGTAACTCGTCGAAATTCGATAATTCAAAAAATAGAAATGTCCGATACTTCGAAATTTGTCTTAATTCTTCACTAGGCAACAAAATGACTTGTTCAAATTGAAAGCATTTGCAGGTGACTAATTAGATGTAGCTCAAATGGCTCGATGTGCCTTTGAAATCGACAGAAAACATAGTTGGAAAAGAAGAAATCGCTGGTTACCAGCCTTTTTTTTTTTTCCTTTTCTAACAATGTTTTGCAAGCTTTCGTGTTCATTTAAGGGATGAATTTGTTGATTGTATGGTGTTTAACGCCGTTTTCAGAATTATTTCAGTTATATCGCGGAGGCTAGTGCACCTTTCACTGCATTTCTGGAATTTCTTTCTACGAGTGCTTCACGCACTGTTCTTTCCAAGCCACTGGCTGCTTTCTCTGATAATCTTCGTCAAAACAATGATCTAAGGTAAAAGAGGAATAAACACTGTCGCAATGTCCATCACAATCCTCGGAAAGAATTTCCCGAGCTGGGTATTCCAACCAGCCACCTTTGGTTTAAAGCCCTTACAAGTACGTTATCAACTGAGCTACTGTGCTCGCCAGGGTTGTACCTTAAAATCTTCATAAATCTTTGACGCGCAAGCCAAGTAATTCGATTGAATCTTTGTCTGTCCAGATCAACAGAAAATATTCGTACATGAACACCAAATTGCGTTAACACTGTATTTAAATATGGCCGAGCTGGGAGTTCAAATTGGTGATCCCCTGGTTTCAAGTTCTGAACGTTACCCGTAAGCTACCATACTTGCCAGGGTTGTATTTAAAAATCTCCGTAAATCTTTGATGGGCAGGCCCAAGTAATTCGAATTTATAATTTATGTCTGTACAGAACCACGGAAAATTCCTTGTACATACATTAACCCTTTACCAAGAATCCTGAGTTTTAACGACCCTGAGAAAAAAACCTGTTGTAAACATTGTTGGAAAAGGAGAAAATGCTGGTAACCAGCATTTTCTCCTTTTTCCGCAATATTTTCTACCCTATCAATAATAGAAATCAGAATTTGAACAACACTAAAAGTATCATCTGCAAGTGCTTTCAATCTGGCCCAGTCTAAAATTTTGTCGTCTGGTAAAGAGTGAAAGTATGTTTAATCCGTATTTAAAAATTAAGAGTGTACGACCCTTAGGAATAAGGATTCTGAAAATAATGTAGAAAAAGGAGGGACTTCTAATACAATCATTTTCTTCTTTTCAAAAAGCATTTTCCACTCTGTGAGAGAAAAATCTCACTATAAGCCGAGGCAGAGTTTTTTTGTAGTCTGCAAAAATGCTTTTAATTTAGATAAGTCTTAGATAATTTTGACGCCTGACAGAACGATAAACAAATCGTGACTTTCAAGTACGTACTGCGTACTTGGCTAAATAAATGACTTCTTCATTGCAAAATCATACAGAGCTCTGAATACTTATGAGCATTGCTAAATGATGAAAGAAAAGTACTGCTGCACAATTTTCTACATTCCTGTTTGTCTAACTCTTTACCAGGTAACACAATTGTAGACCGACTGAAAATGAAAATATTTCCAGGCGACATTTTCAGGTTAGTTCAAATGATAATGTTTGTCTTTAGAACTGTGGAAAACATTGTTGAAAAAGGAGGAAATGCAGGTTTTTAAAAGCCTCTATCCTGACGGTCGTTAAAACAGGGGATTATCTGGTAAAAAGTTAAACAATTAATTCGAGTGTATAGATAGGTGCCTATTGCAGCATTTGGTAATGCTCGAGATGAAGCTGTATTGACCACAATTACGAATACTTTGCACGTTCATATTTATCAAATGTTTTTTGTCACAAATTTACGAAAGGCCAAATGGATAGACAGATAGACAGAGTATAGCTGAAATTACTATTCAGACCGCAAGTGAGTATTTTGTTCAACTGTTAGGCAGCCTACCAAAAGCACAGCTGGTGAAGGGGGAATGTGCATTCCTGCTTCTCACGATGTATTTTTCTACGGCTGTTAAATAAGATAAACTTTTAACCTATTTGAATAAACAAACCTTAGGTTCCCATGTTCCTAAGGATGCACTTTAAATCAATCAAAAAACATGTGGCAAATACAGCAAACCCCAGAATCATTTGTTATCAGCCGCTCGAAGGTCTACAATCTCAAAGTAAACAGGAATATTAAATATTACCTATATTGCACTCATAGTTTAATTGTTCATTATGGAAGTTATGCAGTACTTTCTGATTGGACTTTTCTCAGCCATCGTGTTTTTTGACAATGTGAGAGCGCTGCCAGCTGAGCCGGTATGTTCGAAATTCGATTATGAAATGAAAACACTCGAAGCAATGCTTCGAATCGAAAACCGTGCGGAGAAAATGATGGAGGAATTGAAATCTGTCCGAGAGTCTATGACGAAAGAGCTTGACAAAATCAAGAATTTAAAAGCTGAAGTTGAAAGAAAACAGACGGTAATGGAGAGCGAAATCACAGCTCTGAAGTCTGAAGTAGAAGAAAAAACAAAGCCAGGTAAAATTAAACCTTTCTACTTATCTTTAGGTCACTTGTTAAGTCTTTACCAATCGACAAAATTTTAGCCTTGTCCAAATTAAAAGCATTTGCAGAGGGCAACTTCAGCATGGTTTAAATTATGGGGTTTGTCTTTAAAGGGATACAAAACGTTTTGTGAATGGAAGAAAATGCTGGTTATTAGCATTTTTTCCTGTTCTCCACAATGTTTTCAAAAGCTTCCTTTTTCAGGGTCGTGTGGTCACTTACTAATAGTTTACCAAATAAACCGGTTTTAACGTCTCATAAGAAGAAGGCTTTTCATTACAGGCACTTTTTCTTTTGCCACCTTGCTTGAAATCGACTATTTAAAGACAAATATAACAATTTGAGCCAAAAGGGATTTTAAAGCGTCTGCTCTTCAAATGCTTTCGAGATGAACGAGTGTGATTGTTTTCGTCGGTTAAAGAGTTTAAAATGCGAAAAGTGTCTAAAACGTCGCTGTATTATTGTGTAGAATCTCAGTCATTCCAACATGAAAAAATTAAAATAATTTGGTCATCTCCTTAAACACAAGAAGAAGAAGAAGAAGAAAAAAAAAAAAAAAAACATAGACTTGGAAAACCACAATGGCAATCAAACCTGCTCCTTCACTGTTTTTGTGAAGAACATTGATTTACATTTAACCTTTAGACTGCTTTATACAATAAATGAAAATTTATAGCAACTGGTAAAATGTCAAATACTACGATTCAAAAGTTCTTTGGCCGGAAGAATCTCACTGTAATGGGCAGTCCAAGATCGGGCTGTATGTTCATATCTCCTGTGATTGAACCTCCGCAAAAGCGGAAGGAGTCACGCTCAGAAGCCTCAGAGTTAAAAGCGCAAAACCGAAATGATCTGGTAATTGCTTGTATGTGTATGTCTAAATACTGACCTTTCGATCGTCTTTTCAGTGATCCAAATTCAAGAGATAATTCGACCTTAAAGGTGTATTTTACGTATCACGCTGGGTCATTATCTTTCAATTTAAACTTCCAATTTCAACATATACATGTATTAGAACTAAACAATAATAGATGTCTATTGATGAAGTAATTCTACATTTGCGAACGTAGCGAAACTCATTTTGATTCGTGTATTGTTTGTCAAACCTTGAAATACACAAGAAAAGAGCAAATAACCACATGTACTAACTTTTAATGATTTTTATGGATATCATTTAAGTATTCCTTTTCAACAATTCGAGTCAGAAAGAACATAATTTAAGCAAACCATCCCGTAATTTATTTACATCATAAAAATTACATAGTTTTTGGAAAAAAAATAAGTGTATGAGCTATGCTATTTGAAATGAGGATTTAATGCACCTGGAAAAAGTATCCACTGCACAGGCTGTCATGGGTTGAAACCTTTTGCTTTTTGTACATTATCTGCATATCCTTGGACCGTTCTACTCACTAATTCGGGTAGTTGTATGGCAAAATTGATGTTATGGATCCATAATCATGTAATGGCTTGCTCGGTATAGTGCATCATCCATTTGCCAGAGCTCCGCAAATATGTCTAGTATTTACTATTATACGAGGGTTGTTCCATAAATTTGCAGAATTTGCCTGTAATTCCAATACGGAGAGTTGAATTTTAGAACAAAATACATCTAAAGAAACGTTATCTATACCTGATGCCTGGTTTAATTTTCAAAGAAATACATAAAACAGATAAAAATACATATAACTTTAAAGAAGAGTAGTAAGTGACACTTGAAGCACGCCGACGTTTACGTCACTTCGTCGAAACGTCAAAAATAAGCGTGCGATTAACTTTCTCTACATAGTCGCCCCCTGTTGCGGTGCACTTTCTATGTCTGTGTATCCACTGATGAAAAGTTACAGTAAACCAATCTTTGCTGAACTGTGCAATGAACTCCCTGGCTTTATTTTGCAGTACTTCTGATGATTCAAACCACTGACTTCTCACTTCATTTTTCAATTGTGGGAATAAACGAAAATCCATGGGTGCCAGGTCCGGACGATAGGGAGGATGTGGGAGCCCTTTAAATCCCAAAAATGCAATGTAAAGCTTTGTGTCATACGCGAGGTGGGCGGGAGCATTAAAGTGGTGCAATATCCCATCCTCTAAATCCTGCAGGAGAAAGTTTTTAAGTCCAACACAAAACTTAATGACAGAACGTAACTCAACGTCGTCAGCAGACGTTATTTTTTTTTCCGAAGTTATCACTGCAAATGTCTGCTGAGATGTAATTATCTGACGGAATGTTTTCAAATTCACCGGAAATGATGTCGAATAACGTTGATAACATCAGTCGCTTTCGCGCCAAAATTGCACGCGGCTTTCATATTTTTATACATTTTCTAAAAAAAATTAAATGTCAAAATTTTGAATAGCATCAAGTCGCTCTACCTTGGTTGCTAAAGAAACCAAATTCTTTGATATACAACGGAAGAAAACAGGACAAAATTTGTCATTTACTTAAAATTATGTTAGGGTATAGTCTCTGAATGTGTGGTGTGAATGGAGTGTAAAACAAAGGCAATGATTCCGCGAAGTTATGGAACAGCCCTCGTACCAGTTAGTTATGATTATTTTCTGAGCTTTAAACCTTTCAGTTATATATTATACATTTGTCATTTGAACCATTATCCGGAGGTAAAAAGAGAATTAGTTTGATTGTTTGTTTATTGAAAAATTTGTTTGGTGTTTATCGACGTTTTCATAAATATTTCAGTTATAATGCCGCGGCAAGTGCACCTATCTAGGCTTTCCTGGAGTTTCTTTTAGGGGTATTAGTACTTCGCACACTATTTTTAAAAAGCGACTAGCTGCTTTCTCACATATCTATGGTTGAAAATTGAATCCTGTCGCAATGACTATCATAAATTCTCGGATAGACATTAACCTAGCTGATGATTCCCAAGTCCTGTACGCTACCGATTGTGCTTCCGGGCACGGAAAGAGGGAATTTTATACGTTAATTACGGGTAAACATTTAAGAAAAAGGAGTAACGTTGGCTACCAACAGTGGTATTTAGCGCTAACAGAATAGAAAACATGTAGAAAAAGAAGAAAAAGCTTGTTATCAGTGATTGGATTTCTCTCCAAGAGAATAGGAAACATTGTAGAAAATGGAGAAAACACTGTCTAGCAATGATGGTATTTTTGAGTGATAGGATATCAAACGCTGTAGAAAGAGGAGAAAGCGTTGGCTACCAATGGTGGGTTTTTTTTTTTCTCTAAGAAAATAGGAAACATTGTAGAAAAAGGAGAAGGCGCTAGTAACCAATGATGGTATTTTTTAATACCTTATACCTTCTATAAACATTTTGCAAGGGACAAATTGAATGCAGCTCAAATGCTGGTATTTGTCACAAGGGGAATAGAAAACATTGCCGGAAAATGAGAAAAAGCTGGCTGCCAATGATTGGAACTGTCAATAAGAGAATAGAAAACGTCGTGGGAAAATGAGAAAATGCTGGTAGCCAGCATTTTCTCCTTTTCACACGATGTTTCAAATGCCCTTTTCTTCAGGGTCGCTAAAACACGGGATTGTTTGATATATGAAAATGAGAAAGCGCTGGCTACCAATGATTGGAATTGTCAATAAGAGAATAGAAAACATCGTGGAAAAAGGAGAAAATGCTTGTGGCCAGTATTTTCTCCCTTTTCTCACAATGTTTTCAAATGTCCTTTTCTTCAGGGTAGCTAAAACACGGGTTTGTTTAAGATATCACAAACGCTAACAAATACCCTGTATATGATTCAGCCAGAAATTTTCATTATCTATCTAATGGCGGTGGAGTCTTGTTAGTAGGGTTGGTACTTCACTGGAATTAGGAAGTCAGAAGTTGAGAGTTTGAGCTTCATATCGGTAGAAATCTTTTCGGTGGTGGATGTTTACAGTGACCCCAGTTAGAACTATCGGTAACAGGCAGGGATAAGTAAGTTAGGGTTTGAGAATTCGAGTTTCAGTGTGGCAAAATTTTTTTTGATGATCGATGATAGTGTTTCTGATTACATTCGTGTAAGAGGGAAAGCAGCCACTGTTTAATTCTGATATATATATAATGATACATTGTGATATGAATGCATGTAGGTGCACTTGTCGTCGTAATATAACTCAAATTATATTGTAAACGAAGATACTAGATCTATTACAAAAGTTTTTTTTTTTTTCTACAGATGAGGTTATCGCATTTTCAGTGACAACACCAACTAAAGAATTAGTCAACGGAGTGCCTATTTTCGAGACAACGATCACAAATATAGGAAACGGATATGACATCGATACCGGGATATTTACATGTCCGGTTGGTGGATTGTACACGTTTGTCTTTACTTTGGCGTCAGCTGGAAAGCATAATGTGTACTGCTATATTAAACATAATGGTAACATCAAAGTGCTTGCCCAATCATCCATTGATAATGCTTACACAAGTGCCTCAGCTTCAGTGAACCTATTGTTGCAGAAAGGTGATTGGGTTACGTTAGGAAATTGTGGTGACTGGAACAATGTGCGCATCACCTACAACCACACAACGTTCAGCGGTGCTTTGATTAAAAGAACGGGCTAGGAAATCTGATTTGAGCTAAAACAAACGAGTCATGCTCTATGAAAAGGGGGCGTAATACATCTGCAAAAAGTATCCGTCCAGGTCAGCCTGCGCATTCCGCGCAGGCTGACCTGAGCCGAGACTTTTAGCTATTGGTCAATTTTATTTATGTCCAAAGCCCAGTCTACATCATCATGAAGTCGGTTATTGAAAACGTGAATACCATGGATATTTAAGTTTATGAACGTTTTCTTGGTATCATGCATCAAAGATATGCATTATGCCCCCTTTTGCCAGAGCACGATTGAATTGTTTTTATCTATACTTGTAATCAAGTTTTATTTCGTTATTTTTTTTCTGTAGGTATATTATGCCTTTTGGAGGAGTCCTTCCCCCCTACCTCTCTTTCTCTCCCCCCCCCTTCTCTCTCTCTCTCTCTCGAAATTCATTGACATGAAGATTTCAAACGGCTGAGAGAACAAAACCAAGTAAATCTGTAAAGCACGATAACAGCCTGTTTAGATAATTACCGAAGTCATATGGCGCTTGCCTATTTGAGAGCCCATTTTTCAAGAACCTTCAGGCCCTGTGTTACTGTATCATTACATTTTTGTCCACAGTTTTCAACATCATTCAGTAACCGTCCTGGATTTCTTATGACTCGTAAAAGAGTACCAACCATTGATCTTCCACACATGCTATATTGCCGAGAAATATTACCGAAAAAAAAAAACTGTACTGGATTTTGATGAAAATCCTTACAAGAAGGGGTTATCCAGAAGCATGAATAAAAAGCGTATTCTTTTGGTGTGTGAAAGATCGAAATTTAGTTTTTCATTGAACATCATTGGTAACATTTTCACTCGTGGCGCATTCAATGTATTTTGCATTTCAGTTTTTATTTTATCAGACATTTGTGTATGTATGAATACAACGAGAGCTTAACTAAACAATCCAATGTTTTAATGGCCCTCCTATGACAAAGAAGGCTATTGTCAACATGTGAGGAAATGAAAGAATCTTAGTAACCAACATTTTCTCCTTTTTGAACAATGTTTTTCTCCCTTTCTAGGACAGTTCTAACTATTTCAGAACATTCTGCAACCCTTGGATAAGTCTAAAATTATTTAGTCATGTAAACTGTTAACCGGAGGAGCAAAGTCTAAGTAAAGACTTACATCTAACAACTAACACATAGTTTTTGGATTTTTACCCTTAAACACACGATCCCGAGTGTAAACAACTCTGAAAAAGACAGATCTTGAAAACATTTTTTGGAAAGTGAGAGAATGCTGATAACCAGCATTTTCTCCTTTCCCACACAGTCTATGTCCTATCAACGGCAAGTTTCATTATTTATACCACATTTGATTTGTACTTGTATTCAGCAAATGCTTTCTATTGGACCATGTCTAAAATTTTGTCATGTGGTAAAGGGTTAAGTTCTACACTTGATGCTGTTAGGGACAACCACTTTAGTCTGAACTTTTGTTGTCTAGAGAAAAGTGTAAAAATACTGCAGATTAAAATTTCATTGAAATATTCACCATTGATTAGGTTAGATGTACTACATTTTTTCCCTCTTACATTTGAATATAATTGAGCCATGCTCTGTGAAAAGGGGACTAAACCCAGGTAAGCCTGCGTAGTATGCAGTCCGCGCAGGCTGACACGAGTCAAAAATTTCTGCCAATGTTAACTTTTCTGCATGTCAAAGGACCATTCTACCTCAGGATTCATTTTGTTGTACGACAAAATAGGCTTTATGGGTCCATGATTATGTGACGACTTGCTAATTAAAATGCATCACGGAAATGCATTAAGCCCCCTTGTACCAGAGTATGGCTTAATTGTATATATTATACACCTTGATATTTTCCGGTAAAATCTGACACGACGTGGAGAAAAATCCGTTTCAACACATGTCAAACACTTTTTTTTTATGAAGTGGTCGATCTAAACCTGTTGTCGAATCCGGTTGTGCCGGAAATCTATATGATGCTAACGATGACCAATGTGACGAACCGGCTACTTTCTCACATTGTACAAACACTGTCGAAACAAAAAACAGCGACGATACGGTGATGATGATGATGATGATGATGATGATAGCGGTGGTGGCGATGGTGAATATGATTAGAGAGAGGAGAAGGAAAGCAACAAGAACGACGACAACAATGATGATGACGACGACAATAATGAAGATGATACAGATGACGACGATTGTTTTGATTATCGTGATGATGAAGACGACACTGATGCCGACGATGATGAGGCGGCATAAGCAGCTTTTCTTTCTTTCCTAGAGTTTCTATTATCTGTGATGTGGAAAGTATTTTTTCCAGGTCACCGGCTACTTTCCAACATCATTTTTAAAACATCGTCGAAACGATGTTATCGGCGGCAGCGACCACGTCGGCCGCGGTGGCGACGATTATTATTATTATTATTTCGACAACGAGATGACGTTGGGGCGTGAAAGAGGGATTGTGGTGATGGCTGTAAGAGAGACGACAACGATGATCATGATGATAATCATAAAAAGAAAAAAATGTTCATAACCAGTATGATGCAACTATAAGGACAAACCGTTGTTTCATTTATCTGTGTTTTGCACACTTGTTTTTCAAAGCCACCGACTACTTTCCCAAATTGTCCGAACTTCTTCAAAACATTGTTGACGAGGAGGACGGAGACCTCGACGATGTTAATACTGATAATAAGGACGACAACGACGGTGACAACGACGATGACGACGACAGCTATGACAACAACAACGACGGTGACGACGACGTCGATGACAACAACAACGACGATGACGACGAAGGCGACGGTGACAACGACTACCATAACGATAACCACGACGATGACGACAACGACGATGATGATGATGATTTTCATAATTTTGATGATTATAATTTCTAAAACAAGTACAATCATTATAAGTAGATGACGATCAGAACAATTATGATGGTGAAGGGGGATTGTGCTGATGGTTGTAGTAACGCCAACGATGATGATAATGATGATGATGATGATGATGATGATGATGATGATAAAACGTTAAAACGCTGGTAACTAGTGTTATTTTCCCTATCAAATACAGACTACTTGTCGTCTGCAAGTGCTTTCAGTTTTTGACAAGTCCACAATTCTGTCGTCTGCCAATGTCACTCGTCACAACTCGGCCGATTTTGTAGTTACATCTATCGCTGAAAAAATGCCAACATAATTGATAGACGGAGTTAGAAAGTAAATGTACTGTATGCCATCGGAATGTATTTAGAAACTATACATGCAACTGGTAATAGCAGCAAGTGTAAAATAGTACTCGGCCGTTGGTCAATTAATGTTAGCAAGGTGAAACGTGAGGACAAAAGAATATAGAGTTGTGTAGGAGTTTTGATCCTAGCGGAGAGACCATTACGTAAACATTTTCAGAATGGACTGATTATCCTACACTTGCAACCTCAGTAACCAGACTGTCAATTCACAATACTGACCAGCATGGATCATCGCATCGCTATCATAAATTACTTGTTCTATTGGTCATAATGGGATATTAAGACAAGGTCTCTTCAACGGATATATTTAATTTACTGGTAGTTTATCTCAGTTGAAACTGAAAGACAGAAATATCGGTAAAAGTACCATACAAAAGTTGTGCTACAATAATATTAGAGGTTCGAGTCATTTCAGTTACGAATAATACGATGCGCATAGCGTTACCCTTAATGTCAGTATTGCTGTGGTTTGAAGGAAATAATTATACATACTGTAAAAAACAATCACTACCTCTGTGCCCTCTGTCCTTTGAAGGCAATGCAGCTCAATATCAAAGAATAACATATGTAATATCATAATTGCCTGTTTATGTAGGATATAATATGCAAAAAAAAGAAAGAAAAAAAAAACAAAAAAAACCTCGACTATGAATTTGTAACGTTTGGATACTAGTTTTTCTAACTGTAAAATGCCATACTGAGTGTTTTAACTCTTAACCAATCTATCTAGTTTTTGATGACCCCGAGAAAGACGGCTGTTAAAAGCATTGTGGAAAAAAGAAAAAATTCATATAACCATCTTTTTCTCCTTTCACACAATATTTTTTTTACCCTTTCAATGATTTAAATCATTTGGTCCTCATTTAATTCGTCTTATGCAAAGATTGTTAGGTATTGTTATTCATGATGAGTGATATCTAAAGCTTGATAATTGGTACTACTGATTAGAATTGTCACATATATTTTACGTGTTATTGCTTTTGTTAAACTACTAATTTGTAAAGGACAGTTGAAAAAAAGGGGGTTCCTACGTGGCTCAGTTAGAAGGTGTAGGATTTCTATCCTAAACATGGTTCAAACGACTTTTATTTGATTTGTGATTTCAAACCATCGTAGTTATTTTAGTGTCGACCGATTACAGTGCTGACAGCACTTTGATTGACTTTACAATGAAATTTGATAATTCAAACAAGGGGGAAAAATAAAAGACCGAATTATCAGTACATGTACTCTTATTCGCTATACATATAGACCATCAAAAAGAAAATGCTCGTCTCCTCAAATTCGATAATTCAAACAAGTTGGCCATGATGGCCCTGGATCGCTCACCTGAGTCAATATGCGAAATTCACTCCACATGCGTAATTCAATTTCTGACAAATTGTCAGGTCAATTGAGCTTAAAATATGGCCTCTAGAGCGTCCACAAGAAATTTCTGTAAGTTGACCTCGTGACCTAATTTATCACCCTATGTGACCCAATTTAGAACTCATTAAAAATTTATCAAGACAAACATTCTGAACAGTTTCCAAGCTAAATTTAGCAATAAATGTGGCCTCTAGAGTGCCCACAAGGTATTTCTTAAATTTGACCAAGTGACCTAGTTTATGACCCCAGGTTACCCAATTTTGAACCCATCCTACAGTTCATTAAGACAAACATTTTGACCAATTTTCAAGTCAATTGAGCAAGAAATGTAGCCTCTAGAGTGCCCACAAGGTATTTCTTTAATTTGACCTAGTGACCTAGATTATGACCCCAGGGGACCCAATTTCGAACCCATCCTAGATTTGATAAAGACAAACATTTTAACCAATTTTCCAATCAATTGAACAATAAATATGGTCTCTAGAGTGCCCACAAAGTATTTCTTAAACTTGACCTAGTGACCTAGTTTAAAACCCCACATGACCCGAATTCAAACTCATGTGAGATTTAATTAAGACAAACATTCTGACCAATTTTCAAGTCAATTAAGCAAAAAATGTGGCCTCTAGAGTGCCCAAAAGGTATTACTTTAATTTGACCTAGAGACCTAGTTTATGACCCCAGGTGACCCAATTTTGAACTGACTGAACACTTTGTGCTCAGGTGGGCTAACAAACTTAGAACAGGTTCACTACATACCAAATAACAGTTTTAGAAAAGAAGAATTTTAAAGTTTTCCTTCTTTGTTCCTTTGTTCGAACTTGTGACCCTCGGGGCAGGCCAGTTTTGACCCCAGCGGCATCATTTGAACAAACTTGGTAGAGGTTCACTAGGAATTGCTACACACCAAATATCAAAGCTCCACACATTCCAGTTATAGAGAAGAAGAATTTTAAAGTTTGCCTTCTTTGTTCCTATGTTCGAACTTGTGACCCATGGGGCGGGGCCAGTTTTGACCCCAGGGGCATCATATGAACAAAATTGGTAGAGATCCACAAGGAAATGCTAGATGCCAAATATCAAAGCTCTACGCCTTCAAGTTTCAGAGAAGAATCATTTTAAATTTTTTTCCTTCTTTGTTCCTATGTTCGAACTTGTGACGCCCGGGGCGGGCCAGTTTTGATCCCAGGGGCATCAGATGAACAAACTTGGTAGAGGTCCACTAGGAGATGCTACATACCAAATATCAAAGCTCTACGCCTTCTAGTTTCAGAGAAGAAGATTTTCAAAGATTTTACATGTTTTTCCTTTTTGTTGCCATGGCAACCAGAGTTAAGGGTGGAATTCAATTCTTTGAACAATTCTGGTAGAACTTCACCCAAGGAACATTCCTGCCAAGTTTCACCAAGATTGGCCGAGTGGTTTAGGAGAAGAAGATGTTTAAAGAAATTGTTGACGGACGACAGACGAGGGATGACGGACAATGACCCATCACAATACCTCACCTTAGCACTTCGTGCTCAGGTGAGCTAAAAAGGGGCAAGAATAAAAGGCCGAATTATCAGTACCCTTAACGGCTATATATAAAGATTATTTGGAAAAAAAATGTCCAACACTTCGAAATTTGTCTTCATTCTTTACCAGGCAACAAAATGATTTGTCCAAATTGAAAGCAGTTGCAGGTGACAAATTAGATATAGCTCAAATGGACAGATTTGCCTTTGAAAGGGTAGAAAACATTGTTTGAAAACAAGAAATACTGTTTACCAGCCTTTTTGTTCTTCTCCAACAGTGTTTTTGCAAGCTTTCACTGGCTATTTTTGTAAAGGGTTGAGTTTGTTGATTCTATGGTGTTCAACGCCGTTTTCAGCATTATTTCAGTTATATGGCGGAGGCTAATGCACCTATCACTGCATTTCTGGAGTTTCTTTCTACGTGTGCTTCACACACTATTCTTTCCAAGCCACTGGCAGCTTTCCTTGATACCCATCATCGAAACAATGATCTGAGATAAAAGAGGAATAAATTGTGTTGCAATGTCCATCATCAATCCTCGGAAAAAAATTCCTGAGCTGGATATTCAAACCAGCCACCTGAGATTTAAAGCCTTGTACGTTATCGGCTGAGCAATCGTACTCGCCAGGGTTGTATTTTAAAATCTCCGTAAACCTTTGACGCGCAGGCCAAGTAATTCGAACCAATAAACTGTGCCTGAACAGATCAACGGAAAATATTCGTATATGTAGACCAAGTTGCGTTAACCCTGTATTTAAAAATGAAGGAACAGTGGGGTTCAAACCAGCGATCTTCTTGCTTTAAGCCCTGTACGCTACCGACTGAGCTACCGAGCTCGCCAGGATTGTTATTGTTCATGAATCTTTGACGAGCAGGCCTAAGTAATTCCAATGAAGAATTTG
This sequence comes from Hippopus hippopus, assembly GCA_946811185.2. Taxonomy (NCBI): domain Eukaryota; kingdom Metazoa; phylum Mollusca; class Bivalvia; order Cardiida; family Cardiidae; genus Hippopus; species Hippopus hippopus. Next base: position 71,357,441 of record OX328096.1, read on the forward strand.
TGTCTGTACATATAGATTAACCGTTTACCACACAATCCCGAGTTCTACAGATCCTGAAAAAAAAAAAAACTTTTGAAAACATAGTTGGAAAAGGAAATAAATGCTGGTAACCAGCATTTTCCCCTTTCCCACAATGTTTTCTACCTTATTAACGGCAGAGATCCAAATTTGAACTACATTGAAAATGTCGTCTGCAACTGCTTTCAATTTTGCCCAGTCGAAAATTTTGTCGTCAGGTAGAGTCAAGGTATGTTTACTCCGTATATAAAGATTAAGAGTGTACGACACGAAGGAATAAGAATTCTGAACATAATGTGAAAAAGGGAAAAATTCTAATAACAAGCATTTTCTCCTTTTCAAAAAGTATTTCCCACTCTGTGAAAGAATATTCTCACTATCAGTTGAGGAACAGTTTTTTGTAGCCTGCACATGCTTTCAATTTAGATAAGTCTCAGATAAATGTTGACGCCTGACAGAAAGATAAACAAACTGTGACTTTCAAACACGTATTACGTACTTGTCTAAATAAATATATTCTTTACTGAAAAATTATATAGAGGTCCACCTGAATACTTATGAACATTGCTAAATGATGAAACAGAAGTACTGCTACACAATTTTCTACAATTCTGTTTGTCTAACTCTTCACCGGACAAAACATTTGTAGACCAATCGAACTTAAAAGTATTTTCAGACAACATTTTAAGCTTAGCTCAAATGATAGAATTTGTCTTTAGAGGGGGAAAAACATTGTGGGGAAATTAGAAAATGCTGGTTACCAGCATTTTCTCCTTTTCTCATAATGTTTTCAAAAGCCTCTATCATGATGGTCGATAAAACAAAGGTTTATCTGGTAAAACGTTAAACAATTTAGTCGAATGTATAGATAGGTGCCTATTACAGCATTTTGGAATGATCGAGACTAAACTGTATTGACCACATTTACGAATATCTTGCACGGTCATATTGATCAAATATATTTTTGTCACAAATTTACGAAAGGAAAAACAGTAGACAAACAGACGGAGTTTAAAATTGCTACTCAGACTGCCAGTGAGTCTTTTGTTCAACTGTTAGGCAGCCTAACAAATGCATAGCTGGTGAGGGAGAATATGCATGCCTGTTTCTCACGAGATATTATTCTGCGGCTGTCAAATAAATTAACATTTTAACCCACTTAAATAAACAAACTGTAGGTTCCCACGTTCCTGAGAACGCCCTTTTAATCAATCAAAAAACACATGTGGCAAATACAGGAAACCGCAGAATCATTCAGTATCAGCCGCTGGAAGGTTTACAATCTAAAAGTAAACAGGAATATTAACTATTACTTATATTGCACTCGTAGTTTAATTGTTCATTATTGAAGTTATGCAGTACTTTCTGACCGGACTTTTGTTAGCCATCGTCTTTTTTGACAATGTGAGAGCGCTGCCAGCTGAGCCGGTATGTTCGAAATTCGATTATGAAATGAAAACACTTGAAGCGATGCTTCGAATCGAAAACCGTGCAGAGAAAATGATGGGGGAATTGAAATCTGTCCAAGATTCTATGACGAAAGAGCTTGATAAAATCAAGAATTTGAAAGCTGAAGTTGAAAGAAAACAGACGGCAATGGAAAGTAAGATCACAGATCTTAAGTCTGAGGTAGAAGAAAAAACAAAGCCAGGTACAAGTAAAGCTTTCTACTTACCTTATGGTCACTTGTTAGGCCTTTACCAATCGACAAAATTTTAGCCTTGTCAAAATTAAAAGCACTTGCAGAAGGCAACTTCAGCATGACTCAAATGATGGGGTTTGTTTTTAGATGGGTAGAAAATGTTTTGGGAAAAGGAGAAAATGCTGGTTACTATCATTTTTTTTTCTCTTTCCTCCGCAATGTTTTCAAAAGCTTCCCTTTTCAGGGTCGTGTGGTCACTTCCTGATAGTTTACCAAATACTCCTCTTTTAACGTCCCCTGAGAAGAACGCTTTTCATTACAGGAACTTTTCTTTCTGTCACATTGCTTGAAATCGACCATTTAAAGACAAATATAATAATTTGAGCCAAAAGTTATTTTAAAGCGTCTGCTCTTCAAATGCTTTCAAGATGAATGAATCTGATCCTTTTCGTCTGGTAAAGAGTTCAAGACGTGATAAGTGTCTAAAAAGTCGCTGTATTGTTGTGTAGAATCTCAGTCATTCCCACATTCAACAATTAAAATATTTCGGCCATCTCCTTAAATACAAGAAGACAAAATCTTACACTTGGAAACTCACAATGGCAATCAGAACCGCTCCTTCCCTGTTTTGGTGAAGAACATTGATTCACAAAAATTTAACCCTTAGACTGCTTTATACAATAAATGAAAAATTACAGCTATTGGTAAAAGGTCAAATAGTACGATTCCAAAGTTCTTTAGCCGGAAGAATCTCACTGTATTGGACGTTCCAAGATCGGACTTCATGTTCATTGACTGCATTGCATAGTCTGGTCTTGATCTCCTGTGATTGTACCTCCTCAAAGGCGCTCTGAGTCACGCTTAGCAGCCTAAGAGTTAAAAACACAAAACATAAATGATCTGGTAATTGCATGTACGTGTATGTCTAAATACTGACCTTTCACTCAGCTTTTCAGTAATCCAAATACAAGAGATAATTCGACCTTAAAGGTGTATACTACGTATCACGGTTGGTCATTATCATTAAATTTAAACTTCTAAATTCAACATGTATTAGATGCAAATAAACAACAACAGATGTCTATTGATGTAGTAATTCTGCACTTGCGAATGTGTCGAAACTCATATTGATCCGTGCATATGCGTCATACATGTGACAAATCCTGAAATAGACGAGAAAAGGGCAGACAACTACTTACTTTTAATGATGACTTTATATATATATGTAATTCAAGAATTTCATTTCAAAATTTCGAGACAAGGTACATTATTAGTCAAATCATCCCGTGATATATGTATAGTTTTTGGAAAATACAAACAACATGCATGAGCCATGCTCTGTGAAAAGCAGGTTTAATTTATCAGCAAACAATTTCGACCCATGTCAGCCTGCGCAGTCCGCGCAGGCTGACACGGGACCAAACGTTTGTTATTTGTAAATTTTCTGCATTTCCTTGGACCAATCTACCCGCTGATTCAGTTGGTTATTTGACAAAATGGATTTTATGGATCCGTATTTATGTAATGGTTTACCCGGTATAATGCATCATCCGGAGATGCATTAATCCCCCATTTGACACAGTGCCGCTTATATATCTAACATTCTCTATTATACCAGTTAGTTATGATTATTTTCAGTTCAAAATCTTTTTGCTCAATTATATAGTATTCATTTGTGATTTGGACCATTATCTGGAGGTAACAAGAGAATTTGTTTGATTGTTTGTTTATTGAATTGTTTGTTTGGTGTTTAAGGCCCTTTTCATCAATATTTCAGTTATATCGCTGCAGCCAGTGCACATACCCATGCTTTCCTAGAGTTTCTTTTGGCAGTACTTTCCAAACTATCCTTTCAGAGCAACCAGCTGCTTTCCCACATAACTATCGCCGAAACATGAATCGGCAGTGAGAGAGGAATGAATCCTGTCGCAATGACTACGTATCATAAATTCTCGAAAAGAAATTTACCTAGCTGAGGATTCCCAACTCTTGAATGCTACAGACTGTGCTATGGGGCACGAAAAGTAGGAATTAAATACCTAAATTACGTTAACATTTAAGAAAAAGGAGTAAATGTTGGCCACCAATAATAGGATTTATTATATACCTGTCTATGATCTGTGTAAAATACGGGCGTTTTCTAACTCGCCAATACAACTCGACAGAAAATTTTTCCGCATCAGCCTAATACCGTGTGTAGAGCATAGTCGTGTACACGGACAACGTAACGTCTGTGTATTGACGTTCGAGTCTTTTCGCCAAATTTCTTATACATTCAGCCCGCATGACGAAGCCCGAAAACCCCATTTTTAGTGTATTTATAGCTACATGTGTATTTCATCTATTATTTGTCATCTACTGTTTTTCAAAAATTGTTTCTATACAGATTTTGATTTTGTCCGATTTCAATGCGCATTACATAAACATGCGTTGTTTCGAAACTGTATTTCAATATGCTACTGTACGATACATTCGTGAACTTAGGAATCGCGATTCATAATTACAAGTTTGACTTACCTCCTGCTTTAAAACGAAAAGAAATGTACCGTTCTGGACATTGACAATGAATACCACCCACTGAATACCTTTTCAGTGTTTAAGAAATAATTTGTAAGTCACAGTTGTTGTTTATTTCTATTGTAATATTCCCTATGTATCTGTTACAGAATGGAAAATACAAATATATAAGCTATGCTATTTGAAATGGGGTACGATGCATCTGGAAAAAAAAATTATCGACCCGTGTCAGCCTTCGCAGTCTGCGCAGGCTGACATGTGCCGAAACTTTTTGCTATTTGTAAATTTTCTTCGTGTCCTTGGAACATTCTACTCACTAATTCGAGTAGTCGTCGGGCAAAATCGATTTTTTAGATCCATAATCATGTAATGGCTTGCTTGGTATAATCCATCATCCAGAGGTACATTTGCACCGCAAACATATCTAATATTTTCTAATTTACCAGTAAAGTATGATTATTTTCGGTCCAAAATTTTTCATTGCTCAGTTATATAGATCTATTATAGATTTGAACTATTATCTGGAGGTAACAAGAGAAATTGTTTAATTGGTTATTTATTGAATTGTTTTATGTTTAACGCCGTTTTCATCAATATTTCAGTATATCGCCGCGGCCAGTGCACCTATCCATGCTTTCTTGGAATTTCTTTTACCAGTACTTCGCACACTATTCTTCAAAAGCGACTAGCTGCTTTCCCACATAACTATCCCCAAACAATGATTAGAGATGAGAGAGGAAGGATTGCTGTCGAAATGAATATCATCAATCCTCGGTTAGAAAATTACCAGCTGAGGATTCCCTAGTCCTGCACGTATAGCGATTGTGCTACCGGGCGCACTAAAAGGGGGAATTAAATACGTGAATTACGTAAACATTTAAGAAAAAGGAGTAAATGTTGGCTACCAATAATGGGATTTAATTCTAAAAGAATAGAAAACACTGTAGAGAAAGAAGAAAATGCTTGCTATCAATCATTGGATTTGTCTCTAAGGGAATAGAAAATGTTGTAGGAAAAGGAGAAAACGCTGGCTAGAAATGATAGGATTTGTCTCTAGGCGGATGGAAAACATTGTAGAAAAAGGAGAAAACGCTGGCTATCAATAATGGAATATATCTCCAAGAGGATAGAAAACATTGTAGAAAAAGGAGAAAGCGCTGGCTACAATTGATGGTATTTTTGAATGATAGGATATCAAACACTTTTGAAAAAGGAGAAAGCGCTGGCTACCAATGGTGGATTTTTTTCTCTGAGAAAATAGAAAACTTTGTAGAAAAAGGAGATAAGTGCTGGCTACCAGTGATGGTATTTTTATACGTTATACATTCTATAAACATTGCAGGGGACAAATTGAATGTAGCTCAAATGCTGGAATTTGTCACAAAGGGGATAGAAAAAACTGCAAGAAAAGGAGAAAGCGCTGGCTACCAATGATGGAAATTGTCTCTAAGAGAATAGAAAATATCGTGGGAAAAGAAGAAAATGCTGGTAGCCAGGATTTTCTCCTTTTCCCACGATATGTTCAAATGTCCTTTTCTTAAGGCTGGCAAAAATACGGTATTGCTTGATATATCTGTAACAAATACCATGTGTATGCTACAGGCAGAAACTATCATTATCAATGTAATAGCAGCCGAGCCTAGTTATTAGAGTCGGTAACTCACAGGGATTAGTGAGTCAAGGGTTGAGAGTTCGAGTTTCATGTTGGTAGAACAATTTTCGATGATTTAGGTTTACGATGACCTCAGGTAGTACAGTTGTTAACTGATATGGATAAGTCAGTAAGGGTCGAGAGTTCGAGTTTCATGTAGGTAGAAATCTTTTCGATGATTGATGTTTACGATGACCCCTGTTGGTACAATCAGTAATAGACAGGGATTAGTAAGTCAGGGATAGAGAGTTCGAGTTTCAGCATGGAAAAATTCTTCTCAATGGTCGATGAAAGTATTCATAATTGCATTCGTGTAAGGGGGAAAGCAGCCACTGTTAGTTATGATATATAACGATACATTGTAATATGAGTGCACTTGTTAGTCGCCGCAGTTTAACTCAAACCATATTATAAACGGCGTTACTAAAATAAAATATGTTTTTATACAGATGAGATTATCGCATTTTCTGTGACAAATCCAACCAAACGATTAATCAACGGAGTGCCCACGTTCAAGACCCTGATCACAAATATAGGAAACGGATATGACGTCAATACCGGCATGTTCACATGTCCTGTTGGTGGATTGTACATGTTTATCTTCACTGTGGCGTCATCTGGAGAGTATGCTGTGTACTGCCGGATTAGACATAACGGTACCGACAAAGTGTTAGGACAATCATACAGTGATAACTCATATACAAGTGCCTCAGCTTCAGTGAACCTATTGTTGCAGACAAATGATTTGGTTACGTTAGGAAGTTGTGGTGGCTGGAACAATGTGGGAACTGACTTCGGCTATACAACGTTCAGTGGTGCTTTGATTAAAAAAAAGACCAAGAAATCTGATTTAAACTAAACAAAATGTTTTTCCTCAAAACTTATAATAAAGTTTTTCTTTGTTATTTTTGTTTCTGTAGGTATATTGTGCCGCTTGGAGAAGTTTCGCTGTCTGTCTGTCTGTCTGTCTGTCTGTCTGTCTGGAACTCATTGACATAAAGATTGCAATGGCTGAGAGAACAACACCAACTAAACACGATAATAGCCGGTCTAGATAATTACCGAAGTCACATGACGCTTGCGTATTTAAAGCTCTTTTTTCCAAGAACCCTCAGGTCATGTGTTAAATTGTATCATTACATTTTTGTCCACAGTTTTCAACATCATATCAGTAACCGTCCTGGACTTCTTGTGACTCGTAAAAAAGTACCAACCAATGACCTTCCACACGGGCTTTACTACCGATTTCATGTTTTCTGACTCTTCGGTTGAAGGCGGAAACGGTAGTTCCCGCGCACTAGTTACCTAGAAAAACAGCGCGGGCCATTCTACCAGAGGGACATATTACATAATTTACGCCCATTTACCCTACATTTCTCGCGCTTCACGTAATATCTAAATGCGTTCTTATGTGGAGGGGGGGAGCTACGTGGAATTACTGAAAACAACTGTACTGGATTTTAACGAAAGTCCCAACAAAAAAGGGGTTGTCTAGAAGCATAAAAGAACTAAAATGTTTTTTTTTTTTTTGGTGAAAGATCGAAATTTACTTCGTCTCGTGAACATCATCAGTGATATTTTCACTCGTGGTGTAGACAGTGTTATTTTCTTTAATTTTATCAGACATTTGTGTATGTATGAGCACAACAAGAGTTGAACAAAACAATCCAGTGTTTTAATGCTCCTCCTCTGAGAAAGAAGGCTATCGTCAACAAATCCTAGGACTTTCTCATTTTCGAAAAAAGATTTTCCTTCCTTCCTTTGCTAACTGATTGTTTAATGAGAATTTGATGGCGTTATAGGCCGCTTTCAACATTATTTCAGACGTATGAAGACGACAGCTCATTTATTTAACATTTAATCTGTCACCTGCAACTGCAGTCGATTTGGATTTGTCTTAACTTTCGATGTCTAATAGAAAAGATTGAAAACATTAGAGAATAAAATTTCATTGAAATATTGACTATAGATTTAGTTAGATGCTCCGAGTATTTTTTCCCTCATAAGTTTGAATATAATTGAGCCATGCTCTGTGAACAGGGTACTTAACCCAGGTCAGCCTGCACGGAGATACATAAAACCCCTTGTACCAGAGCATGACTCAATTGTATTCATGCTTTTTTAATATGAAGTCGTTGATATAAACCCGTTGTCTCATTCGGTTGTGCCGGAATTCTATATGCTGTTGACGACGACCGATATGACAAACCGGCTACTTTCCTACACTGTACAACATCGTCGAAACAATGAACAACGATGATGGCGATGATGACGATGATGGCAACAGTGGTGGTAATGATGAATATGATAGGGGAGGAGAACAAAAACAACGACGACGATGATGATAATAATGGCGACGACAACGATGATGATGATGATAATGACCACAACGATGTAAATGATCTTATGGCGAGGATTGTTGTGATTGTCGAGATGATGACGACGACAGTGATGCAGACGATGACGAGGCGGCATAAACAGCTTTTCTTTCTTTCCTACAGTTTGTAATAGCCTGGAACCCCACTGTATCGATCTACTTACTGTTATCTTATGAATGCAAGGCAAATTCCATCCAACACATAAAATCCCTTATGAGCCTCACAGATATACGACGCAGCTTATCAGCACACCAAGATTGGTCTTAACGAGGCTGAAGCGCACCGAGAACGGTCAGACCGTTAATATAACAATTAGAAATTCCTTCGTTTGAAGAAAAATGGATATAACATGTGATTATGATAGTTCCGACAAAAGAGAAGAGTATGAGATAAGAAGCAAAATACATTCATTTCATGTTTATTTTTACATACAAAATGTGTATTCTATTTATATAGAAGTTGACGAGTTGAAAAGATTGAACAATACGTATTCGAGCAAAAGAAAAACTCAAAATAATCATTGAGATAGATGAATGTGGCTATTCCATAGATAAAACGATTTTAAATCTTTTCTTTAAATGGATTCTACATTTCAAACATATGACGGATATTATGTCAAAAAAGTTGTTATGTCATGATTGTACCACGGATACCACGTGGAAGAAAAAAAAATGTTATATCATGATTGTACCACGGATACCACGTGGAAGGAAAAAATGTCTGATAATTACTGGTGAAGAACCCTTCAATAAATACGACGAATACCACGTCGAACTTAGGCCCATACAAATATATTTGTTTCTTGAAATGGATTCCACATTTCAAACGAACGACGCATACCACGTCGAAATTATCGCTTTTTCTCAAAATAAGATGTTTATTTCAATGCACTACGAATACCACGTAGAAAAATGGACTAATCAATCCTTGAGATAGATTTCACAATGGATACGACGGATACCACGTCGATCATTGGTCTTTGTTCTTTCTTGAAATTATTTCAAGTGCATGACGCATTTCACGTCGGGAAAATCAACCGAAATATGAGCAATTTGTATGACGGATACCACTTAATAAAAATGCAGTGGCGTTTTATATTCCTTTCAATTTTTGTCAATGGCCACCACTGAAAACTATTAACACGAGATTTGATATATATTCAAATCTTTACACAGAGCTGATGCTTTTCAGAATGAAATGGCGGTGGATTATGAAGGAAAGGAAAAAGATCAGGCGCATGCGTCGCGGAACATTTTTGAGGAATTAAGGTACATGGGCAACGAAACGATAACTTCGGCGGAAGCTCCGTATTGGCCAAGATCACGACTTGTTTCGAATCGATGAATGAATCAATTAGGGGATTAGAACAATTAAGAGTGCACATTCCCAGGAACATGATGACCCCATGCCGCTAGAGAAACAAATGTGGCTCGATAAACAGGCGTCTAATTGCGATGACGATATTGCACATTGTCTCTCTGATGGCGGTATCGGAGGGGTATCCCAAGGGGACGAAAATGTGTGAGAGGATATCACAGACTTCCTCATTGAGGATAAAGAGCAAGGCGAGGCCATACCAGAACAACTAGCCTTACTGGCGAACAAATCTCTTAGATGTAAATCAATCGACGAAAAATTGAAAGAGCTGAGAAGCAAACACAAACAACCAGAAAATGTCGAAAATCTGCAAATTACAAGGGTCGATGATATTCTATGAAGTCAACTGAGACCCGAGAAGAAAGCTTTTGACTACAACCAAAAGAAGATGTAAAGCGTTCTCAGTCAGGCATTAGTACCAGTCATAAAGCTGATGCAAATTGTCAGAAAAGAAGAAAATAAGGAAACTAGAGAACTTGTGGCAGACACATTCTAAATCTTGACAAAAGGTATCGTTACATCGAACGAGAACAGACGAGAAAAAATAAAGAAGAATCTACTACCTAACTACAGAAAGCTTTTTGATAACCCACCATCGGCAACAAAATTATTCGGAGACAAGTTGGAAGAAGACATCAAAAAGATGAAAGAGTCGAAAACAAAACTAACACCTTTTCTACAATCACAGAACAAGTATTTTTTTATCCAAGAGGGGAGGGGGGAGCCGGCCACCTTACCACAACAAATCCTATCCCTCCCAAAACAACCAAACCTTCGAAAACAACCAAACCTTCCGAAACAACAACAGCTACAACAACAACAACAATCAGTGCAGGAGACGCAATCCAAAAATCAAAAAACAGATTCAAAAGTAATTGAAGTAAGTAAAAACATTACTATTCACATTCACAATACTACTGAAACTTTCCGTGGGGGAAAAACAACAGACGATATCAAAATATGGAAAAGTATCACTACCGACAAATGGATATTAGATACAATACAAGGCTGTACGTTAGAATTTACAGACATTACAAAACAGAAATTTATCCCAAAACCAATTAAGTTCTCAAGCGAGGAAAAAATAAAGATACAACACGAACTTGATCGATTCACTGAATGTGGGATAATTGAAAGAGCTTCAGATGACACTGAAAACGAATTCATTTCGAATATTTTCATTCGACCGAAGAAAGACGGGCGAGCAAGAATAATATTAAATTTAAAATATTTCAATGAAAATTACGTAGAAAAATCTCATTTCAAAATGGAATCACTTAGATCAGCAATAAACATGATGAGAAAAGATTGCTATTTGGCCTCAGTTGACCTCTCGGACGCGTATTTCTCGGTCAGAATAAGAGAACAGGACAGAAAGTACCTAAGATTTATTTATGACGGCCAGAAGTGGCAATTCACTTCTCTGGTTATGGGTTACTCTTGCAGTCCGAGAATTTAGACGAAATTAATGAAGCCCGTTTTCGCTTATCTGCGGTCAAAAGGTCACAGCAGCGTTTACTTCATTGACGACTCGTACTTAGCGGGTAGTTCCTACGAAACTTGTAGCCAAAACATCTCAGATACTGTAGAATTAATTGATACCCTAGGTTTGACAGTAAATTTGACAAAATCCATACTTACACTATGTAAGAAAATAGTATACTTAGGATTTCCTTTATGCACATCGACAATGACAATAACGCTTACGGATGAAAAGAAGAAAAACATAATAGAGGAGTGCAAATCTATGATTTCAACAAAGAGAACCAAGATTAGAAACTTCTCCAAATTAATCGGGAAATTAATTGCAGCAGAACCGGGAGTTCAACATGGCCCGCTTTATATCCGACCATTAGAAAAGGTGAAAGACATACAGTTGAGAAAACATAGGGGCAATTTCGACACTTTTATGAAAATTCCAAATAGTGCACATCCTACTTTGCAATGGTGGATAGATAATAAGCAGAACAGTTATAAAAACATTTCCTTAACAGTTCCGGATGTTGTAATATACACTGACGCGTCCTTACAAATGTATGGTGCTTATAATGAGACAAATAACACCAAAACAAATGGGTTTTGGGACTCCTCGGAACAAAAGTTACATATAAACATACTTGAACTTAAAGCCTGTGAAATAGGAATGCATACTTTTTATAAAGACATAAACAATAAACATTTTCAACTCTATACTGATAACACTACTAGCTGTGCTTACATCAACCGTTACGGTGGTAAACATGACTCATTAGATTCCATTGCGAGGAGGATATGGGCTTGGTGCATTGACAGAAATATTCAGCTATCAGCCGCTCATATTGCTGGTTCAGATAATAAGGAGGCCGATAAACTTAACAGAAGTGTAAATGATGACCTTGAATGGTCGTTAGATCAACAGAGGTGCGTTCAACATCGCAAGCGCTTCGAGCGCTTCCAAGCGCTTTCGTTCTGAACGCAGGTGCCCGCTGCGGCACTCGATAGCGCGCGCGAGCACACTTGATAGGAGTTTCGCTTGTATTTCCAAGATGGCGTCCAATAGCAGAAGCATTATCCAAATGAGAAAGTTAAATCTAAACAATGAGGAGACTGGGCAAAATTACACCATGCACGTCCCTTTAGATGTTTACCAAAGATGTTCTGAAGGCAAGTTAAATGTTTTATTCGTTTTTTTTTTTCTTTTTTATGAACACGGAGAATTAATAGATCTGTGATCGGAACAAAGAGATTCAGCATACCGCTTGTTTATGCTTTTTTATTGTTCAATAGTTTACTGAATTTTACAGATAACTCTGGAATGATGGCCAGCCTTATGTTCCAGAAGATAGAATGATCGTTTACTGTGAAGGGAAAACCGAAAGAGAAAAACTTGGTAAGTAGATCTAGATCTTGTTTTAATTAGGAGTATCAATAGATCTACAGTGGATATCAGTTGAGCCTCTCAGTCTGCATATGTCACAATAGAAATATTTTTTTTGCTTAAATAGTACTGGCAAGAAAAGACTAGAAAAAAATTGGTAAAATAGAAATTAGATTCTAAATGAAATGCCTTAGTTAAACAGTTAATATTACAGAACTGCCACCCCTCAGAATTACTATGGGCTTTTACTTCCTAGTTCAGATAAAAAATTCATTGGAATATAGATCTAGATTTTGGTCGATTTTTTTTTTATACAGTTTTTACTCCTCAGACACATTTTCCATATGCTTGCATTAGCTGACCATAGAAAAGATTGTGGGAAAAGGAGAAAATTATCATCAGGAGCAATTTATCATTTTCCCACAATGTTTTCCAATGTATCCAAATATACCAGTGTCCTTTCCTTATATATTTTTATTTTTTGTTACATGCTTTTATTATGAATGGGGCTGAAAACAGTCTGTATGGTAAAGAGCATAATTACTTGGATTTTTCTCTTTTCATCTTTCTGTCATTGAAATTATTGTCATTTCATGCTCAGGTTTTGAAGGTAAGCATAGATGTCTAGCTCTCTGAATACACAAAAATGTTGATGGATTATCTCTCTTGTTGAAGTATTCTTAACCCTTTACCACACAATCCCAAGTTTTAATGACCCTGTGAGAGAAGGCTTTTGAAACATTTTGGGAAAAGGAGAAAATGCTGGTAGCCAGCATTTTCTTCTTTTCCCACAAGAAATCTTTTACAGACAAATCCCATTACTTTTGCCACATTTACTAAGTCCTTCCAATTTTCATCTGTCTAAAATTTTGTCATGTGGTAAATAGATAATGAAATAACGCAGTTAAAGTAAAATGTATTGCACTTTTCACTTATTCAAAATTTTGGGCCATTTACTCCCAACTTTTCGTTCCAGACTTTCAATTTTTTTTCTTTGGCAAATTTGTTGAATATTTCTTTCTAAATATATGTATTATATTATTGGTACTTTTTTATCAAAATCTTAGAAATGTTAACATTTCTGTTGCACAGTAAGACATAAATTACATTTTTGACGGATATGATGTCGTGTGAAATCAGGAGAGCTAATTCAGCAGACGATTTTGTTTTGGTTAAAGGCTTTAATTTAACCCTTTCCCTCATACACAGCCATCTGTAGCAGACAGCTTTTGAAAACACTGTGATAAAAGGAGAGATTAATTGTTTACAACAAGCAATTTCTCCTTTTCTAATGTTTTCTACCTTCAGAAGATTTTAGTAGCATTTGTCTCAGTTTTGAATTCTTTTCTACAGATGCTTTCAAAATGGAAGAGTTTTAAATTGCCATATTAGGCATCAGGGAAAGGGTTAATGGTTATTGTAGCATTATAACTTGGTGGCTGTGTTTTGTTCATGGGTATGGATCTGTTTGTTATAGATTTAGCTTCACTGGTTTTTAACAAATATTTCTGGTAAACAGTATAAGGAAACAGTTTTATTATCTGTTATTTATTTACCTATACTTCTTCAGGTTTTCTTTTGCTTACACTATATTGTAAATGAGGCTGATAGTGTGCCCATGTTTTTCATGAATTATTGATATCACTTATTTTGTATTTCATATGTTTTTTGATATCACTTATTTTGTATTTCATATGTTTTTTTTTTTTTTTTTTTTATTTTGGGACAGAGTAATAAAACACTTTTTGCAGTGTTTGATATTGTCAACAGTCAAAAATGTATTGAGGTACTTTTGTTGTTCTAATAAAAGTTAATTTTTCATAATTATAACAAAACCTTGAAATATTGACGGCATAAAAGTCGAAGTAATATAATTTGGTAATTTACTTATAATAGAATGTTTTTTGTTGTACATATAAGATAAACAGGTGCCCTATTATCTTGCAGATTACAAAGAATCAGTGCAGATTCTTTCTGAGATGAATTTACTCGGTGGTATTATCAGTATGGCAAAAGAGTCACATGGTATAACTATTGAAACAAGTAATATTTGAAAAATGATAAAAGCCCTGGCATTGATGGTTTTACGACAGATTTTTATAAGGTATTTTGGGGTAAAATAGAAAAGTTTGTTGTAAGAGCTTTAAATCATGCTTTTTTAAATAACTCCTTTTCTAAAAATATAAAATTAGGAACAATCATATGTATACCTAAGGAAAATAAACCAAAACAGTTTTTAAAAAATCTGAGACCCATTACTCTCTTGAACGTATTATACAAACTTGCTTCAGGCAGCATTGCAAATAGATTAAAGTCAGTTTTAAATCAAATCATATCAAAAGAACAAACTGGCTTTCTAAAAGATAGATTTATAGGCGAGAATACTAGATTAGTGTATGATATTATGCATTACTGTGATGAAAGAAATAAACCTGGTCTTTTAATGTTGATAGATTTTAAAAAAGCCTTTGATTCAATTTCTTTCAAGTTCATAGAAAAGACACTAGAGTTTTTTGAAAGATGGATTAAATTATTTTTATACAATACCGACGTTTGTGTACAATTAATTGGCTTTTTGTCAGAATATTTCACTATAAAGAGACGTTGTCGTCAAGGTGATCCAATTTCCGTGTATATATTTATTCTATGCACTAATCAATATGCCTCTATTCTATAATTAAACTTAATGATTGGCTCTAAGCACTTTTTTAATCACATTCTGTACAATGGTGGAATAAGGTATGTTAAAGACATGTTAAATGAAGATGGTAGCTTTAAAACCTTGAATGACATGAAAAATACCATTAATAACGGAATCAAATTTTTAGATTTTTATAGCATTATCAGCGCTATTAAAGAGCTGTTTGCAAAACATAACATCACTAACAAGAATAAGTCATTACAAGGTTTCCATAACCCAAATATAAACTGCTATTTTTATCAAATAATTATTAAGTCTTGTAGTAACAAATTACATATAACGTTCTGATAAAGAATAACGAAAAACCTACATGTCATAGTAAGTGGAATAGCACTTTTCCAAACTCTAATATTACTTGGAATGTTATACACAGTAATGTTTTTAAATATTCAAGTGACAGATACTCCCAATGGTTTCAAACCAGAATAATACACAGAATTCTTCCAACAAACTCGCTTCTTTTTAAAATGAACTTGGTCGAAACAAATATGTGTTCTTTTTGTAACAGATGTGAAGAAACTGTAGCACATTTATTTTATGAATGTCAAAATATTAAACCTATTTGGGAGCGCATTTCAATACTTGTTAATAATTTAGATCAGTTGATGTCAATAAGCAAACAGAACGTGCTTTTGGGTTCAAATGAAACAAATCTGAAGCTAGACATATTACTTCTTGAAACAAAAAAATATATTTACAAATGTAAAAACAAAGATATTAAACCATCTTTATTAGGCCTGAAAAATAGTCTCTTCTATAATCTTAGCATCATTAGAAGCTCAAAAAATTATGAAAATGAACGAAGGCTTACGACAATTGTAGAATACATCGGTCAAAACCTCCCATAAACCAAAAGCATTTTTTTTTTTCCATGCACACGAACAATGCTGCAGTGCTGAAGCCTCAAAAGAGTACCTACCTTATGTTACGTTTCCTTTTTGCTTTTGACGTTTCAGTACTGTACATTGAACCAAGATCAAAGTAACACTTTATCAACACAATCACTTTCACACTCACGCAATTCTCACACAATTTTTTTTTACACATTTATATATAAAAATAAGCTTTTTTGTCCACATATTTAAAAAAAAAAAACTGTAACAAATAAGAAAAGTAAACCTGTTATTAGTCATTATTGTTAAAATCTTCATATTTTAGTAGCCATATCAATATAGTAGTACAATAGTAGCTGTAAAAAATCTGGAATCTGTAATTACGACTTTTGTTTCTATTTTAATGTTTAATTACTAACACAGAATACTAACAACGATCTGTAAGGTGCATTGAGGGATGGCCACGACCCTCAAGTACCATAAAGACGTGGAGAATAAAGTTTAAAAAAAAAAAAAAAAAAAAACTATTGGAACAAGTACCACTTTTAATACCATTTCATGTTCAGCATATACTAAAAATTTAGATGACGAGTCAATTGTAGCACTTGCACAAACAGGACCGCCACACTTGGCTGCAAGACAGAGGGTGCGTTATACAGAGGTTCTTGCTGCAGCAATGCCCGAAGAGCAAAATCCACGTTAATTTACTAAAAATAGTTATATACACTGTACCAGTGTCTAGCTTGTATAAGTGTAAATAAAACACCTTGCTTTCATTTTTCAAAAGCCATATGAAAATCTGTGAATGAATTAAGTTAAATAAAATAATGTAATATTTAGTATTTTAAAAAAAGACTTTAAACCATCATCATAAGCAATATTCATTTTGACACATTGGGGTTGTTACCATGTTGAAAAACATTTATAATGGTAAGGTAACCCTGTGATCTAGAGGTAAAGTGCCTACCTGGGTTTTTGTTTAAGCCTCGACTGGCTCATCCTAGAGGCCATTATCGAAATGAAAGTAGTTTGTGGCTTTCCTATTTTGCATTCAGAGTATAGGGGATATTTTATTGATTCGATAGGAAAAGCAAAGATGATTTGTATTACTGGTAAGCACCAAGGAAGGTTGAATATTCAACTAAACCTTTTAACAAGCGCAAAAATTGACTATGTTACTTTAACTCTTTACCAAACGACAAAATTTTAGACTAGTCCAAATTGAAAGCACTTGCAGATGACAAACGTAACTCAAAAATTGAAATTTGTTTCCAGCAGGGTATAAAACATTGTGGGAAAAGGAGAAAATGCTGGTTACCAGCATTTTCTCCTTTTTCCACAAAGGTTTCAAAAGGCTTTTATCTCAGGGTCGTAAAAACCAGGGATTGTTTGGTAAAGGGTTAACTGGATTTTGACATAATTTACTTTGCATGATTCTTTTTATTTTTTAGAGAGTAGAATGCATTGTGGCTAAATGAGAAATTGCTTATCACAAGCAGTTTCAGTTTTTCCACAATATTTTCTACAATGTTAGAAAATCTTACCATCATTTGTCCTAGTTTTGGATACTTTTTCTACAGATGCTTTCAGTTTTAAAATCGCGTATCAGGGAAAAAGTTAATGAAATATTTTCATAAATATTTACATCTAATTATTTTTCCTTCTTGTCTTAATACATGAAGCTGGTCTGTACTATAATGAGTTAACTACCTGATCCATATTTGTAGGTCGAACATCACCAGCCTTTTCGCAGGATTCTCGGAGCGAGTCCCAAAGTCTATATATACACAGTCTATATATACACAGTCTATATGTGGTAGAGAACATCTTGTCAGGGAATGTAGGTATTTCCTTCCTTTTTAAGTACTTCTCAACCACTAAAACTTTCAAACCCTGGCACGCCCAACATTTCTTTCCTGCATTTGATGAAGGTAAATGCTGCCCAATTCATCCATCTCTCACCCTGGGCTACTAAGTCTTTGTGAGAAAGCAGTCATTTGCTAAGAAAGAATCTGGTGTGTGTACTGATTATTGCCAATGTTAAGAAGAGACTTTTTTTCTTGAAATGTTTTCTAGTTGTGAACTTATGAATACATTTCTTTTGATACTTTTAATTCAAACTGCTTAAAAGTTTTAAACTATAAGTATACTGTACTTTCGTCAGGATGGTCGGACTTCCACTCTTGCATGTGATAAAGCTTTCAATCAGTTTTTATTATTAGAAAATGTAATTAAATTTTAATACTGCAGTTTTATGTCTTTGTACTACTCTTTTTATTAATGTTATCTTATTATTTTTAGCTCGCACATTTTGGGCTGACAAGGCTACAATGTTGCTGATTAAAAGGCGGCGAGAAATCCGGCATTTATTTGAAAGTTCAACTGTGACTCAGAAGCAGGCATGGAAAAAAGTTGCAGAAGAGCTCCACAAAAAAAGCTTTAAGGATACGGCTGATGAATCAGTAAAAAATTCAGAGGTCTAAAGGGAAGGTAAGTGAATTTTTCTTGTATTGCTGCTTTTCAAAATACTGAGTTCTCTTACCATGGTGTGTTACAGGGTACTGGTATTCAAAGGGTATTATAATGAGAATCCAACCTTCTGGATGTCCTTTTTGCAGGAGCACCTGCCAACGGCGTGAGAGGTGATAGTATGATCCATGGCTAGATCATACCAAGGAACATTTTTTAAATTGGAAGTAGTGGCTACCCATATTAGCCTCCAAAGTTGTAGTCATTAACTAGATAGACACAGTACTTGAAATGGCCTAGTGAGCATAAATATAAGAACCGCTGCCCAAATGTATCTGAAATACTGTTGACGCAGTGTCAAGTCCTAATCAATCAACCAGCCAGTGACTTCAGTTGATAGATTGATCTACAGTTAAAGATACATTGAAAGGTTGTAAAATTCTTAAAGGCCCAGGAGCAACCAAATGTAGACAATGCCAGTGTTAAAGTGCATTTAAAATTTATATCATACTACATGTATTTCAAAGTATGGAAATCATTGTGAAGATGGCAATCTGTTATTGTAAATGTAGTCCAAGTCTTAGTCCCTGGCAGACAAAAATGAAGTTTAGAACTGGGTCAAAAGTTGACAGGCTGCTTCATCCTTTGTTTAACTTTTACCTAGTTTTTAAATTCATTTTTTCTACCAGTGCCTAAAAATTGGAATAACCTCACAGTGACATATTGTCATCTTAACAGTTTTCCATTCTTTAAGAAGGTATGCATCTAAACAACTGCCCTTTACTTTTTGCTGCTATTGGACTTCTTCTTCGAAAAAGCCAATTTTGACTGCAGCGGACAACTTTTGAAAATATTGTGGGAATAGGAGAAAATGCTTACCACAAGCAATTTCTCCTATTCCCACAAAGTTTTGTATTTGTTCAGAAAATGTTACTCTCCTTTTTGCTGTTTGGAATACTTTCCTGCAGGTGCCTTTGATTTCGATGAGCCCAAAAACTCCATTTCAGAAAAAGGGTTAGCTAAAGGAAAGAAACAATTTTTCTTTTCACCCAATAGCAATTACAAAGTTGTTCTGTACAGGCACAAAGTTGGTTTATAGTATAGAAAGAGTTTAAAGCCGTTTGTATAGCCAGTGTGCAAATGTACCTTCAAACTTATCACTGGAATTAAAACAACCTTATCACTGGGGTTAGTATGTAATACGGGCTGTTGCTAGAAAGACTACAGCTATACAAATCAAACATTAAGTTTTTGAAATGTTTTAAATTTCAGGCACAAAACTATAAAGGAGAAAAACAGCCAAACAGGAAATAAAAGGCATACATGGAAGTTTTTTGATGCCATGGATGAGATTTTTGGTGCTGATCCAGCAGTGTTGCCAATCACTGTTGCATCATCAATGTGTTCAGAGCCAGCTCAGGCAGCTGATATTTCTCAAGTCCACGGAGAGGACACGCATGAGCAGCCATCCACATCTACATCCACACCTCGACTGCAACGTAAACGACGAAGGTTCAATTCGGATCCAGATGAACCTCCTCAGTGGCTTGAGAAATATCAACAAGAGCAGCGCCGGATGTATGATGAGCGCATGGCCTTGGAAGAAAGGCGTGTTACCGCTCTTGAAAGTTTTGTATCACTTTTAAGGGAGAAACAATGACTTGCAGGGGCCTTTTTTTTTTTTTTTTTTTTTTTTTTAATGGTACAAAGAAATATAAGATATTAACATTTGGATGTTTTTTCTCCTTTTTCCACAGTGTTTTCAAAGGCTTTCCTCTAAAGGAACATATAAAGTCACTATGTTTTCCTCTGAAGGTATGTGACAAACCGCAATGTTTTCAAAGGTTTACTCTAAAAGAGTATAAATATAATTATATGCATCTTTGGATGTTATGTCATCTTTCAACCACAATCTTTCAATAGCTTTCCTCTAAAAGAGCAGGAAAATCAGTGTTTTCTAAAGGTTTACTCTAAAGGAGCATAAAGGATCGTTGTTCTATTTTTATGCCAACCTTTGTATAAAGTATTATCTTTTGTCACAATTTATTTTTTACGTGAGAATCTCAAATCTCAATTATAGTGTTGGGTTTTTAAAGAGGTTATTGTATAGTTTTTTGTATTGAATATATCGTAACAATATGAATGTCCACAATTCCTGAACAATTGAAACATTGTACATGTACAAAAGAAGCCATTGCTACGCGTAGTAATAACTCTTTATACAAATTTTTCCAAGGTTAATTGGCTAATATGAAGTTGTGGTGAGCCTAGGTTTTCCATCCCAAAGGTTAACACAGGTGCTTTTATATTTAGGTTTAAATGATTATCATGCAAGCTGACACCTTTGTTATATTTAGAGGCATCAACCTCTTTCAATTATCTAATACAGTTGACAATAAAAAACAGAAGACAGATTTATGATTAGAATCATATGTTATATTAAATCCTAATATAACATTAATCAAATTCAAAATAAGTTGTCAATATCAAAGGCTGTACTTTCAGAGTGCTTATGAAAAATATAAATAGGCAATACTTCAGTTGAAGATCCTTAATTAAGCCTTTCCCTGTTAGATCATTTTTCCACTCTTCCCAATCGAAAGTAACTACAGGGAAATATTCAAAACTGGAACAAAGGACAGTAAAATTTCCAGAGAGAGTTGTCATATCGTGGGAAAAGGAGCAATCACTTGTTACAAGCAATTTCTCCTCTACCCCTTATGTATAGAACATCATCTGCTGCAAGACACTCCAAAAGTGGCTTCTCCGAGGGAAAGCCTTAAAATACAAATCTTTTTCTGAATAGTCAGACAAATACATTACAAATACAACCAATGCTAAGTTGAAACTGATATTGATGACCTTTTAAACCAGAGCAATGAACATGAATATGTGAAACAACAGTACATGTAATTTAATCATTCAATCAAACAAATTTTGACACTTTTGCACCAAACAACATTCGAAAACATTGCGGATGAAAGAGAAATTGCTCATAACAAGCAATTTCTTCCTACACCCAAGGTTACTACTCTCTACAAAATAAGAAAGAATGATATTGATATAACTTGTCTCAAATATCAGTCAAAAAATGATTACAAAAGACTGAGCCTGTGAAAAGGTACAGCTTAGTATTTTCACGTGTAGTTTTGATCAGCCTATGCAAACTGGTCAGACCACACAGTAGTTTCTGAAAAGTTGTTCTGTCCCTTTACCACATGACAAAATTTCACACTTTTCCTAATTGCAAGTATTTGCAGACAACAATTTAGATATGGCTCATTTGGTTGGATTAATCTCCAAAAGGGTAGAAAACATTGTGAGAAAAGGAAAAAAATACTAGTTGCCAGCCTTTCCTCCTTTACCCACAATGCTTTCATAAGGCGTCTTTCTCAGGGATGTTAAACTCCGGATTATATGGTAAAGGGTTAACCTGAATTAAGACGGTAAAGATTCTGTTCAGTCAACACAGATATGCAGGCTTGTCAGAATCCACACAGTCTGCAAATGCCAAGTCGTGTCATTTCTCATTCATATTCTTGCACAGTCAGCTCAGTCAATAATGAAAATGAGCTTGTATTCAAGGGTTTTAAGTCTGAAGTCTGCTTTTGCCAATATTCAATGTGATATTCTATGACAGTCACTGCGACCAGAATCATTGTTCAGTTTATATCTTTGTCTTATTATACTAATTATTTGATTGTTATTGAAATGTCTTTTTAGGACAAATGAAAAGAAAAAAACAGAATGGTTTGTCTTTTTCTTCTTATTATTATTGCCATTGTTGCTTAGCATTTCTTAACTGTTTTTGCAATATTAAATTGCAGGTCTCTTTGAAAAAGGCTTTTTATCTGTCACTGTTAATAATGATAATTTGCAGACTTCAGCAACATTTTTTTTTTATGCCGACAACATAAGAAAACTTGCTTTAGTCAGCAAATTTTTCAAGACCTTTTGTTCATTAATTGCTTCTTGGTGTGTCCACAACTGTAATGAGGCTATTATTAAAATGACCTCCTCTGGATAGGGATCGAACCACAACCTTATCGTCATTAAGCCGATTCTACCATTTCACTACAAAAGCTAGCTGAGTAGCAAGGTAGTACAATTGTCAACTTGTAAAAACACCAAGTTACATGTACCCACCACAAATTAAAATTCTAGAATTTTGGAAGACAAATTATTGCTATGAAATGGCCTTGAGGTAAAGCCATAGAAGGGCTGTCAGCCCATTTTAACCAAACATTGTAACTGGACCACTAAATAAATGAACTAGCTTGGTTAGGGGATTGAACTTACTGCCTTTGGGCCACAAGGCAAGTGCTGTACCATGTAGCTACTAAGGCTGGCTTGGTAGCAAAGCAGTACCACTGCCCTCTTATAGATAAACCTAGACAACAAAGGTTACATCTCTACAGAAAAAAGCAATATAATACATAAATACTTTGGAATATACTGAGAAAAAAAAGAGTCAATTCTTCAATCTCAACAAACAAGAGCAAAAGATTAAGAAATAGTTGTGAACAAAGTAGCACTGAATAATCATGTACAATTTTTAGCTTAGCCGTTTTCGGAGAAAACGTCGAGGTATTCTCATAGCCCTTGTGTCTGTGCGATCGTCGCACTAAATCTTTTTATTACATTTTTTTAATATCTTTGTTATTACTTAACCCTTTACCAAACAATCCCTGTTTTGTCCTGGTTTTAACGACCCCAAGGAAGAAGCCGTCTGAAAACACTGTGGTAAAAGGAGAAAATGCTGGTAACCAGCATTTTCTCCTTTTCCCACAATGTTTTCTACCCTTCCAAAGTCAGGTTTCAATTTTTGAGTCACGTTTATTTTGTCGTCTGCAAATGCTTTCAATCTGGTCGAGTCCAAAAATTTGTCGTTTGGTAAAGAGAGTTAAGACATTTACTTCAAACTTGAACAAGTTATTAACTATCAAAAGGAGATCCTATAAAACAAGGGCAGGTAATTATAAAAGTATTTTTGACAGTCAAGCCCCTTTTTCAACTGAGAGTTTCCTCTCAAAATTAAGCAATTGCGGCTGAGCATTGGCACCTGCATTTGGTGCTCTTGTTATGTATTACTTGTACTAGACAGCTAGTATAGTGATTATGGTTTTACCTTTTGATAACAGTATTTCAGTTGTATTTAAGCAACAACACACATATGCATGTGCCCTGGGAACCTACTAGTACTACAAAACATTTTCCCGTTACCATTCATTATGCTATTCCTGCAACCCAGAACATCATGAAGGAAAACTAATAGTACCAATCTGACAATGGTCTACTGTTTGATCTGGCAAAGATTGACCATGCAACCTTCCACACCTAAGACACATCTTCATCTCTGGGAATGGTCAGTGCTGAGTCACCAGCAAATCCTACAATATATCAAAAAGACACTACATGTACT
The DNA here is from genome assembly GCA_946811185.2 of Hippopus hippopus. Lineage (NCBI taxonomy): Eukaryota > Metazoa > Mollusca > Bivalvia > Cardiida > Cardiidae > Hippopus > Hippopus hippopus. The sequence continues at coordinate 71,381,306 of OX328096.1, forward strand.
AGTATTTATCATTCAACTAGTTTGTGTCTTTAATGTACTAAGGCATGAATAGGTTTCATCTACTTTGTGCAAGAAAGGAATAGTTGCTAAGAAAGTCAACACGCATGCTTGTGAAAGAGTTTCATTGACTGATTAGAGGTTAATGCCAGTTTCAACAGTATTTCAGTTCTATTACAGCAGGCAGAGCACCTATCCACGTGTTCCTAGCATTTCCTTGCCGGTATACACGAAACGTTCTTCCCAAACCACCGATATCTCAAATAGACTGTAAAAGTTTGTAAAGCAAATAAGATTTATTGTGTGCCTGTGGAACTGAAAAAAAGAAATCTCAGGCTAGCAAGTTCATGATTTCATTTCGCTTGGTCAAACCTAACTTAGAAGTTTCTTTTGAATGGTTTATGCTATGTGCAGTGTTATCTTCATGTGTAATTTCAATATCATCATCAATAAATGATTCTTGTTTTATTATGAAGTTGTGCAAAGCACAGAATCTAACAGTGATACTAGGAATCAATGCTACTTTGCTCACATCAAGAAATTTTAATTTTCGAAATTTGCCCTTTAATAATCCAAAACATCTTTCTATATCCACCCTACTTGAGCTGTGTGCATAATTAAAATATTTTTGACTTGGAGAAAGGTGATCGTTGACCCTAAATGCCACAAGTAAAAATGGTGAAAGACTATAGGCAGAAACTCCTAGCAGGTGATGCTGGTTCAAACTCTCTTTTTCTAAGTGTTGTTGAAGCGGGCTGTTTTTAAATACCCTTGAATCATGAAATGATCCTGGGTAAGCTGAATACACATCCAAAAACTTTAGAGTGCTATCACAGACACCCTGGAGATGAAAGGTAGGATATCCTTTACGACAAATATAGGATTCGCGAAACTCACTTGGTCCTGTGATGGGAATATACGTGCCATCAATAGCACCAATTACCCCCGGAAAGCCGGTCCTCTGAGCAAAACCCTCAGGTAGTTTCTTGTACTCTGATTTGTCTGGCCATGATATTAATGACGCTAGTATTTCTTTCCCGGTAATTGCCCTGCAAAAGTTCTCTAAGTAATAGTGGAGTGAGCCTTTGCTGAGGCCAAATCGATCAGCTACGCCTCTAAATATCTCCTGATTACTTAAGTACCAAAGGCAGGCAAGTGTTCTTTTCTCGAGACTAATAGTTAGCACTATAGTGTGCGGTCCAACAAGCGCCAAAAGTGCCTGAAAGATCAATTATTCAAACCTTAGAAATAATTTTCACGAAAAACCTGAGCCATACTCTGAGTAAAAGAAGCTTGATGCATATACAACAGGTATTGAGCCATGTCAGCCTGTGAAGTCCGCACAGGCCGGCCCAACATGGGTCGACATCTTTTGCTATCAGTCAATTTTATGCATGTCTAAGAAGTATTCTACCTCAAAATTAAGCTGGTTAGAAGACAAGATGGATTTTATGGATCCATAATGTGATAACTTGCATGGTATATGCCAATGCATCACTGAGATGCATTAAGCCCTCTTTTCACAAAGCATAGCCCCAGCATATAAACAAATTTGTTCAAACAGGTCAATGATACCAATTCTATGCACTGCATAAAAGCTACAAGTCGAATGCAAACAGGTAAATGATATCAACTCTATGCATTGCATAAAAGCTACAAGTGGAATGCAGAATCAACAAAATACCGAGACGAACGAGTGACCCACAGACACACATTATGAGTCAAAATCATAAAACTATATTATTATCGCATATATTGAACGGATTACACTCGATTATGACATCAAACTACCTGCAAGTTACGATACTGTTGCAGATTTTCCATGGGTATTTACCTGAAATGATGTTCTCGTCATACGGAAATGTGTTCTGAACAAAGGATCGCTGTATGTGGGCACGGTTTCTTCTACATAATTAGCGATTCTGGCTGTCCCCATCAATTCGGCCGGTCTACTTCTTTTACTGGCCAAATACTCAATCACTGGATCATATTCGTCGATCTCAATGCCGTCTGATAGCTCTTGCAGTACAAATTGTACAACTACGTTGTTAACTTCCTTGTTTGAGGACGCCATTTTGAAAAATAAACGAGCGCCCGCTTACGTTCAATTAACGAAGTGCATTCTCGCCAGGCGCCCTATGAAGCGCCCGCGATGTTGAACACACCTCAGATATTCAATGAATTACATGCACATTACCCTCAAATGGGGATAGATGTTTGCCTCTAATCTGAATACAAAACTGGAACGGTTCGTTTTAAGACTACCTACAAAAAACGCTTTTGCGGTGGACGCATTTCGTATACAATGGACTAATAATTTGTTCTACAGTTTTCCTCCTTTCAGTCTTCTACCAAGAATAATGCAAAAAGTAGAAGAGGACAAGACGCAAGCAGTAATCATTACTCCACTCTGGCCAACACAGGTGTGGTGGCCAGAGCTCCTCAGATTAACCAAAAGCGAAATCCTCGTATTACCATCAACACAAGAAATTCTACGATTAGAACACAAACCAGGAATATTACACAAGTAGATATAAACTGGGGATTCTGGGCCACCATTCGATTCGACCACCCAACTCAAACCGTCCCACCACCCAATTCGATCACCTAACTCCAACCCGACCCCGATTCGTCCCACCACCCAATTCAACCACTTAACTCCAACCCGACCCCGATTCGTCCCACCACCCAATTCGACCACTTAACTCCAACCCGACCCCGATGTCTCGCCTGGAGGCTTGCCTCCATGTTCGTCCCACCACCCAATTCGACCACTTAACTCCAACCCGATCGCAATGTCTCGCCTGGAGGCTTGCCTCCATGTTCGTCCTACCACCCAATTCGACCACTTAACTCCAACCCGATCGCAATGTCTCGCCTGGAGGCTCTACTCCATGTTCGTCCCACCATTCAATTCAACCAGTCGCAAGATAAGGATGGAAAGTTTTGAAAAAATCTACCGTTAAATTACCTTGAAACTATTGCCTTTAGTATGGAAGAACTAAAAGCGTACTTAGACGAATGTGAGATACCTCGAGAGGTGATCCGCCCGTTAGTTGAAGTAAACTCTGATTCGGACGAGGAAATGGCTCACGGTGTGGCCGTTGGTATCGATAGGTTTGAACATTATGTTAAAAATCGAGTTGATAAAAAGGTTAAAAAGTTTAAGGGATTATTAAATAACCGCGATATAGACGAAATAGAAAGGTATTTGATTGATTGCAAGGTACCTAGAGAGGAGATTATGCCTCTAGTTGAATCATGGGATGGGACGGGTAAGATGAGAGCCGACACTATCAATCGTTTTAAACAGTTATACGGTCTTTTAGCCGAAGAAATGGTTAACAAGTTTTTGTCCATGGTTTACAGAGTGAATCCTCCTACGAGTCTAGGATAGAGATGTAAAAGACTGTTTTAGAAGGATGATCTATGGAGATAGGGTCGGGGACCCTAACAAAACGCGAGGAAAAATATAACTTGCTAGAAGTTATATTTTTACATGTCTAATTCTATCAAGATAGATATATAAGAGTGTGATACATTACGACTGTCTGTCCTCGAGATAAACTTTATGATGTCACATTCCTTTACCTCCAACGCTCTCGGGAAAACGGTACAGCTACAATCTTCGTTTACTTTTTTTATAATAGAGTAATCAACCTGCTCTCTACCGTTTACCGTTATATTAATTTTAACCTCTTCTCCAGGTGCTTTACGATCTTCCTTTACGACCGCTAAACTTCCCCTTATGATTCTTCCCTTCGCACTCATACAATAACCACCCAAACCATGCTTTCTACCAGAATTACCATTACCGAAGGAAAATTCGAAATTACCGTTTGCGATCGGTCCGTTTTCTTCACCCCATACGGTTATAATAGGATGTAATAAAGGAATCCGCCTTTCTAAGTTTTTTATCTTTAGATCCATATAGCTTTTGTTTACTAATTCATCTATTCTTCTAGGAGGTCCGGGGTTTCTTAGAGAATAACCCTTAAAACTAATGTTAGCCACTGCCTCGAAACTTCCATCATGATTTTTTACGATGGCTCCACCAAAGTCGACATAGTCTTTATTCGCAGCGGCATCGTAGGTTGAGGGGAGGTCTAGCCCGGTAATCGAGTTACTATTCATATTGATATCAGCTTTAGCGGTAAAAGATCCATCAGGGTTTATAGTCAAAGCTTTTTCACGCGCAATAGCCTCATCAACAGCAGTATCTACGTAAAACTTACTAGCAGCCTGATCGTGTCTCGTAGGGATTCCGAGATTGTTAATTACTTGCCCTGCCATAGAGATTGCATCAACTGCCTGATACCACCTTCCATCTCTAAGTTCGAAGGCTCGATTGTAATTGTCAACATACTTCTTAGTAGCAGCTTCATTAGCTTCTTTAGGTTCCTTAACATTCCGTATCTCGTTGAAACCCATATTTATAAATCCGAGTGCCTGATACCCCCCGTTTTCTTTTAACAACCCTCCACTTGAAGTTCCATCCACGTAATCCTTAGTCGCCACGTCGTGTGAATTTACCGGGTTACTAACCCTCGTTAATGTATTACCATTCATGTCTATAGAACCAGTAACAACGGTCGTTCCATCCACGCGTAAAAAGTTATTGTTCACGTAAGCGAGTGACACACCATCACCACCCTCCTCCGTTTTATCGCCTTTCATCCGTCCGAATTTGTCTACGGGCATATTTTATAATGCTAAAAAAAACTATTTAAAACGTCTTGAAATGGTGTCCCTGAAGCTAATTCTTTTAAAACGTACAAGCATAAGTGACCGCAAAATACCTGTCCTGCGGGCTGTATTTGATCGGTATTATAGTATATCGGACTCTTTAGATACTCTCGAATTTCGTTAGGTGGTTGTATTCCGTAACTATCGAAATAAATCTTAGTCTGACCGTTTTTATACCATGCGACCCAGTGTGTACCAGGACCTCCACTTTTATCGAAGTTCAGTATACCACACTCCTTTATAGTCGGTTTTCTCGGTAATGTATCTAGTAAGAAAACGCCCTTGAAAGAAGGGATCCCTAGTCGTTCCGCCGCATCTTCCAACTCTAAATTGCTTAACGGTTTATTCGGCAATATCACCCTCGTCATTTTAATTCTACAATATTCTTGTTATCTATCCACGAGTTGAATTCGTTGGAGTAGCCTTTCCACTTTACGAGAGACCTCTTTTTTAGCTTCCTAATAACCTTTTCTATCCTATACACCTCTTGACTAGTTTTCTGTAGTTCAGCTTCGTAAAACGCACCTTCGACTTGTTCACCATTAAGATCCGTAATTTTATAGGTTACGGGTGAAGTATCCTTCACCTCTGAAATCGTGAAAACCTCTTCCGTCCACCTCGTGGTATAACCCTTCTCAAAGGTCCTTTTCTTTTTTGCTAACCTAACCCTATCACCCACGGAAAACTTAGGTGCTTTTACTTCAACATGATGAGGGTAAAGGTTTTTCCAAACCATAGTTTCATTCTCTTTCTTACTAGCCTCTACCGGCGTCATTTTAATAGAGGAATGGATAGTATCATTATACTCCTTAACTAGATCTTGCAAGACATCGATGTAAACGTTCGTAGAGTTAGCGGAGAAATACTTCCACATCTTCTCCTTCATCGTTCTAATCCATTGTTCAACGACGCTAGATTTTTCTTCGTTCTGTGTGGAATACAATTGAACCAACGCTTTTACATCTTTGTTGTAAAACTCCCGACCTTCATCGACCCACAATTTCTTCGGCTTTCTTTCCTTAAAAATACCTTTAAACGCTTCAGCCGTCACCTTGCCTGTCTTGTTTTTCAACGGGACCAGCCACCCGTACTTCGAAAAGATGTCGATCACAGCGAGAAGATAATTATTGCCTCGATTATACTTAGAAAAAGCGCGCATGTCGACTAAATCCGCGGCCCATATACTATCGATACCGTTCACTATAACCCTCCTCTTCTTAAACCTTCGTCTTACGGGTTTGTGCAATTCCTCCGCCAGAGTCATCATTTTCGGGTTTTTTTTACCACCGGACGAGCCGGCGAGTTCGTTCCCATTCCGAACTGCATCTTCGTACCTATGAGTCTACTTACCAAACCCCGTTCCATCTTTTCTCTAATAGAAGGGTTGTAAATACCATCCAATTCCGCCAACATATTCTTGTCACACACCGCGTTTCTCGTGGCTGTGTCATTGTGCTTAAGATAACAAACATCGTGGTTGTAAGCAGCCTTATCGATGCGGTTGATCGGTTTGCTCCACTTCTTCGGCGTTAAATCCGGGTTGAGTCTTTTCTTCAGCTTAGTACCAGGTCCCGTAAAATTATGACCGGGCAGATGCATTTCGAAAGGCATGTTGTTTATGACTTTGTTTAGCAAGGATCCACCCGTCGCCGTTCCTGGTACAAATTGGGTTTTAGTTATCCCGCAAACCGCGCATTTCCCACGCTTCATATTCCTGTTACTTTTACTAACCACGTAGCTTACATCGTTCGTATCGGTACATCTCTTACACTTAACGCAGTACATTTTATATAATAAATAAAAAATCTTATATAAAATGGAGATCATGAATCTATCGTGGAATGAAGACGCATCGAGGTTTAACCACCCTCTTTTTCCTAGGAGTATCAGAGGTTTAATCATAGGCAAATCGGGATGTGGAAAAACGACCTTATTGTTAAACCTTTTACTTAGACCCGGTTGGCTCGACTACAACGATTTAAGCATCTTTGGAAAAAGTCTTTTTCAACCAGAATATCGATTACTGAAAAAGGCCTTCGAAGAAAGACTACCCAAGGACTGCATCCTGAGGTTGTTTAACATGCGTGACGAAATACGAGAATCGGGTGTATCCCCTACTGCTTTGCTCGACGAATGGAGCAAAACGAGCAAGATCAAATCGGATATAGATTGCAACTTCTTCGAGAACGTGAGCGATGTGCCCGATCCGAAAGAGCTAAACTCGCAAAATAAAAACCTGATCATCTTCGACGACCTGCTTTTATAGAGGCAGAATAAATGTGAGTGTTATTACGTTCGAGGAAGGCATAGCAACGTGGACTGTTTTTACCTCTCACAAAATTACTTTAGACTACCGAGGCAAACCATCAGAGAGAACGCTAATTTTATCTGCCTCTTTCCGCAAGACTTAAAGAACGTTAACCACATTTATAATGATCATGTGGGAGATGATATGCCTAAGGACGAGTTCAGAAGATTCTGCCAGAAGGCGTGGGAGAAACCGCACGGTTTTGCCATCATCGATCTTACCAGTAAAAAACAAGATGGGAAGTATAGAAACGGTATCGATAGTTTCTACCTGCCAAATTCGGTACACTCGTAATAAATGAAATAACTTAAGAAAGATATATTAATTATGGTTATAAAATGGTGAGAAATAAAATAGAGATTGCTATGAACATAACTTTTTGTATAATGGATAAGTTCATGGGGGAATACGGTCTTAGTGGTATTGACTTTAGGGGTTTAGTGTTTGGCAATGAAGTAGAGGAATTAGAGAAACTCCGAGAGGCAGATAATAATGAAAGCGATATACCTTGGATAATGGTAAAGAAATTGAGGGGGTTTATATGACGCGATGATTAAATTAGAACAAGATTTAACTAGAACGGGTGAGGTTCGTCGTTTATTTGATGAACTAACAGAAGGAACCACAAAAACTTATCTAGTATGTGGCTTTTACGATATACTAAAATGACTGAAGACCTTTTAAGGCAAATCGCTAAAAACACAGAGCACAAGACATCGTTTCAAATTATAGTAAGCGATAACAAAACGCGTTTCAGAACGAGGTTCAATCCTCCCAATATGCTGGATAAGAATAAAGTGTATGAAATAGCTTTAGTAAACCTCGAAACTTACTACTCCTTTCCGAATATCGACGATACGAACAACACATTCGTTTATTCTCCGGACGATGGTAACTCGTGGATCAAAATCAAAATACCGGAGGGTAGTTACGATCTCGTCGACATTAATGATACCATTCACCAGGAAATGAGAAAGAAGGGACATTACGACGCAGTAAATGAAGGACATTATATTAACATTTCCGCGAACACAAACACCCTAAAGTCCGTCCTTACTTTAGAAGAGGGATACCAAGTAGATTTTAATCAACCGGCGTCCCTCGCTAGAGTATTAGGATTTACTCGCGCTAAATATACGCGAGGCTTTCATGAGTCGGAAAACGTGGTCAACATTCTTAGCATAAACAGTTTGCTCGTCAACGTGGATATTATTTCGGGTAGTTACCTTAACGGCACGACGAAAAACGTTATTTATTCCTTCTTCCCGGATGTGGCGCCGGGATATAAGATAATCGAATCGCCAATTAACCTGGTATACCTACCGATAACGCTAGATGAAATACATAACCTAGACGTAAGCATCACCGATCAAGATGGTAATTTACTGAATCTTAGGGGTGAAAATTTAACCATTCGCTTTCATATCAGGGAAGCGAGGTGAGTGACTCGCCCTGCTGCCTCGCGAGCTCGGCTCGTGTCGTCAGGGACCATAAATATATATTAGAAAAAAATATATATTTATATTAAAATAGCTAATAGTTATAGCACTAAGGTCAAAGTAAATATCTCGGATGGTCAAAAGGAAAAGCTTCAGCACGCCGTAAATGCTGGTTGTCCGGTAAGTTTACGATTAGCTCACGAAGATTTAGAAGGAGAAGACGTTTTAGCCATTACCGATTGTCAAGCGAGAAAAATGGCTAAAGCCTATAACGAAGGCAAGGGTGTCACGATTAAAATGACCGCTAGGCAACTGAAGTACAACACGCGAGTCGAGGGAGGTTTTCTAGGTATGTTGGCCGGGTTGGCAGCTAGAGCTTTACCGATGCTCGCAAAGACTGTTTTACCGGCACTAGGCGTCGGTGCCCTTTCGGGACTGGCACAGACGGGAGTACAGAAAGCCTTAGGGTCGGGCACAGGCTCAGGCTCGGGCCTTTTCCTTAAAAAAGGAGGATGCCTTTGTCGAGTTGAAACCGATGGATGCGGATTATACTTAAAGCCGCATAAAGGTAAAGGGCTCGATTCCTACGGTGATGGGTTGTATTTAAAGCGAGGAGGTAAGATTTATGATGGACGAGGGCTTTTACTCGGGCCAAATAGTCCGTTCGCGAGTATCCCTCTTCTAGGAGCTATATTCTAAACTAATATAATAAAATGGAGGTTCATAAGTTCCGTAAAAAAACACACAAGACCTGGCAGACCGTCAAGGAGGTATTTTGGAAGCCCCTCCCGGTAAAATATCCTCCGAGAAAGCGAGACCCTCTAAGATGGGAAATATACTCGCAAGTAACTATCAAGGTTCCTCCGCGCGATAGCCTGAAACTTTCGTTAGGGTTTGGATATGTAACCACGCGAGGTGTTGTGCTGATATCCGTTTGTGATAAATGGAATGGTAGTTTAACCTTCCTTAATGGAATACATCTTGATAATGAGGTTGATGATATCTTAGTCTATATTTATAACTTCTCCAAGCAACCGATCGAGATACCTGCGGCAGATAAGATCTGTTTCGTGAAATTTTTAGTCTAGCCTAATAAAATGATAGCGGATCAAGAGTATACGAAAATTTATCCAAACGCGCCACCTTTAGAGGATGGAGGTCATTCCTATCGACTACAAAAGATATCTGAGGTACAAAAGTTCCTCGAAAGTGAAATTCGGGAGAGAGACGCCCTCGCGAAGAAGTATCTTAGGGTGGCGAGAATCGTGGACCGTGTAGACACGGTTTTGATCACGATAACCATGGCTTCGGGGGTAGGTGGAATCGGTTTACTATCTACTGTCGTGGCTATCCCGGCTGTCATAGCATTAGAAGCCTCAGCTGCGGTAACCGGACTTCTTTCCCTTCTAGGGAAATACGTGGTAAAGAATTCGAGAACCAAGTCGGAAAAACATCGAAAGATTCGAATGATAGCTGATGCTAAGCTCGATACAGTCGCCCCGCATATTTCGAAGGCTTTAATCGATGATTCTATTTCGAACGAAGAATTTAAACTTATCATGGATGAACAAGAGAAGTACAAGAAGATGAAGAGTGAGATAAGAATGAAAGTTAAGAAGACCATCGAAAACGAAGAGAATTTGATCGAGAGAGGGAGGCAAGAAGCGCGCGAGTCCTTTCGGAGGTTGGTTGAGAAGAATCGTGTCTCGCTTGGGATCAACCCAAGTGTCACGTCCTAGGGACCGACGGGTGAAAATAAATTTCACGTGCGGCTTTAGTTTCGAATCATGATATTTGCTCATATAGTTATATGGGCATAATCCCAGGAAAATCGCGTTGAAATCGCGTTGAAAATCGCGTTGAAAATCGCGTTAAAAATCGCGTTGAAAATCGCGTTGAAAATCGCGTTAAAAATCGCGTTGAAAATCGCGTTAAAAATCGCGCTGATTCGCTCATATAGTAATATGGGCGTTAGACGAGTGACGCGTATATGGAGGTCTCAACCACATATATATTAGTAATAACTAATATATATCAGTAATAAAATGTCTTTTTTAAAGATCACTGATCCTGAGAAAAGGGACTTAGTCGTAAAAGACTACCTCGATACGAGAAGGAGGATTCGTGACAATTTCCTAGCTGAGAGAACGGGTGAACAACAACTTCAAGCTGATCTCTCTAAGTTCTTTAAACCTATTAACGGAAGGACAAAAAGCTACAGCGAGGGAGATTACGGAAGAACTAAAACCTATTCGAGAGGGCATCGAACAACTCCCGCAGGCTATTACCTTTCCAGCCTTTCCTTCTATCGAGGAGGATGAGCCGCTGGTTCTCGGAGAGATAGCGGGAAGCTATTTAAGAAGGTTTACTTCTAAGGATGCAGCCGATAAAACGTACGGAATATATGACAGAAAGGGTAAGTTCTTTATCGGGGACAAACAAGTCATTATTCGAGACAACGATATTATCACGGAGGATGAGGAATATAGAGGTACCCCTGGCCTATGGGAGTTAATCGTTTCTAAAGATCCTGATAGTAATATCTTTAATAAAGAGGATTACAGGAATTACGCGAAGTTGTTGGTTAAAACCAACTCCATTTATCGTCGCAACGATCCGACTAGTAAACATCCTAAGTCTTCTAAAGGTAGAAAATGGAACGCTATAGTTAAAGGTATATGGGATAATAGAAAGCTTTATCATGGAAAGGGCATCGTTTATATCCCCTCCGATCCTAACGCGTTACTAGAAAGACTAGACCTATTACTAGCGAGTAAAGAGGCAGGCAACACGGGAGTATCCAGGAACGAGCTAGTAAGCATTTGCGATGAATTAAAGAGACAAGACATCTTGAAGTCGTCAGCTTATAAAAATATAATGTCTACATTATAAAATATGATCGTAAAACGAGGATTTAAAAGAAGCTATTCGTACGGTGGGTCTGGAATCTTCGATACTTTAGCCAGTTTCCTAGCTAGGCTTTTCTCTAGTAGTGCGGCAAAACAACTGGCGAGTTCTGCCATTGATGTGGGAAAGAGTGTAGCTAAGGAAGGTGCAAAGAAAGCTTTAGAGGTTGGAAAAAGTGCGGCTATAGAAACAGGGAAAAAACTGGTTACGAAAGCGTTGAGGAAGCGGACCGAGGGTCAGCCGGTCGAGTCACCGACCCAGCCACGAACCGAGTTGACACCAAAGTCGAAGAAGATCTTGGAGAAGTATAGTCCACCGCAAAACATTAGTACATTGATAGAAGGGTCTGCGACGCCAAGCGCGATCGCTATTCAAGATCTAGTTAAAAGATTATCTAACGGCTCAGGCGTAAAAGTGATTTAAGTTAAACGTTTTGGACGCTATTATAAAAAGAATGTTAGGATTCGAACGCGTATATTATGAGACATACGGTACCAGTTGCATTAATATACGAGGCGCGCGTTTAAATATAAAAGATTGCGAAATCCTCGAAGTTAATAATACGAGGTACGGTTATAAGAAATGTGTGGTTAAGTTATCTCCTGAAAAAATAACTAAGATGAAAGAGATAGAGGAAGAGGTAAATAAACGTTTAGAAAGGTGGCATGTACCTCGAGTAACGATTGTATACGGTAACAAAGTTTATCCTAAATGTAGACAACGGCCTACGGGTATAATTTTGCTTAAAGGTGTGTTTGTTAATGCACAAGGTAAATCTTTTCCTCAGCTTTACACCGCCTAACCCGCGCCGACCACACAATTATAATTTTCATTCAAAATTATAATTGTATTATAAAATGGAGATATTAAAGATCACCGAACCGATTTTAAAGGATGAAAGCATAGATGAGTATGAACACCATGAGTACCTACCAATCACCGGTACAAACCTCAACAACTCAGGAGGAGAAATAAGGATCGACATCGAGACTCAAGATATCTTTACACATCCTTGCGAAAGTTATTTGCTTTTTGTAGGTGAATTAGTAAGGAGCGATACTGGTGCGGTTTATGATGCTAACACCGATATTTCTTTAACGAACAATGGCCTTATGTATTTCTTTAAGAATATCAAGTATCAACTTTCAGGTACGGAAATCGAATCTATAATGTACCCCGGCCAGGCTACCACGATGCTCGGCTTGTTAAAATACCCCGATGATTTTTCTAAGTCGGTAGGGTTGAACCAGTGTTGGTATAAAGATACATCAGTGGCCGCGGCTGCTGGGAACACCGGCTTTATCGTGAGAAGAAATTATATCATTAACGACCCTCTTCCGAGAGGTACCTTTAGTTTCAGGGTTCCATTAAAGCATATATTCGGTTTCTGCGACGATTACGATAAGATATTGTACGGCATGAAACAAACACTCACATTAACGAGAAGCGATGATAACGACGCGATCTTTAAAACTGGTGCTGTGGGTGGTGTTGCTGCTCCCGTCCATGGTAGAATTAACTTACTTAAAATATCATGGTTCATACCACACGTTTTGCCCGCTGATGATGAGAAAATGGCACTCCATAAGATCATCGAGAAGAAAGAGAAAATAGCGGTCGGATATAGAATGCGGCAATGCGACTCTATCGCGGTACCTCAGTCACTATCGTTTTCCTGGAGACTAGGTGTCAGGTCGTCTCCCGAAGTGCCACGTTTTATTATCATCGGTTTTCAGTCTGGTAAAAGCGGAGATCAGGAAGAAAATCCGGCTATATTCGACCATAGAAACGTAAACAACACGTAAACATCCCCAGTTTATATCTACTTACACAGACTGACAAAGATGCAATTGGCTGTTTTCACTATATCAGGGCGGCACAGGGAAAGCGAGGCATTTCGGAAAAATCTCAAGACATCATTCTCAACTCATGGAGAAAAGGGACAAAACTCCATTACAACACTTATTTTAAAAACGGGTATATTTCTGTGAAGGGAAAACAAATCCCCTTAGTGCATCTGTAAATACAGTCATGGAATTCTTGACTTTTTATTCACACAAGGTTTAAGTTATTACACGATTAATACAGCGAGATAAGCTGTCAGCAACTTCCTAAAAATTACTGGGAATGTAAATATTCACTATGATGAAATGATAAGTCGATTCATGAAAGGGGTTTTTAATGAGAAACCATCATTACCCCGATATACAAGGATCTGGGATGTCCGAGGAGTGTTGCAGTACTTAAAGACGATGGATATCACATCGTTAATTGCACTTTCATGTAAATTAGCTATGCTTTTTCTTCTTGTTACAGCACAACGTTGTCAGACAATTCATGTCATAAAGTTAGGTGATATCGAACATTCACCTGACGGCATTGTCATAAATATATCTCAATTGATTAAACAGAGCAGACCGGGTGTACATTTAGCATATAAGACAGATGAATCACTTTGCATTGTTAAAACGTTGAATATGGACATTGCAAGAACTGAATGTCTCCGAAAGGATGACAGTTTACTGATTTCAACAACAAAACCACATGGTAAAGTATCAATACAAACTGTAGCTCGTTGGATAAAAATTGTTCTTAAGCAGGCTGGTCTCCCCAATGTTTATACAGCACCAGAGCTTTAACAACTTCAAACGCGTATGGTAAAGGTGTTCCTCTGCGAAACATTATTAAGGCTGCTGGATGGAGTAATGCAAGGACTTTTGCGACATATTACAAAAGACAAATAGAAAATGACAATTTGTCTGTCCATCAAGCTCTAATGGAATAATTCTGTTTTTCTTTTAGAAAGATTTAAATGGTAATGAAATATTGTAAATGACATGATAATTCGTGAGAAATAATACATAAAAATTTCGGTTGATTAAACACAATGTCAATATTTCTCAGGTTCTCTAAAATACCTATGAACTTACACACCCGCCCTTGAAAAATACCCTGTCCGATATTGGATTCCTTTCGAAATATTACACTTATTTGACTCTAAAACATGACCTTACTTGTTGTGCTGATAAGCTGCGTCGTATATCTATATGAGCTCATAGGGATTTTTGTGTCGGATGAAATTATGATCAACCTTCACCTTACTAAGGTAAATCTAGTTTAATCATTCTATTTATACACAGCTCAATCAAAGTATATCGTCATACCAAACCAATTTTAACTGTCTTTATATTGCCAAATCTTACTTTTAAATATTTTTCTAGAGCAAAAAAATGTTATCAATCGGTAGACATGTCAAATTCAGTGAACTCCGACGTCACTCCATTGTATCGATGCATGGTGGTTAATTTAGAAGAAAAGTTATTCTGTGGAGTTCAAACAGTGCCAAAATAAATAGAACAGAATGCACAGTCTCTGTTTAACAAAATAATGTAAAAATTGTGGAAAGTAAAGAACTTTTTTAACATAGTTTATTACAATTTATCTATCGCTAACTGTTAAATTTCAACGAAAACACTCTTTACAATTCAGGTTTGGTATTTTAGTCAGGTATTGGCAAGATATATGAAAAAGTCGAAACCGAAAGAATCCCATAACCTAGTTTTAATGTAAGAACTCGATAGGTGGCGCTCCGATCAAAATATCGCCAGATTTTTAAAAAATTGTAAATAGATCGATACAGTGGATAGATCGATACAATGGGGCTGGGCTATACATGTGCTTTGGGCAATATTCGTTCCAGGTCACCGGCTACTTTTCAACATTTAAAAAAAAAATCGTCGAAATGATGTTTGCGGCGGTGGCAGATACGACGACGACAGCGGCGGCAGCTACAACAGTTACGATTATTTAAATTATCTCTATCATTATTATTATTTCGACAAGATGACAATGGGAACGATTACAATTGTGAAGGTGAGATTGTGGTGATGGTTGTAAGAGCGCCGACGACGACGATGATAATGATAGTCATAAAAAGAAAGAAAAATGCCGGTAACCAGTGTTATGCAACCTATGAAAGACAAAATGTTGTTTCATTTACCTGTGCTTTGCACAGTAGTTTTTCAAAGCCACCGACTACTTTCCCACGTTGTCCAAACTTCGTCAAAATATTGTTAACGACGACAACGAACCGACGACGATATTAACACTGATAATAAGGACAACAACAACTATTAAAAAGACGATGGTGACGAGGACGAGGACGATGACGGCGTGGATGATGATGATGGTGAAGATGATGATCATGATAATGATGATGATGGTGAAGAAGAAGAAGATGATGATGATTATCATTTCGACTACAATGATGATAATCAGAACGAGATGGCGATGGACACGATTATTATGATACAAGTGGAATTGTGCTGATGGTTGTAGTTATAATAACGATGATGATGATGATGATGATGATGATGGTGATAAAAAGATAAATTAGTAATGACCATTGTAATCCTCCCTCAGAACTCGTCAATGTGCAAGTGCTTTGAATTTGGACAAGTCCAAAATTTTGTCATCTGCCAATGTATGTCATCCGAGACACGCTTGGTCTGTTTCTTTTGGGATCCGATCCGCACCCATCCAACTCCAGCTATCCAGTTTGCATTTAATTACAGGGTTTCCGGAAAGTAAGGTAACACTTTTGTACATTTATCATATGACTTTTAATTTCAGATAAAGACATGAAAATATATATACATGTATATAAAATGTGTAAGTTTTTTGTGTGATAATTTCATTAAATTTTCACGACATTACGCATTTTTATACAGATTTCAAATCAGAAGTATATTTTAGTCATTGGCGTCATTTTAGCAAAAAAATGACGTTATCAGTATGACGGCCTTCTCTGGTCTTTCCTTGCCAAACACACGCGATGAAATTGTCAATCACTTTCGAACAGGTTCCAATATCAGTCTTCTTGATTTTACGATTAATGTTCTTTGAAAATGTGTTTGTGCTGGCTGGTTGGGGATTGTAGTTTTTTGACTTCAAATAACCCCAAAGGAAGAATTGGCATGGGTTGAGATACGGACTGTGCCCAGGCCACCATATTCCTCGATCTTTACCTCTGGATATCGTCTCAATATTACACTACCACAGGACGTATCGCATAAAAAGTCTATCACAGTACTAGATGTGTGTGCCGTAGCACTATCCTGCACAAACAATGTTTTGCAATTTAGGGGAATTCTTTTCAAGCGCAGGAAAAACTTGTTTTCAAAGGCGATAGGCAGCGCTTGGAATTAATCATGTCGTGAAGACATATAGCCCAATAACATCGTGAAATGGCATTGCACGCCTTACTGTTAGTTTTTCGACAGAATGTTAATATATTATGATATAAATGTGATATTGGAATGTGTGCTAATGTGACTGACAATGGCATCGTGCGTGTTCGGCATGGAAAGAGCATAAAAGGCCATCACGTTCATAACGTCAATAATTACCAAAATAACGCCAATTGTCAAAAAGGTACTTCGGATTTGAAATCTGATTAAAAGAGTGTGATGTAATATAAATCAAATGAAATTATCAGAAAAAAAAAAAAAACTTACATATTTTATATTGATGTATCTATATTTTTATCTGTCCATCTGAAATTAAAAGCCATATTATATATGTCCGAAAGTGTTACCTTACTTTCCGGACACCCTGTATTTTAACTCTTTGCATGTTTTAATGACCCTGAGAAAGAAACCTTTTGAAAATATTGTGGGATAATGAGAAAATGCTAGTAACCTGCGTTTTTCCATTTTCCACAATGTTTCCTTTTCTTTCAAAGCAAAATCCAGACACTATCGTCGCACACAAATCTGCCGTATGAAAATGCCTTCATTGTACACAGAGTCAGGAAATAAAAAGGTAAAAGGCAACCAGTATTCTTGCCCACCCAAAATAGTAGCAACACTGACATTTGGCCACCGTCATTTTTCCCTTTGTTTTCACATATTTTTATCTATTTTTATGGTTTTAAGTTGATTAATTTTTCACCAATGTTCCCCAGTTGTACATAAAGCTGAAGTCAAAAGTTGTTATACTTTGGAAGTTATGCTTCGGACAATATCCAATCTGTAAAACTACTTAGGACAATAACTCCAACCTAGGTGAGATAGAGTAATGTTTCTTGTGCACTACATTTGACATCAATGAGATCTATCTGCATTTGAAGTTTGAAGTCAATAGCTTTAGTTTTTTGAAAGTTATGCTGCGGAGAAAAATCAAATTTGTAAAATAGCAAGGGGCAATAACTCCATAAGTTATAATGATAAAGTTATTGAATTTGTGCACTGCACTAGGTCCCAGTGTGATATATCTGCATATGCAGTTTGAAGTAGATAGCTTTTATACTTTGGAAGTTCTGAGGCGGACAAAAAATCCAATTTCTGAAATATCAAAGGGCATCTACTTCAAAAACTATATGGACATAAAAACCTTGTTCACTGCACTTGTCTCCAATATGATTTGTTTGTATATCAAGTCTGAAGTCAAAAGCCTTTATACTTAAGCAGTTATGTTCCGAACAAATATCCAATTAGTAAAATAACAAAGGGCAATATCTAAAAAAATAATGAGGACAGAGTTATTGACCTTGTACATTGCATTTGTCCTTCACGTGATCTATCTGCATATGAAATTTGTGTGTTCGATTTGTATATTGAGGTTGAATTGAAAGCTTTTATACTTTAGAAGTTGTGCTACGTGCAAAAATCTAATTTGTTAAATAGCAAAGGTCAATAACACCAAAAATAATGAGGACAGAATTATGGATCTTGTTGAACGCACTTGGCGCTAATGTGATCTATATGCATATGCAGTTTGAAGTCGATAGCTTTTATACTTTTGAAGTTATGCCTCGGATAAGATTTCAGCGGATATACGGACGGGTGCATGGACGGACATGGGGACGAATGAAAGGACCAGTTGAATCCAGGAAATCCCCACAAAGTATCGTTTTTCGGGATGTAATAACTGTAACGTGCAACGGCCTGGTCACCCATCCAGGCACTAACTATAACCACGTTGCTTAACTTGCACGGAGAGAACTGCACCAAACTGCATCGCTGTAAAAGCTAGCTCAACAGCAAGGGAGGTTTGAAGTGCTTATATATCTAACCTCTCTCCGTGACATTACTCCCCCCTTTGACAAGTCTCGACCTCGAGACTTATATACAAACATGTATACATAAATACATCAGGGGAATATACATGGGTAAGGCAACTCCAGTCCGGCAGTTGTCATTATCCCACCGCTGCCACCAAATGTAACGTGCAACGGCCTGGTCACCCATCCAGGCACTAACTATAACCACGTTGCTTAACATGCACGGAGAGAACTGCACCAAACTGCATCGCTGTAAAAGCTAGCTTAACAGCAAGGCAGGTTTGAAGTGCTTATATATTTAACCTCTCTCCGTGACATAACAATTTCGAAATTTATGCTATAGTGTGGCAAAACCGTAAAATTATTTTACTACAAAGGGCGACGTTGAGAGCTTTCAACAGATTGTGCTGATCAAGATCTGACTATACAGACTGTCATCAGACGTTATGATCTTCGTTCAACAGTTCAATTCATTCATTCAGTCAGTCAGTCGGTCAGTCAGTCAATATTTTTTCTTTCAAATCTGTAACTGATTGAGCTTGAACAGGATTAAGATATTCTCCGCTTTTGCCTTTTGTGCTGAAAGGCTTAAGATAATATGTCGCCTTATTTTGAATTAGTTATTCTTAATTCTAGCCATCTGATTGGGTGAAATTTTCTGTCTAGCCAAGCAGATAGCTGGTCGGAGAACTTAGCATTAGATTTGACTCATGAACACGGTTCCTGCATAAATCTTGCAGTTTTCACAGTACGTCAAAGCTAAATATCGTAAGAGTTATCTATCCTGTATTAAATTACCGAGGAGCCGTTGCTTTATTTTGTTAATATAATGTTTAACGTCGTTTACAACATAGTTTCAATTATTGCGTCTGTCAGTGATCACATCGATACTTTCTCCTTTAGTTTCTTTTACCAGTGGTTTGCACAATATTCTCCCTAAGCCACTGGCCAAACAATGATAAGCAAACATATATTCATAATTGTTTTAAAGTCTGCTGTAAGTCGCTTGTCTCCTTGAATTTTGTGACTAACCCTTTACCAATTAAATATTTAACAAAATTTAACGACCCTGAGAATGATTGCTTTTGAAATTAATTGTGGGAAAAGAAAAAAAAAAATTGAAAAAAGAAATTAAAAATGCTGGTAACTAAATACTCTTTATAGACAAATCTCATAATTTGAATTAATTCTTATTTGTTGTCTGCAAACTCTGTCAATATGAATAAGTGGAAAATTTTGTTGTCTGCTAAATCGTCAGGGTGAGGCCAATTGTTACATACCGCTAGTGAATTGGATACAAAAAGTGCCACTGAAAATTTATACCTAGGTCATACATTACGCATATTTGCGAGTACATGCCGTCTCTCCAATTGTATTTAGTCTACATGCCGTGTTTATTATTACCTACTACCGATATGCTAATGATACGAAGGTCCTGTGCTAAAGTTTTGGCCGAGTTACAAAATATACTTGAATGAAAGAAACTATATTAACACTTATTCACAAAATAGGATGTATGCTTTACACACCCC
The DNA here is from genome assembly GCA_946811185.2 of Hippopus hippopus. NCBI lineage: Eukaryota > Metazoa > Mollusca > Bivalvia > Cardiida > Cardiidae > Hippopus > Hippopus hippopus. Next base: position 71,401,298 of record OX328096.1, read on the forward strand.
ACACCACTCAACTTTTGATGAAATCCAAAGAAGTCATCTAATTGGCTAAGACATTCTCTCAAAACCATTCAGAATGCTAGCTTTTTAACCTTAGTGTTTGAATTCACCAAACGACAGCTTCCAAAAAAAAAAAAATCGATGAACGAATCAGCGACTAACGTTCAAATCGGAAGTCGTCTCGCCACCATTTTCCTAGATCATTCTGAATAATTAGCAGTTACAAATAGAATAAATTTATAAAATATAAACACAGTGAAATCTTATGTTTAACCTTAGAAATGATATCCATAAAAAAAATCCCTGTATCATAACTTCAAGGTGTTGATCGAACAGTAACAACAATTCAAAATATTGTTGAAAAAGACATTTTTGGATTAAGAGAGAACAAACAGACATAAAATCCAATAGTCAATTTTCGAAGACCTACCTTTATACATCGTCATTTTTCCAAAAATTTAATCGTTATATTGGCTATCTGTTTTCTTACAAGAAGAAATATATATTTTCATACAATACTTCAGACAATCGATTAGATTTTTTTATTTCATATATTTTTTCCCCAATTTCGTGACAAGCTTAATTAAATACTGATATATAATCCTCTTTGTTCTTTGTTTTTTCCCCCAAAAAAGTCCTTGAATAAATTTTGAATCGACTAAATTTTTGTCAAATGACTGCCTCGCAAAATGCTGCTTCTTAAATTCTTGTGAAAATAAAACAACCCTTTACGTTTTTTTCCACTTTTTCAAAAAAATTGCTATGTAGGCACACATTTTACTTCTGTTTGATTTTCAGAAAATGTCATCATCCTTCAGTCTTTCATTTACAGAGCTTTACAACCGTTGTACCTACATGTATTTGTTTTTTAACAGTATCTTCATGCAAACAAGCTTAAGATCAGTCTTTCAAGGTCTCTTAAATTATGATTTTTACAGAAAACAGTGGAGAAACAAATGGAATTGTCTAGCAAAAGATTAGTATGTGGCCAAATTTTCTCATTACTTAAGGCAGGATTTTTATTTTTTTATTATTTTTTTTTTTTATTTACCTTGCGTTTATTGAGTAAATTCTAGACAACCAACCTAATTGTCACATAGCTGTATTTCATACATTGATTTGGGTAGAAATTGTCACATACTGAACCTCCTACTACACAAGGCTATAATTTAGAAATATTGTATCAAAAGCTTTTTACAAATGACACAGTAAAGAACTATTTACAGGAAAGGGACAACAATAATTTAAAATATTCCCATTTTTAGTCTTTTCTTGTCAATGTTAATGAAACATTGTTAGAATTGGCACCGTTGCTTTAACTTGCCTGTATTAAGCGAAGATTCTGCTGGTTGTTTTAATAGTGCTTTACGCCGATTTCAATATTTTTTTTTTTTTTTTTTTTTTTCTTTTCTCTTCAGTTATAGCACGGCGACAAGTCACATGTAAATGCACACATGTATTTCCTGAGTTTCACAAGTACTAGCCTAGGGCTCCAAAGTGTCTTGCTCAAGGACACTCCAATCCTTGTGACACACAATGTTTCTATACCTGACTTGATTGCAGTGGCATACAAAAAACTTGAGTTGCGCCTAGCAGCTTTACAAATGTACAACGACTGTAAAGTAAGATCAGTCTGCACATACATGCAGTCCGATCTTGTTTTACAATCTTATAAGTTTTATAACTAGTTTCGGCCACATAAAGCCTGTTCAACACCTATAAAATATTTTTATATAATCATCAGCAGGTTAAATTCGGCAGAATAAGGGTTCAGGGATGAATATCCTTTTCTTTTACAGCTCCATATATATCTTAATTGACCTGAGTACAGAAGTTCCAAGCAAAGGATTGAAATACTGAACAATTGACAAAGATCAACAATACGGATAAAATAAATAGACGAAATGAAATCTTTTGCTCAAGTAAAATCTGGGGATGGTTGGAGTAACTAAATTTCGAGTAGATTATTCATGCTTTGTGGAAGACGATATTATCATGTGCATAATGAGCATTTCAATGGTGAAAGGTGATCGACGTGTGATGATATAATTTGGTTTGACATTGACCAATTTGCATACACCTTATATATTTATACCGACCACTAACTTGTCGGCGTGAAACAAAAGAGAATCATTTCATCAATGAAAAATGCCTTTTTCTTAATAAGAATACAGTGGAAAAGGGAACAACTGCCTGTAACATGCAATTGCTCATTCTTCTGCAATACTCCCAGAAGCATCCAACCGCAGTGGCATAAATATGTATGTATATATTGGGACAATTGATGCGTTAGACAATAATAACAGTGTTTTGTGGAAACCAGGCGTTTGTTGCATGGAGGCATAGTTTGTATCGTAAATTTGGATGAATTATTACTAGAAAAAAAAAAACAGTGCCTATGGTAGTGGCAAAATTATTCACACGGCATTGTTGCGCCGTCAATGCCTCATGGTATAGCTAAAATTACACGCAAAGTTTTGTTACGACTTCAGTGCCTCGTGGTGGTGGACGTAACAAACGTTATCTCAAAAACATCACGTGACTTCTTAGTCAGGTGTATGTGTAAAATTTATACGCAAGACATCGTTATGGCGTCAGCGCCTCGTGATGGTGGACGTGATGAACGTTATTTCGAGGATCATGTGATCGCCTTGTCTGGCCCATTCGGCAAAATTAAACGTAAGGGACTGTTATGGCCCTGGTGACTCATGATGGTGACATAAATTATATGCAGTTCACAGCTTAGATAACTTAACGTCATTTAGTGCCCAGAACGTTAGCAGGTGACTGCATTATCTCGTGCATGTCTAACTTGCCCAGATTATGTACATTGTATGTGCACACCTCTACTCATAAATATTTGGTAAATATTATATTGACAATCAGTTCTTTCGTATAATATAATCTACATGACTTATTTAAGGTTGCCTCCAATAGCAAAGGCAGGTAATGCATGTTGAAAGTATTAACAGACCACAAAGTAAATATGGCCCAATTAATGGGATTTGTACTTAAAGGTAAAACTATTGTAGAAAAGGGATTATTTTCTCCTTTTGCTACAATGTTTCCCAAAGTCTTCTCCCTCGGGGTCGAAAGAGCGAGGGATCATTTGTTAAGGTTGAAAAATCTAACAAACACTAACGTTATCGCCTCTACCACTTCCAAACGGCGAATTCACGATTTCATCCCGAGTTCTACTTATATGAAGTGGATATTGTTTGATGTATTGTTACAACTTATTACAGTTCCAAGGTCGTAGTATTTATAATTTCTCTCAATGTTCAGCATATACATACCTTTTGTACAAGGTGCCTGGGAACACTTGAAGTTGAGAAAATAAGCGTGTACAGAATGGTAAATTTGTGTTACGCCACCTCCAATCTTTAACGGTAAAAGTAACGCTCTTCGAAAATAATCAGTGCCTACTTTGTGATTGGACAGATTACGTGCTCAGTTGGAACCAGTTTTTTCTGATCTAAAACGTGTTTTTCTAATAACGGTTTTAGAATAAGCAGATATGTCTGTATCCAAACCACCTAAAGACAACTTTAAACGCAGCAAACCAGTCCATCCATAAGCCAAAATCAGGTCCGATATCAAAACTTAAGTGGGCGTGTGATGAGTCAAAGACACTGCGCATAATCTACTGTGGGATAAGTCGAGTTATTATTAAATGTATAAATTAGACTATAAATCCATAGACAATTATAAGGATCTAAGAGTTCTTCATTTTAGAATGCTCTTATGGTTTGAAACTACTTATACTTCACTCAATATCATACTCCTCCCACCTAGAAGGGCATTGTGGGAGAATGAGAGGCTGTTCGTCGAGAGCGAGTTTTCCCTTTGCCATAATATTTTCAGAGGTACCTCTGGTGCATATTGAGAGATAACATCTGATTACTTACGCGTAGATTTTCCACACATTTTCATATTAGCTAGAGATAAGTACATAAAGAATATTAGCAAAAGTTAATTTAATATAAACCCTCTTACAGTGTTTTAATGTCTCGATCAGTTACAGTAATGTAAAATGCGCTTCCCGGCGGAGGTTATGTAAGTGTAAATATAACGATAAATTATTGAAGCCGGTGAGATCATTGCGGTAGGGGTTAGAAGTAATCATTACGGATACTTTTTTCTTCCGCCCATAATGCTTTACTCCAAATCAGTGCTTTGCATCCGCGATGCCCTGTATTTGAGTGTAGTGGGTTGTATATTAGTTGTAATCTCCCGACTACTAGACTATTTAGCATGTTTCTGACAAGTCCTGTGAAACCTAGTCACGCCCTTAATATGTAATCCAATCACTTGACCTTCTGCTTATATCGAAGGGGTGTTTATTAATAACTTGAATAGCCCGACTGATCGTTAATATATTTCTATAGATGCGTGCTCGCGCCGGAGTGCAATGGGCACTTTCTTGGGATATGGTCGTAATGGGCGTTTTCAACCTTATACTCACGACTATTTTAAATGCTTCAGCCAAGTCGTCATTTGCAGATTTTTTTTCTCTTCTCTTTAAGACTTCCACATAATATTATGCCCACTTGTTTGATATTCCATAATGTACACACCATAAAGCGTTCACATTTAAACCCCTATTGTAACGCGAAAGCCTAGATATGTGTAAAAGAAATCCCCTACGAGTAACTGTATATAGAAAAATTTATCGCATGGTCATGCAGTTGTGTAATATATTATTTGCATTCTTCACTCATCGAATGCTTTTTTTCACATTTAGTTATCACATTTACTTTATTTTTGACATATATGCATCAATGTGTTTATATATAGAGTGAAATGTCTTTCTTCTGTCGTAATTAATCTGTCAATAAAATATGGCCTAAACATTTCAACAAATGGATAATTTGAAAATTTGTTCGTACAATTGCCGTGGTCTAAATAATGCCAAGAAGCGACAAGATCTGTTTAACCTTTTTAAGGAAAAAGATACCGATATTTTATGTTTACAAGAAACACATTTTACAAACCACACTGAAAAAAGCCGTTTATTCTGAATGGGATGGAAATTGCTTCTTTAGTCATGATACTTCAATTTCAAAAGGTGTCGCAATACTATTTAAAAAGCATTTAGATATTAAAGTTCTCAGTTTCAAAAAAGATGGAAATGGTAATTACCTAATAATGGAATTGAGCTTTTGTGATATTGATTTTATCCTTACAACTCTGTATGCACCAAAACATTGATAACCCTAGCTTTTTTGTAAAGATCTTCGATGAAATTGATTCCTTTTTAAATAACGAAAACTTGATTATATGTGTAGATTTTAACCTTGTCATTGATTCAGCTTTAGATTATGAAAATTATAGAAACAGTGACCATAATAAAAAAGCAATGAAAATTGTTCAAAAACACATGGATGATAGAAATCTTATGGATCCTTTCAGGGAACTAAATGGCAATTCACGAAAGTACACTTAGAAACGTGTTAATCCTTTACAAAAAGGAAGACTTGACTTTTATCTGCTTTCCAAAGAACTTAAACCATTTTTAAGGAATTGTGATATTGATATTAGTTATAAATCCGACCACTCAATTATTTTAATTGATCTACAATTTACTGAAATCAAACACGGAAGAGGTCTTTGGAAATCCAATAATTCCTTGCTGCATGATATTGATTACATTAACTGTATTAATAAAAAAATTGATGAGATATTACTACAATATTGTTTACCTGTTTATGCCCATGATTATGTAATAAATATGGATAGATCACAAGTACAACTAGTTATCAATGATCAGCTTTTTTTAGAAACCCTTTTAATGGAGATTCGTGGAAAAACGATCTCTTTTGCTAGTCATAAAAGTAAAGTAAAATCAAATCGTGAGAAAGTACTTTTGGCCGAAATTTTGCAATTAGAACAATCTTTAAATGAAAACAACAAAGAAAATTTAATTAAACTTCAGGATGAATTAGAAAAATTAAGAAATGAAAAGCTTAAAGGGTATTTTGTAAGATCATGCTCAAAATGGATAGATGAAGGCGAAAAAGTTACCAAATATTTTTGAAATCTTGAAAAACAACACAATTCAGCAAAGTCAAAAAGTTTTATAGAAAAACAAAACGGTGAAACAACTAGTAATGAAGAGGAAATCTTAAACGAGACAAAATTATTTTATGAAAACTTATTTCAAAAACAAGATAACCCAGATGATTTCAGCATACTTAATTGTACGGTAAATAAGTTAGATTATGTCGAGTCAAAAAGTCTAGAAGGTCTTTTAAATTATCAAGAGGTATCCTTGACTTTAAAACAAATGTCAAATGACAAAAGCGCAGGTCCTGATGGCTTTTCAGCAAACTTATTTAAGGTCTTTTGGCCTAAGATTGGGCATTTTGTCGTTAGATCTCTAAATTACGCCCTATTGAACTACTCTTTTTCTAGTTCTATAAAATCGAGAATCATAACACTCATCCCAAAAGATAATAAACCGAAAAAGTTCTTAAAAAATTGGAGACCGATAACCTTATTGAATGTTTTATACAAAATAGCGTCTGGAACAATAGCAAATCGACTAAAAACCGTATTAGACAAATTAATTTCAAGTGACAAAACAGGTTTCCTTAAGGATCGCTTTATAGGAGAAAATACCCGTTTAATCTATGACATAATGAAATACTGTGAAGATAATAACATACCTGGTTTATTAATGCTACTAGATTTTGAAAAAGCCTTTGACTCGTTATCGTTTGACTTTATCTTAAAAACTTGACTTTTTTTGGATTTGGTCCTACATTTAAGAAATGGATAAAATTATTTTTGTATAATACACAAGTAAGAATACAGTTAAATAGTTTCCTATCAGATGTCTTTACGGTGAAGAGGGGCTGCCGTCAGGGAGACCCTATTTCTCCATATATCTCCATCCTATGCTCTGAAATCTTAAGCATTAAATTTAGACAAAGCAAAAGTATTAAAGGTATAAGGGTGAAAGAAACTGAGTATCTCATAAGCCAATTTGCTGATGACACTACATTATTACTAGACGGCTCGGAAAAATCATTAAATAGTGTTTTAGAAGTACTTGACAAGTTTTATGTTATATCTGGATTAAAGTGCAATTTTGATAAAACAAAGTTGATTTGGATAGGGTCACGTAAGTATAGTGCTTACACAATAAAAACTAAATGGAAATTAAACTGGGGCGAAACTCAGTTTGTGCTACTTGGAATAACTTTTGATATCAATCTACAGAAAATGATAGATTTGAATTATGAACCAAAACTTAAGAATATTTCAAAACGTATAGCATACTGGAAAAGAAGGAAACTTACACCTATTGGCAGAATAACTGTTGTGAAATCACTTCTTGTTCCACTTTTAACGCATTTATTTATTAGTCTCCCTTCTCCGAAAACAGATTTCATAAAACGTTTAAACGATTTACTATACAATTTTGTATGGGATGGAAGAGCAAAAATCAAAAAATATATTTTTACTAAAAGCTATGAAGAAGGTGGTATGAAAATGATAGATATCAAAAGCTTTAACGCTAGCATGAAATTAAAATGGCTTAAAAATCTAATAAACTGTAAACCTAATAAATGCTATCAACTAATATATGACATGATGGACGTACGAAAAATAATAAACTTAGGAAAAGCTTTTTCCGAATTTATCTCTAAATTAATAAAAAAAGGATTTCTGGCGAGACGTACTTAAATCATACATAGAATATATGACAAAAATTAAAATTGACTCTTGGGACTTGATATTAAATATGCCCTTGTTCTACAACGAAAATTTCACAATAGACTCAAAAGTCATTTTTATCAAAGATTTATATGATAGAGGAATTAGAAATGTCAGAGACATAATGGATAAGAATGAAAAATTTACTTGCTTACAGTCTATAGAGACGATTTTAGGTAAAAAAAAATAACTATTGTGCGGTGTTGAAATGCATTTAAGACTATGTAAAGTACTTTGAATATGACAGTTTGTTATTGTAAGGTCGGTCGTAGTGTAAGTTGCTGGCAGAAAAATGTATGTTAAAACTGGTTTAAAAGTTGCTAGGTTGCTATAAATTGTGTTTACTTTTTACTTAATTAAAAAAAAAAAGAAAACCTCTGCCAGCAACTAACACTTGGACCGACCATACAATAACAGATTCAGATTCTTTTGATGCATCTTTATGCAAATGCTACTATGTGATAATGTCTTACCTATGGTTGATTCGAAGATAACAAAGCAGCTTATGTGGTTCTGAGCAACCACCGAGTCTGGATTTAAGACAGATCTCGAAGTATGACTATTTACTCGTATCTTCAATTCAGATTCGATGGTTGCTCAGAACCACGTATGATGTTTTTTGGTTTTTCAACCATTTATAAGATAGACCTCAGCGAATGGTGACACCTGCATACAGCTGCATAACAAGAAGCTTGCAACTAACCCTCAACTGGTCTCTAAAACAAACTAAAACTGTCTCTCAGGGGCAAACTAAAGCTAAAAAAAAAAAAAAAAACTGCGTCTCTGTCCCTCCGTACCCGTTGCTGTTTCTTCTTATCACTTGCCTTTGGACTGAATATTCCTTGTTATCATCCGGGTAGCTTGCGCATGAAGTTGTGCCTGCAGAAGGACCAGCTCATCAAAGAGTAAAAGTCACCAGAAATGTCATTTACTCTATAGTGTTAGGAACGTTTTCTGAGTTTAAATCCATTGCACTTGGAAGCGAAAAAGTAGGCTACTAATCATGGTTCACTTTTTACATAAGTTGGATCACTAGCTGGAGATATCCGTTCCACTCGCCTCGATCTTGCAAAGTCTTTAGCAGTCTAAAAAAGGAAATGGAAAAGAGTCTAAATAATGAAAGACTGCTTAGAAATGGTTACCAGCATTTTCACCCGTTTTCGAGGTTGTATTTTTCAAATGCTGTTTTTCTTTGGGTCGTATAATCCCGGGATTGTTTGTTACTGATTTAAAAAGTCTTTGTTGTTTCTGTTTTATTTATTTGTCAGCCACAGCATCCACAGATGTAAAAAACCTACAGTTGTTTGAGGCGGACAATCTGTCAGCCTCCCCAAAAGCCTTAAAATTTTAAAGACCGGAAGGATTCAACCCGAGGAACTCGAGATACGTTGAGTACGAAGAGAAAAAAACGCAAACGTGCCATATGAAAACTGCCAATTTCTCTGCAAATGCTGCCATCGTTTTGAACAGATCGAGCGCTTTATGTCAATGCTTTAAGAAGCTGAATAACAAAATAAATTGAAAACGTCTTAAAACCATGCGTCATCGCTTTGCAGAGGGCACACCGGGACTGTAACTTTAATTGTCATATTTCGAACGTTCTCTCTAGGAAATTACCGACACAGTAGTTACTGATGGCTCGGACAAGTAAGCTGATTACTTACCCTTTTCTCCAACCAATATCTATTATACTCAAATGATCGCCTCCTTGACTTATCAGTAGTTTGCAGTATATAGGTTTTGTCGTGTGCTAGTTTACGAGTAGTTCCCTATCAACCGATAAAGGTTTAATTCACGTTTTTTAGGTACTTAACATTCGCAGAGGCCCGAAAAATGGTTTAACGCCCGAGTGCTACACACAAGGGCTTTACAGCATGTTTCCAGGCTCTGCAAATGTTGAAGACCGAAAAAAGAACGTAAAATAATGCTATTATTGCAGAAAGTAAATGTATTTTAGCAATGATCTGCAACGAAAGCAAACCATTTTAAAAATGCAAATAAGTGAACTTGAAGTGTATTGGACCTATACAAGTCAAAATCGGAATTTGGCGAAGAAGATTTTGTTACGAGCAGTGAAGGGCCAGATCTCCATTATACTGAGAATCTTGGCAAGATTTCGTTTGAGCTGTATAATACAGAAGTTTTTGTCTTTATAATACATGTAACATACGTAACTTATTCTATACACAGCTATTCCGCCTATACTTAAACGGCTATATTGTCTCATAAGTACATACACGATACATGTAATTCAAAATCAAAGACGAAGCTCTGGTACCTTGAGTTTTGGAGTTTTTATATATGAGATTTAGGAATGAAATACTCAGGTTGTACGATTCATGTAAGTTTTATTTTATAGTTCTACTGAAAAGTCATTTTGTTTAAGCTTTACGAAGTGACAAAATACGGCCGTAATACTATATAAATAAATGCATATAGTGTTACGGGAGACCACTCCTTCGTGCCTGGGTTCGTCCCGATTTAAATACAATACCTAACAACTCAACTGCACTGCGTTAGAGAGATATCTCTTAAGCTCAGTGGTTATGGTGTTAGTTTTTTAAACCTCGAAAAATACGAGGATCTTGGCCACATGGGTTCGAATCTCGCCAGATGCGTTTTGTATTTCAGCTATGCATTTGTTGCGGTTTCCATGATCGTAAGATGGGGGCTCGTCCAGGATTGGCCATTTAGCCATTAATCCCATTTGCTGTCCAAAAACGGATTTTCTGCCAAATAAGGCTTTGAGTCATCAATAAATGATGACTTTAAGAGGGGCTGTGTTACGGGAGACCACTCCTTCATGCATGGCCTCGTCCCGATTTAAATACAATACCTAACAACTGCGTTAGGGAGATATCTCTTTAGCTCAGTGGTTATGGTGTTGGTCTTTTAAACCTCGAAAAATACGAGGATCTTGTCCGCATGGGTTCGAATCCCGCCAGATGCGGTTTGTATTTCAGCTAAGCATTTGTTGCGAACTTTCATGTTCGTAAGAATAGCGATCAATCTGCGTTATGTCTTCTGTTGTTTAGATGAGCGAAGCTAGTCTATAGGCATCCAGACTGACATAGATTCAATGTAAAAAAAAAAAAGACCCACAGTTGCCAGATACTGTCTCAGAGAAAATAATTCTTTCTGTTATAAATCTTAAGTCTGCTATATATGATAATTTTGACAATTACCACTACATTTCTACCATCCCCATTTGAATGCGTCTTCTTCCGAAGTGATAGACTGAACAATATGTCATTGATAAGGTACAAGATGTTTGCTTATATGTAAAGTAAGTGACATATGAAAATCAGGCTCATATTCCTTATTCCTACACCATTATAACATTATGAATGAATCTAGAAATAGATACATCAAGGAAACTTATTGCAAATCCCAGCTACATTAACCATCACTGGACAGGGAACCCTTGTCACTTCAGTCACTCATTATCTACATCATTGTTTACCATTAAACTGCTACGTTAAACTGTTATTTTACATCTTGTATATTGACCCTTTAAATCATAATCCCGAGTTTTAACGAGGCTGGGGAAGAAGCCCTTTGAAAACATTGTGGGAAAAGGAGAAAATGCTGGTAACCAGCATTTTCTCTTTTCCCAAAATGTTTTCTGCCTTTTTACAACCAGCCTTTATCAATTGAGGAACATTTAAATTGTGTTCTGCAACAGCTTTGAATTGGGACAAGTGTACACTTTTTCGTTTTGTAAAGAGTTAAATAGTTAACTTTTGCATCTTGTGCTATTGATTAACTATGCTCCAGCTGAAGTTCAACCCTTAACCTGCTAAAAAAGTTAAATGAAACTTTCAAGCCTATGGTAAAAATCTGAATATTGCTATGTTTTTCAAAGGCATATTTTGGAGAAAAAACATCTCCTCCAGATCCAAGATCAGATTGCACGTTCCGTGCACTCTGATCTTACTCTCGCTGTCTGCATAAAGTCATCGGGTCGCGCTTAGCAGACTAGAAGTTGATAGAACTCTACATATTTAATCATATATAAAACACACCTTAACATTCATAATGGTGTCACACGTAAAACACAACCGTGGACTTACATGTACTTCATGTTTATTTTCAATGAATTGTGAAAATGGAAAACATTTAACCTCCGTGTTTGAACGGAGACGATACTAAACTTCCAGAGCAGCTAGAAAATTTATAAGGTCTTGTCAACTAGTACAAGTGGAACTCTAAAAGACAATATGAAACAAGAAAAAGTTTGTTGATTCTTATAATGAATTGGTGACAAAGGTCAGGATATTCGCCGCACCTGTACAGACGTTTTTAATGATGAAAATAAACGACCGTAATTATAAGCGACCAAATCTAACCAGATATTTGCACGACATCAACTCTTACAGAAATAAAACAAAGAAAAAACACTTGACTCATTCGTCACATGCCTGAAATTAAAGGCAAAGTTTGCAATTTTTCCAATTTGGGTGAAATGATATGTAATAGATATTTCATCTAGAAGTGAACTCTAGAAAGTTTTCAAATCATATGATTAATATGAGCCATGCTCTGATAAATAGAGGTCTAATGCTTCTCCGTGATCCATAGGCATCACATACTAATGGATCCATAATATCCATTTTTTGTGACAAACGACTAAATCATGAGCTAGACTGGTCCTTGGACATACAGAAATTGACTAATAGCGAAAAGTTTCGGCCAATGTTAGCCTGCGTGGACTGAGACACTTTTACGGTCAATACTTTTTGCACATGCATTATGCCCCTTTTTTACAGAGCATGGCTCATATGTTCATTGCTTGCTTTTTTTTAAATTGAAAATCAAGTTGAAAAAAATTATTATTTTCATGGTATTTCCTATATTGACAACTAAATAGTCAAGATTGGTGGGTAAAGTCAATGGATTGGACTTAATTTGGATTTAACAACTGGGATGAAACGGTGGAACTGGAACAGAATCAGTTGGCGAATTTGACAATTTTCCTTCCATCTTGTGTGGACCAACCAAGTTTTATCTTTACAATAGCCACTTATTTCAAATTCGCTCGCATATCCGTACTCTCAGTACTTTGATTTAGTTCTAGTCTTGGAGCCGCCTCTCTTTACATTCTTTCCTTATAACAGAGTGTCAATACCAACTGCCAGATGTAAACATACGCGCCATGAAAAAAGAAGTCCATTAGCTCTCTATTTTACGAGTTCCACTCAAAGAGAAAAGTAAACAAGGGTCTGCTTCTTGGTGTTTAACCCTTTACGAAACAATCCCTGGTTTTTACGACCCAGAGGAAGAAGCCTTCTGAAAACATTGTGCATAAAGGAGAAAATGCTGGTACTAGCATTTTCTCCTTTTCCCACAATGTTTTCTACTCTTCTAAAGTCAAGTTTCAATTTTTGAGTCACGTATATTTTGTCGCCTGCAAATGCTTTCATTTTGGACAAGTCTAAAATGTTGTCGTTTGGTAAAGAGTTAAATGTCGCAATTCAGCAAACGAAATTAGCGATTCATAGTTTAGGTATTTAATCCTTTCAGCAACGAATATCTACGTTCGACCTTTCTACATCTAAAACTACAATCAATCGAAACTTAGAGAGGTTTCCATCTTAAAGACTTGACCAAACATGAGGACAGTGTAGATCCAAGATCATCCTGCACTCTGATGGCTCTCGATTCTGCTTCCCGGGAACTACACCAGTGCTCACGCCGAATGTGTGGGCCAAAGAGCAATTCTAAAGTTGAAACGTTCAGTTTGATCTTGATCTATGCAGTAGACAAAATCTCCTGTTTTCGACTTTTGCGATGAAAATTAAAACGACAAATTTCGAAATTTAACCCCATTACCATATAATCTAGTGTTTTAAAGACCCTGGTGTTGAAGGCTTTTGAAAACATTGTAGGAAAAGGGAGAAAATGTCAGAAACCAACATTCTCTTCTTTTCCCACAATGTTTTATTTATTAAAACAATTTTTGACCCATTTTTGATTTGTTGTCCGCAATTTGGAACAGTCTATAATTATGTAGTTTGGTAAAGAGTTAAAATACATTATACATAATAAGAGCACCAATGGTTCCTACTCTCTCGAAGCTAAGTGCTAGACTGATTATTTCTAGGTTTTACAATAAATTTTAATAATTCAAACAAAGAGAGCAGAACAGGGTGCATCAATAGCTTCTGCTCCCTCAAGCTAAGTGCTAGACTGCTACTTTTTATCTTTACAATAAAATTCGATAATACAAACTATGGGGAAGAATAAGAGGCCGAATTATCAGTACCACTAATAGCTATACATATAGATTATCAAAAAGAAAAATGTCCGTCTCTTCGAAAATTGTCATAAGATTTACCAGGCAAAAGTAACTCGTTCAAATTCGATAATTCAAAGGGGGGGGGGGGGGCAAAATAAAAAAAGCCGAATTATCTGTACCCTTAATGGCTATAAATAAAGATTATTCAATAAAATAAATGTCCGACACTTCGATATTTGTCTTAATTCTTGACTAGGCAAGAAACTGACTTGTCCTGATTGAAAGCATTTGCTGGTGACAAATTAGATGTGGCTCAAAATGGCCCGATATGCCTTTGAAAGGGTAGAAAACATTGTTGGAAAAGAACAAAATGCTGGCGACAAGCCTTTTTTGTCCTTCTCCAACAATGTTTTTGCAAGCTTTCGTGTTCAGGATTGCCACACCACGGGGTAGTTTACTTAAGGGGTGAATTTGGTGTTTAACGCCGTTTTCTTCATTATTTCAGTTCTATCGCGGAGGCTAGTGCACCTATCACTGCACTTCTGGAGTTTCTTTCACGAGGGCTTCACACACTATTCTTTCTAAGCCACTGGCTGCTTTCCCTGATAATCACCGTCGAAACAAAAATATGAGGTAAAAGAGGAATAAATCCTTTCGCAATGTACATCATCAATCCTCGGAAAGAATTTCCCAGCTAGGTATTCAAACCAGCGACCTTTGGTTTCAAGCCTTGAACGTTACAAAATGAGCTACCGCAAATCTTTTACGAGCAGACCAGCTGGTGGTTCAAACCAGCGACCTGTGGTTTTAGGCCCTGTACGTTACAGACTAAGCTACCGTAAATCTTTGACGAGCAGGCCAGCTGGGGGTTCAAACCAGTGATCCCTTGGTTTTAAGCCCTGTACGTTACCGACTCAGCTACCAAGCTCGCCAGGGTTGTATTTGAAAATCTCCGTAAATCTTTGACGAGTAGGCCCATATAATTCCAATTAATAATTTGTGTCTTTACAGAACAAAGGAAGAAATCATCGTACATATACTTTAACGTACATTTACTCCGTATTTAAAGATTAAGAGTGTACGACTTTAAGGAATATGAATTCTGAAAAGGAGGAAAATCTAATTACAAGGAAATTCTCCTTTTCAAAAAGTAATTTCCACTCCGTGAGAGAATAATCTCGCTATCATTAGAGGCACAGTTTTTTGTAGTCTGCATATGCTTTCAATTTAGATAAGTCTCAGATAAATTTTGACGCCTGACAGAAAGATAAACAAACCGTGACTTTCAAACACATATTACGTACATGGCTAAATAAATGCCTTCTTCATTGCAAAAAATTTATAGAGCTCCAGATGAATACTTATGAGCATTGCTAAATGATGAAACAGAAGTACTGCTACAGTTTTCTACAATCCTTTTTGTCCAACTCTTCACCAGATAAAAAAAAAAAAAATTGTAGACCAATCGAACTTGAAAGTATTTTCAGACAGCATTTTAAGCTTAGCTCAAAAGATAGAATTTGTCTTTAGAAGAGTAAAAAAACATTGTTGGAAAATGAGAAAATGCTGGTTTCCAGCATTTTCTCCTTTTCTCACAATGTTTTCAAAAGTCTGTATCCTGACGGTCGATAAAACAGTGGATTACCTGCTAAAAAGTTAAAAAATTAATTCGAATGTAAAGATAGGTGCCTATTACAGCATTTTGGAGTGATCGAGATAAAACTGTATGGACCACAATTACGAAAATCTAGCATGTTCATATTTATCAAATTTTTTTTTGCCACAATTTTACGAAAGGTCAAATGGATAGACAGATAGACGGAGAATAACTAAACTAGAGGATAACTGAAATTACTATTCAGACCGCAAGTGAGCATTTGGTTCAACTGTTAGGTAGCCTACCAAATGCACAGCTGGTGAAGGGGAATATGCATGCCTGTTTTTCATGAGATATTATCCTACGGCTGTCAAATAAAACAAACTTTTAACCCACTTTTATAAAAAAAAGCATAGGTTCCCACGTTCCTAAGGATGCACTTTTAATCAATCAAAAACACATGTGGCAAATATAGAAAACTGCAGAATCATTTGTCATCAGCAGCTCGAAGGTGTACAACGTCAAAGTAAACAGGAATACTAAATATTGCTTATATTACGCTCATAGTTTAATTGTTCATCATGCAAGTTATACAGTACTTTCTTACTGGACTTTTGTTAGCCATCTTTTTTTTTTTAACAATGCGAGAGCGCTGCCAGTTGAGTCGGTATGTTCGAAATTCGATTATGAAATGAAAACACTCGAAGTGATGCTTCGAATCGAAAACCGTGCGGAGAAAATGATGGAGGAATTGAAATCTGCCCGAGAGTCTATGACGAAAGAGCTTGACAAAATCAAGAATTTAGAAGCTGAAGTCTGAAGTAGAAGAAAAAACAAAGCCAGGTAAAATTAAACCTTTCTACTTATCTTTAGGTCACTTGTTAAGTCTTTACCAATCGACAAAATTTTAGCCTTGTCCAAATTAAAAGCATTTGCAGAGGGCAACTTCAGCATGGTTTAAATTATGGGGTTTGTCTTTAAAGGGGTACAAAACGTTTTGTGAAAGGAAGAAAATGATTATTAGCATTTTTTTCCTTTTCTCCACAATGTTTTTAAAAGCTTCCTTTTTCAGGGTCGTGTGGTCACTTACTAATAGTTTACCAAATAAACCGGTTTTAACGTCTCCAAAGAAGAAGGCTTTTCATTACAGGAACTTTTTCTTTTGCCACCTTGCTTGAAATCGACCATTTAAAGACAAATATAACTATTTGAGCCAAAAGTGATTTTAAAGCGTATGCTCTTCAAATGCTTTCAAGATGAACCAGTATGATTGTTTTCGTCGGTTAAAGAGTTTAAAACGCGAGAAGTGTCTAAAACGTCGCTGTATTATTGTGTAGAACCTCAGTCATTCCAACATGAAAAAATTAAAATAATTTGGTCATCTCCTTAAACACAAGAAGAAAAAAAACATAGACTTGGAAAACCACGATTGCTATCAGAACTGCTCCTTCACTGTTTTGGTGAAGAACATTGATTTACATTTAACCCTTAGACTGCTTTATACAATAAATGAAAATTTATAGCAATTGGTAAAATGTCAAATACTACGATTCCAAAGTTCTTTGGCCGGAAGAATCTCACTGTATTGGGCAGTCCAAGATCGGGCTGTATGTTCATATCTCCTGTGATTGAACCTCCGCAAAAGCGGAAGGAGTCACGCTCAGAAGCCTCAGAGTTAAAAGCACAAAACCTAAATGATCTGGTAATTGCATGTATATGTATGTCTAAATACTGACCTTTCGATCGTCTTTTCAGTGATCCAAATTCAAGAGATAATTCGACCTTAAAGGTGTATTTTACGTATCACAGTGGGTCATTATCATTAAATTTAAACGTCTAATTTCAACATAATTATACATGTATTAGAACTAAGCAATACTAGATGTCTATTGATGAAGTAATTCAACATTTGCGAACGTAGCGAAACTCATTTTGATCCGTGTATTGTTTGTCAAACCTTGAAATACACAAGAAAAGAGCAAATAACCACATGTACTAACTTTTAATGATTTTTATGGATATCATTTTAGTATTCCTTTTCAACAATTTGAGTCAGAAAGAACATAATTTAAGCAAACCATCCAGTAATTTATTTACATCATAAAAATTACATAGTTTTTGGAAAAAAATAAGTGTATGAGCTATGCTATTTGAAATGAGGATTTAATGCACCTGGAAAAAGTATCGAGTGCACAGGCTGTCATGGGTTAAAACCTTTTGCTTATTGTACATTATCTGCATATCCTTGGACTGTTCTACTCACTAATTCGGGTAGTTGTTGGGCAAAATTGATGTTATGGATCCATAATCATGTAATGGCTTGCTCGGTATAACGCATCACCCATTTGCCAGAGCTCCGCAAATATATCTGGTATTTTCTATTATACGAGGGTTGTTCCATAAATTTGCGGAATTTGCATGTAATTCCAATACGGAGCGTTGAATTTTAGAACAAAATACATCTAAAGAAACGTTTATCTATACCTGATACCTGGTTCAATTTTCAAAGAAATACATAAAACAGATAAAAATACATATAACTTTAAAGAAGGGTAGTAATTGACACTTGAAGCACGCCGACGTTTACGTCACTTCGTCGAAACGTCAAAAATAAGTGTGCGATTAACTTTCTCTACATAGTCCCCCCCCCTGTTGCGGTGCACTTGCTATGTCTGTGTATCCACTGATGAAAAGTTACAGTAAACCAATCTTTGCTGAACTGTGCAACTCCCTGGCTTTATTTCGCAGTACTTCTGATGATTCAAACTACTGACCTCTCACTTCATTTTTCAATTGTGGGAATAAACGGAAATCCATGGGTGCCAGGTCCGGACAATAGGGAGGATGTGGGAGCAGTTTAAATCCCAAAAATGCAATGTAAAGCTTTGTATCACGCGCACGGTGGGCGGGAGCATTAATATGGCGCAATATCCCATCCTCTAAATCCTGCAGGAGAAAGTTTTTAAGTCCAACACAGAACTTAACGACAGAACGTAACTCAACGTCGTCAGCTGACGTTATTATTTTATTTTTTCCGAAGTCATGACTGCAAATGTCTGCTGAGATGTAATTATCTGACGGAATGTTTTCAAATTCACCAGAAATGATGTCGAATAACGTCGGTAACATCAGTCGATTTCGCGCCAAAATTGCATGCGGCTTTCACATTCTTATACATTTTCTAAAAAAACTAAAATGTCAAAAATGTTAAGAGCTTCAAGTCGCTCTACCTTGGTTGCTAAAGAAACCAAATTCTTTGATATACAACGGAAGAAAACAGGACAAAATTTGTCATTTACTTAAAATTATGTTTGGGTATAGTCTCTGAATGTGTGGTGTGAATTGAGTGTAAAACAAAGGCAACAATTCCGCGAATTTGTCATTTACTTAAAATTATGTTTGGGTAACGTTGGCTACCAACAGTGGTATTTAGCGCTAACAGAGTAGAAAACATGTAGAAAAAGAAGAAAATGCTTGTTATCAGTGATTGGATTTCTCTCCAAGAGAATAGGAAACATTGTAAAAAATGGAGAAAGCACTGTATAGCAATAATGGTATTTTTGAGTAGAAAGAGGAGAAAGCGTTGGCTACCAATGGTGGGATTTTTTTCTCTAAGAAAATAGAAAACATGGTAGAAAAAGGAGAAGGCTCTAGTAGCCAATGATGGTAATTTTTTTTTTTTTTTTTTTTTTATACTTTCCCATCCTCTAAATCCTGCAGGAGAAAGTTTTTAAGTCCAACACAGAACTTAACGACAGAACTTAAAATTATGTTTGGGTAACGTTGGCTACCAACAGTGGTATTTAGCGCTAACAGAGTAGAAAACATGTAGAAAAAGAAGAAAATGCTTGTTATCAGTGATTGGATTTCTCTCCAAGAGAATAGGAAACATTGTAAAAAATGGAGAAAGCACTGTATAGCAATAATGGTATTTTTGAGTAGAAAGAGGAGAAAGCGTTGGCTACCAATGGTGGGATTTTTTTCTCTAAGAAAATAGAAAACATGGTAGAAAAAGGAGAAGGCTCTAGTAGCCAATGATGGTAATTTTTTTTTTTTTTTTTTTTTTTTTATACTTTATACCTTCTATAAACATTTCTATAAACATTTTGCAGAGGACAAATTGAATGCAGCTCAAATGCTGGTATTTGTCACAAAGGGGATAGAAAACATTGCAGGAAAATGAGAAAAAGCTGGCTACCAATGATTGGAACTGTCAATAAGAGAATAGAAAATATCTTGGGAAAATGAGAAAATGCTGGTAGCCAGCATTTTCTCCTTTTCACACGATGTTTCAAATGCCCTTTTCTTCAGGGTCGCTAAAACACGGGATTGATTGATATATGAAAATGAGAAAGCGCTGGCTACCAATGATTGGAACTGTCAATAAGAGAATAGAAAACATCGTGGGAAAAGGAGAAAATGCTTGTGCCAGCATTTTCTCCCTTTTCCACGATGTCTTCAAATGTCCTTTTCTTCAGGGTAGCTAAAACGTGGGTTTGTTTGAGATATCACAAACCTTAACAAACACCCTGTGTATGATTCAGCCAGAAATTTTCATTATCCATCTAATGGCGGTCGAGTCTTGTTAGTAGGGTTGGTAACTCGCAGGGATTAGTAAGTCAGGGGTTGAGAGTTTGAGCTTCATATAGGTAGAAAT
This sequence comes from Hippopus hippopus, assembly GCA_946811185.2. Lineage (NCBI taxonomy): Eukaryota > Metazoa > Mollusca > Bivalvia > Cardiida > Cardiidae > Hippopus > Hippopus hippopus. Next base: position 71,421,509 of record OX328096.1, read on the forward strand.
CTTTTCGGTGATGGATGTTTACAGTGACCCCAGTTAGTACAATCGGTAACAGGCAGGGATAAGTAAGTCAGGGGTTGAGAGTTCGAGTTTCAGTATGGCAGAAATTTTTTTGATGATCGATGATAGTGTTTCTGATTACATTCGTGTAAGAGGGAAAGCAACCACTGTTTAGTTCTGATATATATAATGATACATTGTGATATGAATGCATGTAGGTGCACTAGTCGTCGTAATATAACTCAAATTATATTGTAAACGAAGTTACTAGATCTGTTACAATTTTTTTTTTTTTTTTCTACAGATGAGGTTAGTTAGATAAAAACGGAGAGTTCTGGGTTTTGCCCCCATTTCTAGGTTTTGCCCCATTTGCCCACGCATCTCACCATCTACCCCCCATAAAACCCCTCTTCAAATTTCAACCTGCTAAACCGAAAATCTTGATTAACCATCCCCCTGCTTTAATTAATATTTTAACCATGTGTATGATTAAAATATTATACCAACCATCCCCCTGGCTAACTCTCGACCCAACCATCCCCCTGCTTTAGTTAATAATTCAACCATATCCCCGGCTAACTCTCAAACCCGACCATGTGTATCATTAAATTAATGTTTGACCATCCCCCTGCTTAAATCCAATCCCAACCATCCCCCTCCTCAAATCTAACCCCAACCACCCCCCTCCTCAAATCTAACACCAACCATTTCCCTGCTTACTACTACATCCCAGCGATTTGTATTTTTTAGCCCATATAGCTATATGAGCGAAATTACAGAATTTTTACTCTGTCATGTGATATATATTCTGCCCTATACATAGTAAATTTTCTAAGATTTGCGTCTTTATCTTAGTGTGTCCCCAAGCTAATGTATCAACATTGTTCCCAAGGATATAGCGTTTATCGTCGTTACCGCTCAAAGCGACTTTATTCACCTCTCTGTATACAACTCATGATTATGACTTCTAATAACTACCATTCTCCTTAATTGTGTCTTATTTTTAAACAAACACTCTTCATAATGGTCATGTTTAATAAAAGCTTTTATAACACCCTCTTTAATACCCTTACATTTTTTAGTCCTTTCAATAGCCTTAGAATTCTCATCAAACATTTTAAAAGAGTATGGCTTAGACCTGAGACCTACAAACTCCTCTATAATTTCACCCTTTGCCTCATCTTTAAACATACCTACAACTTTTTTATTTAATCCGGTGGGAATACCTGAAGGATGATCAGGCGGGTAATCACTTGTATCAAACCAATCTCTAACATCATCGCTAATATCCTTATAAAAATCTTCTGTTTCTATTTCATACATTAAGCTATCTGTATCAGTAAAAAGAAGTTTTACTTTTTCACCATATTTATCTTTAATATAATTATAATGAAAGTTATACATTAATACCTTACTTAAATCTAAAATACACATCCCTACATAAATAGGTTTATTAAAATATAAACGTGGTTTTTTCATTTGAATTATACATAAATTTTCATCAAGGACAGTTATATTGTAATAGTTTGGTTTAGCGGTTAATTTTTCTGCTTTTGCTCTGGTACTAACTAATCTTATATCTACTCTATTTCTAATATTCTCCATAGTCTTACCAAATACAGAATTATTCATAAGTTTAAAGAAATCCTTTTCAAATCCGGTTTTAGCTTTTGCTCTTAGTGTAGTATTTTTATCAATATAAGGTTTTAACCACTCACTCTCAACAAAAGTTAACCCTTTATGAATCTTTTTAAGCTTTAGACCCAAACTTAAATATAACTTTAAATTTTCATAATGTAATATATATTTATTTTTATTATATAAATTAGGTATAAGTTTTTCAACTTTACCAGTCTTTGTTCTTTCAGGAGCTAATGGGAAATCATTATGCAAATCATGTAATTCTTTAGGATATTCAAAATCAACCTCTAATATACAAGGGCAACTCTGCCAATTTTGTAAATCATTTTCATCCATCCATTTAAAATTACCTTTGGGAAGTTTTTGGCACATTGCCCAACCATAGAGATTATTCGCATCCAAATAATTAATAAATTTTGATGGTTTTTTAGAGTTATATTTTTTACCCATATATAAATTATTTGCTTTTGCATATCGTTTAAAAATGGTTGAGATACCTCCTCTTATTCCGTTTTCAATAAATAAAATCATATCAGGGTCTGATAATAATTCTAATTCTACCTTAGTAGTTTTTAACATTGCCTCCCAAGCTAATCCCGGCGCTGTATAAAACCATGATGGGTCTAATCCATAATTATTAAAGCAAACATTCCTAAAATTTTCAAAGACATCCGCCAACAGTAAAACATCAGTCTTATTATATAAGTCATGATAATCTTTAAAAGTTTTCATCTTGAAGGTTTTCCATACATTTAATGCATGTTGGTAATCCTCCTACCCAATTCCACTATATTTAAGCTTTGAGTAAAATTCTCTTTGTTTGGGTAACTTTGTTTCCTCTAATTTACTAAGGTTATCAAACCATTCATATGGAAATATACCTTTTTGAGAGACTAATTCAAGCTTTTCCCCCTCAAAATATTTCATAAGATTAGTCTTGTCCTCCTTAGCTAGAGTGCTAACTAATTCATCTAAACTTTTATTTAAAAATCTTAAACTATCAAGAAATCTAATCTCATGCGTTTTAATTTTCTTTATTTCTTTTTCCGTTTTCTTATCTTTAACAGTGTATTCTATTGGTATATTTTTAGACACGCTTATATATGTTTCCTTGTTTGTTGGTATGCAACTTGTTTCTCCAGGCGTACACATTAAGTCTTTTATAAATAAATGAGAATCATACTTACTATAATTATGACAGAATATAGGTGTAAAAGTGGCTCTTCTAAATTTTAAATTACACGCACTGTGCGCGGCTCCCCTAAACTTCCCAGTATAATGACAATGATCTCTAACTTTTTTCATACCATTACATTTTTTAAGTGGTTCTTTACATTCCAAACATATTTCCTCTTTATCTATCTTCTTCTTCTCCTTTGTCTTTCTTTTACATTTTGAAAATGACTCCCCACATATCCAGCAGTTTTCTGCTCTATCAAACTTTCTTTTATCATGAACTTTAAAAATCATTTCCCTCGTCGGTATCCTATCTATTTCTCTTGTAACATTTTCTAAATCCTCTATGAATTTCTTTGTTGCATTTTCACCTGAATATTGGAAAAGCTTTGAAGGGTAAAAATTTTCATAATGTGATTTAACATAAAAACAATATCCTGAAATGTTATGCTCATTAATTACTTTTGTCCCGCTACCTTTCTTTTCGTTTTTCTTTTCTAATGTAGCCTCCATATCTGCATAAATTGTAAAAGGATGTCTCTGTTGTTTATAAAAATTCTGAAAAGATATTTTGGTACCCTTTTCAGGTAAGTCTATTCTACAAGCATCTTTTTCACCGCAATACTCTAAATGTTTATTCAAAGTTTCTTCTTTTTGAAAATGATTTAAACATCCTTCACAAATATAAGTTTTACCGTTATGATCAGATATTTGTTTAGATAACAATCTACTCATATTTTTAATTAAACAATAATGTTTTTTACCATCCTTCTCAAGAAGTAAAATATTAATATGATGTTCTCTTTTATAAACTTCTTTACTTAAACTAAGTGGATAAACACCGGTGGAATCATTATATCCATGAATTGATACGGATATAGATGGGTTTAGGGTTTCAAATTTAATTCTATCCTGAAGGGAAACAGGGTAATTAATCCCTTCCATATTTAATGTGTTTAACAAAGGTCTTAGTCTATCAATTTTTTTTCAGGATTATTATCTGTTGGGTTCAAAGCTATAAGAATACAATATGCAAAACACATATCATCATTCTTATTTATTGGATTAATAACACTTTTTGTATTTGCTATCTTAGGAGGAGTTGGAAACCAAGAATTACCCCTTAATGGGTTATATGATATTGTGTGTAATCTTAAATCAATTATGAAAAGAACTTTATAATAATCTTCCTGCATTTCTTTCTTTGCTATCCCATTTAATATCTGTTCTCCCATTTCTTCATATATTTCATCCACATCATCCCCATCCAAATTAACAATTGGAAAACCAGAATCAAAATTCATTTCTTTTAATGTATTTTCAATAGAGTGTTTCATCATACACTTCATAATAAGTTTAACTTTTGTTTGGCGGTTATTTCTCATAACATTGGTTAATTTATCTTTTGCTAAATCAAGGAAATCATCCGGCATAAAAGCTCCTTTACCTTTTATAAAATATTGTTTGGTAAAACCTTTATATGCTGATGGCCCTTCTATAGTCTCTATTTTATCTTTATCCTTATATAACTCATCTATTTTTTCTTGTAAAGCTTTTATCCTAGGTGAAATATGTTTTGGAATTTTTCCAATACTATCTAAATAGTTCATCAACTCCTCAGCTGCGGCTGTAGGTGGAGTTGGTACCGGGGGTGGTGTGTAAGGTGTTGGGGTTGGTGTGTAAGGTGTTGGTTTTAATACAGGGGGCTTCAAAATTACCAATATCATAATCTAATATTGGCGCTCCCCGATTACTTAGACGGTCAATTACTTCAGCTCTTCTAAGCGTAGAGTATCCTCTAATTCCACGATTTTTAGCTTCTTGTTTTAAGTCTTTTACTGTGGGCTTCCTGAATTGATCAGCAAGACTAGGAGGTGGAGGATTACTTAGACGCTCAATTAATTCAGCTCTTCTAAGTCCAGAGTATCCTCGGATTCCTCTAGACTTAGCTGAATTTTTTAAACCTTGTAAGGTATATATAGTATAATTAATATTCTCCATTTTATATATACAAAAAAAAAAAAACTTAAGCTAATTTTATTATAACAATGTCATAATAAAATTATTGAATGTTAATCTTATATTTATTATTCCAAGTTCTCCCATTCCAGTTTACAATCGTTTGAGGGCAATGATCTATAAATTTACCTGCCTTATAAATTGATGGAAATGTTTTTATTTCTCCAGTTTCAACATCTTCTAAACTAACTTTCTTAGGATTATGCATAATAGTTTTTAATCTATCAAACCTAGGGTCCTTACTTCTTTCTTTTTTAGGTGCTACAGTTGAATCCTCTGGTAACAATCCATGTTCTTTCACCAACTTAACTAAGCGTTTTTTGTCCCAGTATGAGCGGAAATCTATATTATTTTCTTTAAGAATTTTTCTTAAATCTGTAATCTTTATCATTTTTATATAGGAAAGAAAAATCTTAATACACTACACTCATTTTATTTCCATCAGACTGGAAGTTAATTAACTTATCACTAATAATAACAGCATATGCCTCAGTGTTTTCAGGTACATTTTCAGTAAAATTTGCCTTGATTTGGATATCGGTGACTGAGTATTTTAATCTCTCACTCTGTTTGGAAACGTCAAACACAAACAAAGGATAAAGGGTTTTATAATCTGGGGGAGTAATGTTAGGGTTTGACACCAATTCATCCATGTTATAAAACTTAGATCTAAATAGAGCAGCATCAACATACACTCTACTAAATTGATGCGCAGTGAATGAAAGTTTATAGTCAACCGCGGGATATCTAGTGGAATTTAACATAACATAAATATTTTTGACGTTTGTATGATCAAATATTGCTGGATTTTGCTCTTGATTACCATTTTTACCAGTCTGAAAGCCAACAATGATAAAACGTGGCACCTCAGGTGATGATTTGACAGAAAGTCTCCAGGTAAATGATGATGACTGAGGAACCGCGATAGAGTCGCACTGCCTCAGTCTATATCCAACCGGTATTTTTTCTTTTTTCTCAATAATTTTATAAAGTTCCATCTTCTCTCCATCTGCAGGTAGCACGTGTGGCATAAACCAAGATATTTTAAGTAAATTAATTCTACCATCAGCAGGAGCAGCATTATCTCGGAAGATTGCATCATCATTATCATTTCTTGTCAAGGTGAGAGTTTGCTTCATTCAATACAATATTTTACTATAATCATCACAAAAACCAAATATATGTTTTAATGGAACTCTGAAGCTAAAGGTACCTCTTGGAAGAGCATCATTAATAATATAATTTCTTCTTACAATAAAACCAGTGTTTCCAGCAGCTGCATTAGCTGTTGTATCTTTATACCAACATTGATTTAACCCTTGTGATTTAGAAAAATCATCCGGATATTTTAACAAACCAAGCATTGTTGTAGCCTGGCCAGGATGCAATATGGATTCAATCTCCATACCTGAAAGTTGATACTTAATATTTTTAAAAAGATACATGAGACCATTGTTTGTTAAAGAAATATTGGTGTTAGCATCGTAAGCTGCTCCAGTATCACTTCTTACTAATTCGCCTATAATAAGTAAATAACTCTCACTAGGATGAGTAAAAATATCTTGGGTCTCAATGCTAATCCTAATATCTCCTCCTGAGTTGTTGAGATGTGTACCGGTGATTGGTTCATACTCCTGGTGCTCATACTCATCAATACTATCATCTTTTAAAATTGGGTCGGTAATTCTTAAAATGTCCATTTTTATTATTGCAATTATCATTTTAAATAAAAATTATAATTGTGTACTTTACTCTAAATTTCTAACCAAAGCTGGGGAAAAGACTTATTTTCATCATTAACAAACACACCTTTAAGTTTAATGCTTTTTGCTGTATCTATTTTAGTTTTAGGATAAACTCTATTACCGTATACAAGTGTTATTTGGGGTATATTCCACTCTTGTAAACGTTCATTCACCTTTTCCTCAATCTCTTTCATCTTGATTACTTCTTGAGGAGATAACTTCACAATGGCTTTTTTATAACCATATTTTGTGTTATTAATTTCAAGGATTTCACAATCTTCTAATTTTAAAGATGCACCTACTATAGTAATAGAACTAGTATTGTATTTTTTATAAACTACACGATTAAATTTTAATTCTGGCATTTTCTTTTTTTATAATGAATATAATTTTCTTAACTTATTTTTATTTTTTCTTCATACTACCTTAATACCAGTCCCACTGTTTAATTTTTTAACTAAGTCTTGAATAGCAATGGCGCTTCCATCTATTAATGTATTAATGTTTTGTGTTGTAGGGGTATCAGCGGGTTTCGGCGTTGTGCCATATTTTTGTAAAATTTTCTTTGAATTTGGTGTTAAAGCTTTTGTAACTAATTTTTTTCCTGCGTCTACAGCTGCACTTTTTCCAACCTCTAAAGCTTTCTTTGCTCCTTCCTTAGCTACACTCTTTCCCACATCAAGGGCAGAGGATGCTATTTGTTTAGCCGCGCTACTTGTAAAAAATTGTGTTAAAAACTTAGCAATGCTACCAAAGATTCCAGAACCGCCATATGAATACCTTCTTTTAAATCCGTATTTTTTATTGATAATCATTTTTATAGTATAGACATTAAATTTTTATAAGTGTTTGAATCTAAAACACCTTGTCTTTTTAACTCGTCACAAATGCCCACTAACTCATTTTTTACACCTGTATTACCTGCGGCTTTACTTGCTAACAACAGGTCTAATCTTTCTATTAATGCGTTAGGGTCACCTGGGATAACAACGATGCCCTCTCCTACATATTCTCCTCTAGCATCCCAAATAGGCCTAAGTATCTCCTTCCATTTATATGATTTATTACCATTAAGCCTATTAGTTGGGTTGTACTATCGGTGGTGGGTGTTGGTCTGTAACATTAATTTTGCGTATTGATTAAAATCACGCATTGTATACTTTTCCCTATCTGGATTTCTTGATGTGACTAGCTCCCATAGACCGGGGGTGCCTTCATATTTTTTATCACCAACTATAAAATCATTATTTTCAATATCAACTTTTTTGCTGCCAATATACCATATACCATTTCTATCAACTAGTCCATACGTTTTATCAGGGTCGGTCTTACCAGCAAACCTTCTTAAATACTCACTCGCAACTTCCCCATATATTATAGGAGCTTTACCTTCTTTATCATCTGGAGCTTTGATAGAAGGATAGGCTGGAAACATAACTTCTTTAGGTAACCTTTCTATTCCCTCTTTAATAGGTCTAAGTCCCTCTGTAATCTCCTTTGTTGTAGCTTTTTGCACTTCTGTAATTGGCTTAAAAAATTTTGTAAGATCAGTTTGTAATTCTTGCTCACCTGTTCTCTCTGCTAGTAGATTATCCCGAATATTCTTTTTTTTTGTTGCAAGATACTCTTTTACGAGTCCCTTTTTGCAGGATCAGTGATTTTTAAAAAAGACATTTTTTTAATTACTAAAATAATTTTTTATCTCAGTTTTTATCATAATTTTTATCATAGTTTTTTAACACGTTTCATAACTACAGCTGCACGAAAACTTTATTTTTGGTCTTTTAATATTCAAGCGGTCCACCGTGATTTTTTTCAATGAGCTTCCGAAAGGACTCACGCGCTTCTTGCCTCCCTTTCTCAATTAAACTTTCTTCATTTTCAGTAGATATCTTTTTCTTAGTTTTTGTTCTTATCTCATCCTTCATTTCCTTATACTTATCTTGTTCTTCCATGATAAGTTTAAACTCTTCATCCGATATATGATTGTCAACTAAAGCTTTAGATATATGTGAAGCAATTGTATCAAGTTTAGCATCAGCTATCATTCGTATCTTTTGATGCTTTTCTCCTTTTGTTTTTGAATTTCTTACTACATATTTACCTACCATTGATAATAATCCGGTTGCTCCACTTGCAATTTCTAAACCCAATGCTACTGGTACCGCTACAACTGTACCCAATAATATGGCTCCCCCAACACCAGAAGCCATTGTTAACCCAATCAATGCTGTATCAATATTATCAACAACTCTTGCGGCTCTAAAATATTTCTTGGCTAGGGCATCTCTTTTCTGAATTTCATTCTCAAGAAACTTTTGTACTTCAGATATCTTTTGTAAACGGTAGGAATGTCCATTATCATCTAGTGGCACCATTTTAATAGATGGGGCTGAAGGTGTATTACTTTCTTTAGGTAACGAAGGATAGATTTTATTAGGGTGTTTTTGATCTATATCTGTCATTTTTTATTAAAATGATAATTTTTATGTCAAGAATGTAAATATTTTAGATAGCAGAATAACTCTCCCTCAGGTATTTCAATTGGTTTTTGTGAGAAATTATAAATGTAGACTAAGATATCATTAGTCTCATTATCAAGATGTGTCCCATTAAGAATGGTTAAACTATCTTTCCATTTATTACTAACAGATATCACTACAACTCCTTTTGTAGTTATATAACCAAATCCTAGCGAAAATCTCATACCATCACGAGGAGGAATCTTGATAGGTATTTGTGAGTATATTTTCCATTTTCGAGGATCTTGCTTTAAGGGAAGATATTTTACTCCTTGTAAATGAGGTTTCCAAAATATAGTTTTATGTTGATTAGCAATATTAGGTTTTATACCAAATTTGTGTATATCCATTTTTTACTTGTTATAAATAATATTTAAATATTATTTATAACATTACACATTAGGACCATCTTTCATCATACCGACCATCATCATATACAACATAAAATAATGGTTCATTTTTTGCAATAGTAATCTTTTCATCAGAATTATTGTTTTTTATTAGTACTAATATATCTTCTGTCCCCCCTAAAGAGTTATGGTCACTCTTGTGCATTACACCTCGTAAAACTAAAGTATTATTAAGTAAAGCTTTAACATCAGAAATTGTGAAATATAACCAAGGCCAAGCTGCAACCTTAAAGTTTCTTTAGGTTCTAGTACTATTTCATGTTGTAAATATACCTCCCATAAATTATCTGTAATTTGTATAGGTGGATGTTCTAAATTTTTAAAAGGAATCCATAGTAATTCTTTAAAATTTTCATTTATTTTGTAATCAAATCTATTTCTACATAACATTTTTTAATTATGTATTATTTTTTTTATATTAATATTTTTTTATAAGATACCTCCTAAAATAGGTATATTAGCAAATGGACTATTAGGTCCAAGTAAAAGTCCTTTTCCATCATAAATTTTTCTTCCTTGCTTTAAATACAAACCATCACCAACAGACTCTAATCCTTTACCTTTGTATGGCTTTAAGTATAATCCAGATCCATCAGTTTCCACCTGACAAACGCATCCTCCTTTTTTAAGATAAAGACCTGACCCCATTGCTTTTTGTACTCCTGATTGAGCTAATCCAGAAAGAGCACCAACACCTAACGCTGGTAACACAGTTTTTGCAATCATTGGTAAAGCTCTAGCAGCCAACCCAGCCAACATTCCGAGAAAACCTCCCTCTATTTTCATATTATGTTTAAGTTGTTTTTCAGACATTTTAATCGTTACACCTTTACCACTCTCATAGGCTTTAACAAACTTTTTTAGTTGTGAATTGGTAATTGCTAAAACATCATTACCTTGTAAATCTTCATGGCCTAAACGTATACTTACCGGGCAACCAGCTTTAACAGCATATTGAAGCTTTTGCTTTTGTCCTTCCGATATATTTACTTTAACAGTAGTGTAATTCGTCATTTTATATATAACTCTTTTTTTTTATTTATCTCGCTTCTCTAATATGGAACCTAATTGTTAAATGTTCACCTCTAAGATTTAGTAATGTTCCATTTTGATCTGTAATATTTACCTCTAGGCTATGTATTTCATCTAATGTTAATGGTAAGTATACTAAATTAAGTGGTGACTCAATTATCTTATATCCAGGTGCAACATCTGGGAAAAAAGAGTAAATAGTGTTTTTTGTTGAACCATTAACATAACTTCCTGAAATAATATCTATGTTAACAAGCAAACTGTTTATACTAAGAATGTTTACTACATTCTCTGACTCGTAAAATCCTTGTGTATATTTAGCGCGAATAAATCCTAATACTTTGGCAATGGAGTTTGGTTGATTAAAATCTACTTGATAACCATCTCCTAGGGTAAGAACAGACTTTAGGGTATTGGTGTTTGCAGAAATGTTAATATAATACTCTTCATTAACTTCATCGTAATGACCGTTTTTTCTCATTTCCTGGTGAATGGTATCATTAATGTCAACAAGGTCATAACTTCCTTCAGGTATTTTTAATTTAATCCATGAATCACCATCGTCTGGAGAATAAACAAATACGTTGTTTGTTGCATCAATGTTTGGAAAAGAGTAGTAAGTTTCAAGGTTTACTAAAGCTATTTCATATTTTTTATCCTTTTTAAGCTGAATTGGAGGATTAAACCTTGTTCTAAAACGTGTTTTGGTGTCGCTTACTATAATTTGAAATGATGTTTTGTGTTCCGTATTTTTTACAATTTGTTCTAAAAGGGCTTCCATTTTTAAAGTATGAAATATAATATTTATCTGTGTAAATATTATATTCTAGGAAAATACCCTACATGTCCGAAATATTTATAAAAAAGTATGAATACTTTCTTCTAACATAAAAAGAAAACCCTTTCTGTCTTTTTCTGTTTTTGTAGAAATCGCTGCTATCTTACCAAACACTAGTTTTAATTTTCTAATATACTCATCCTCAACATCATCATTCTCAGTAAATCCAATCTTATAGATTAAATCTAATACTTCTTCTCTGAAACACACTAACGACCTGAAAACATATACAAATTCATAAGAATCTATAGCACCTCTTGGGTTTTCTATTTCATATGTTTTTAATATATAATCTATTACATTCATAGTTTTATTTTGTTTTTCAAATATTTCATAAAGAGCCATTTTTTATAATTAATATTTTTTTTTAAACTTATTTTCAATTTTTATTTAGGTATGTAGAAGTTGTCAAAACCGTTTCTATACTTCCCATCATTTTTTTTACTTGTTAAATCAATGATAGCAAAACCGTGCGATCTTTCCCATGCCTTTTGACAAAATTTTCTAAACTCATCCTTAGGCATATCTTCACCTACATGATCGCTATAAATATGATTAATGTTTTTTAGGTCTTGTGGAAAAAGACAAATAAAATTTGCGTTTTCTCTAATAGTTTGTCTTGGTAGTCTAAAATAATTCTGTGAGAGGTAAAAGCAGTCAACATTACTATGCCTTCCACGAATGTAATAACACTCACATTTGTTTTGCTTTTCTAAAAGTAAATCATCAAAAATCATTAAATTTTTATTTTCTGAGTTTAACTCTCTCGGATCAGGCACATCACTCGCATTTTCAAAAAAGTTACAATTTATATCCGATTTGTTTTTAATCGTTTTAATCCATTCTTCAACCAAAGCTGTAGGGGGTACATTTAATTCTTGTATTTCATCACGTATGTTAAACAACCTTAAGATACATTCTTTTGGTAGTTTTTCTTCAAAAGCCTTTTTTAGTATTCGGTATTTCGGTTGAAAAAGACTTTTTCCAAAAACACTTAAATCATTATAGTCAAGCCATCCCGGTCTAAGTAAAAGGTTTAACAATAAAGTAGTTTTGCCACATCCTGATTTCCCTACAATTATTCCTCTGATACTTTTTGGTAAAAGAGGGTGATTCAATCTCTTTGATACTCCATGATAAATTTACGATATCCATTTTATATAACTTTTTTAATTTTTATATATAAAATGTATTGCGTTAAATATAAAAAACATACTGATACAAGCGACACAGAATATGCTGTTGCTAAAAATGGAAGAAATATGAAACGAGGAAAATGTGTGGTTTGCGGAATAACTAAAACTCAGTTTGTTAAGACGACAAAGGGTGGATCATTGCTAAATAAAGCTATAAATAATCTTCCTTTTGAAATGCATCTCCCTGGCCACAATTTCACAGGCCCCGGCACTAAATTAAAGAAAAGACTCAATCCAGATTTAACACCAAAGAAATGGAGCAAACCAATAAATCGTGTTGATAAAGCTGCTTATCATCATGATGTTTGCTATCCTCAGGATAATGACATTGCCACAAGAAACGCAGTATGTGATAAAAATATGTTAACAGAGTTAGAAGGTATTTACAATCCTACTTTTAGAGAAAAAATGGATAAGTCCATCGTTAGTAAACTCATCGGAACAAAGATGAAATTTGGAATGGGAGTTAAAAAAAAAATTCAGCATGATAAATTTAGCGGAAGACTTACATAAACCTGTAAAAAGAAAATTTAAGAAAAGGAGAGTTATAGTAAACGGTATAGATAAGATATGGGCTGCGGATTTAGTAGACATGCAAGCATTTTCTAAGTTTAATCGCGGTGTAAAATACCTTCTCGCTGTCATTGACATCTTTTCTAAATACGGATGGTTAGTGCCATTAAAAGACAAAACAGGACAATCTGTTGCTATAGCACTAAAGAGTATTTTTAAGGAGGTAAAATCTGAAAAAATGTGGGTGGATAAGGGTAAAGAGTTTTATAACAAAGATGTTAAAGACTTGGTTGAATTGTATTCCACTGAGAATGAAGAAAAATCTAGCGTTGTTGAGAGATGGATTAGAACAATGAAAGAAAAAATGTGGAAGTATTTTTCTGCTAACTCCACAAACGTTTACATTGACGTGTTATCTGATCTCGTTAAAGAATATAATAACACAAGGCATTCTTCTATTAAGATGACTCCGGTAAATGCGCGTAAAAAAGAAAATGAAACCAAAGTCAGGAGAAATCTTTACCCTGATCATCTTGAAATAAAAGATATAAAGCCTAAGTTTTCCGTTGGGGATAAAGTAAGGATAACTAAAAAGAAAAAGACTTTTGAGAAGGGTTATACAACAAGATGGACTGAAGAGGTTTTTACAGTTTCTGAAGTAAAACTTACATCGCCCGTAACATATACAATTAAGGATCTTAATGGAGAAGAAATACAAGGTACCTTTTATGAACCTGAACTACAGAAAACCAGTCAAGAGCTGTATAGGATAGAAAAAGTTATTAAAAAAGGAAAAAAGAAATATCTTGTAAAGTGGAAAGGTTATTCTGATGAATTTAATTCATGGGTTGATAATAAAGACATTAGAAATATTTAACTATAAAAAATGTCAAATATTTCGATTGAAAACGTAATTTTACCAAATAAACCGTTAAACAATTTTGAATTGGAAGATGCGGTAAAAAGATTAGAGATTCCTTCTTTTAGGGGAGTTTTTTTACTAGATACATTACCGAGAAAACCAAATAAAAAAGAATGTGGTATAGTAAACTTTGATAAAAGTGGTGGACCTGGTACACATTGGGTTGCTTGGTATAAAAACGGTAAAACTAAAATTTATTTTGACAGTTATGGCATACAACCACCTATTGAAATTCAAGAGTACCTAAAAATCCCTATACACTATAATACTGATCAAATACAAGCAGGGCAAGTATTTTGCGGTCATTTATGTTTGTACATTCTAAAAGAGTTAAGCTCGGGTAAAAAGTTTCAGACAGTGATAAATAAACTTTTTTAATAATAAAAAATGCCTGTTGATAAATTTGGACGAATGAAAGATGATAAAACAAGCGGTGATGGTGTGTCACTTGCTTACATAAATAATAATTTTTTACGTAAAGATGGAACAACTGTTGTTACTGGTTCTATAGATATTGCTGGTAATACATTAACAAGGGTTAGTAATCCAGTAAATTCTCAAGATGTGGCAACTAAGGCTTATGTTGACACCAACTCAGGGTTGTTGGATGAAAACGGAGGATACCACGTTAAAAATGGTTATTTAAACATGGGTTTTAATCCAATAAAAAACGTTAAGGACCCAACAGAACCGGGTGAAGCTGCTACTAAAAATTATGTGGATAGGAGTGGTAAAGCAATAGTTGAGGAACAAGATGGCACCTTTTCCGCTGTTGCAAATATAAATATGAAAGAATATAGTTTAACAAATCTTATAGATCCCTCATATCCACAAGATGCTGCAACTAAAGCTTACGTAGATGGTGCTAATCAAGCCTTTGTTTACACATTTGGAGGGTATCTAGCAGTTGCAGACCTTTCTATGGGAGGACGAAGAATTAACAATGTTGGAAGCCCTTTAGAACACAATCAAGCTGCAAATAAGTTTTATGTAGATACCGTCGTTGAGGCGGCTACCGCGGGTGAAAAAGCTTTCACAAAAAAACAAGATGGATCTTTTTCAATGGCTGGTGGAATAGATATGAATGATCACTCAATTACCGGATTACCAAATCCTGTATCCCGTGACTCCGCTGTAAATAAAAAGTACGTTGATAATGGTGGAGCTATTGTAAAAAATCCGGATGGAAGTTTCACGGCGGTGGCTAACGTAAATCTCCAAGGTTTTTCTTTAAAAAACGCGGCAACCCCAGCAGAAGAGAGAGATTTAGCAACAAAATCGTACGTGGATAAAAAAGTATCCCTACCTATTATAACTGTGTGGGCTGAAGAAAATGGGCCAATAGGAGATGGCAATTATGAGTTTTCATTTGGTAATGGTAATTCAGGCCGCAAACATGGTTTGGGAGGTTATTGTATGAGTGCTCCGGGTAGAATCATAAGAGGTAGTTTAACGGTTGTTAAAGATGACCCTAATATACCAGAAAAGGTAAAAGTTAATATTGTGGTAAACGGAATAGAGCAGGTTGATTACTCTATTATTAAAAAGAAAGATGAGACTTGTAGCTGTACGGTTTTCCCAAGGGCGTTGGAGGTAAAACAATGTGACATCGTAAACTTTATCTCAAGAACAGACACCCATAATGTAACACACGCTTATATATCTATTTTGATAGAGTTAGACTTGTAAAAAATATAACTTTATGTATAAAAGTTATATTTTATATCCTTGGGAACAATATTGATACATTAGCTTGGGGACACACTAAGATAAAGACGCAGATCTTAGAAAATTTACTATGTATAGGGCAGAATATATATCACATGACAGAGTAAAAATTCTGTAATTTCGCTCATATAGCTATATGGGCTAAAAAATACAAATCGCTGGGATGTAGTAGTAAGCAGGGAAATGGTTGGGGTTAGATTTGAGGAGGGGGATGGTTGGGATTGGATTTAAGCAGGGGGATGGTCAAACATTGATTTAATGATACACATGGTCGGGTTTGAGAGTTAGCCGGGGATATGGTTGAATTATTAACTAAAGCAGGGGGATGGTTGGGTCGAGAGTTAGCCAGGGGGATGGTTGGTATAATATTTTAATCATACACATGGTTAAAATATTAATTAAAGCAGGGGGATGGTTAATCAAGATTTTCGGTTTAGCAGGTTGAAATTTGAAGAGGGGTTTTATGGGGGGTAGATGGTGAAATGCGTGGGCAAATGGGGCAAAACCTAGAAATGGGGGCAAAACCCAGAACTCTCCGTTTTTATCTAACTGAGGTTATCGCATTTTCTGTGAAAACACCAACTAAAGAATTAGTCAACGGAGTGCCCATTTTCGCGACCACGATCACAAATATAGGAAACGGATATGACATCAATACCGGTATATTCACATGTCCCGTTGGTGGATTGTACACGTTTGTCTTTACTTTGGTGTCAGCTGGAAAGCATAATGTGTGGTGCTATATTAAACATCAAAGGACTGAAAGTCCTGAAAAGCAGATTTGTTGAACAGTTTTAAGCTATGATTTGATGTAACGAAATTTTTTTTTTTTTTTATCACATGTAATACATGTATAATTTGTAAGTAATTAATAGAGTAAGCAAGGGCAATGGGAGTCAAAGTTGTTCTACCAAGTGTGCTGCGCAGCTGTTATTTTACTACTTATTGGAGTATTAATTTGATCCAACAATTTGATGTCTTTTTTTCTGCTAGTATTATATTTAGGACTGTAAACATGCATAGGACTGGAAAACAAAAAGAAAAAAATAAATAAATAAATAAACCAAGATAGATTTATAAGTGAAAGTTATTTGACAAATATATAGAATACTTCAGTTGTTGATTTGTTGATGAGTAAGACTTAAAAAACTATACAAAACAGGATGATGATATATAATGATATTTCTGTAAAAACACGTTGTTAAGGTCTACAGTTGTCAATCAGTTTCAGCAATCATGAGCAAATTTGATCAAAGAGTACAATATATTGCTACTTACACGTGTATGCAATATGAAATTTTTGTGCCTTCTATAGAACTTCTTACCAGAGAACAAGATTTTTGACTCCCCCAAATTAAAACCAACTATTCAGATTTTCATACCCTCAACAAACTCAAAAATGACTTACTGAATTACAGCTGGAAAATCATAAGTAAAGAAGAAAGATAAGATTTAGAAAAAAATATCTGAATTGATATTTCCTTAATGCGCTACTCAGCCTCTTTGGTATTATTAGATTTCATGCCACAGTGTTGGAAAGCTTTGAGGGAATCGTACTTAATCAATAACATGCGCCATCAACAAGGATTTATATATTCCAATCAGTATCAAGACGTCATATCTGGTGTAATAGAAATAAACAAATGACCTATTGCTAAAGTAGCCTACAATTCCATTATCAAACACCCAAAATTGCATCATTTTACTGAATTTAACCATACACTTTATTGAAAAGAAATATATACCTGGTAGTATTTATTGGCCTTTTACGGAATAATTTGATTTGTGGCAACTTGCTGTTTAGAGCATAAACAAACAATTCAATAGATATGGAGCCCTCAGATTATGTGGTTTGTATTTGTAAAGGGTAGAAAAAATTCTGGAAGAAAAAAAGAAAAGAAATACTGATGTCTTGTTTTCCAACACTGTTTTCATAAGCCCTATTGGACAGGACTCATAAAACATAGGATTTATTGTGTGTTACAGGGCTAAAAAAAAAGAAAAATCCTCCAAAATTCTCCCGATTTAACTTTGTATGACACAAAATTCAAGGGTCAAATATAGGCCATGTTTGGACAAACCGTACAGTATTTTGAATACTGATTACATGTATATGTAACAGTTCTGTTAAATAGCCCTAGAGGCTGGGATTGAACCTAGATCCTTCAGGTCCAAACTCCGTAGGCAAACGCTCTACAACATTGCTACAAAAGCTAGTTCTATAGCAAGACAGATAAGTGTACCCTTATACAAACACAAGCTATACATTTATATCAACCTGTGGGATAGATCAGTATACATCATATGGATCCATGTCAGGTTTCCTTGGCATCTGACAACTGGATCTGGAGACAATTTTGATTGGGGTTTATTTTAACACTTTACTGAACACTCAAACCCTTAGACTGCTAAGCATTACTCACTGACCTTTTGCAGACAGTGTAAATCAAGATCAAACTGCACAGAACGTGCAGTCTGATCTTTGATCTACACTGTCCGATAAGGAGATATTTATCGTCCTCAAAATTACCTTAAATAGCAACCTTTGGGATTTTACTATCAACTTGAAGGTATCATTTGAGTTATTCAGCAGGACAAGGGTTAATAACCCTGAAGGAAATAGACAATTAAAAGTATCATGGGACAAGGACAAAATTCTGGTAGACAGTATTTTCTCCTGTTCCTGTTTTCATTCATAAGAGTGAACTTCAGCTCATTTGTATCAGTTTTTGAATTGTTGTCTGCAGATACATTTAAAGAGCCTAAACCTTGTCATATGGGGAAGGAATGAATAATGAAATAGCATCCATTTGATTACCATTTTTGATTAAAAAACAAAAAGTAATTTATGCATAGATGGTGGACATAGACTAATCTGAACAATCTTACAAAAAATAACTCCCTCTAAATGTGGATCTGGGGTCCTGCATGGCTTACTAGTAAAGTCAAGGGTTTTCAGAAGGACTAGTGATGGTGGTTTTGTCTGAGATTATGCTTTAAGTCATATTGAAAATATCAACAGCTCACCCTAGGGTTTGTAAACATGTGAGCTTAAATAAATACACTAAACATGATGACTATATTTTCCTTTAACATAGCATTTTAAGCATTTCTAAAATCATTATTAATCACCATTATGCAAGACTCTTTTGAAGTATTGAAACTTCTGTACTCAGATATCAAGGTTTTGATTTTTAAAACAGCATTTTACAATCCTAGTCAGACTATAAACGCAACACTTTCTAAACTATAATATAGTAGGTAAAATCATTTAGACTGCAAACAATTCAAATCTAAAATAGTGTGCCTATAGGAGTGGGATTTTACTATGTTAGGTGGTCTGATCTTAATCTACTCTTGCTACAGAGGAAACAAACTGTCCTCATTCTGAAGTGTAAAGCATGTAAGTTTAAACTCTTACAAAACAATCCCGACTTTGAACGACCCTGAGGAAGAAGGCTTTTAAAAAGAATTTGGGAATATGAGAAAATGCTGGTAACTAGCATTTTTCCTTTTCCCACAATGTCTCCAGACCTTCCAAAATTAAAATTCATATTTTGAGTCGCATTGATTCTGTTATCAGCAAATGCTTTCCGCTTGGACAATTCTCAAATTTTGTTGTGTGGTAAAGAGTTAAAAAAAAAACACTGGAGTCCTCTCATGGAAATAGAAACAATGGCTTTTTTTATGTAATTTCTTACTGAAAGCACATTGTTCTTTCCATGACTCTAACACCTAGGAATCCCTTCAAGGGTTCTTCCTTATTACTACACAACTTGAAACTATTAATTTCAAAATGAAATACAAAATCAAACTAGACACAACAATTTGATTGCTCAGATACAATGATTTCTTCTTTCTTTTAAAAAGAAAATTCTTGGTTTTATTCCTGACCTAAAAAAATATTATGAAATAGTCTGAAAGGTGAAAACTAAATGGTATGTTTAGTATTTTCTAAGATTTAGGCCATGTGTAATTCATGAGTATTGAATATACCTTCCTTCTGGAAGATAAATGAAAATTCACCTTGTATCATAATAAAGACACTGACACAAAACACGAAATTGATTGTAACTACCTTCAAGAATAATTTGATGCTTGACTGATTTCTGGTGGTTACTTTAGTTTCAACACTGTTTCAGTCTTAGAGTGACAACAACCCATTTATTTGTGTACGGCTTGGGTTTTACTAGGGCTAGGCTGATTCTACGCAGTGTCTTGTCTGTAGGCACTCCTACAAAATCCTGCCAACTAGGTGAGGATAAAAAATCCGGGATGACTCAACCGATACCTTCACCAATCAGCCACAGTCTCACAGAACCTTACTAAATAAATGAACAGGATTATGTCATTTCACCCCTATATTGGTGCAAATATTTAAAAAAAAACATAGGCTGTATAGGTTCAAGCTTAGACCTCATATTCTGCACAGTCTGAACTTAGATTATCATTCACAGTTTCAAAAAAAAAAAAAACATGTAGATTTCTTTTTGATGTTTTGAGCCATTTCTTTGTGAATTTGACTCATATTACATAATTGAACCACTGCAGGGACATGTGCAAAAAATAAAAAACATGATGTAGCATGGTAAGATACTTGAAATTCAATATTAACACGGGTAAAACAGCTATTCATTACTTCCAATGCAGTTTTGAGTGAATCCATTTTCATGTTCTGAAGAATAGAATTAAAATCATCACTCCTCACCTGGAAGAACATATTCTAGATATTATTTGCTTTTTGATATCTGCAAATCCCTGCCCTGTGTACAGCTGAAGCAGCTAGAATTGACCAAGATCACACTCAGTGTGACAAGTTGCTTTGCAAAGTAAAAATTGACCAGTACATAACTAAAATGAAATTTTCAAGTCGATAGTACAAATCCAAATATTTCTATTCCAAATTTATTTTTGGAGGAAAAATACCTCCTTTCTGGTCAGTATAGATCTGCGCCTTCGGTGCAATCTGATCTTGATCTACACTGTCTGCAAAAGGTCCTTGGGTAGCTCTTACCAACCTTAAGGGTTAAAGGAATTGGGCCCTCTATAAAACTTTAAAAACTATAGGCATACTTTCATTCTGAGGTTTGAATTACTTGCTGGTTACATGAAGCACAGTAACCGTCTCTAGTATGGGTTGAGCAGCAGTTCATCATAAATATATACTTTATTAAATAAAGTACATATAGTTCAATCTCCAAGCATAAAAAATATATCAAAGAATTTAAATCTACATGTCCAAACAGTAAGACGTATAGATCTAGACTAAGATGTATTCCTGTGAACCCTTTATCAAGCATCTGTCTGAAAATTCTGCATTCTTAATTCTTTTGCATGAAAGGTAACAAAATACATTTCAAGCATATTAGAAGGACTATGAATGGACTTTTACACCTTGAAGATAATTGAGTATCTGAGGCTTAAAGTCCAGGATGTTAGGTTAAGTTAGTGGATGTGCAGTTCACTGAGAAGGACACGATTTCCCCTCGAAAATCCTCAGTATAAATTTACGTCACGAGTTCGTACTTGATCGGGGCCGTTTGTAAACGCAGGATTTCTTTATGTCCCATCGATAACTGGAGAGAAATTTTGGAAGCAGTCTTGCATAAATCAAACGTCAAATATATATATTTTAATAGACTACACGATCTTCATTTTTTTAAACGTTTCATAGAAATGTTTCAAACAATTCGGAAATTCATCGATAGTGCTATACGAAGGTCGGTAGGGCCTAACTAACAAGGTGCCGAATCGACTTTATGGGTTCTGTGTATTCGTTATCGAAAGGGTTTTAAATCATTTACGGCCAAATTCTAGCTAGCTATCTGAAGATATTTGATATAATACAGAGTTTAAAAATGTATTTCACTAAGAAATTATTGCTTAATCTCCTTGTTTATTTCGACAGCGGACAACACAAGTTGTGAATGAACATTTCTCGAATGAAAATGGGGGCAGTCTGTGTAAACAATGTTCATACGCATTAATGGCAATATTTAATAAAAAAAAAAACACAAACTTTGTTTAAGTATTTAGAGTATTTCAAACTGACAATTTTTGTAGTTTTGACGAAATTTCGATAAAGTAATCAAACATAATTTGTATGATTTGTTCAAAGTCAGAGCTGAATATCATTTGTAGATCTGCGTTGTTCGTCCCTACGCCAGCCATGCAAAACTGAAAGTGAGCGCGCATGCGTCGTTACGCATGATGTATTTGGTTCCGGCCAAAACGATCGCAGTAAGCGGATTTGCTATATAGCAAATCCGCTAATAATGGTACCAACAAAGTGCTTGGCCAATCATCCATTGATAACGCTTACACAAGTGCCTCAGCTTCAGTGAACCTATTGTTGCAGACAGGTGATTTGGTTACGTTAGGAAGTTGTGGTGACTGGAACAATGTGCGCATCACTTACAGCCATACAACGTTCAGCGGTGCTTTGATTAAAAGAACGGGCTAGGAAATCTGATTTAAGCTAAAACAAACGAGTCATGCTCTGTGAGAAAGGGGCGTAAAGCATTCTGCGCAGGCTGACCTGTGCCGAGACTTTTAGCTATTGGTCAATTTTATTTATGTCCAAAGCCTAGTCTACATCATCATGAAGTCGGTTATTGAAAACGTGAATACCATGGATATATTATATGTTTATGAACGCTTGCTTGGTATCATGCATCAAAGAGGTGCATTATGCCCCCTTTTGCCAGAGCACGGCTGAATTGTTTTTTTGTCTCTATACTTGTAATCAAGTTTTATTTCGTTATTTTTTTCTGTTGGTATATTATGCCTTTTGGAGGAGTTCCTCTCTCTCTCTCTCTCTCTCTCTCCTTCTCTCTCTCATCCCGGAATTCATTTATATGGAGATTTCAAATGGCTGAGAGAAAAAAAACCAACTAAATCTGTAAAGCACGATAATAGCCGGTCTAGATTATTACCGAAGGCATATGGCGCTTGCCTATTTGTGAGCCCATTTTTCAGGAACCCTCAGGCCCTTTGTTACTATATCATTACATTTCTGTCCACAGTTTTCAACATCATATCAGTAACCGTCCTGGGTTTCTTGTGACTTGTAAAAGAGTACCAACCAATGACCTTCCTCACAGGCTTTACTGCCAAAAATTGTTTTGTAAAATGCCCCGACTCATCGTATGATGTAAGCCACACAGAGAGAGGGAGAGAGATGTTTATTTCATGCTTTTCGGTAGTTTATCGATAAATAATTGATTGAGTGATTGATTGATTGAATGATTGAATCATTGACCGATTGTATGGTGTTTAACCCCGTTTTCAACTTTATTCCAGTTATATCGCGGCGGCCAGTGGAGCTATCCATGCTTTCCTGGAGTTTATTTTACCATTTCTCCGCACAATTGTCTTTCCAAGCCACTGGCTGCTTTCGTACATAACCCGAGAAACAGCTGTGGAATATTGTTCAATATTTCACGGTGAGGACCAATGAAAATACCAAATTAATTTTCTAACTCTTCAATGGAGGGCGGAAACATTAGTTCCCGCACACTAGTTACCTAGGTAAACAGTGCGTGTCATTAACCAGATGGAAATATGACGTGATTTACCCTACATTTCTCGCACTTTATGTAGTATTGTAAAGCGTTGTTTTGCAGAGGCTTAGGCAACGAAAAAAAATCAAAGTGCTGTCAGCACTGTAATCGGTCGACACTGAATAACTACAGTGGTTTGAAATCACAAATCAAATGGCAGTTGTTTGAACTATGTATGGGATAGACATTTTATAACTGAGTCACGTAGGAACTTTCCGTCCCTTACAAATTAGTAGTTTAACGGAATGCTAAAGATATATGTCTGCAAGCCGACAGCAATAAAACGTAGAATGTAAGTGACTATTCTGACCGGTAATACCGATTTTCAAGTTTTAGATATCGCTCATCATGAATAACAGTACCTTTTATAAAAGATTAAGAAAATATTAATACATGTATTCTTTTATGTAACTTTTGCAACTTTTGAAACTATACTGTAACATATGTCAGATATTATCAATAATATCCATATTGAATGATGGATATGATGAATAAGTCGTATAGAATGTGCCTGTATTATGACTATCAAAGTGATTACTTTTGGCTGCTCGCGTTTATCTTGAGAAATTGTCCTACCGTACGTTTTTCGGCTGGTTAAATTGTCCTTGGCAAGATTGTTCTTTCCAAAACATCGTCTGGCCAATTTCTCCAACATTACTTTCAAAGCATGTAGTATCTACCAAACCTTCAACCCTTTACCAAATGACGTAAATTTAGACTTGTCCAAAACGAAAGCATTTGCACATGACGAATGAAATGTAGACCAAATTAATGATGATTTGAATCGTTGAAATGGTAAAAAAAAACATTGTGAGAAAAGGAGAAAACGACGGTTATTTGCATTTTTCCACAATGTTTTTAACAGCCTTCTTCCTCGGGGTCATCAGAAACGGGAAAGTTTGGTTAAAACACTCAGTTATGGCCTTTTATAGTCAGAAAAACAATATCCAAACATTACAATTTCAGTGTCGATTTCTTTTTTTTTCATATGAATTATACATAAACAGACAATTAAGATATTCAATATGTATGTCTGTGATACTGATCTGCATTGCATTCAAAGGACAGTCTGATCTTGATCTTTTATTGTCTGATCTTGATCTACAATGTCCGGAAAAGGTCATAAATTCGCGCTTAGTAGCCCAAGGTTTAATACATCCTAAGTTGAAAGATGCATAATCAAATATATGCTGGTCAGTATTGTGAATGGACAGTCTGGTTTCTAAGGTTAGAAGCGTGGGATAACCAGTTCATTTTGAAAATGTTTACGTAATGGCTTCTCCGGTAATAACTCTTAAACAACTCTACATCCTTTGTCCCACACTGCTTCACACGCTTCACCTCGCTTACATTAAACTACCAACGGCAGATTACTTTTTTAAACAGCTTTTACCACCAGCATGTACATCAGTTTGCTCTAAGGCAAAACAGTCTAAATTTTCAAATTCTTTTAAAGCAATGTTTCCTTACAAATTCCGTTTCACTGCAAGTATATCCTTGTTCGAGGCCAAATGACCTATCATCTTTTCAACACAAGGCGTGCTTACATAATCCGATACTCCTGGATTTGCTCTTGTTTCATTCGTAAGCTGTTGCTTTATCACTGACACCATTCCTTATCAGGGTTAAAAGTTCAACGTAATAAGGTCACAACAGCTAGTATTAGTGTTATTAGACTGTAGGTAAAAGCTGTCACGAGTTGCAGTTAGTAGATGAAAAGTGAGAGAGCTGACTCACCACAATTTCGACCACCCAATCACACCACAATTTTGACCACTCAACCACAAATTTGTCCCTGCACAATTTCGATCACCCAACCACAAATTTGACCCACCACAATTTCGACCACCCAACCACAAATTTGACCCACCACAATTTCGACCACCCAACCACAAATTTGACCCACCACAATTTCGACCACCCAACCACAAATTTGACCCACCACACCATCCAACCACAAGTTTTTCGGCGCGCGAAAAAATCTCGCGCCCCCATCGCGTCCAGAAAAAATCTCCCGAAATCGAGTTTTCCCTTGCCGGGGGCGGCTTCGCCATCCCATCCCACCCCACCCCACCCCACTCGACCCGACCCCACTCCACCCCACTCGACTCGACTCCACCCCAGCCCAGCCCAGCCCAGCCCAGCCAGCTCGACCCCACCCCATCCCCATCGCATACCTTCCCTGAGTTTTCCCTGGCCGGGGGCGGCTTTGCCCGCCCCCGCGAAAGGCAAGCCGAGAGCCCATCGCGCCCCTCACCTACTCACCCCCGCGTCAAACCGTGCGAGTTGCGTCATCTAGCCCGAGCGAAATTCGTTCGTGTCCCCAAGCTAACGTATCGATTTTGTTATCGAGGATATAGCGTTTATTGTCGTTTCCGCTCAAGGCGATTTTATTTTTCTCTTCGGTATACGACTCGTGATTACGACTCCTAATAACTACCATTCTCCTTAATTGCGTCTTATTTTCGAACAAACACTCTTTATAAAGTTTGTGTTTAATGAACGCTTTTACTATATGCCTCTTAATTCCCTTACATTTCTTATTCTCCTCCTCACCATCGCACATTTTATAAGAATATAGTTTAGACCTGAGGCCCACAAACTCCTCGATAATCTTACCGCTCGTCTCTTCTTTAAACATACCCACGACTTTCTTATTCAATCCCAAGGGAATACCGGAAGGATGATCGGACGGATATTCGCTCGTATCAAACCAATCCTTAACGTCGTCGCTTATATATTTATAAAAATCTTTCATTTCTATTTCGTACATTAAGCTATCCGTATCGGTGAAAAGAAGTTTAGCTTTTTCAGCGAATTTATCTTTAATATAATTATAATGAAACTTATACATCAATATCTTACTTAAATCTAAAATACACATTCCGACGTAAATGGGCTTATTAAAATATAAACGCGGTTTTTTCATTTGAATCATACATAAATTTTCGTTGAGGACTTTTATATCGTAATAGTTCGGTTTAGCGGCTAATTTTTCCCCCTTTTCCCTTGTACTAACTAATCTTACATCTACTCTATTCCTAATATTTTCCATAGTCTTACCGAATACGGAATTGTTCATGAGTTTAAAGAAATCCTTTTCAAATGCGGATTTAGCTTTCGCTCTTAGGTTAGTATTTTTATCGATGTAAGGTTTTAACCATTCGCTCTCATCGAAAGTTAACCCCCTATGAATCTTTTTAAGCTTTAGACCCAAACTCAAATACAACTTTAAATTTTCGCAATGTAGTACATATTTATGTTTATCGTATAAATTAGGTATAAGTTTTTCGACTTTATCGGCCTTTAATCTTTCGGGAGCTAACGGGAAATCGTTATGCCGGTCCTGTAATTCTTTAGGATATTCCAAATTGACCTCCAATATACAAGGTTGACTTTGCCAATTTTCTAAATCGTCCATCCATTTAAAATTACCGACGGGAAGTTTTTGAATCATCCCCCAACCGTAGAGATTATTCACGTCCCAATAAGTAATAAATCTCGAGGGTTCTTTCGGATCATATTTTTTGCCCATATAACTTATTCGCTTTCGCATATCGTTTAAAAATAGTCGAGACACCTCCTCTTATTCCCTTTTCGATAAATAAAATCGTGTCGGGGTCGGATAATAATTCTAATTTTACCTTAGTAGTTTTTAACATCGCCTCCCAAGCTAATCCGGGTGCCGTATAAAACCAAGATGGGTCTAGTCCGTAATTATCGAAGCAAACGTTCCTGAAATTTTCGAAAACATCAGCCAACAGTAAAACGTCGACCTTATTATATAAGTCATGATAATCTTTAAAAGTTTTCATCTCGAATGTTTTCCATATATTTAACGCGTGTCGATAATCCTTCTTATCAATTCCGCTATATTTAAGCTTCGAGTAAAATTTTCTTCGTTTGGGTAATCTCGTTTCCTCTAATTTACTGAGGCTATCGAACCATTCGTACGTGAATATACCCTTTTGAGAGACCAATTCGAGCTTTTCCCCCTCGAAATATTTCGCGAGATTAATCTTGTCCTCCTTAGCTAGGGTCCTAGCTATTCGTCTAAACTTTTACCTAGAAATTTTAAACTATCGAGGAATCTAATCTCGTGCGTTCTAGTTTTCTCCGTCTCGCATTCTATCGGCACCTTTTTAGACACGCTTATGTACGTTTCCTTGTTCGAAGGTATACAACTCGTCTCACCCGGTGTACTCATTAAATCTTTTATAAATAAATGAGCGTCGTACCTACTATAATTATGAAAGAATACGAGAGTAAAAGTAGGTCTTCTATATTTTAAATTACACAAATTGTGCGCGGCTCCCCTAAATCTCCCGGTATAATGGCAATGGTCTCTCACCTTCCTCGTCTGAGAAGACATAGAATAAAATTGCTCCCCGCATATCCAACAATCTCTCGCTCCGTAAAACTTTCTTTTATCCTCGGCTCTAAAAATCATTTCCCTCTCGGGTATACTATCTATTATTCTTATAACTTTTTCTAGATGCTTTACGAATTTCTTAGACGCGTTTTCGCCGGAATATCAGAAAATTTTCGAAGGGAAAACATCTTCGTAAAGCGATTTAACGAAAAAACAATACCCCGAGATTTTATGCGCGTGAATTACTTTCGTACTGTTCCCCCTCTTTTCGTATTTCTTTTCTAATGTAGACTCCATATCCGCGTAAATCGTAAATGGGTGTCTCTGTTGTTTATAAAAATTCTTAACAGATATCTCGGTACCCTTTTCGGGTAAGTCTATTCTACAGGCGTCTTTTTCGCCGCAATACTCTAAATGTTTAATTAAAGTTTCTTCTATCGTGAAATGATTTAAACATCTTTCGCAAATGTAAGTTTTACCGTTATGATTGGATATTTGTTTCGATAACAATTTACTCATGTCTTTAATTAAACAATAATGCTTTTTACCATCCTTCTCAAGAAGTAAAAGATTAACGTGATGTTCTCTTTTATAAACTTCTTTACTTATACTAAGTGGGTAGACACCATCGGAACCGTTATACGCGTGTATCGATACGGATATCGAAGGATTTTGTTTCT
The DNA here is from genome assembly GCA_946811185.2 of Hippopus hippopus. Classification (NCBI taxonomy): domain Eukaryota; kingdom Metazoa; phylum Mollusca; class Bivalvia; order Cardiida; family Cardiidae; genus Hippopus; species Hippopus hippopus. The sequence continues at coordinate 71,449,862 of OX328096.1, forward strand.
CAAATTTATTTCTATCTTGAATGGAAACGGGGTAATTAATCCCTTCCATATTTAATGAGTTTAACGAGGGTATTAGTCTTTCGATTCTTTCGGGATTACGATCCGTCGGGTTCAAAGCTATAAGAATACAATACGCGAAACACATATCATCATTTTTATTTTTCGGATTAATAACGCTTTTTGTTTTCGCTATCTTAGGAGGAGTTGGGAACCAAGAATTACCCTTTATCGGGTTAAACGATACCGTGTGTAATCTTAAATCGATTACGTAAATGACTCTCCAATAATCCGCTTGCATTTCCTTATTCGCTAAATTAACTAATACCTGTTCCACCATTTCCACGTATATTTCGTCGACATCATCCCCGTTTAAATTAACAATCGGAAATCCGGAATGGAAATTCATAGGTTTTAATTCTTTAGTTCGGGAGTGTTTCATCATACAGATCATAATGAGTTTAATTTTCGTTTGGCGATTCCTTCTCATAACGTCGGTTAATGTATCTTTCGCTAAATCGAGGAATTCTTCCGGCGTATAAGATTCTTTACCTCTTATAAGATATTCTTTGGTAAATCCCTTAAGTGCCGATGCTCCTTCTTCAATCTCTATTTCATCTTCATCCTTATATAACTTATCTATTTTTCCTTTTAAAGCTTCTATCTCGGGCGATATTTTTCTCGGTGTTTCGCTATCTAAATATTCCATCAACTTCTTGATCGCGACTTTAGGTAGTGGCGTTGATTGCGATACCGGGGCTCCGATATCCCCTCCCCGATTACTTAGAAGATCGATTAATTCGCCTCTTCTAAGTCTAGAGTATCCACGAATTCCTAAAGACCTAGATTCCCGTTTTAAGTCTCTTACCGTAAGCCCCCTGAATTGATCGGTCGGAGGATTACTTAGAAGATCGATTAATCCAGCTCTTCTAAGTCTAGAGTATCCTCGAATTCCTAAAGACCTAGATTCCCATTTTAAGTCTCTTACCGTAAGCCCCCAAAATAGATCGGCTAGACTAATAGGCGGAGGATTACTTAGAAGATCGATTAATTTGGCTCTTCTAAGCGTAGAGTATCCTCGAATTCCTAAAGACCTAGATTCCCGTTTTAAGTCTCCTACCGTAAGCTCCCTGAATAGATCGACCGGAGGATTACGTAGAAGATCGATTAATTCGGCTCTTCTAAGCGTAGAGAATCCCCGGATTCCTTTAGACCTAGCTAAATTTTTTAAACCTCTTACGGTATACGCATTATAATTCGTATCCATTTTATATATAGAACTTAAATGCTTAACTTAAATCTTTTTTTTTGTTTAACATAGCGTTAAATATATATTTTCTTTTAAGAAAATATATATTTTCTATCGCGGCGGTCAATCTGTTAGGATCTTAATCTTATATTTATTATTCCAAATTCCCCCATTAAAGTTCTTAATTATTTGCGGGCAGCGATCTATAAATCTACCCGCCTTATAAAGCGATGGAAAGGTTTTTATTTCGCCAGTTTCAACATTCTCTATACTAACTTTCTTAGGATTAGCCATAAAAGTTTTTAATCTATCGTACTTAGGGTCTTTACTTCCTTCTTTTATAGTAGGGACTTCGCTTCTTTTTTTATTAGGTACCTTATCGTACAAACCGTGTTCTTTTACCAACTCCTCCAACCGCTTTTTGTCCCAGTATGCGTAGAAATTTATATTATTTTGTCTGAGAATTTTTTTTATATCCTCGACCTTTATCATTTTTTATATAAGATCTAATTGATTAACTTAATTTTTTTATATCACTACACTCATTTCATTTCCGTCAGACTGGAAGTTAATTAATCTATCGCAAATAATAACGGCGTATGCCTCCGTGTTAGCGGGCGGATTTTCGGCAAACTTTGCTTTGATTTGGATATCGGTGACCGAGTATTTTAATCTCTTGCTCTGTTTGGAAACGTCGAATAAAAACAAAGGATAAAGGGTTTTATAATCAGAGGGGGTAACGTTAGGGTTTGACACCAATTCATCCATGTTATAAAACTTAGATCTAAATAAAGCGGCGTCACCGTACGCTCTATTAAATTGGTTCGCAGCGAACGAAAGATTATAGTCAGCCGTGGGATATCTAGTAGAATTTAACATAACGTACATATTATTAACGTTTCTATGATCGAATATGGCCGGATTTTGTTCTTGATTACCAGTTTTACCGGTCTGAAAACCGACGATAATAAAACGCGGTACCTCAGGTGATGATTTAACGGAAAGTCTCCAAGTAAACGTCGATGACTGAGGAACCGCGATAGAGTCGCACTGCCTCATTCTATATCCGACCGGTACTTTTTCTTTTCTCTCGATAATTTTATAAAGTTCCATCTTCTCTCCATCCGCGGGTAGCACGTGCGGCACATACCAAGATATTTTAAGTAAATTAATTCTACCATCAGCGGGAGCAGCACCATCTCGAAAGACCGCATCATTATCATCATTTCTCGTTAATGTGAGAGTTTGCTTCATTCCGTACAATATCTTATCATAATCGTCGCAAAAACCGAATATATGTTTTAACGGAATTCTGAAACTAAAGGTACCTCTCGGAAGAGGATCATTAATAATATAATTTCTTCTTACGATGAAACCGGTGTTTCCAGCAGCCGCGTTAGCCGTTGTATCTTTATACCAACATTGATTTAACCCTTGCGATTTAGAAAAATCGTCGGGATATTTTAACAAACCGAGCATCGTAGTAGCCTGACCGGGATACAATATAGATTCAATGTCCATGCCCGAAAGTTGATACTTAATATTTTTAAAAAGATACATGAGGCCGTTGTTTATTAAAGAAATATTGGTGTTTGCATCGTAAACCGCTTCAGTATCGTTTCTTACTAATTCGTCTATAATAAGTAAATAACTCTCGCTAGGATGCGTAAAAATATCTTGGGTCTCGATGTTAATCCTCCCGAGTTGTTGAGGTTTGTACCGGTGATTGGTTGGTACTCAAAGTGTTCGTACTCGACGATACTATCATCTTTTAAAACTGGTTCGGTTATTTTTAAAATGTTCATATTTTATAATTATAATTTTTAAAAATAATTATAATTATTCTAACCAAAGCTGGGGAAAAGGCTTTTTTTTGGCATTAACGTACACACCTTTAAGCCCAATGACATTCACGGTATATTCTTTAGTTTTAGGATAAACTTTGTTACCGTATACGAACGTTACTCGGGGTATACCCCACTTTTCTAAACGTTCATTTACCTTTTTCTCAATCTCTTTCATCTCGGTTATTTTTTCAGAAGATAACTCGACAACAGATTTTTTATAACCGTATTTCGTCTCATCAGTTTCGAGGATTTTGCAATCTTTTAGGTTTAAAAACGCGCCTAGTATTTTAATAGAACTAGTACCATATTTTTTATAATCTACGCGTTTGAATGTTAACATTCTTTTTTATAAGGAATTTTAATTTCTCATACTACTTTAATACCCGCTCCACCGTTTAATTTTTTAACTAAATCTTGAATAGCGATAGCGCTTCCATCTATTAATGTACTAATGTTTTGCGTTTCGGCTCGCGCCTCAGGGATATCATATTTTTGTAAAATTTTCTTCGATTTCGGTGTCAAAGCTTTCGTAACTAATTTTTTTCCCGTTTCTATAGCCGCGCTTTTTCCGACCTCTAAAGCTTTCTTCGCGCCTTCCTTAGCTACGCTCTTTCCCACATCGAGGGCAGAACTCGCGATCTGTTTAGCGGCGCTACTCGTAAAAAGCCTCGCTAAAAAGTTAGCGATACTATCGAAGATTCTGGAACCGCCGTACGAATACCTTCTTTTAAATCCGCGTTTTTTAACAATCATATTTTATAATATAGACATTAATTTTTTATAAGCGGTCGAATTTAAAACGCCTTGTCTTTTTAATTCGTCGCAAACACCTACTAGCTCGTTCCTTACTCCCGTGTTACCCGCCTCTTTACTCGCCAACAGCAGGTCTAGTCTTTCTAGTAATGCGTTAGGATCAGACGGGATAACGACGATACCCTGTCCTTGATAAAATTTTCTATTATCCCAAATAGCTTTAAGTATAACGTTCCATTTTTTACCTTTAGAAGGTTTAGGATATTTACTCGTCGGATCGTTGCCGCGATAAATGGAGTTGGTTTTTACCAACAACTTCGCGTAATTCCTGTAATCCTCTTCATTAAAAATATTACTATCCGGATCCTTAGATATGATTAACTCCCATAGACCGGGGGTACCTCTATATTCCTCATCTCCCATAATAATATCGTTGTCTCGAATAACGACTGGTTTGTCCCCGATATAAAACTTACCCTTTTTGTCATATATTCCGTACATTTTATCGGCTGCATCCTTAGAAGCAAACTTTCTTAAATAGTTTTCCGCTATTTCGCCGATAAATATCGGATCTTCTTCCGAAGCTTCGATAGAAGGAAAGGCCGGAAAATTAATAGCTCGCGGCAATTGTTCGATACCCTCTCTAATAGGTCTAAGTCCCTCAGTAATCTCCCTCGCTGCGGCTTTTTGCGTTTCCGTAACGGGTTTAAAAAAACTTCGAAAGATCGGCTTGAAGTTCCTGTTCACCCGTTCTCTCCGCTAGTAGATTATCCCGAATATTCTTTCTCGTTTCGAGATACTCCTTTACGATTAAGTCCCTTTTCGCCGGATCGGCGATTTTTAAAAAAGACATTTTTTATATATTATAATTTTTTTAAACGCGGTTTTCATCGCGGTTTTCAACGCAGTTTTCAACGCTGTTTTCATCGTAGTTTTCAACGCAGTTTTTAACGCAGTTTTCAACACAGTTTTCAACGCAGTTTTCAACATAGTCCTATATGGACAAAAATATATATTCTTTTTTAAACAGAATATATATTTCTCAACTCGTTTCGTAACTAAAGTTGCGGGAAAAATTTATTTTTCTAGGCACGATTCTTTTCCACCAACCTCCGAAAGGACTCACGCGCTTCTTGCCTCCCTCTCTCGATTAAACTTTCTTCGTTTTTGGTAGATTTTTTAATTTTCGTTCTTATCTCCTCCTTCATTTTCTTATACTTATCTCGTTCTTCCATGATAAGTTTAAATTCTTCATCCGACACGTAATTGTCGATTAAAGCTTTAGATATGTGCGAAGCGATTGTATCGAGCTTAGCATCAGACGCCATTCGAATCTTTCGATGTTTTTCCACCTTGGTCATTGATTTTCTTACCGCGTATTTACCTACTATCGAAAGAAGCCCGGTTGCCGCGGCTACTACTTCTAACGCTATGACAGCCGGAATAGCTACGACGGTAGATAGTAAACCGATTCTGCCTACTCCCGAAGCCATGGTTACCGTGACCAAAACCGTGTCGATGTTGTCAACGATTCTCGCGGCTCTAAAATATTTTTTAGCTAAGGCATCTCTTTCCCGAATTTCGTTCTCGAGAAACTCTCATACTTCGGATATTTTTTGTAAACGGTAGAAGTGGCCTCCGTCATCCATAGGTGGAGCGCTCGGCTCCGACAGAGGAGGATATAATTTTTTAGAAGGATGTTCTTGATCCGTTTCTATCATTTTTTATAGAAATAATATATTTTTACGCCAGATATTTTAGGTAGCAAAATAACTCGCCCTCGGGTATTTCGATAGGTTTATCGGAGAAATTATAAATATAGACTAAGATATCATCGGCCTTATTATCGAGATGCATTCCATTAAGCATGGTTAAACTATCTTTCCATTTATTACTAACGGATATCGCTACAACTCCTTGCGTAGTTATATAACCGAATCCTAGCGAAAGTCTCACGCCATCACGAGGAGGAATCTTGATAGTTACTTGCGAGTATATTTTCCATTTTAGACGATCTCGTTTTAAGGGAGGATATCTTACCGAATGAGGTTTCCAAAATATAGTTTTATGTCGAGTAGTAGTATTAGGTTTTATACCGAATTTATGAATATCCATTTTTTATTCGTTATAAATAATATTAAATATCTTCGTATATAACGAGAAATAATGGTTCACCTTTCGAGATAGTAATATCTTCGTTAGTAAAATTTATAAAAGATGTATGTATAATATCTATATTTCTCGCAGAAAATCCTCTATATGCAGAATCATTGCCGATTCTTATACCCTTTAAGATTAAATTTTTATCGATTAGAATTTGTAAATTATCACCAGGCGGCGAAATAAATCTGGGACCGAGCGGAATAGTTACATGAGTTTTAGGTTCTAGTTTTATTTCTTGTTGAGAATATAATTCCCATATATTACTCCTAATTTGCGTAGGTTGGCAACAATAATTTGGACAAGGAGACCACCTTATCCCGTTTTCTCTATTACTCTCGCTTAACATTTTTATATAGTAAATATTTTTTTTAAATTAAATTTTTTTTTATAATATAGCGCCTAAAATAGGGATATTAGCGAACGGACTATTAGGCCCGAGTAAAAGTCCTCTTCCGTCATAAATCTTTCCTCCTCGCTTTAAATACAAACCATTGCCGAAAGAGTTTAATCCTTTACCTTTATGCGGCTTTAAGTATAATCCGCATCCATTGGTTTCAACTTGACAAACGCTTCCTCCTTTTTTAAGATAGAGACCCGAGCCCATCGCTTTTTGTACACCCGTTTGAGCTAATCCGGAAAGAGCACCGACGCCTAAAGCCGGTAAAACGGTTTTCGCGAGCATCGGTAAAGCTCTAGCGGCTAAGCCGGCCAACATTCCGAGAAAACCTCCCTCTATTTTCGTTGTTTCACGGACATTTTAATCGTGATACCCTTACCGTCCTCATAGGCTTTAGCTATTTTTCTCGCTTGAGAATCGGTTAATGCTAAAACGTCATTACCTCGTAAATCTTCGTGGCCTAAACGAATACTTACCGGACAACTGGCTTTAACGGCGTGTTGAAGCTTTTGCTTTTGTCCTTCCGATATATTTACTTTAACGTTAGTACTATAACTCGTCATTTTATATAATTATTTTTTTATTTATCTCGCTTCTCTAATATGAAACCTAATCGTTAAATTTTCGCCTCTAAGATTTAGTAAATTACCGTCTTGATCCGTAATACTTACCTCTAGGTTATGTATTTCGTCTAACGTTATCGGTAGGTATACTAAATTAACTGGCGACTCGATTATCTTATATCCGGGCGCAACATCCGGGAAAAAAGAATAAATAACGTTTTTCGTCGTACCATTAAGGTAACTTCCCGAAATAATATCTACGCTAACGAGCAAACTGTTTATACTAAGAATGTTCACTACGTTCTCCGACTCGTGAAATCCTCGTATATATTTAGCGCTAGTAAATCCTAATACTTTGGCGATGGAGCCCGGTTAATTGAAATCTACTCGATAACCGTTTTCCAGAGTAAGAACGGACTTTAAGGTATTGGTGTTCGCGGAAATGTTAATATAGTACCCTTCATTAACTTCGTCGTAATGGCCCCTTTTTCTCATTTCCTGATGAATGGTATCATTAATGTCGGCGAGGTTGTAACTTCCCTCGGGTATTTTTATTTTAACCCACGAATTACCGTCGTCCGGAGAATAAACGAATACGTTATTCGTTTCATCGATATTTGGAAAAGAGTAGTAAGTTTCGAGATTTACTAAAGCTATTTTGTACACTTTATCCTTTTCCAGGTGAATGGGAGGATTAAACCTCGTTCTAAAGCGCGTCTCGTTGTCGCTTACTATAATTTGAAACGACGTTTTATGTTCCGTATTTTTTAAAGTTCTTCCATTTTATAAATATTTAAATATTTTTTATAAATTAAAATGCTCGAGAGAGATATTAAAAAATTCTTCTAACCCATCTTTCACGCTATTTTCGAAACTATAAATATAATCGGTAAAAAATTCTATAATTTCGTCTTCATCGATCTCCCCGTAAGTTTTACACGCGGAGGTGATATTAATAATAAAATATACGTTAAAATAAAAATCGTACAACAATTTTACGATTCTAACTTCGTGACCCATTCCTCGCATGATCTCCAATCGTTCTTCTAAGTAATCTATTAATATTTTTACTAAATACTTTTTCTCGTAGCTTTCGGGAATAACGTAATTTTTTATTCCTATTTGTTCTATTATCATTTTTAAATTATGTCTCGTAAAACGTTCCGCGTTTTTTTCTAGATCGGATTTTAATCTTAGAAAAATTAATTCGCAATTATTTCTATACTTTTCTAACATTCTCTTTTTTTTAAGGAATATAATTTGTTTAACTTAACTTTATTATACCGATTTAGGCACGTAAAAATTGTCAAAACCGTTTCTATACTTCCCATCATGTTTTTTACTGGTTAAATCGATGATAGCGAAACCGTGCGGTCTTTTCCATGTCTTTTTACAAAATTCTCTAAATTCGTCCTTTGACATATCATCGCCTACGTGATCGTTATAGATATGATTAACGTTTTTTAGGTCTTGTCGGAAAAGGCAAATAAAATTAGCGTTTTCTCTAATAGTTTGTCTCGGTAGTCTTAAATAATTTTGCGAGAGGTAAAAACAGTCGACATTACTATGTCTTCCTCGAACGTAATAACACTCGCATTTATTTTGCCTTTCTAAAAGTAAATCGTCAAAAATCATCAAATTTTTATTTTCCGAGTTTAACTCTTTCGGATCGGGCACATCGCTCGCATTTTCCAAGAAGTTGCAATCTATATCCGATTTATTTTTAATCGTTTTAGTCCATTCTTCAACTAAAGCCGTTGGTTCAACGTCTAGTTCTTGTATCTCATTACGCGCGTTAAACAACCTTAAGATACATTCTTTCGGTAGTTTTTCTTCGAAGGCCTTTTTTAGTATTCGGTATTCGGGTTGAAAAAGACTTTTTCCGAAGACGCTCAAATCGTTGTAGTCGAGCCAACCGGGTCTAAGTAAAAGGTTTAACAATAAAGTAGTTTTGCCGCATCCCGATTTGCCTATAATTAAACCTCTAATACTTCTCGGTAAAAGGTAGTGATTAAATCTCCTCGATAGTCCTTCATTCCACGATAAATTTATAATATCCATTTTATATAAGATTTTTTTAATTTTTATATAAAATGTATTGCGTTAAATGTAAAAAACGTACTGATACGATTAATATAACTCACGTCGTTAGTAAAAATAACAGGAATATGAAACGCGGAACATGCGCGGTTTGCGGAACGACTAAAACCCAATTTGTTAAGACAGCGAGGGGCGGATCGATACTAAATAAAGTTATAAACAACATGCCTTTCGAAATGCATCTCCCCGGTCATAATTTTACTGGGCCCGGCACTAAATTAAAGGAAAGACTCAATCCGGATTTAACGCCGAAGAAGTGGAGTAAACCGATAAACCGCGTCGATAAAGCCGCTTATCATCACGATGTCTGCTATCTTAAGCACGATGACACTGCCACGAGAAACGCGGTGTGCGATAAGAATATGTTAACGGAGTTAGAAGGTATTTAGAATCCTACTATTAGGGAAAAGATGGAAAGGGGTTTGGTAAGTAAACTCATCGGAACGAAAATGCAATTCGGAATGGGAGTGGAAAAAAAACCACTTCCGAGATGATGAAATTAGCGGAAGAATTGCATAAACTCGTGAGAAGAAAATTTAAGAAAAGGAGAGTTATAGTAAACGGTATAGATAAGATATGGGCCGCGGATTTAGTAGACATGCGAGCTTTTTCTAAATATAATCGCGGTATTAATTACCTTCTCGCTGTCATCGACATCTTTTCTAAATACGGATGGCTAGTGCCATTAAAAGACAAATCGGGGAAATCTACCGCTATAGTGTTAAAGAGTATTTTTAAGGAGAGGAAACCCGAAAAAATGTGGGTGGATGAGGGTAGAGAGTTTTATAACAAAGACGTAAAAGCGTTGGTCGAAATATATTCTACCCAAAACGAGGAGAAATCTAGCGTCGTTGAGAGATGGATTAGAACGATGAAAGAAAAGATGTGGAAGTATTTTTCCGCTAACAACACGTACGTTTACATCGACGCGTTACCCGATCTCGTTAAAGAATATAATAATACGAGGCATTCGTCCATTAAGATGACTCCGGTAAACGCGAGTAAAAAAGAAAATGAAACGAGAGTTTGGAGAAATCTTTACCCCCATGATCCCGAGATAAAAGAAACTCCCAAGTTTTCCGTCGGAGATAAAGTGAGGATATCTAAAAAGAAAAAGACTTTCGAGAAAGGTTATACGACGAGATGGACGGGAGAGGTTTTTACGGTTTCCGAAGTAAAACGTACATCGCCTATAACGTATAGAATTAAGGATCTTAACGGAGAAGAAATACGAGGCACATTTTACGAACCTGAACTTCAGAAAACTACCCAAGAGACGTTTAGGATAGAAAAGGTTATTAAAAAAGGGAAAGAGAAATCTCTAGTAAAGTGGGTGGGTTATCCCGACGAATTTAATTCTTGGGTCGATAATAAGAATATTGTAGAAATCTAATATAAAAATGGCGGATATCGAGATCGCGAGAAACGTAATTTTACCGAATAAACCGTTGAACAATTTCGAATTGGAAGATGCGGCGAGAAGATTAAAGATTCCTTCTTTTAGAGGAGTCTTTTTATTATATACGTTACCGAAAAAACCGAGTAAAAAAGAATGCGGTATAGTAAACTTCGATAAAATTGGCGGACCCGGTACACATTGGGTCGCTTGGTATAAAAACGGTGAAACTAAAATTTATTTCGACAGTTACGGAATACAGCCGCCTATCGAGGTTCGAGAGTATCTGAAAAGCCCGATACGGTACAATACCGATCAATTACAACGAGCCGGGCAAGTATTTTGCGGTCATTTATGTTTGTACGTTCTAAAAGAGTTAGGCTCGAGGAATAAATTCCAAGACGTTTTAAATAAACTTTTTTAGTAATATATAAAAATGCCCGTTGACAAATTCAGAAGAATGAAAGGCGATGAAGCGAGCGGCGGCGGTGACGGCGTGTCACTCGCTTACATGAATAACATTTTTTTACGTATAGACGGAACGACCGCCGTTACTGGTTCTATAGACATGAATGGTAATACGTTAACGAGGGTTAGTAATCCGGTAAATCCTCATGACGCGGCAACTAAGGATTACGTGGATGGAACTTCTGGCGGGGGGTTATTAAAAGAAAACGGTGGATACCAAGCCCTCGGATTTATAAATATGGGTTTCAACGAAATAAGAAACGTTAAGGAACCAACAGAACCGAGTGAAGCTGCTACTAAAAAATACGTAGATAATTTTAATCGAGCCTTCGTTTATATAGATGGAAGGTGGTATGAGGCAGTTGATGCAATCTCTATGGGGGGGACGAGTAATTAACAATCTCGGAATCCCTACGAGACACGATCAAGCCGCTAATAAGTTTTACGTAGATACCACCGTTGAGGCGGCTACAGCGGGTGAAAAAGCTTTGACTAAAAAACAAGATGGAAATTTTTTAATAGCTGGTGGATTAGATATGAATAGTAACTCGATTACTGGGTTACCTAATCCTTCATCCCGCGATGCCGCCGCGAATAAAGATTATGTCGACAATGGTGGAGCCATCGTAAAAAATCCGGATGGAAGTTTCATGGCAGTGGCTGACATAGATCTTCGGCGTTTTTCTCTAAAAAACGCCGGAAATCCTAGAGATGGGGGTGATTTAGTAAATAAATCCTTTGTGGATCAAACGAGAAGACTTCTAGCACAGGATATTGATTTAGGACGACCTATTATAACCGTGTGGGCTGAAGAACAGGGACCGATTGGAGACGGTAATTTCGAATTTTCATTCGGTAACGGTAATTCGGGTAAAAGGCATGGCTTAGGGGGTTACTGCATGAGTACGTGGGGCGAAATTACACATGGAAGTTTAACGGTTGTTAAAAAGAATCCTAATGTACCGGAAGAGGTAAAAGTTAATATTGCGGTAAACGGAGTGGAGCGGGTTGGTTACTCTATTATTAAAAAAGCGGACGAAACTTGTAGCTGTACAATTTCTTCGGTGGGGTTGAAGTTAGAGCGATGTGACGTAATAAACTTTATTTCGAGATCAACTAACCTTGATGTAACGCACGCTTATATATCTATTTTGATAAAGTTAGGTATTTAAAATATAACTCGGTTTTTATAATAAGAGTTATATTTTACAACCGATCGTTTTAGTTATCCTCGTCTTCGTCAGAACTCGGATATTCGTCTAAGATATTAGGTAAAATTTCCTTTTTCTTTCCGGGTAATTGTACATTCTTTTCTATTATTTTTACCGATATAACTTTAATCTGAATCGTTTCGACGGTTTTATTTTTAAATATTCCTTCTACTTTTAAAATACAAAACAACTTACAAGCAATTTTCTTATACGAAAGAGGGTCCACCTCTTCGTTGTTTTCATCGTAAAAGCGAGTCTTATCTTGTTCGTTTTCGTAAAGCTTCGGGTATAACATAGCCATTCCATTCTGATTATCTTAAAATATTAATATTGTCGGAATTTTTAATCTTATCTTCTTTTAGTTCCTCGTCCTCTCTGTGATCTCGGAAAAAATCCGTTAGCTTTTCCAGATCTTCTTTAAAAGCTATTTCTTTTTTCGTAGGCTTTTTATCGTTATAACATATTAAAGCTAAGGAGTAATCTTTTAGATCATTTCCAAATCCCGTATTAACGCCGTATGAAAACAGAACGGGGGTACGTATAAACAACGAACCATTTTTACCATTAGAATATTTATACTCTATCGGAATCTTAACGAAAGCAAACTCTTTGCTTTTATATTTATTCGCGTAATTTATAGAAAGGTTTTCTTTACGAAGTTCACCGCTTTTGATGCAACTCATTTTAAATATAGAACTTAAACGCTTAACTTAAAATTTTTTTACAAAAAAAATACGTTAAAATCGCCTTGAGCGGAAACGATACGTTAAAATCGCCTTGAGCGGAAACGACGATAAACGCTATATCCTCGATAACAAAATCGATACGTTAGCTTGGGGACACGAACGAATTTCGCTCGGGCTAGATGACGCGACTCGCACAGTTTGACGCGGGGGTGAGTAGGTGAGGTGCGCGATGGGCTCTCGGCTTGCCTTTCGCGGGGGCGGGCGAAGCCGCCCCCGGCCAGGGAAAACTCGGGGTGGGTATGCGATGGGGATGGGGTGGGGTCGAGTTGGCTGGGCTGGGCTGGGCTGGGCTGGGCTGGGGTGGAGTCAAGTCGAGTGGGGTGGAGTGGGGTCGGGTCGAGTCGAGTGGGGTGGAGTGGGGTCGGGTCGAGTGGGGTGGGGTGGGGTGGGATGGGATGGCGAAGCCGCCCCCGGCAAGGGAATACTCGATTTCGGGAGATTTTTTCGGGACGCGATGGGGGCGCGAGATTTTTTCGCGCGCCGAAAAATTTGTGGTTCGATGGTGTGATGGGTCAAATTTGTGGTTGGGTGGTCGAAATTGTGATGGGTCAAATTTGTGGTTGGGTGGGCGAAATTGTGGTGGGTCAAATTTGTGGTTGGGTGGTCGAAATTGTGGTGGGTCAAATTTGTGGTTGGGTGGTCGAAATTGTGGTGGGACAAATTTGTGGTTGGGTGGTCAAAATTGTGGTGTGATTGGGTGGTCGAAATTGTGGTGAGTCAGCTCTCTCACTTTTCATCTACTGCAGTTAGATCAATTTGCCCTCAGCAGACGGATTTCAGAAATTTGTGGTCTCTCTAATCGTCCGGCTCACGCCGACCGATTAAAAACTGTAATAGATTTTGATGTAGTTCTAGTCCCCCCTCCCCTTAAAAAAAGGGGGGGGGGTTAGAAGCATCAAATAAATAGAATACCTTTTTTTCCCGACGAAAGTCCAAAAAAAAACACGGGTTACCTAGAAGCATGAATAGAAAGAAATAGATTTTTTTTTTAAAGGTCGAAATTTATCAGTCGTGGCGCACTCTGTGTATTTTTTTGTGTGTGTGTTTTTATTTTACCAGACATCTGTGTATGTATGAGCACAAGGAAAGTTCAACAAAACAATCCAATGTTTTAATGGTCTTTCTCGGAGAAAGGAGGCTACTGTCAACATGTCGGGAAATGAAAGAATCCTAATAACCAGCATTTCTCCTTTTCGCACAATGTTTTCCTCCCTTTCTAGGACAATTCTAACTATTTCAGCACAATCTGGATTGGATTCTGCAAACGCTTTTAATTTGGACAAATCTAAAATTAGTTATTCTATTAAACAGTGAACCGAAGGAGCAAAGTCTAAGTAAAGACTTACGTCTAACAAATAACACATAAGTTCTGGATTTTTTTACCCTTTAACACACAAGCCCGAGTGTATACGGCTCTGAAAAAGACACATTTTGAGATCATTTTGGGGAAAGTGAGAAAATGATGGTAACCAGCATGTTCTCCTTTCCCATACAGTCTATATCCTATCAATAAAAAGTTTCATCATTTGTGCCACATTTGATTTGTACTCGTATTAAGCAAATGCTTTCTATTGGACCATGTATATAATTGAGCCATGTTCTGTGAAAAGGGGACTAAACCCAGGTAAGCCTGCGCACTCTGCACAGTCCGCGCAAGCTGACCGGGGTCTAAACTTTCTACCATTGGTCAATTTTCTGCATATCAAGGGACCATGCTACCTCAGGATTCATTTGGTTGTAAGACAAAATGGGCTTTAAGGGTCCATAATAATGTGACGACTTGCTAAGTAAAATGCATCACGGAGATGCCTTAAGCTCCCTTGTACAATAGCATGGCTCAATTGTATACATTATACACCAAGATATTTTCCGGTAAAATCTGACACGACGTTGGGAAAAAATCCGTTTCTACACGTGTCAAACACAATTATTTTTGTTCTTTCTTTTTTTTTTTATGAAGTCGTTGATCTAAACCCGTTGTCGCATCCGGTTGTGCTGGAGATCTATATGATGCTAACGATGACCAATGTGACGAACCGGCTACTTTCCCACATGATGATGTTGATGATGATGGTGGTGATGGTAAATTTGATGAGTTGGAGAAGGAGAACAACAAGAAGAACGACAATGATGACGGTGATTATGACGACGACAATGATGAAGATGACGCTGATGACGACGATTGTTGTGATTGTCGTGATGATGAAGACGACATTGATGCCGACGATGATGAGGCGGCATAAGCAGTTTTTCTTTCTTTCCTAGAGTTTCTATTACCTGTGATTTGGAAAGTATTCTTATTCTTTGCAGGTCACCGGCTACTTTCAAACATTTTAAAACATCGTCAAAACGGTGTTTGCGGTGGCAGCGACCACGACGACACCGGTGGCGACGACGACGGCGACGATTAATAATAATAATAATAATATTATTATTATTATTATTATTATTGTTATTTCAACAACGAGATGGTGATGGGGCGATTACAGTTTTGAAAGTGGGATTGTGTGATGGTTGTAAGAGCGACGACGACGACGATGATCATGATGAAAATCATGAAAATAAAAATGCTAGTAACCAGTATGATGCAACCTATAAGGACAAACCGTTGTTTCATTTAGCTGTACTTTGCACAGTTCTCTTTCAAAGACACTGACTACTTTCCCACATTGTCCAAACTTCGTCAAAACATTGTTGACGAGGAGGACGAAGACTTTGACGATGTTAATACTGATGATAAGGACGACAACGACGATGACGAAGACGATGATGACGACGACGACAACGACGACGACGACCAGGATTATGATTTTCATAATTTTGATGATTTTGATGGTTATCATTTCTACAACAATGACGATCATTATTACTAGATGAGGATGGGAACAATTACAATGGTGAAGGGGGATTGTGCTAATGGTTGTAGTCACGACAACGATGATGATAATGATGATGATGATAAAAAGATAAAACGCTGGTAACTGGCGTTGTTCTCCCTATCAAAGACAGACTACAAGTCCACAGTTCTGTCGTCTGCCAATGTCACTCGTCACAACTCGGCCGATTTTGTACTTACATCTATAGCTGAAAAAATGCCAACGTAATTGATAGATGGAGTTAGAAAGTAAATGTACAAACTGTATGTCATCGGAATGTATTGAGAAACTATACATGCAACTGGTAATAGCCGCAAGTTTAAAATAATAATCGGCCGTTCGTCAGTTAATGTCAGCGAGGTGAAGCGTGTAAATCTGTGCGGGACAAAGGATATAGAGTTGTGTAAGAGTTCAGATCCTAGCGGAAAGACCATTACGTAAACATTTTCAGAATGGACTATCCTATACTTGCAACCTTAATAACCAGACTGTCCATTCACAATACTGACCAGCATATATCTGATTATGCATCTTTCAATTTAGGATGTATTAACCCTTTGGCTGCTAAGCGCGACTTTATGACCTTTTGCAGACAGTGTAGATCAAGGTCAGACTGCTCACTACATGCAGTCTGATTTTGGACTTACACTGTCCAATAAGGAGATTTTTTCCCCAAAAAAGTACCTACTTGGGTTGCACAGAACATGCAATCAGATCTTGGATCTGTCATTCCAGTTTTCTGATATATTCTAGTGAAAACAGACACAGACCTGTAATATTAAGGCTGCTTTTCCACGCTTAACATATCTATTTCATTAATTCAACGCTTTAAGTGTAAAACTCTCAGTAACATATTGGTCTCATCAGCTACTCCGTATTAGTTGATTCTTATCCTTTCCATATTTTAGATTAAGGACATAAGGTTTACTGTAATGATGCTCTTCCTCATTTGAATGACTCAAACACAATGGCCTGTGTTGTCCAAGGACAAGAAAATTCGCTTTTGAAGACAATAAAAGACCAAGAGCAGACTGTCCTTTGAATGCAATGTAGCTCAATATCACAGACTAACATATCTAAGATCTTAATTGCCTGTTTATGTAGGATATATATGAAAAAAAAAACTAGACCATAATTTAGCAATGTTTGGATATTGTTCTTCTGACCGTAAAAGGCCATACTGAGTGTTTTAACTCTTAACCAAACTATCCCGTTTTTGATGAACCCGCGGAAGACGGCTGTTATAAGCATTGTGGAAAAAGAAACATTCAGATAACCATCGTTTTCGCCTTTTCACACAATGTTTTTTTTTTTTTTTTACCCTTTCAACGATTCAAATCATCATTTGGTCCTCATTTGATTCGTCATATGCAAATGCTTTCGATTTGGACAAGTCTAAAATTACATCATTTGGTAAATAGTCAAGGGATGGGTAGATACTTCCTTCTTTGAAATTATTGTGGGAGAAATTGACCAGCTGATGTTTTGGACAGAACGATTTTTCCCATGACAATTTAGCTAGCCAAAAATATTAGGTAGGACAATTTGTCCAGATAAACACAAATTTGTTGAAAATGGAAAGAAAAAAGAAAAGGTCAACTAGTAGCCAAAAGTAAACAATTTGATAGTCATAATACAGGTATATTTTATACGAGTTATTCTTACGAATTTTAAAGTATGAATATCATTGATAATATCTGACAATATGTTACTGTACAGATTCCAAAGTTGCAAAAGTTATAGACAAGAATATCTGCATTTTGTTAAACCTTTTCAAAAGGTTGGTAGGTACTGTTATTCATGATGAGTGATATCTAGCGCTTGATAATGGGTACTACTAATCAGAATTGTCACATATATTTTACGTTCTATTGCTGCATATATCTTTGGCATTTCGTTAAACTACTAATTTGTAAAGGACAGTGTTATATTGTTTGGTTGTCTGGGAGCACGGTAAATGAACACGAGTAGTAGTTTTCTATTAGATGTTTAATCTATGCTAACTAGTTACAGACTGGTATCAGAGAGGAATGCATGCAGTATAAAAGTGGTCAAGAACAGTAACTCTTACAAAGGCAGTATAGTCTGTAATCAGAATGGCAAGGTTATTTCCCACAGCATAACATCTCCCTTTTTAAAAGAAAAAACAAGTAGCGAATTGCTTATCAGTTGTGTGATTGCATAATAGTTGGTCAAGAGTTCAGACTCCAAGGCATATTCACCTTAATTGCTCCCTGTCTCCATGATTAATTATTTTATGGCATCGTGAGATAGCCATGTAATCTCTTTGAAATCAGTTCGTCTGCCAGTCAAATATCTAATTGGACACGGTCAATGGTGTGCCAATTTGTTTTCATAATTGACACGTTCACATTAGTGCGCTTTTCTTACTGATACGATCAGTTCATAGCTGAAACAAAACATGGTTACCCACATAAAATTTAACCAAATAGAATTTTTCCTGTTTTTCTCATTTCCTTTCATTACAAAGAAAGTCTTTGAGGTGGTTTCACCTTTCTCAATGACCTTGTTGTACTGAATTCAGACTCTGATTCAACTTTATTTGTACTGCTGCTATTTTCAGATGAAATATTAGTATTTACAGGTGTCTGCACATGTGTTTTTGACTGTTGGGCATGTGCCTGTGCAGCAATTCGTTCACTTTGCGACGATTTACCCTTTAAATCATTGCAAGAGTTCAGACTCCCAGGTATATTCACCTTAATTGCTCCCTGGCTCCATGATTAATTATTTTATGGCATCGTGAGATAGCCATGTAATCTCCTTGAAATCAGTTCGTTTGTCAGTTAAATATCTAATTGGACACGGTCAATGGTGTGCCAATTTGTTCTCATAACTGACACGCTCACATTAGTGTGCTTTTCCCACTGATACAATCAGTTTGTAGCTGAAACAAAACATGGTTACTCACATAAAATTTAACCAAATTGAATTTTTCCTGTTTTCTCATTTCGTTTTATTACAAAGAAAGTCTTTAAGGTGGTTTCACCTTTCTCCCTGACCTTGTTGTCCTGAATTCAGAAACTCTGATTTAACTTTATTTGTACTGATGCTATTTTCAAACGAAATATTGGCATTTACAGGTGTCTGCACATGTATCTGTGTTTCTGACTGTTCGGCATGTGCTTGTGCAGCAATTTGTTAACTTTGCGACGATTTACTCTTTAAATCATTACGAAATACATTACTGTATTCAACCTGCGGTGTGTTCGACTGTTTATTGGCAACTTTGCCTTCATTGGATTTGAGCAAATGGTACCTGTTTCTCCTGTATTCAGCACCATTTTCAGTCCTGACTTAATATGATCTACTATTGACCTTTTCAATAACCTCAGCAGGTTTCCAAAGTTTACCGAATCGGACTCTGGTTCTTTCCCCAATTTCCAGGAGCTTAAGCGACCTTGAATGCTTATAATAATGGAACTTTGACCTGTGTTTGACATCATTCACTTTCATTCTGACCTGCATTTTGCTAGGCATTGCGGGGCAAGTTGTTCTGATGTCACTGGTAGAATTGACCTTAACTGTCTACTCATAAGTAGCTGTGCTTGGGATTTTCCACAGGCTAATGGAGAATTACGATACTCTAGTATTGAGAGATAAGGATCTCTCCCACATTGTTTTAACCTGGTGAAAAGGGCTTTGTTTCAACTGTTCTCTCAACCAGACCGTTACCTTTGGGGTATAATTGGCTTGACGTTTCATGTATGAGATCCCAATTTTTTGAGAAACTCTTCAATTCTTGAGAAGTGTATTGAGTGGCGTGATCGCTAATTAACTTCTGCACAAGACCATGCCTACTCATATAACTTTTTAGGCGGTCTATAACTGTGGCTGATCTAGAGTCAGGCAATATGCTGACTTCAAAATATCTACTGTAGTAGTCTATGAGCCAAATATAATTTGCATTATTCCAATGAAAAATGTCCATGGCAGCTATCTGCCATGGTCCCTCAGGAATTTTACTACATTGTAACGGTTCCTTTGCATTTGAATTTCTGTGCTCAAGCCAAATGGAACATTTTTGAATGAGCTGTTTGATGTCTTTCGACATGTTTGACCAAAACAGCATTTCTCTGGCTCTCTGCGTGCATTTTTAAATACCCAAATGAACGTCATGAATTTTTTCTAGCATGAATGGTCTACATGCTTCTGGAACAAAAATCTTTGTCCCTTTCAAAACTATTCCGTCAATTACGGTCAGTTCGTCCCTCAAGTTCCAGAACTCTATCAGTTCTTTTGGACAGTCTGTCCTATTGTCTGGCCAACCATTATTTATGATCTCAACCAATAGCTGCATGAGTCTGTCTGTCTTTGTCTCGGCTCTGAGATAATCCATTTTCTGACCACCTACAGGAAAACATGACATAACTCCATGTATATGTTTGTCCAGTCCGTCTATCAAGTCTGGACAAGTGTCACGTAAAAACTTTCTCGACAGAGTATCGACCAGAGAGATTTCTTTCCCTGGTATGTATATCAGATTTATGTAAGGCGGGTGTACGACAGGTTTGGCGTCGTGTCGAAGATGAATTACACATTCACCTGGTAAAGTTCTTATACCAGTAAATACATCTTCGTATGTGTCTAATACGTCTTACCTTGTCACGGCATGTCTGTCGATGTCCATAGTCTGAATCAACTTCATTAGACCTAGCGACATGCATGTTTCAAGACCAAGAATAGGGTGTGAAGTAGGCGTATCTACAACGTAGAATTCTTCCTTTGTGACCTTACTCTTATATCTGCATGTTAATTTGACAAAGCCTTGAACCTTTAATGGACTACCACCATATGTTTTCTAACAACTGCGTGTGTGCTGTATTCGTGCGAAATCTAGTAGACTGTAGTGCTGCGACACTGGAATGACATTTACTTGAGCACCTGTATCAATTTTCATTTTTAGTGTTTCATCGCAAATACCAATCTCTACAAAAGCTGGATTTGTCAATTTGTCATGCTGCACAGCATTTACTGTAAATTCGGGATCAACTAAATCAGAAGAGTTAGAGAGGTTTGACCTTACCTCATTTATTTTCTTTGATTTATCCTAAACCGTTTGCGACACATGTCTGCAAAATGGTTATAGTTTGCACAATATATACACTTTTGTCCTACTGCTGGACAGCGTATATTTGAACTGTGACAGTGCACAAGTCCACATTTGTCACATAGACTTGCTGATCTGTTTGACAGTTTCTCTGCATTTGTCTGTTTTGCTCGTTTGTTTCGGCCTCGTTTGTTATGGTCCTCTCGTCGTACCATTTCTACGGCTCCTGGATTGTCCATGGATCTCAGCTGTGAATAACTGATCTCGCTTGTTCTGGCAATGTCCAGGCGCTTCTGTAGACTCAGGTCTGAGCCTTCATGTATGAGCTTCTCTCTCACTTGATTACTTTTAATGCCGAACACAATGTGATCACGTATAAGCTTTTCTTGTATGGCCACGGGGTGATCACGGCCCTTTATTAGCAACTTGAGCTCTGTAACGTATTCATCAAAAGGTTCACTGTCCTTTTGAGCTCTGGACCGAAATAGAAATCTGCTGTAGATGGTGTTGGATTTGGGTGTACAATATTCCTCAAATCATTCGAAGTAACTATTTAAGTCCTCCTCTGATCCTGGCTGAGCTCCCACTTGGAGAACATTTTCTGCCTTTTTCTCCCATCCACAACATGAGGTAGTTGCACTTAGCCTCCTCTGATTTTTTTCTCAAATGGTCCTCCAAACATAAACTCTGCGTGTTCTCGAAACTTTTTAAAAGCGTTTGCTAGATCCCTCGCTTCCCAATGCATTCGTGGGCACTGTCCTGAATTTTCCATCGTTCAGTCACTTTGTTACGGTGATGAAAAATAGAACGTTTTTATAAATGCCAGTATATTGAGAACTCACTAAATCTCTCTTTATCTCGATCAATATAGTTCCAGTTTAACTTCTGACACCATGTTATATTATTGGTTGTCTGGGAGCAGGGTAAATGAACATGAGTATTAGTTTTCTATTAGATGTTTAATCTATGCTGCCTAGTTACAGACCGGTATCAGAGATGAATGCATGCAGTTTAAAAGGGGCCAAGAACAGTAACTCTTACAGGGGCAGTATAGTCTGCAATCAGAATGGCTAGGGTTATTTCCCATATCATAACAGACAATGGAGGTTCCTACATGGCTCATTTAGAAGGCGGAGGATTTCTATCCCAAACATAGTTCAAACGACTTTTATTTGATTTGTGGTTTCAAACCTTCGTAGTTATTCAGTGTCAACCGATTACAGTGCTGACAGCACTTTGATTGACTTTACAATGAAATTCGATAAATCAAACAAGGTGGGAGAATGAAATGCCGAATTATCAGTACATGTACTCTTAATCGCTATACATATAGATTATAAAAAGATAAAAAAAAATATGCCCGTCTCTTTGAAATTTGTCTTACGCTTTCCCGGGCAAAAAATAACTCGTCCAAATTCGATAATTTAAACAAGGGGCCAGAATAAAAGGCCGAATTATCAGTACCCTTAATGGCTATATATAATGATTATTTGAAAAAAGGAATGTCAGACACTTCGAAATTTGTCTTAATTCTTTACCAGGCAACAAAATGACTTGTCCAAATTGAAAGCATTTGCAGGTGACAAACTAGATGTAGCTTAAATGGACAGATGTGGCTTTGAAAGGGTAGAAAACATTGTTTGAAAACAAGAAATGTGGGTTACCAGCCTTTTTGTTCTTTTCCAACAATGTTTTGCAAGCTTTTGTGTTCAAGACTGCTAAAACAAGGGGGTTGTTTAGTTAATGGGTGAGTTTGTTGATTGTATGATGTTTAACGCCGTTTTCAGCATTATTTCAGTTACACTGCCCAGGCTAGTGCACCTTTCACTGCATTTCTGGAGTTTCTTTCTACGAGCGCTTCACGCAATATTCTTTTCAAGCCACAGGCTGCTTTCCCTGATACCCATCGTCGAAAAAATGATCTGAGGTAAAAGAGGAACAAATCCTGTGGCAATGTCCATCATCAATCCTCGGAAAGAATTTCCCGAGCTGGGTATTCAAACCAGCCACCTTTGGTTTAAAGCCCTGTACGTTATCGGCTGAGCTACCGTGCTCGCCAGGGTTGTAATTTAAAATCTCCGTAAATTAAGTAATTCGAATTAATAATATGTGTCTGTACTGATCAACGGAAAATATTCGTACATGTAGACCAAATTGCGTTAACCCTGTATTTAAAAATGGCCAAGCAGTGGGGTTCAAACCAGCGATCCTCTTGTTTTAAGCCCTGTACACTACCAACAGAGCTACCAAGCTCGCCAGGTTGTTATTGAAGATGTTCATGAATCTGAGACGAGTAGGCCTAAGTACATGTAATTCGAATTAATAATTTGTGTCTGTACAGAACAACGGAATATTCTTTTTACATATACATTAACCCTTTACCACATAATCCCAAGTTTTAAAGACCCTGAAAAAAAACCTTTTCATAACATTGTTGGAAAAGGAAAAAATGCTGGTCACTTTTTTCCAATCCGTGAGAGAATAATCTCACTATCAGTTGAGGCACAGTTTCTTGTAGTCTGCATATGCTTTTAATTTAGATAAGTCTCAGATAAATTTTGACGCTTGACAGAAGGTAAACAAATCGTGACTTTCAAACACGTATTACGTACTTGGCTAAATAAATGCTTTTTTCAATGCAAAATTTTATAGAGCTCAGTTGAATGCTTACAAGCATTGCTAAATGATGAAACAGAAGTACTGCTACCCATATTCTACAATCCTGTTTGTCTAACTCTTCACCAGACAACACAATTGTAGACCAATCGATATTAAAAGTATTTTCAGACAACATTTTAAGCTTAACTCAAATGATAGAATTTGTCTTTAGGAGGGTAAAAAAAAACATTGTATGAAAATGAGAAAATGCTGGTTTCCAGCATTTTCTCCTATACTCACAATGTTTTCAAAAGCCTCTATCCTGACGGTCGTTAAAACAGGTAAAAATCTGGTAAAAAGTTAAACAATAAATTTGAATGTATGGATAGGTGCCTATTGCAGCATTTTAGAATGATCGAGATAAAACTGTATTGACCACAATATACGAATATCTTGCATATTCATATTTATCAAATGTTTTATGTCACAAATTTCCGAAAGGCCAAACAGATAGACAGATAGACGGAGAATAACTGAAATTGCTATTCAGACCGCAAGTGAGTATTTTGTTCAACTGTTGGGCAGCCTAATAAATGCACAGCTGGTGAGGGGGAATAATGCATGCCTGTTTCTCATGAGATATTAATCGACGGCTGTCAAATAAAATAAACTTTTAACCAACTTAAATAACAAACTTTAGGTTCCCACGTTCCTAAAGATGCACTTTTAATCAATCAGAAACATATGTGGCAAATACCGGAAACCGCAGAATCATTTGTTATCAGCCGCTGGAAGATCTACAGTCTAAAAGAAAATAGGAATATTATACATTGCTTATATTGTGCTCATAGTTTAATTGTTCATCATGCAAGTTATGCAGTACTTTCTGAATGGACTTTTGTTAGCCATCGTCTTTTTGGACAATGTGAGAGCGCTGCCCGCTGAGCCGGTATGTTCGAAATTCGATTATGAAATGAAAACGCTCGAAGCAATGCTTCGAATCGAAAACCGTGCGGAGAAAATGATGGAGCAATTGAAATCTGTCCGAGAGTCTATGACAAAAGAGCTTAATGAAATCAAGAATTTGAAAGCTGAAGTTGAAAGACAACAAACAGCAATGGAAAACAAGATTACAGCTCTGAAGTCTGAAGCTGAAAGCCAACAAACAGCAATGGAAAGCAAGATTACAGCTCTGAAGTCTGAAGCTGAAAGACAACGGACAACTACAGAGAGCAAGATCACAGCTCTGAGGTCTGAAGTAGAAGAAGTGCCAGGTAAAGTAATGTTACCATTCTTATCTTTTTGTAAACTATTCATCGTTTACCAAACAATCCGGTTTATTGTCTCCCAAGAATGTTTTTAACAAGCAATGTTTACTTTACTCACAATGCTTGAAATCGACACTTTTTAAGAAAAAGATAACCATTTCAGAGAAAATGACGGAGGAAATGCAATCTCTCCGAGATTCTATGACGAAAGGGCTTGATGAAGCTGAAAGACAAAGGACTGTAACGGAGAGTAAGATCATAGCTCTGAAGTCTAAAGTAGACGAAAAACTAGTGCCAGGTAAAGTATTGCCCACTTCATTTAACCTGATCCTGACCTTTATGATGAATACATGTATAAGTCGGGATATAAACAGAACTCTGGCTATTATTCGGGAAGTTATATCTACCCGGGGAAGGTACAGGTAAGCAATTTAATTCGTGCATACCATACGAATTATTTCAGTGACCATTCAGGATGTATGTTAAAGGCAGCCTTGTGCGATGTCAAAGGTAAAAAAAAATAGAATTCTAATTTATGTAAATGGTGTTGTTTTGGTCTCTCCCACAGAACTTTTTGAATTGTAGAATCTATTTAATGGCCTATGGTGACGTTTCTTTGAAAATGTATCCATTTTTTTTTTTTTTTTTGTAAAGTATACGCAACTCAGTTTTTGTGCACAAACAACTACGCCCCTGCTATTCAAAAGTATGGAAATTATTGTGAAGATGACAATCTGTTAGTGTACTGTCGGTTGCTGGAAGAAAAATGAATTTTAAAGTCAGGTCAAAAGTTGCCAGGTCACTCGATCTTTTGTTTACTCGTTCGTAATTTTAGAATTCATTTTTCTGCCAGCGACCGTACAGAAACAAATTGTTATTTTCACAACAATTCCATACTTTTAAATGGTATGATTTAAATTCAAATGCATTTTGAAACGTTCACTGTTTACTTTTGGCCGCTCTCGTGTCTTTAATAAGTAAAAAATAACAGTTACTGCACGTTCCATTTGGTAGAACAAGCTCGACTTTCCTCTTCCTTGCTTACTCAACTAGCTAATTACATATATATATATATACATGCATTACATGTAATGAAAATTTTATTTTTTATTTAAGGAATGAAGAGAATTTTTTTTTTTGTTTGTTTTTGTTTTCATGTAGGAATAAAGAAATAACTAATCACACTGTATGAAGCGGTTTCATACAAAAGCGTGATCAGTTTTTTTTTTTTTTTTTTTTATACCTCCATGGAAACAAAACAAAAACAAAAACAAAAAAAATATTTTTATTCCTTATAATTCAATATCACAGAGAACAAATATGCACTTAAATAATACTAACTGCTTCTTTTGTTAATCCAACATTGCATATTTATTTAATGTCCATTTCATTCATAATTCATAGCGCGGTAAAACTGCTGGTTCATGATGTAAAAATGACGTAAATTCGTTATAGTATTGAACATTTGCAGGTTTAATAGGTTTATTATTAGAAGTTCAATACGCTAGAACAAAGTTGAAAATAAGATTGTTAGAACCCAGCAAAGTGACAATGAGTTTTCAGCTCTCTCTTTGAATTTAATGTTGGATATTTTTTTTTTTTTTTTTTTTAATATTCGGAGAAAATAAATTCAGCTAGCAATTTGAACTTCGGACTCGATAAAGATCTAAAATCAGAGAGAAAAACATTATGAAATCTTGTATACATGTTTGTTTACATTAGTTTGAGTACAAAAGTAGTTCCGGCACTGCTATTTTTTTTTTTTTTTTTTTTTTTTAATGGAGCCATGAAAAAAAAAAAAAAAAAAAAATTCAGCCAATCAGAACTCGATAATGTTCATGAAAAAAAAACCAATATACCATATCATAGCTTAATACAGTTCCACAAATTTGCTTTTCAGGAGTTTGAGTCATTTGACTTATTATCTCCCACTAGATGGCATTCTACAAATACACATCTATCTAATTTGGGCATTCTGGGTACAGAGCCGGACTACTTTTCAAAACGACAACCGTTTACTTTGAATTTGAAAATAAAATAAAAGTTTACTCAATAAAACGCTACCTGGTGCGATTCATTCAGCTATGATCAGCTAGCATTAACCTATGTTTATTAAAACAGCCTTTACAGGTTTGGGTAATACCTTCGGTATAAGCCCTACATTTCTCTAGTATATGGGATCGGTGATGCGTCATAGCAGACAAGTCGAATCTTCGAAGAATATGACATGCGCAGACAACACATTTGACTAACCCTACCAAACGATAAAACTTTAGCCTTGTCCAAACGGAAAGCATTTGCAGAATACAAATTTAGTGTGGCTCAAAGTTTTATCTTAAATAAGATTTATCTTTGAAGGGGTAAAAGCGTTGTGAGAAAAGTAGGAAATTTTGGCCTACGTGTTGTCAGATACCTTTTTTTTTTTTTCTGGGTCATTAACGATCAAGTCCTAACTTCCCCTAGGAAGAAAGTTTTCGTTACAAACACGTTCTCCTTTTCTCACAATGCTTAAAATTGACCCCTTTTTCAGACAAATTGCATCATACTAGCCTTCTGTACCCTGACCTTCTAAAGTTCCAAACGGCTCTTGCCATCAAGCAATAGCTTTTATCTAAAAATATTTCAAAAGCTTCCACATTTTCCGGATCGCCATGCGCTGACGTCACACGATTTATAATCTTGCAGCGAATAATAATTAATTTTATTATTTTCAAACATAGATCGAAAATTCTTTTGTTGGTGTATTGATGAAATTATTAAATTAACATTTCATCTGATATAATTTATCTTTTCATCTAATCCAGTTTCACGATTTTTCTCTACCATTTCGCATATTTTCAAATGCGTTTTTACCGTTCATTGGTCAAAAACTTTGGCGCGTCTTTTGATACCAAATTCACGTGAGTTATAATTCGCTGCGTCATAATGAATTGTGTGACGTCAGTGCATGGCGATCCGGAAAATGTGGAAGCTTTTTAATTTTTTTGAGATGAGAGCTATTGCTTGATGGCAAGATCCTTTTGGAACTTTAGAGGGTCAGGGTACAGAAGAAAAATCATTTGTGAACCCATCTGCATCGGTAATTGGGTTTATTTTATTTTATTTTTTTTTTTTTCCATTTTCTGTTAAATATTATCTCTGAAAGGGGACGGGGTCAATTTTTTGTTCGATTTCGTTGCACACCTTGTCTTACTATATATGATATAGAGGGAGCCGCCAATGTGCTATTTATAGAAACGGTGTTAATGAAAATTTGAGTATATTCTGTGATATACAGGCGATGCACCAATGTGCTATTTAGGTGTTCGATGATCGACCAAGGAAAATTTTAGTGTTCCGTGATAGATCAATACAGCTTCAAAGGCCTGTGGTTATATATTATAACGAGCGAAGCTCGTTCTGCGGTAACACCGTTCTAGATTTTTAAAAACGAAATTCCGACTTCGTTCTGGGTTTTAGTCTAAATCTAGAAGGAGATGACTAAAAATTGAATGTCTTCCGGTTGGTCACACATCGTCACACGTATCACAATCGTTCGCACAATTACCTCCTTGGTCAAAAATGACAATAATTATCTACCGATCGGATGATTACTTAAAAATCATCGTCAATTTAATGAGTACATATTATCTAACTTCCTCCTTACTTTCAGCGTATTAAGCATCTATTTGTGCATAAATATACGCAATGATCTATGCTAGGAGATGATGACGTCATTAATCATACTATTTTTACGTGATGCACGAGCGGTTTTTCGCGGAAAAAATTGCTTCGAAGAAATCATGACTAAATTAGTTTTTTGATTGATGATTGATTGCATGGTGTTTAATGCCGTTTCAACATTATTTCAGTTATATCACGACGGCCAGTGCACCTATTAATGCTTTCCTGGAGTTTCTTTTACCAGTACTCTGCACAATTTTCTTTCTAAGCCAATGGCTGCTTTCCCACATGACCATCGACAAAACAATGATCAGCGGTGAGAGAGAAATAAATCACGTCGCAATGACTGTCATTAATCCTCGAAAAGAAATCAGCCGAGCCAGGGATCGAACCAGCGACCCCGCTGTTCTTGAGTCCTGTATGCTACCGACTGCGCTACCGGGGCTCGGCTACTAATTTTTTGACTGTTTCAAAATACCATTTACAGAGTAAGTCGGATTTATGATCCGTGAAAAGGGGGCTTAATGCATCTGGAAAAACTATCGACCCAGGTCCGCCTGTGCAGTCCGCGCAAGCTGACCTGAATCAAAACTCTATGCTAGATCTATTGGTCAATTTTCTGCATGTCAAAGGACCAGTATGCATGCCTCGTGATTCAGTCAGTTATCATACAAAATGGATTAGATTCTATATGGATCTATAATGATATGATGACTTTCTTGTTATCATACATCACGAAGATGCATTTAACCCTCTTTTATGGCAACATGGCTCAAATATATTTATTCAAATGTTATAACGTTAGAAGCTTGTTGATAGATCTAGATGTAAAAGGTTGGGTTGTTTTACCATAAGTTGGATGTCTATTCGATAACTCAGCAAATTTCTGTCCTAGGATTGATGATAGATCTAGTCATTGCGACAGAATTCATTCCTCTCTCTACTCTGATCATGTTTCAATGATGGACGTAAAGGAAAGCAGATGGGATGAAAAAGGAAAGCTACAAATAATCTGATTTTGGCAATCTACGCACTTTCGTTTTAAAGAAACTCAAGGAAAAACATGCCCCCATCGACAAATCAACAAGTGAAATAATGTCGAACTGTTAAAGTGTTAAAAATTATAGTCGAAAAGAAATCATAATTCTCCAAAGATGGAGAGATCATGATGTGAATCAGGTCTGAGAATGATCAGATGTCGCTGCAGTAGCTCCCAGGTAGCGATGGAAAGAATCCAGTCGACCTTAATCACCAAATTAACCCTTCAAAATGTGGCGGTCACATGATTCCCTGGCGATCAAAGCCACTGGTGGTATTGCAGAAAGACGGCAACGTTCCATGGAACTACATAGATCTATTAAAAATGAAGATTTTTTTCCCCTTCTCCTTTTTATATGCAATGTGAAAATGTTACCGTGAATTTCTTCCTTTCTCTCTCTCTCTCTCTCTCTCTCTCTCTCTCTCTCTCTATCTCTAATAGATTTAGATCTACACGCAGCGAGGAAATGTCCCTGTAAAATATTCTTTAAAAGTACGTGAACCAATAATCACTCCAAGTTATTTTATCTGGATATAAAATAACAAAATTGCAGAGGAACCGTCTTATATTAATAAGGGAATCCGGGACCGTTCGCCCTATCTCACATGTATTTTCATCCACGAAAGAAGCATGCTTTCTAATTTTAACAACGCTCAAAATTAGATTTGGCAAAGCCGAAATTCGAACTCAAAACCCCGTGATTTCAAGATCTAGAATCTAGGTCGTCATTCGAATTATTAGATATTTGTTCCACAAATCATTCATGTCGCTCATATTGAGGCTTTGTCTTTTTCATATTACATGTTATTTGAACCATTTTCTGGAGGTAACAAGAGAATTTGTTTGATTGGTTGTGTATTGAATTGTTTGTTTGGTGTTTAACATCGTTTTCATCAATATTTCAGTTATATCGCTACGGCCAGTGCACATGTCTCTGCTTTCCTGGAGTTGCTTTAAGCAGCGCTTCGCACACTATTCTTACAATGCGACTAGCTGCTTTCCCACATAACTATGGCCCAAAAATCTATCGGCGGTGAGAGAGGAATAAATCCTGTCGCAATGACAATCATTAATACTAGGTTAGAAATTTACCTAGCTGAGGATTCCCAAGTCCTGTACGCTACCGATTGTGCTACCGGGCACGGAAAAAGGGAAAATAAATACGTCAATTACGTAAACATTTAAGAAAAAGGAGTAAATGTTTGCTACCAATAATGGGATTTATCTCTTAAAAATCGAAAACATTGAAGAGAAAGAAGAAAATACTTACTATCAATGATTGGATTTGTCTCTAAGAGAATAGAAAACATTGTGGAAAAAAAAAGAAAATGATGCTTGCCATCAGTGATTGGATTTGTCTCTAAGAGGATAGAAAACATTGTAGAAAAAGGAGAAAGCGCTGGCTACCAATGATGGTATTTTTGACTGAAAGGATATCAAACACTATAGAAAGAGAAAAAAGTGTTAGCTACAAATGGTAGGTTTTTTCTCTAAGAAAATAGAAAACATTGTAGAAATAAGGAGGAAGCGCTGGCAATCAATGGTGGGATTTTTCTCTTTACTTTATACATTCTATAAACATTTGCAGAGAACAAATTGAATATAGCTTATAGCTAGGTTTTGTCACAAAGGGGATAGAAAATATTGCAGGAAAATGAGAAAGCGGTGGCTACCAATGATGGGAATTGTCTCTAAGAGAATAGAAAACATCGTGGGAAAAGGAGAAAATGCTGGTAGCCAGCATTTTCTCCTTCTCCCTCGATGTTTTCAAATGCCCTTTTCTTCAGGGTCGATATATTACAAACTCAAACAAATACCCTGTGTATGATTCAGCCAGAAATTATCATTATCCATCTAATAGCAGCCGAGCTTTGTTATTAGAAACGGTAACTCACAGGGATTAGTAAGTCAGGGGTTGAGAGTTCGAGTTTCATGTTGGTAGAAATCTATTCGGTGATTGATGTTTACAGTGACCCCAGTTAGTACAAACGGTAACAGACAGGGATTAGTAAGTCAGGGGTTGAGAGTTCGAGTTTCAGTATGGCAGAAATATTTTCGATGGTCGATGAAAGTGTTTGTGATTGCATGCATGTAAGAGGGAAAGCAGCCACTGTTTAGTTCTGATACTGTATATAAAGATACATTGTAATATGAATGCATGGATAGGTGCTCTAGTCGTCGTAATATAACTCAAATTATATTGTAAACGATAACGATTGTAAAATTATATTACTAGAACAAAAACTTTTTTTTTTCTTACAGACGAGGTTATCGCATTTTCAGTGAAATGGGCAACCAAAAAATTAGTCAATGGAGTGCCCACTTTCTCTGGCGTGAACACAAATATAGGGAACGGATATGACGTCGATACCGGTATATTCACATGTCCTGTAGGTGGATTATACATGTTTGTCTTCACTGTGGCGTCAATGGGACAGCATGATGTATACTGCTGGATTAGACATAATGGTGTCAACGAAGCGCAAGGCAGATCATACAGTGATAACTCTTACACAACTGCCACAGCTTCAGTGAACCTATTGTTGCAGAAAGGTGATTTGGTTACGTTAGGAGGGTGTGGTGGCTGGAACAATGTGCATAACGGCGTAATTACAACATTTAGCGGTGCTTTGCTGCAAAAGACGGAAAGGGACATCTAAACATGTATTTTTTTCCAATTAGCAAGTTTTATTGTTATTTTTGTGTCCTTTGGTAACTGTAATTTGAACAGCTCACAGCTCTCTCTCTCTCTCTCTCTCTCTCAGAGGAAAACGAGAGCTTTACCAAACAATCCTGTATTCTAATGACCCTGACAGAGATGGCTGATAACATTGTCGGGAAAGAAAAAATATTGATAACCAGGATTTTCTCCTTTTCCAACGATTTTTTTTTTTTGGGGGGACAATTTCCACTTTTAGAGCAAACTGGATTTGTCTTTTTTGCAATTTGGACAAGTCAAAAAATGTTTCTTCTGATAAAGAATTAACCGGAGGGGCAAAGCCTATGAAGACTTAGTCTTACTAACAACTAACTAAGGCATAGTTTCTTTCTTTTAACCGTTTGGTACACAATCCCGAGTTTAAACGACCCTGACAAAGAAAGCTGTTGAAAACATTTTGGAAAAACGATAAAATGCTGGTAACCATCATTTTATTCTTTTCCCACAATATTGTTTGTCCTTTGTTTTTTGTCCTTTCAAAGACATGTTCCGTCAGTTCTGCTACGTATAATAAGTTCTCTGCAATTGCTTTCAATTTGGACATCTCTAAAATTTTGTCGTGTAAAAATGGGTTAAGTTCTAAAGTTGACGCTGATTAGGACTTATCCATGTCGTTCAAGTCTCGCTTTATTAATCTTTATATGGCATTCATATGGCTACTCACGATGATTTCCGAATTACCTATTTTACCTCAATCTAAAATAAAGTGAACTGCAACATAGCTCAGCCCTGCTAGGTCAATTCTAACAGTCTATAGCATTATCAGACGGTATAGTTATGTTTAAATTGATTGATTCGATAGATTGATTTGATTCATTGATCGATTTATTTAATTGGAGTTAAACTCCGGTTTAACAGCTTACGTCATATCACGGCGGTCAGTGCACCTACGCATGTGTTTCCTGGCATTCTCACACCATTACTGACACAACCCTCTCACATGCATCAGAGGTGAGAGGCGAAAAATCGCCGGAAGAAAAGTTTGCCTCAACCGGGTATCGAACTTACAATCACCAGGTGACCACTGAGCTACCCGGGCGGACGACCTGACTAAGCCGTTTTAGTCTTTCCTTTTCCTTTGTTGATTAATTATACAGTCAAACATAAGTTAAGCATCACCCGAATTTTATTTGAAAGTCAAATTTCATATTTAAAAAATAAGCACATTTGATATTAATAAAAATGATATTTCAAAAATTTTACTTTTTGGAATATTGAAGAATATTTAGATAAAGTACTAAAGTAAAAAGTTAAGTTTTTCCTATGATAACTTTACCTGAAACATACCCCCTTGTAAATGTCAAATTACGAACATGAAAAAAGTTTGTTTTTACCGAGATAGTCCTCACAAACGCATATGAATTTTCAAAAATGGTTGCCACGGCTTTGAAGCATATTCATTTGTGTCTTAACACACTCAGTTTGAATTCAATACCTTGTATAGCTACCGCGTTTCTGTAAAAGGTCGTTCACTCGACGTCTCATTCCTTGAACAAGTCTTTGCAGCTTATTCTGGGGAATAAATTCCACTCCTGAACAACTGCAGCACGTAACTCGTTCAGATTCCGGCACGGGGGTTCCGTTGGTCTAACTTACGCTTTATTTGGTTCCAAACATGCTCTATAGGATTCATATCTGGCGACAACGCCGGCCACGGTAACACGTCAATAGCCTTCTGCCGAAGATAATGGTGCACAACAGCTGCTCTATGAGGCCGAGCGTTGTCGTCCATAAATATAGGCATGTCAGCTAGTCGATGGTTATCGAAATGAGGCACAACGATGTCTCTAAGAACGTTATCTCTATAGCTAACGCCCGTTAACGTTCCGTCTAAGACGTACATATTCAGTTTACATTGATAGGAAAAACATGCCCAGGCAATTACAGATCCGCCACCAAATGCTCTTGTACCAACAATATTCCTGTGTTCGTACGCTGTGTTATCATCACGCCAAACGCGCATCCTGCCGTCAGTATGCCGTAAAACAAATTTGCACTCATCGGACCAATGTACATGTCGCCAGGATCGAATGTTCCAATTAAGTCGATCACGAGTCCAGTTTAATCTGGCTCTCCTGTGTGTGGGTTTAACAGAGGACGTTTGACGGCCCTTCTCACTTTTAAGCCGGCGCTATTTAGTCTCCTGGTAACCATTCTAACAGAGACAGGTCCATAAACTGGCCATTGGCTTCGAAGTTGACGCCCTGTGGCTGTAGGGTTTGCACGTGCCATACGCAATAATGCTCTATTGTTGCGGTCATCAGTCTTCCGGGGTCGCCCTGAACGTCGACGCTCAGATTCTGTTTTGTCAGCCCGGTAACGTTGCAAAAGACGTACGATGATCGACTGGTTCACCATAAACTGACCAGCAATAGCCCGTGTGCTTAGACCAGCGTTAGTCATACCCACAATTTGCCATTTTTGGGCTTCGGAAAGTTTTCTCCTAGCCATCCTTTCATTTGGCTTATAAAGCACATTGTAACTTGTATAGTGGATCCGTGCATAGCAAGATAAAGTACATGTATCAAACTCATGTTTTGAAAACATGGATGGTAGGGTGATACAACCGGTTTGTAAGACAAATGTTTACATATCCTTCAAAGTGTGTGAATACCACTTTACTCTAAAAAGTTCAGGCTACGTAAAAAAATGTTATTCATTAAAAAGGTTATGGCACAATTTGTTCGGATGATGCTTAACTTATATCTGACTGTATATATGGCCACCGGCCCAAACACATTACAGAAATACAAAATGACATACATGTGATGTAGTGCTTAAGCTGGTTATTTCATTTACAGTCTGATTTTTCTTCTTTTAATTGTATGAAATATATACATATAAGTTTTTTTATTAAACATTCATTTTCAGTGCTCATTAACTTGTTAAATTTTTCTTCATTTGGACTTTTCCAATAGAATTGTGGTATATAGTCAGAGAGTATATCATTGTAATACGCACATTCCAAAAGAAAATGGAACTCTGTTTCAACAATTAAGTTACACAAGGGACTTATCCTTTCTTCTACGGGTAGACCAAGTTCTCTCCCTTTTTCCAGCATTGGTTGATGCGAGGAAGTTCTGAACGCTGCAATGGCTTTCCTGAACTTACCCACATCAACTAAATCTAAATATAGCTCATAACAAACACAGCTTTGAATTTAATATAACTATTCAACTTTGAGCTGTTGCTACACCTGTCTATCCATATTTGTATGTATTGATCTTCTAGTCTCTGTAAATAATCATTTAGAAAACTCGACACGTCATCAACATCTGATGGTCCCATACAAAAGCAAATCCGTTAATTGATAAATTCATGCATACCTGGCTAACCCAGATATGATAACCCAAATTGTCAAATAGCATTAGCATTTCGTAGCACATTTTTACAATTCTGTTTCTTGGTAAGTCTATGATACATAACTAGTACTTAATGGGGTGGGTGTGTGGGTGTGTGTGTGTGTGTGTGTGTGTGTGAGAGAGAGAGAGAGAGAGAGAGAGAGAGAGAGAGAGAGAGAGAGAGAGAGAGATATATATATATATATATATATATATATATATATATATATATATATATATATATATATATATATATATATATATTCTCTCCCATTTTAGGAATAAAAGAAACATGGTTTGTGCCAACTGTGCAGGCTATGATCAGAATAATTTTGGAGATGCCATGTAAAAGTCTTTGATTCTAGAGTAGAAATGTAAAGATTCACTGTGTTACAAGCATCCTAAGATACTTTTGGACAAGCAGGGAGATCATGTTTTAGAAAAAAAGTTGTTGATTTCTTTTTCTTTTTTGTTGTAAAAAATGAAACACAAAGAAAAAATTGCTAATAAAAATTGTAAATACATACAAACATGGATATGAATAATGATCTAAATATCGCTTTGAATAGTTACTAACTTAATTGATTTCGTAGTATCACATTTGATGCCCCTACAGAAGTTTGCTTTTTAAAATCATTTTAATAAATGGAAAAAGCTGTACTTGAATGCGCAATTTTCCCATTTCCTATTATTTTCTGTTTCTTTTTCCCCCTGCATTTTAGAACCATTTGTCATGACTTTCCGTTGTGGGGGGGGGGTTTAAAAACAGATACAAAAAATGTAATCACAGTTTCTCAAGAGAGTCAATATTTCTGAAGTTGTCCACCAAAAGATTGCGGCTTCTATGATGCTATGCATCATAAATTTGTCTTGTGCATCACTGTGATACATTATAGAAACAGAGCTCCAGATAGACGGAGTGATTTTTTTTTTTTTTTTTTTTTATTTCAAAAGTGAAAATATTAATTATTCTCCACTAAACCCAATAGTGTGGGTACTTATTAGAATCGTCTCGAGACGATTATAATGAGTACCCACAACATAGGGTTTCAAAAAGAAATAATGACTTTAGAATACCATCACTCCCTCTTATCTGGAGCTCTGTACCAAGGAAGTCATCACATAACCATGGAAGCATATAATCCATTTTGTCTAACAACCGGCTGAATAATTAGGTAGACTTGCCCTTTGACATGCAGAAAACAAACTTCACAGGCTAGCTGACGTGTCAATACTTTCTTGCAGATACATTAAGTCCCCTTTTCACAGAAAATGACTGATATAAATGTTCGTTTCTGTTATTCTATCATAGCTATCCGAAACCTGTCTTCAATGGCAATAGGGCAAAGCTGAGTCAGAATGTTCGATAGAACAATTCACCGCAGTCACAGGTCTACAGTTCGAAACACGAAGAGATTGTCAGATATCTAGAGGAATGTAAGTACTGCTGTTATTCAGAGATCCTGGTAGACAGAGGGCTTTGTAGTCCCGAAACTAATAGTTCCATAAAAGTAAAACCGATGTTGTTGGTACATATCAGAAGTGACAGAAGAGTACTGAGTCGTAACTCTTTACTAAACGAAAAATTTTTGGACTTATCCAATCATTTGCAGACAACTACTGAAATTTGGCTCAAATGGCGAAAATTTTCTAATTAATGGCAGGAAATATTGTTGGAAAAGGAGAAAATGCTCGTTTTAAATGCTGTTTTATTTGGTTGTTGGATAAAATGGATTTATGGATTTATAATTGTGTGATGATTTGCTTTGTGTAATGTATCACGGAGATGTATTAAACCTGTAATGGCATGGATCAAATGTAGATGCTATTTAAATCTATTTTCATAATCATACCAAAAACGAGAGTATTGCTGTGATTCAAGACATACATGTAACATTTCAACTGAAATAGATATTTATTAGATGCTTTTAATTAGAAATCCACAGCTCTACCTATTTCTTTCTGAGGATGGATGGTAGTCTTTGCGACAGGATTCATTTCTTTCTCACTGCTGGTGTTGTATCGATAATGGTTATGTGGAAAAGCAGCCAATGGTTTTGGAAGAACATTGTGGGAAGTACTGGTAAAAGAAACCCCAGGAAAGCATGGATAGGCAAACTAGCTGCCTTGATATAACTGTAATAATATTGAACACCATACAATCAATCAACTTTGGCATTGAGAAGCTCTTCTGTCTCCATTGGTTTTGTCTTTACTTAGTTGAAATGGCCTGGACCAAAACTACAATCATGTATTCATTACCAGACATAATCAGTCAGCATACTGGCCCCGTGCTTATAAAAAAAGTTGAGAACGTTTTCATGCTCAGCACGAAATCTACTCAACGGCTTGAGTTTTGCTCACGGGAGTTTTGAACTCAGACGTTGCTTATAAACGTCGCCTGAGAACGTTCTCAGTTGAGTACGTTATCCACTATATTATTCGTGAACGTAAGCGACCCAACATCTATAAATAGCGAATACCAGAGTATTCGGCCTAAAGAAGATTCGGCCAAAGGAAGACCACGTTCTAGGAGAAGATTCGGCCCAAGAATTGAGATAATTCGGTATCTGTCGATTAGAATGACCAAAATGGCGCTCCTTTTTGTAGTATTCATCAGTCGTGATAGTTTTATCTAATTTTTGAGAGATTCGACTCTTAACATTGACATGATTCCTTATGTTTTTGTTTCATTAGTTCTTATGTTGCCCGATTATGATTATGCATAACTTGTCAAGATTTATGGTAAGTTGGGAAAACGTCACGTTTGGTGTAAATTATCTTTATAGCGAATAAATTGGAGGTTTCTATGAAACAGAAAGTTACATAAACATAAAGGTTCAGTAACTTTTCAATACTTCAAATTTCTAACTGTTTCCAAGACTTCCCTCCTTACTTTTTTAGTAGTTTTGAAATTGATGCGGTTGTCATTGATTGAGTTTTTCTCCGATGGTTGAAGACCAGTGTTGGTGATGTAAGCCAGGTAAAGGTGTGATAAAAAACATTGTGCAGTATCTCTATGCATTATCTACACTTATAAATCTTCAATTTACGCAATGGGGTCAAACCCTTTTTACCGAACTTCATTGTTATTTACCAAAACCTTAGCATGGGTCCGAGAACGCAGGCTACCAAAACCCCTGTCACCCCTTGATATGAACCTTAGTTGTCGCACAGTCATATGTCACTCCACTATTTCTAAGGGCATTTAGTAGACATTAGGAAGACTTGAACTGAACTGTTTTTCAACGGGTCATTAGAAAGACCGAAAAACTTCTAATAACCGGCTCAGTGGTAAGAGCACTCGCTCGAAAAGCGAGGGTCCCGGGTTATATTCCCTTACCGGCAGCACTTTTTCCTCTGAGGATCTGCGTCAAAGGTTAATTGCTGCTTTGAAAGGACACTTCTATAAAACTTGAGGATTCATGAATAGGAGTTACAACGGACACATGTTTAGGACAACGTATGGTTGAAATTCGAAAATAAGAACATGATAAAGTAAGTACAACATGGCAGGTACAGCATAACAAAACGTGATGATAGCCATGTAGTGGGTGTCAAGAACGTAACGGTACATAAATACTATATATTTGCCTTGTTACCGAAACATCCAATCGATTTACTCTATTAGTCCAATTTACCAAACTCGTCTGTCACCGAAATATCTGTCTCCCTTCAGTAGAACAAGTTTAGGTAATATTTGAAATATATTCCAACCCAGAATTTACGCTGTTTGCGGCGGACGATCCTGTACTTTGGTGTTTTTACGGAGATACGATCACTAGAACTAGATGTATCATTATTGCATGCAGTTTTCTGGCGTATAAAAGTTGTTTTTGACGAAACAATTACTAGAGCAGATGATGTGTCATCGGCGATGTTTTCCAGCATATTCAGGTGGTTTCAGACGAGTAAAGGGTAACAGCCTAGCGCCATATTTCCTATTGACCTGATAAGCCTAACCAAATAACACCCCTCCATTCAATTTGGTACTTTTTTTTTTGCATTTTTGTGCTATGCGATAGTTTTCGGCGATAAAATTGGAAAAGCATGAGGTAGGTAGCTTCAGTGGTATTTTTTCGGCGAATTAAAGTAGTTCTCAGCCAATGTAGGTTAATATCTTCCACTGGCTTCCCCAATACTCAAAGTTAATATATTACTCTTTCTTTTTGTTAGCCCTCCACCCATTTGATATAAATTTCTTATATTCTAGAATTTTTCAAGCGTTTTCCGATCCAAAGATGTTTTCTGTCTTCAGTGATTGTGCTTCAACATATATATCTGATACTGCCACCGCTCGCATATCAATAATTAACAGATGTTGTTGCATGCTTACGGTGTGTGTCACAGTTTTTTTTTTTTTTTTTCACAAAAACAACACAACTTGGACATGGTCAAAAACCAAATATAAACGAAAACACGCATAGGCTCTACATGTATAAAATACACTACACCTTTGAACAGTTCATTTTCAAACTATTAAATCGTTTTTTACATAGTCCATCCAGATAAACAATCACATAATTATCTTATCTGAATGTAAAATAGAAAAAAATGTCCTAAGTTTGCAATATATTTAAATAACTAAAACGAGCACGAAAATTTACATGTAAATGGGCAACAGTTAGACAACATCAACCACAAAACCAATCAAAACAATCATAAGTCTTTATTGACCTGCAGTTTCAATCTTTTATTTCAAAGATCTTTTGAAAGGTAAGTTGGCAGTTGTTACGCAATAAGAAGTGAAAACAACAGTGTCAACACCATGAAGATAATCTTAAATTGGGTCAGAAGTTTCTCCTATGTGAAGCTGAATCTTTTTCCACCTGTTGACAAATACGCCTCAAGTGACGCCTTGACGGCTGATTCCAGTGCCAATCCAGCTAGTTTGCCGGATTCTAAAAAAAAGAAAAGAAAAAAAAAGTAATACTAATCTGAATTCTAACTCTGAAGCAGTTTTAACGAAAATACCACCCGTATACGCTTACTTCGGTGGTATTACCCCACAGTAGTAGCCCCCCCCCCACCTTAAAATGTATTACAGAAGTAGCATCCAACCTTAAAACGCATTTGTTTACATGACAACCAATCAACTTCCGTTTAAAAATAGAACTCCATCGATTGGTTTGAAGTTTATCTTTGGAAAAATCCAAACTAAAATTATGACCGGCAGTATGAAAGAACTCCTATTTTGTCCTTTCAGCTTCGATTTCTTTGGGGAAAACGATAAATCTGTTTGCAAGAAGTTTAACCAACACCTCTGTTCTTCGGTTACACTGTCCTGCCGTCGTTCTGCTTAAATTCAAACTGTCATGAACAAAGAATCTGAATTAGAACGGCCGCTAAACACCGCGACCCAACCAGTGACATGGGTCAATACAGGTGGGAGGGGCAAATTCCTCTCTGTCGCAGGTGGGTCAATGTTTAGCAACACCATGATAAAGTAAACTGTCGCCTTTCCAAACCGAAATCGTTCAGGTACTTCAAACGCGTCCATAACTTCCAAGGGGTTACTCTGTTCTTTAAAATAGCGCGTTTTTCGCGTCTTGTCACACCGAATCTGTCGAGCGTGTGCGGCGGCTACCATTATGACGGAGTAGGAGAAAGTGCGCCGAGTCTGGTTCAGACCATACTCAAGAGAGATTGAGTTTCATGCTCAGTTGAGTACGATCTCAAACTCAAGATTTTTTATAAGCGCAAACTTCTGAGTCGGACTCAGAGTTGAGCAAGAAACCGCTTCATGAGTATGAGAATGTACGAAAGAAAGTTTTATAAGCACGGGCCCTGATGTTTTTAGAACATACTCAACTTACGACTAAGAGTGCGGAAAAAATCTGTTGGTGGAATTTTTCATTTGATTTAATATGAGACTGTTCAGGATTTGCAAATAGTTTTACTCTTTTCGAACAACAAAGTATGATACCGATCCAAATTTAAAGGAGGAGACATTCGATATAGCTTAAAAGGATAGAAAACAATATAGAAAAAGGAAGAAATGCTGGTAACCAGCAGTTTTCTATTTTTCTAGCGTTGTTTTCAAAAGCCTGTGTCTTCAGGGTCTTTAAAAGTCGGGACAGTGTGGTAAAGGTTTAAACATTATGTAGTGTTTTCAGATTTGTTTTCCATAATCAGGTGACCATTATAGGACTGTAATGGTTATCTTGCTCTAAAGTTCTTCTATATCATTTAACTTTTTACGAAACGACAAAATTTTGCACCCAAAAAATTGAAGCATTTGAATAGGACAAAATTAAATGTAGCTCAAGTGATTATATCGGTCTTTGACAAGTCTATAAATTTATTTATTCTTTCATTCAATATTAATGAATAACTTGCTGACACAGCTTAGGAGGGTAATAGGGCGATAGTTATGTGGATCAGATTTTTCACCTTTACATTTATTGATAGGTATGATTGAGCTAAGTGACCAATCAGTAGGAAATAAACCTGTGTTTAATATATTGTTAAATAACAATTTTTAAACTGGTAGTAACTTGTCCTGAGAATATTTAATGTATTTATTGATGACTCCATCCAAACCTCGGGCTTTTTTTATTATTTAGATTTTTTATACTTCTTCTTATTTCAGTGCAAGAAATGGGTGATTT
Source organism: Hippopus hippopus (assembly GCA_946811185.2). Taxonomy (NCBI): domain Eukaryota; kingdom Metazoa; phylum Mollusca; class Bivalvia; order Cardiida; family Cardiidae; genus Hippopus; species Hippopus hippopus. The sequence continues at coordinate 71,491,938 of OX328096.1, forward strand.
CAATATGTTTTTGCCATCATCTATAAATATTATATAGAATATGTTGGTTGTCCAAGTCGTGAGTAAAGTCATTGCTCATTCCTGTGACAAACAAGTACTAGTATGACTGCCTCTCCGGGGCAAGCTGAAACCAAACTCTTCGCTCTTGCCCCTCCCTCCCTATTGCTGTCTGTTATTAGCAATTCTCCATGGACTGCATATTCTTTGTTATCACCCAGGCAGTTTGCACATAAAGTTGTGCCTACAGAAAGATCAGTTCATCAAAAAGTAATAGACTCCAGAAATATCATTTATTGGAGAGGTCATAAGACCTCTCCATCAGTGGTGAGTTTAAAAGGCAGACTGTCTCAGAAATTGCTGTCTAAATCCATTTTCTTTGCGAAATTGTTCTGATACACAGTCTGTTTCGTCATGGTTTTATAAATAAACCGAAATCAAAAAACTGAAATAGGAAATGGACGTGGTTTGTTTTTATTTGACGGATTTCAAAAGAGATTTGTTCTATTGATTTGATTGCAAAGGTCCTTTCTCATAATTGCATTTCTTTTTTACTAAGCTGAGTAATCTAAGCAAAAGGGAAAAAAACAAGAATTTCGTTAAAAAAGGAAAAGATCAAACGACTTGGAAACGCGGGAAGAAGGTCACGTGACTGCCTTGTATTGCATGAGAGGTTTCTACGCTGCGGTTTTTTTTCCTCATTCATTGAATGTCCTACTTGTTTGTTTACATTTACCAAATATATTGAAATTAATAGCCAATAAACTATTTGTAAACACTGATGCTGACCTCTCCTGGCTTCTTTTTTAAAGAAGCCAACTTGTTGTATACAGTATTGGGAAAGTTTTCTTAGTTTGCATCCTTTGCACTTGGAAGCGGAGGAGCATACGAGGAGGCTACGAATTCATAGCCCACTTTTTATATAAGTTGAATCACCAGCTGGTTGTATCTGTTTCCACGCGCCTAGCTCTTGTTAAGTCTTTCGCAGACAAAAAGACATGAGACAGGTCCAAAATAAAAGCATTTGCAGAGGACATTTTCAGACTCTCATGACAAAATATCTCTTTGAAAGGATAGAAAACATAGGAAGAGGAGAAAATGCTGGTTACTAGCATTTCTCCTTTTCCCACAATGTTTTTAAATGCCGTCTGTCTCTGAGTCATTAAAACCCCGGATTGTTTGGTAAATGATTAAATGGATTTAAAAGGTTTTGTTGTTGTTTTATTTCTTTATCAGCCATAGTGTTCCATAGACGTTATGATGCTTTCCGATGTTGGAGGCGGACAATCTGTCAGCCTCCAGAAAAGCCATAAAATTGTTAAACCCGGAAGGATTAAACCCGAGTTACGCTGAATAAAAAAAAAATCGCAAAAGTATCATACGAGAACCGCTAATCTGTATGCAAATGTTGCTATCGTTTTTAATAGATCGGTAACTTTTTTTTTTTTCAATGTGTTAAGAAGCTGAATAACGAAATGACTTGAAAACGTCTTTAAACCGTACGCCATTGTCTTTAAGATGGCTCAGTGGGACTGTAGCTTTGATTGTCAAAATTTTTAACGTTCCCTCTTAGAAAATAGCAAAACGACAGTTTTGATGGCTAAAACGAGTAATCTGACCATTTCCCCTTTTCTCCAACCAATACTTATTAGATCTATATTCTAATGATCGCCTGTTCGAGTTATCGATAGTTTACAGTATACAGGTTTTGTTGAGTGCTATCCAGTTCTCTATAAGCCATTGTTGGTTATTACAGATGACAAATACCGAAGGAAATTTTCATTTTTCAATTCACGTAACAGAAAAAAATAAGCAGAAATATTCAAGCGTACTTTTATTTTTGCGTATCCTAGCTACGGCCCCACGGTAACGTATTTGTTGTAAGCAACAGTTGGCGAGTCGTGATTACAGAGATTCGAAATGACAAAACATGCTCAAAAACTGCATTCTAGTTCAAAAACTAGTAAAGGCACTACTGGCCAAGTGGGGTATATATGAAGGAGGAGGGAGTGGGCTTTTAAAGTTTACCGTGGATAGAGGGGATTTCTTAAACACCTTTATCTTTGCGGCTACCCCTTTCAGAGAACAAATCGAAAAGGAAATTGAGCTACAAATTAGCCACAAGGCGCAATATTGGAGAACATTTCCAGTCGAAGCGAAAGGAATCAAAAACAGCAACAAGTATTATACTTTGTTCATCTAAGCTGTTTCAAACTCGATCGTTCGAACCCTATGTAACGTACGGGTTGCACATACACGTCTGTTACATCTTTGGAGCCAAGTCATTACCTAAGTTTTTGTCTGTAATACATAACCTACGTAAATTACGCATGTTTCATAACCAGTTCATTACCTGAAGTTTTTGTCTGTAATACATAACATACGTAACTAAGTCCATAAAAAAATCATTTCGCCTAAACTTAAACGTTGATATTTTGTCAGTTGTACATACACGAAAATTCCAAATCAAAGACAGAGTTCCGTAACAATGAATTTAGGAAATATTATATATCTGTATATTTAGGAATGAAATGGAAACTGAAAGTATTTTCAGACGACAGTTTAGTTCAAATGATAGAGTTTTTCTTTATAAGAGTGGAAAGCATTGTGTGAAAATGAGAAAATGCTGGTTTTTGGCATTTTCTCCTTTTCTCACAATGTTTTCAAAAGCCTCTATTCTGACAGTCGTTAAAACAGGGAATTATCTGGTAAACAGTTAAACAATTTATTCGAATGTATACATAGGTGCCTATTACAGCATTTAGGAATGATCGAGATAAAACTGTATTGACCACATTTACGAATATTTTGCACGTTCATTTTAATCGAATGTTTTCTGTCACAAATTTCCGAAAGGCCAAACAGATGGACAGATAGACGGAGAATAAGTGACATTGCTATTCAGGCTGCAAGTGAGCATTTTGTTCAACTGTTAGGCAGCCTACCAAATGCACAGCTGGTGAGGGGGGAATATGCATGCCTGTTTCACACAAGATATTATTCTACGGCTGTCAAATAAAATAACATTTTAACCCACTTAGATACACAAACCTTAGGTTCCCACGTTCCTGAGAACGCACTTTTAATCAATCAAAAACACATGTGGCAAATACATGAAACCGCAGAATCATTTGTTATCAGCCGCTCTACAGGTCTACAGTCTCAAAGTAAACAGGAATATTAAATATTTCTTATATTGCACCCATAGTTTAATTATTCATCATGCAAGTTATGCAGTACTTTCTGACTGGCCTTTTGTTAGCCGTCGTGGTTTTGGACAATGTGAGAGCGCTGCCTGCTGAGCCGGTATGTTCGAAATTCGATTACGAAATGAAAACACTCGAAGCGATGCTTCGAATCGAAAACCGCGCGGAGAAAATGATGGAGGAAATGAAATCTGTCGGAGATTCCATGACGAAGGAGCTTAATGAAATCAAGAATTTAAAAGATGAAGTTGAAAGACAACTAACGGCAATGGAGAGCATGATCACAGCCAAGCAAGAGGCCGGAGTAGAGCAAAAAGAAGTGCACGGTAAAGCATAGTTACTATACGGATCTTTTAGTCACTTGTTAACTCTTTACCAAACGACAAAACTTTGCCTTGTCCAATTTGAAAGCATTTCGCAGAGGACAAACTCGATGTGGCTCAAAATATGGGATTTTTCTGTCAAGGGGTAGAAAATATCGTGGGAGTGGGAGAAAATGCTTGTTAAAAGTATTTGCTCCTTTTCTCAAAGTGTTTTTAGAGCCTTTCCCCTTCAGGTTCGTTTAAACCCGACATTGTGTGGCAAAGGGTAAACTTAACTGTTTAACTATTCAGTTTTAACATCGCCTTTGAAAACGGTTTTTGAATGCAAGCACTTTCTCCTTTCTCAAGATAATTGAAATCGAACCTTTTAATACAAATTTCATCATTCGGGCATCATTTGATTTAGTTCCCTTCTTCAAATGCTGTCCACATGGACGGGTTTCAATATAGTCATTTAGCAAAAAGTCAAAAACGTGAGAAGTGTTTGCAAAACTCGTTATATTGCTGTTAAAAGTAAAATCTCGAACGTTCAAATATGCCACAATTTCAGGAAGACAACATCTTAGACACTGAAAAACCACATCGCCAATCAAGAACTGCTGCTTTATTGTTTTCGGTAAAAACAATTGATACACATTCAACTTTGATCGTATCACTGCAAATGGTTAAAAGTACGAAACGTTAATGATCTGGTAATTGGATATATACACAAGTCTTCATGTACTTATCGGTCGGTTTTCAACACCCAAAATACATGAGATTATTCAATTTAAACGTCAATTCAATTTATACATTCAGTAACTTTTAAAAAAATGTCTTTTTCATTTCTCATTGTAATTTGTTTCGCAAGAAGAATTCTTCCCTAAGGAACTGAGTAATGCGAACAAAATTTTCTTCTCTATCGATGAATACTTTATACATAGTGGGTTTTCTGGCAGAGGCTGGTAGGTATTTTTTCTAATTCTAACAAAATTTTGACATACATAGTATACAGTGATAAATATCATCTAATTCGTTTAAATCACAGAGCATAAAAAGTCACCCGTGTCTTGGGATTCTATTTCGGTATTATTTACCAGTTAGTATACGCAAAGAATGTGCAGACAGTCTAATTCTGGTTATGTAAATACCGATGTCATAAGAAACTACATCCAAATAATATTCGTACGTAAAGAAAGGTTTCAATTGTCTATAATCTTCTAAAACTGCACTCTTATCTAATGAACCATACCATTTTTTTTTTTTTTTTTTTGCAAGGAGTAGTCAACACGAGTTGCTTAAAAATACATTGAAATGATTTAACTGAAAAAGTAAACTTTACGGGATACAAGTACGTTGGAAAAGCCGATATTATCAAGAAGACATTGTCAAAATCGTTCAAAAGCAGGATTATACCACTTATTCAAAATCATTCCATCTGTGTGTAGCCTAAATTATCAAGAAAACATTGTTAAATTCGTTCAAAACCAGATTACATTACCCCATTGTACATCCAATTCTCATCTTGTAGCAGACGACCCCTTTTTCTAGAAACATTTACTTTCGTTTTCCATTTATTAATCTCTAAGCCCAATTATAAACAATATTCGAGTAAAAGGCCTAATTTTCTTGTAAGTGTTTCAGGAAATTTCCAAATAGTGCCATGTCACAGCGAATAGTGATAAAACTAGAAGCATATCCTCTGTGAAAATTCTGGAATCCAATCTTCTTTGTAGATATAACTCAATGTTTTCAAGAAACAGGGACCTTTAAATTAAGTTAGATTACATTCCCGTGTATAAATCCACTTTAATACTCCCCAAAAAATCGGAGCAACTATCAAAAAGATTCATGCATGATTTAACATCTTCACACAAATGTTAAACAACACGAAAGACCTTACCACGTATTCCATGTTTGAAAAGTTTTAACCAAACTACATTTCTGTAATAGGTATAGATTTTTTTCATACGTACAGATTACTTACAACCTCTAGTTGCTATTCAAGAGGTGCTCAACAATAGTATTTAAAGCAAAAAATAGCGTCAACATAAGATTTTCCTTTACTAAAACCAACTGTGCATCAGATATACAGTTATAATTTTCACGAAATTTCGCAATTCTTTTATTTAAAATGGAAGTAAATACATTAGACAAACAACTTAGAAGAGTTATACCTCTGTAATTATTCACATAATTTTCATATTCCTTTTTAAACGGTGGTTAAAGTACACCTTCCCTCCACTGATCTGGAAAATAACCCCAATTAAAAGTTACATTAAACTAGAGCTATCACTAAAAGTGATCATATCCCCCACCAGCTCCTTGTCACAAAACAGGTCTTTGTGACAGAATGCAGAATGGTTTAGTACAAAAGGAAGAGTTGAAAAAAGTTCTAGGGGAGATAATTCCCCAACAGTCGCAGCAGGGTCATGGCACATGCACAACTTCATATATATATGAACACTGTGTGTAAATTTGAGTTCAGTACCTGAAAAACTGTCGGAGTATTTCGCCGGACAAATTTGTGTCTACGGACAGAAGGACGGACGGACAGACGGACAGACGGACGGACAGACAGCCATGGCGATTTCAGTATACCCCCCTCCACTTCGTTGTGGGGGGTATAATAAGTTACATATAGACGGAGATAAAATATCAATACCTTCTATGAAATACTATCAAAGCGAACAATCTTAATTATATGCTTTATTAGGTTCGGCTTTTTCACAGTATTTAAAAGTTTATTGGGTGTAATAGGAAGAATCGAGTTCATAATCGAAAATGATAAGAATCAAAATTGTAATTTGAACACAAGTTCTCTATCTCGTTATTCTAAGTCTGAACTATATCATTATCGAGAACTTAGCTATAACGTAAATATACATCGAGACTGATTGGTTCGTCGTGTGTAGCTTCCTGTTCCCTGAAATGTTTCCTAAAGTGTTTCTCATTGACTAGGATTGAAGATAAACAACTTCATGAATCAGACGATCAAGCACCTTTTTCAACGCTAACATTTTGTCATTCACCAATCCCAAAGAAAATTCACTACTCTAACCTTTCTCCTCCCTTAAAATTATTGTATCATCAAATTTCTAAGTCCGATCTTCCAACGCTTTTCATAGCTTTCTGATCTCTATCTCAACATTGCCGATCTTAATCTTCACTTCTTCAAAAGCGTCAAATCTCTTATCCATGTGGTTAAGCCTAGTTTCTATTTACAAAGACATTGCATAATATCTTTGTAGGTTGAGTCCCTGACATTTACTGAGACTAAGACTGGACTGACGCGGTCTGACGGGGACACGGTTTCGCACGGAGTTATACCCTGCGTGCGGTCAACTGGTGACTTTGGCATAGGAGAAAACACTTTAAGTGCTACAGTTCAGATTTCTACCTTGTTCTGACTATTCCTGCTCTTCACTTTGACATAAAAACCATGGTCACATCTTACGTAGTTGACCGTAGTGTGGAATGACCGTAGCTAACTATAGTTGAACGTATTAAACGTATTCTAACGTAGCTACACGTAGTTAACAGTAGTTACGTAGTTTGAACTTCTGATTTGCACGTGTAAGAACACGATTTTTCGACAAGTTCAAAAATCGATTACGGTTAACTTCGATGTTGTGATTCTACTGTGACCGTAATTTTATCGTAGGTGACACAAATTAACCGTTATTGACCCTACTTAACCGTAGTGTGCATTGTAGTTGACCGTAGTACCTGCCAAAATACATCATGTTCAATACATTGTTTCTTCCTAGGCAGCATGGCAGAATAAGCGATTGGCAATGTTGGCCAATCAACTTCCAAAAACCCAATGACTGTAGCTTACCCATATTGAGCAGGCGCAGCCACAACGTTTTACTGTAGCTCAACGCATTTGACACTGATTTACCGTGGTTGCCCTTAGGACGTAGTTTATACATAGTTACTCGTAGTTAGACGTAGTGATACCCTAGTCAATCTTAGTCACTTTACTCGAAGACGAATAAATTTGACCCTACTTACACGTAGTTCAACCTAATTAGGCTTTCTGTATTTTCTTTTTTAGCCAATTTTAAACCTACTTCGAGCGTACTTCAACTTAGTTGACCGTAGTAACACTACGGTATAGTACGTTATCCTACGTTTGAAATGAACTACGGTCAACTACGTGCATGACCGTAAATGTGACCATGACATTATTTATACTGTATTTGGCTGACTTAATACGCCGCTGAACGATAATCTAACATCTGAAGGAACTCCCGACTGAACTGTTTTCCTATTCCTTTGTGTGGATTTGTCTTCACTTCCACTGCAACATTTTTTTTTTCTCTTCGACTTATTACCAATGACAATCGATTTATAACATCCTTATCGTAGTACAAATATTGCATACATATCTCCAGCCACTTTTCAATTAAAATAAATAAATAAACAAATAAATAAATAAAGTCCAAAATAACTGCTTTAAATAAAAATTTTCTTTCAAAAAGCACGTAGCTTTTAAAACACAAATTCTCTACCGCCATTGACAATGTGATCATAATACCCCTCGAAGTGAGGTAGGTCGATAAAAGATACTTTCTTCGGCAGAAGCAGGGACCGCCTTTCGATAAGTAAGTTAGTTTATATGTACATGTAAATCACATTCAAAGCGTCAGATTGCAAAATTTCATCTCTTGTCAAAAAAGTGTTTTGCAAACGGACTTCGATCAAATAATTGAAGTGTAAATGATAATTTTGAGCCTTTTATACTTAAAATTATCAGTTTTATGGTGAAAAAAGAAAATTAATTTTATCTAAGGTCACTTGATCAATCTCAGTTATCAACACTAATGTTCAACAGTCTCGCTGCGTGGCCTCAACGCACGTGAAAGATCGGTTTTTTGCATTTACCTTGTGAAATCATATCTCGATCTTAATAACTCAATATTAGATCCTCGTCGGTAAATTTTAGATTCCATTAACATTTGCGAATTAAAAGTGGCTCAGATGCTGGGATTTGTCTCTCAGGGGATAGAAAACGTGCGAAAAGGAGAAAGAATTGGCTACCTATGATGGAATTTGTCTCCAAGCCAATATAGAAATATTGTAGAAAAGGGAGAAAACGCTACAAATGATGGGATTTGTCTCTAAGAGGATAGGAAACACTGTAGAAAGAGGAGAAAATGCTGGCTACTAATGATGGGATCTGTCTCTAAGGGGATAGAAAACATTGTGCGAAAAGAGAAAAGCACTGGCTACCAATGATGGGATTTGTCTCTAGGAGAATAGAAAACATTGTAGAAAAAGGAGAAAATGCTGGCTACCAATGATGGGATTAGTCTGTAAGAGGATAGAAATATTGTCAAACAGGAGAAAATGCAGGCTAACATTGTTGGGATTTGTCCCCACGAGAATGATATTGTAACAAAAGAGAAATTGCTGGTTACCATTGATGGGATCTGTCTCCAAGATCATAGAAAACATCGTACACAAAGGAAATTTTGCTAGCTTCTAGCGTTTCTTCCTTTTATCACGATGTTTTCAAGTATGATATTCTACAGGATCGCAAAACCACACGATTATTTGATAAAACACTGGCTCTAGCAAATACACTATGTATGATTCAGCGAGAACTTTTAAATACTCATCTAGTAGCAGCTTACCTTAGATAGTACAGTCGGTAACTGACAGGGATTAGAAAGACAGGGTTTGACAGTTGGAGTTTCCGTTTGGTAAAACTCTTTTCGATGATTGATGATATTGTTGACGAAAAGGATCGTGTAAGAGAGAAAGCAGCCACTGTTTTTGCGTCGTAATGATATGTAAAGAAACATGTGGCATGAATGATTGGATGGGTGAACTAGTGGCCCTGACATGGCTCAAATTACATTATAAACGGCGTGAGCTAACACAAAAACTTTTCTTCTGCAGATGAGGTAATAGCATTTTCAGTGGCAAAGCCAACTAAAGCATTAGTCGCAGGAGCGCCAATTTTCTCGACCGTGATCACAAATATAGGGAACGGATATGACGTCGGTACCGGTATATTCACATGTCCTGTTGGTGGATTGTACATGTTTTTTTTCACTGTGGCATCAGGTGGACAGCATGATGTGTACTGCTATATTGAACATAATGGTATCAGGAAAGTGTTTGGCAGATCATACAGCGATAACTCTTACACAAGTGCCTCAGCCTCAGTGATACTTTTGTTGAAGAAAAATGATTGGGTTACGTTAGGAGGTTGTTACAACTGGAACAATGTGTATTATAACAACGTAATTACAACATTCAGCGGTGTTTTACATAGAAAAACAGACAGAGAAAACTAATCTGAACTAGAACAATTGTTTTTCCTCGATATATGTGATCAAGTTTTTCTTGCTGTTATTTAAATTGTTTTTGAAGGTAATCGTGCTATTAACAGGTCATTCTCTCTCTCTTTCTCTCTCTCTCTCTCTCCTGAAATTAAATAATATGTTATATGCATCAAACACTGTGGGATCCCAACTACTTATTGCATAATATTCAGTTAATCTGTTTATCACAATACTTGTCGGTCTGGCCTATTGCCGAGGTCACAGGACCCTTGCCTATCTTGTTAGCTCTTTTTTTTTTTTCCAAAACCTTCAATCCCTGGAGTTTTATGTATATCACTTCACTTATGTTCACAGTTTTCAACATCATTCAGTAACTGTCCTTGATTTCTTGTGACTATTTATACCGTACCAACCAATGACCTTCCACACAGGCTATGCTGTCGGAAATTATTGTGTAAAATGCTCAGACCCTTTGTTCAATAAAAAGTACTAAAAATGTAGTAATCTATATTTTTGATATTACCATCTATGAAACAGGACCACGATATAGACACGAAATAGGTCGTCTCACCTTTGATCTCTGCTGTGAGATATTTCGTGAGACAGCCTATTCTAGTCAGAGAGAGAGAGAGAGAGAGAGAGAGAGAGAGCCTATCCTAGTCAGGGAGAGAGAGATAAAGGGTGAGAGAGAGAGCTGCCTATTGACTTCTTTATTAGACATTTGGTGCATGTATGAGCGCAACAAGAGCTTTGTCTAACAATCCGATGTTCTAACTACCCCGAGGAAGGAGGCTCTTGAAAACAACAAGGAGAAATGATTACGTTTGACATTCTCTCTATTGCCTCGCTGTTTTCAGACGTAATCTTCTAAAAGACGAAAAAAGGTTGTCAGTTATTGATAATGTGTATAACAGAGATGTGTCCAGCAAGAATAAGTTAAGAAGTCCTATCAATTATAGCATTAATCAGGTTGTGTACTCATGTTATCACAAGTAATCTCTCTTTACTTCGAATAGCAACGTTTTAGAACCTTTGCCACGCTCAATAAATGGTCCTTGCACGGATTGCTTTGATTAAGATAAGCATGACAGTCTGATCTAGGATCTATACTGACTTATTTTATTTTGTCTTTAATGTTTGAAACAGCGTCGACTGCCCAGAACTTAGTATTTTATAACGGCTCGAAATATTAATTAATCCTTTGCCAAATGACTCTTTACTCTTCCAAATTTAAGTGATTTGTAGACGACAACATAGAAATCCATTCTGTCCAGGTTCGTTAAAACTCGGGATTGTTTGTAAATAGCTAATTCATTTGGCAGTTCAAGTGAGTCAACCCTGTTCCGTTCAACAATTTCGAGTGTACGACCCTAGGGAATTAGGATTTTAAAAGCAATGTGGACAAAGGAGAACTTTTTTATCACCAGCATTTTGTGCTTTTTACCACAAGTTATAAAAAATCGAGCCTCTGGTAAGCTAAATAACATCTTTTTTTTTGTGGACGAGTTTAATAAACTCTTACCTCAAAAGCCAACGAATGTCAGATTCTTTTTATCGCATAACAGTATCTCATGAATTATAGTTCATCACGTGTTAAAGCATAGACCTACAAGTGCATGTGTATTGAAATTTACTTGAAGCCCATTTATTGCTTTGATAGATTTGTACATCACAGACAAATATAGTTCCAAAGAAACTTACATGGGCTATAACTTTTTTTACACCTAAAGATACTAAGATTTACACTTTTGTCACAATAATCATTTATGACAGTCAATTTCACAAAGGAATCTTTGTTGCAATGAGGCGTTCATTTATAGCGCATTAATCAAACATGGCACTATCTTCTTATCTTACAGGTGTGTAAGACAGTAACATTGGTAATGATTGTCTTATATTGAAAACAAAGGGAGTAATATAATAAATATTGCTTCTTCATTGGAAAATTATATAGAGCTCTGAATTCTTATGAGCATTGCAAAATTATGAGACAGAAGTGCTGCTTAACGCTTTTTCAACAATCCTGTCTAACTCTTCACCCAACAACAAAATTGTTGACCAACCAAAATGAAAGCTTTTTCAGACGAAATTTTGAACTCGAATGAAAAAATTTACACTTGGAAGGATAGAAAAAATTGTCGGGAAATGAGAAAATGTTGGTTACCATTTCCTTTTCTTACAATGTTTTCGAAAGCCCCTTCCTCTGGGTCGTCAAAGCAGGAGATTATTTGGTAAAAAGTTGAGCGATTCATTCGAATCAACATGTACCAGTATGTACCTAGCATTTTAGAATGATCCAGATAAAACAGTATTGACCACAATTACGAATTTACCTAATGTTTCCTGTGAAAAAATTCCGAAAGAACAGACTAACTTTAAACGGACAGAGGGGCGAGTGAAGAGACAGGTAGACGAACACTAATTGAAATTTCTACTCAGAACGCAACAGAACAGTTTGTTCAAATATTAAGCAGCTGGTGAAGTGGAAATTGCATGTCTGTTTCATATAAGATGTTTATTGTATAAAGATAAAGATACCAAAATAGCCCACTACTATAAACAATCTTCAGGTTTCCGTCTTTTATTGAAAAAACGTCCGTATATATCTTTCATAAAAATATAAACATCTGAAGACGCAAAAGTATCTGTGGCAGGTACAGAAATGCGCAGAATCACCCGTTACCAGCCTGTCTGTGTTGTAGCATCAATCAAAGGACTGAAAGTCCTGAAAAGCGGATTTGTTTAACAGTTTTAAGCTATGATTTGATGTAATGATTTTTTTTTTTTTTTAATCACATGTAATAACATGTATGCGGAAGACACCAGTTGTGAATGAACATTTCTTGAATGAAAATGGGGGCAGTCTGTGTAAACAATGTTCATACGCATATGGCAATATTTAATGAAAAAAACAACAACAAACTTTATTTCAGTAATTAGAGTATTTCAAACTGACAATTTTTGTACTTTTGACGAAATTTCGATAAAGAAATCAAACATAATTTGTATGATTTGTTCAAAGTCAGAGCTGAAAATCATTTGTAGATCTGTGTTGTTCATCCCTACGCCAGCCATGCAAAACTGAAAGTGAGCGCGCATGCGTCGTTACGCATGATGTATTTGGTTCCGGCCAAAACGATCACAGTAAGCGGATTTGCTATATAGCAAATCCGCTAAAAAGTGAACAGGAACATTAAATATTTCCTATATTGCACTGATAGTTTTATAGTTCATCATACAAGTTATGCAGTATGTTTTGACTGGACTCATGTCAGCCATCGTCTTTTTCGACAATGTGAAAGCGTTGCCAGCTGAGCCGGTATGTTCGAAATTCGATTATGAAATGAAAACACTCGAATCTATGCTTCGAATCGAAAATCGTGCGGAGAAAATGATGGAGGAATTGAAATCTGTCCGAGATTCTATGATGAAAGAGCTTGATGAAATCAAAAATTTGAAAGATGAAGTTGAAAGACAACAAACGGCAACTGAGAGCAAGATCACAGCTCTTAAGTCTGAAGTAGATTCTATGACGAAAGGGCTTGATGAAGCTGAAAGACAACGGACAGAAACGGAGAGTTAGATCACAGCTTTGAAGTCTGAAGTAGACGAAAAACTAGTGCCAGGTAAAGTATAGCTATAGAACTGCTCATTTTTAGCGGATTTGTGTAACCCACTGTAATAGAACTGGCTGGAGCCAAATACATCGTGTGTAACGACGCATGCGCACTCACTTGAATATTTTATCGGTTTGACCTTAACCAAATACATATTTGCGATCTCCTCAGTCTACTTTCTGTTTTAGCGAGTAGACCCCGAAATTGTTTTTGTCACTACCGCATATACAGTCCCATACGTGTTCATACAGTCCTAAATCTTATACCAGCAAACTGCATCAGATTGATGGATCAAATTGCTATTTCTTAAATGTCCAGTAGCGGCAAAAAGTAATAAGGGCGGGTTTGAATTTAAATCTCACACCATTCAGGGACAAAGCTAACACAAAATAAAGTGTACGCGAAAGTCGTACCGAAGGCATTTTTCGTTTACCTCACTTTTCCGATTTTAACGACCCGAACTAAAAGGGATTTTTGAAAACATTGCGGGAAAAGAAAAAAATGCTGGTTAACAGCATGTTCTCCTTTTTGCACAATGTCTTTTTACCATTTTGAAGAAGAAAACTCCTAATTTCTGTAACATTTTAGTTTATCGTAAATGCTTTCAATTTAGACTGGTCTAAAATTTTGTCTGTTGGTAAAAGGTTTACCGAGATGCAAAGAGCCGAGAGAGGGCAGGGGAATTTTCCAGGAGGGTCTGAAGGGTCTCTCTGCCAGAAAATTTTTTGTACTGTAGAATCTATTCAGAGGCCTCTGGTGATTTTTTTTTTTGCAAATTTGTCCTTTTTTTTTTTTGCAAAGTGTGTGCTACTAAGTTTTTGTGTACAGGTAGCTACGCCCCTTCTATTTAAAAGTATGGAAATTATTGTGAATATGGCGATCTGTTACTGTACGGTCGGTTGCTGAAAGAATCAAAGTGCTGTCAGCACTGTAATCGGTCGACACTGAATAATTAAAATGGTTTGAAATCACAAATCAAATGGTAGTTTTTTTAACTATGTATGGGATAGAAATCCTACACCTTATAACTGAGTCACGTAGGAACTTCCTTTTTTAACTGTCCTTTACAAATTAGTTGTTTAACGGAATGCTATAGATATATGTCTGCCAGTCGACAGCAATAAAACGTAGAATGTAAGTAACTATTCTGACCTGTAATACCGATTTTCAAGCTTTACATATCACTCATCATGAATAATAATACCTACCAACATTTTATAAAAGATTAACAAAATACAAATACATGTATTCTTTTCTGTAACTTTTGCAACTTTGGGGACTATACTGTAACATTTTGTCAGATATTATCAATAATATCCATGCTCTAAAATGGTATCAATAAGTCGTATAGAATATGCCTGTATTATGACTATCAAATTGTTTACTTTTGGCTGCTTGTGTTTATCTGGACAAATTACTAATGGATTTCGGCTGGTTAAATTGTCCTGGGCAAGATTGTTGTCCAAAACATCGGCTGGCCAATTTCTCCTACATTACTTTCAAAGAATGTAGTACCTACCAAGCCCTCAATCCTTAACCAAATGATGTAATTTTAGACTTGTTCAAATCGAAAGCATTTGCACATGACAACTGAGATGTAGACCAAATGACGATTTGAATCGTTGAAATGGTAAAAAAAAAAAGAGATGTGGGAAAAGGAGAAAACGATGGTTATCTGCATTTTTCCACAATGTCTTCATCGGGGTCATCAGAAACGGGATAGTTTGGTTAAAACACTCAGTTAAGGCATTTTACAGTCACAATAACAATACAAATGGGCCATTGTATTGAATCATTCTAACGAGCAACAGCATCACTACAGTACCGGTAAACCTGTGCTCTTAATCTGAAATATGTACAGGATGAGAATCAACCAATGTGGAGAAGCTGATGAGATAAACATGTTACTGAGAGGTTTACACTTAAAGCGCTGAATTAATGAAATAGATATGTTAAGAGTGGAAAAGCAGCCTAAATATTACAGGGTCATTGCTGTTTTGATTACAGTATCTCAGAAAATAGGAATAACATCCAAAATCTGACTGCCTGTTCTGTACAGTCTGGTCTGAATCTGCGCTCTCCGAAGAAGATTTTTCCCTGGTCAGTTAATTCAGACATGGAGAATATGACGTTAAGTGAGTTTATTTGTGTTTCAGTTTCATTTTTTTTTCCTCTATAAAAATGCTCTGTTTAACTCTACCAAATGACAAAATGTTGAAAATCTGTCAAATGATGAAAAATCGCGGTGAGGAAAAAGAGAACATGCTGAATACATGTATGCTGTTTTTCCCACTACATTTTTAAAGCCTGACAGGATTGTTTAGTCAACGGTTAACAGACTGATTCCAGTCTTAAAAATGTCATCAAAAAGAAACATGTTGGTGAGCGTGTAAAATGGTATTGCCGTGGCTGGAAGGAGAGGAAGAGGGGCTATGAAAACAATTTAACCCTTAACCTGCTAAATAAGTGAAATGAAACTTTCAAGCTGATAGTAAAAACCCATTTTTTTACTATTTCAAAGGTATTTTGGGGGAAAAAAATATCTCCTTATCGGACAGTGTAGATCCAAAATCAGACTGCATGTAGTGTGCAGTCTGATCT
Organism: Hippopus hippopus; assembly: GCA_946811185.2. Taxonomy (NCBI): domain Eukaryota; kingdom Metazoa; phylum Mollusca; class Bivalvia; order Cardiida; family Cardiidae; genus Hippopus; species Hippopus hippopus. Next base: position 71,507,960 of record OX328096.1, read on the forward strand.
TGACCTACACTGTCCGCAAAAGCTCATAATTTCGCGCTTAGTAGCCTAATGGTTAATATATCCTAAGCTGAAAGATGCGTAATCAAATGTAGGCTGGTCAGAAATGTGAATGGATAGTCTGGTCACTAAGGTGCAAGCGTGGGATAACCAGTCCATTCTGAAAATGTTTACGTAATTGCTTCTCCACTAGGGTCATAACCCTTAAACAACTTTACAACCTTTGTCCCTCACTGCTTTACACGCTTCACCTCACTAACATTAAACTACCAACGGCAGATTACTTTTTTAAACTTACGGCTGTTACCAGTAGCATGTACATCAGTTTGCCCTAAGGCAAAACAATCTAAATTCAAAATCTTTTAAAGCAATGTTTCCGTACAAACTCCGTTCCGATGCAATTTTATCCTCGCTCAAGGCCAAATGACCTATCATCTTTTCAACACCTGCTACATATACGGTCAGCACTCGTCACAACTCGGTCGATCTCGTAACTACGTATAAATTGATCAATGGATCACTCGAAGTTTGCCGAATAATATGGCAGTAGACGACTACAAGATGTGCTTACATAACCCGATACTCCTTGATTCGCTCTTGTGTCATTCAAAAGTTGTTGCTTTATCACTGACACCATTTCTTACTGCTGCGTTGTAAGTAAACTGCTACAAAATTTCTAGTATTTGGAGGCTCGAAATTTCGATAATACTTGTACTATGGCATAATTCAACGATAAACAAACTTTAACCGACATTTATTACTTAATTGAAAAGTTAATTAAGGGATTATTTGAAGGCCTGTTTACTACTAGTTCGTATTCTTCAGCTTATCTGGGTTAAAAGTAGTATTTATAATAAGGTCACAACAGATGGTGTTAGTGTTATAAGACTGTAAGTAAAAGAGGTTACGAGTTGCAGTTACACCAGTTTGCCCTCAGCAGACGGGTTTCCGAAATTTGTGGTCTCTCTAATCGTCTGGCTCACGCCGACTGATTAAAAATGGATTTTGAAATTAGGTCAAAAGTTGCCAGGTCACTCGATCTTTTGTTTACTCTTACCTAATTTTAGAATTCATTTTTCTGCCAGTGACTAACCGTACAGCAACAGGTTGTTATCTTCACAATAATTCCATATTTTTAAAAGGTACGATTAAATTTCAAATGCATTAACACCCTCACTGTTTACGTTCGGTCGATACTGGGCCTTTAATAAATGAAACAATAACAGTTACTGCGCGTCCAGCTTCGCAGAATAATTTCGACTTTCCTCTCCCTTGCTAACTCCACTAACTAATTACATATATATGTACATGCACTACGCCGGAGAACTAATGGAACTTTAATTTTCCATGGTACCATATAGCTTGATACAGTTCCACATATTCGCTTTTCAGTACTTTGAGTCCTTTGATTAAACTATTTGCCAAACGACAAATTTTAGCCTTGTCCAAATTAAAAGCATTTGCAGAAAACAAATTCAGTGTGGCTCAAATGATAAGTTTTGTGTTCGAAGTGGTAAAAGCATGGTTGGAAAAGTAGAAAAAGCAGGCCACCAGCATTTTCTCCTATTTCAACAATGTTGTCAGAAGCCTTCTTTTTCAGGACCATTAACGACCAGGTTTTAACTTCCCCTAGGCAGAAGGTTTTCGTTACTGCACCTTCTCCTTTTCTCACAATGCTTGAAATTGACCCTTTTTAAGAAAAATTGCATCACTCTAGCCAAATTTCATTTAATTTCAAATGCTTTCGATATGGACGGGCAGGAATATTTTCTTCTGGTAAAGAGTTAAAAAGTCGTATTGGCAACTTGCCATATTATCGTAAACACTAAGCTCGTGTTTCAAGCATGAAATAATTGAAATATTTCGGTTAACTCTTTCAATACACGAAGACAACATCTGAGACTAGGAATATCACACCGGCAATCAGAACTGCTGCTTTATTGTTTTCGCTGAAGAGCACTTTGCCTTGTATAGCTAAATATATTCAGTGGAAATGCAATTCCAGCATTCTTTTGTTCCGTGTTGGATGCAGTCTGGTCTTAATCTACGGCAATCGTGGCACAGCAGTAGCATATCTTGTTCTGTTCAGCAGCATAGTGTTTGAAAATACGAAACCTAGATAATCCGGTAAATGGTTATACAAGTCTATACACACCTTCTGACTGGCTTTTCAACGATCAAAATATAGTGATAATTCAAACTTTTACTTGTATTTTGGGTGTCACGAGGGGTCATAATTATTTAACTGTAACTTCTAATTTCAACATGTATTAGATACAGATAAACAACTATAGATGACTATTGATGGAGTAATTCTACATTTGCGAACAAAGCGAAACTCATTTAAATTTGTGCACTGTATGACAAACCCTGAAACAGACGGGAAAAGAGCAAAATAACTACATAATACTAACTTTTAATGATTTTTATGAATATATTTCAAGGATTCCATTTCAAAAATTCGAGGCAAAGAATATGATTGAAGCAAACCATCCCGTGATTTATGTACATGTTTATTTCTTTGGAAAATACAAATGAACGAGGGGCGTTCAGAAAAAACGTGGACCAGTTCCTGTATTGGAATACTGTTATTGAAAAACAACTTGGAATGTCTACTTTTTATTTTTTGAAAATTACTTCCTTCGAATTCTGTGCACTCATTGGAAGCTGCTCGAAAGCGGCTTCCAGTAGGAATGTACCTAATTACCATGTAGATGATCAGTAATTATTCGATTGGTTATCTTTTTTTGGAAAATTTCTCATTATGTCGTGTTAGCTTTGCAAAATTGCTCCACATAATTCATTCTTAAATATTCAAACAGACCTACATGAAAATCAAGTCTGGTTGTCTTGCAGTATAAGTTCATTCACAAAGAACACTGAAAAATACAGCAAAATAAACCTCCTTTTATTGGCTAGTCCCCCAAACTTTTCCAACTGATAGGATTCCTTCTGTGTTCCCAAATAAAGTTGTTATGTTTTCCGTTTATCACAGGCCTTCCAACCTCTTAACGATTTTCGCATTTGTCTACTTTTTTACAAAACAAAATAATGATAATTGTGAGAAAGGGAGCATCTTAGAATATGATAATCAGAAGTAGTTTTATGTACAAGTTTTTCGTCCAATCTAAATCTGTAAAGATGATAGGGCGGTTAACCTTTGATCAAGGTATAGACTGGTTACCTCCCAACACATTTAATCGTACAACAAAGAACAGTCAACGTCAGCTCTTTATAGAATACTTGTGAAAAGATAACCCTTTTTCTTCCCTTCGTCAACACTTTAGCCGAATGGATTTTTGTTACATGGAAGATCTACCTTATGATCCTATAAAATTTAGCATTTAATGTATTATGTGTCGAAGCTGTTATGATCAGACTACACATACATGTACGTACTGTACGGTACGGTCCTGATCAACAAAACCCGTGAAAAATGTATGAACTGTGATGTACTTTTTCTGCAGAAATTCCAAGGTGGTGCCTAGTGCTCTAAGGGTTGAAACTGCTCAAAAATGACAGAAATAGATTAAGATTAGACAGCTCATAGCCTGTGTAATATTTCTTAAGTATTTTTTAGGATATCGTAAACATATAAATTTCTTCTTTCTTTTTCCATACTCAGTATATTAATTTTATTGCGTAGTCGAAGGTTTAAAGTTATTACTGAACCTATTACTGTGCATATACATTTTTTTACGTCGCTGCTCGTCAAAGGGTTTGAATGGCTCTTGAAATTTACATTAGAAGTTATATACATGTAGGTTTGTATAATGCCTTTGAAGAAAATGGTTCAAATTGCTGTTTATGAAACTAAATATGTATGGAAAAGATCACTGATAAAAATTGTAAATACATGTACGTGAATAATCATCTTAATATCACTTCGAATAATTACTAATTTACATAATTCTGCAGTATCGCCTTTGATGCCCCTACAGAAGTTTCATTCTTGAAATAATTTCAGTGAATGGAAAATGCTGTACTTGAATGCGCAATTTCTCCTATTTCAAACTTCGAGTAGAAATTTAAAAATTCCATTGTTCTTACATGTTTTTTTTTTTTTTTTTTTTTCACATAAGCATTATCACTTTATGATAATGATGATAATAATGATAATAAAAGATAATTTATGATTCCTCTGTAGACTTCTGCCTTTTTTTTTAGAATTAGAAAACCTATTATAACATTTTTTTTTTTTTGTCTGTACTTTAGTACCATTTTGTCATGATGTTCCGTTTGTGTGTTGAGGGGAGGGGGCAAAAACAGATACAAAAAATGTTATCACAATTTCTTAAGAGAGTCAATGTTTCTGAAATTGTCAACCAAAAGATTGCGGCTTCTATGATGCTATGCATCATAAAGTTGTCTTGTTTATTCTTAATTCTCATGCGCGAAACACGTGCGTGAGCGCGTCGCGTTACATTACTCTCAAGGAGCCGGTCATAGTGAGGGTTAGTTCCTCTCTGCTCCCGTATTGCGTGCCACATAGAGAATGTTTCAAAACAGGAACAAGCCAAAGGTCACAAGGGGTCAGAACTGAATTATAGGGAGGGTTAGCATGTGTTTCTGTATCAAGTTTTTGCAGAGTTTTCCATACAAGTTTGGCTTTGTGAGCTAGGGCGTTATCTTGGTGTAGAGTGACGTCACTCCTCAGTACTTCTGGTTATCTTTTTCGTATGGTGTTTGTGAAATTTCTTTGAATAATATGGGCATAAAAGTCAGCATTGACTTTAGTATGTATAGATACAACATGATTAAGAAGAAAAACCGAGAATAGAAAAATATGATGCACATAACTTTACCGACTGACTTAGAAAGTTTGGCCTTAACGGCGGAAGGCGGTGTTAAATGTTTCTGTACACTACTTTGTTATTTAGTTTCAGTCTCGTTAAAGTATACCTATGTTTCATCGCATATTACGATACGATCAGTAAAGTTTGACCCCTCTACCCTAATGCGTTCTGAAATTTCTTAACAAACCTCGACCCTAAGCCCCATTGCCTCGGGCGTCAACAGTCGAGGTACCCACCTTGTGCAAACACGCGACATTCCAAGATTGTCACTCAAAATCTACTTGGCACTTTTATATGAAATGCTAAATGTGTCAGTTATTTTCCTCACAGTATCTCGGCATTCTTGTTTTACATGCTGCTGTACATCCATGATGATTTTGTCTATGACTGATGTTGGTGGACGGCCATCTGTAACAGTATTGCGCTCGTGTAATAATCGGTTCGACCCATTTACGAATATCAGATTTCTTGAGTGCAGTGTCCCCTAAATCTCTTTCTAAATTTGCTTTGACTTCTGACAAATACTTTCCAAGTTTAAAGTAAAACTTCATGATTACTCTTGGCTCAAATAAAACGTCGTCCGACATTTTGAACCACTAATGCAGTATATTACGTCATTAAAATGACGTCAAACTTTACCTACTTGAAAAAGACGACATTTAAAAGCTTAATTCTGTTTGCAGATAATTAATGCTCATCTGTGCAATTTTTGGTAATACTACCTGAAGCAGTCAGTTTCAAAATAACGGGGTGGTCCACGATCTTTATGATCACCCCTCGTATGAGCTATTCTATAGCATCTATCTATGCTTTCCTGGAGTTTTTTTTAGCAGTACTTAGCACACTATTCTTCCATTGTGAATAGCTGCTTTCCCATGTAACTATCACTGAAACATGTATCGGCGGTGAGAGATGAATGAATCCTGTCCCAATGAATATCATTGATCCTCGGATAAAAATTTACGTAGCTGATGATTCCCAAATCCTGTACGCTACCGGGCACGAAAAAAAGGAATTAAATATCTTAAAAACGTAAACATTTGAGAGAAAGAAGTAAATATTGGCTCCAAACAATGGGATTTATCCTTTACAGAATCGAAAACATTGAAGACAAAGAAAAAAATGCTTACTATCAGTGATTGGATTTGTCTCTAAAAAAATACTAAAAATTGTAGGAAAAGGAGAAAACGCTGGCTACCAATGATGGGATTTCTCCTTTACAGAATCGAAAACTTTGAAGACAAAGAAAAAAAATACTTACTATCAGTGATTGGATTTGTCTCTAAAAGAATACTAAAAATTGTAGGAAAAGGAGAAAACGCTGGCTACCAATGATGGGATTTCTCCCCAAGAGAATAGAAAAGATCGCAGAAAAAAGAGAAAGCGCTGGCTACCAATGATGGATTTTTTTCTGTGAAAAGATATAAAATATTTTAGAACAAAGGTGAAAGTGCTGGCAACCAATGATGGTTACCAGTGAATAGAAAACATTGTAGGAAGAAAAAGGAGAAACCTCTGGCTACCAATGATGGTATTTTTAAATTTTATACTTTCTATAAAAATTTACTGAGGAAAAATTGAATGTAGCTCAAATGCTGGGATTTATCACAAAGGTGGGCACAAAACATTGCAGGAAAGAAGAAAGTGCTGGCTAACAATGATGGGAATTGTTTCAAAGAGAAAAGAAAAAGTCGTGAGAATAGAAGAAATGCTGGTAGCAAGCATTTTCTCTTTTTTCCACGATGTTTTCACATGTGCTTTTCTTTAGACGCTGGCAACCAATGATGGTATTTCTTTTCTTTACTTATTACATTCTATACACAAAGAAAAGACTACAAATTGAATGTAGCTAATAGCTAGGATTTGTCACAAAGGGATAGAAAACATTGCAGGTAAAGGAGAAAGAACTGGCTACCAATGATGGGAATTGTCTCAAACAGAATAGAAAACATCGTGAAAAAAGGAGAAAATGCTAGTAGCAAGAAATTTCTCCTTTTCCCACGATGTTTTCAAATGTCCTTTTCTTCAGGGTCGATAAATAAGGGATTATTTGGCATATCACCTCTAACAAGTACTCTATGTATGGTTCGTCAGCAAATTTTCATTATCCATCCTATAGCAGTCGAGCCCAGTTAGTGCAGTCGGTAACTGACAGGTGTTAGTAAGTTAGGGGTTGAGAGTTCGAGAGTCTTGTTTCTAGAACTATTTTCGATGATTGATAACAGTTTCTACAACAGGACTCGTGTTAGAGGGAAAGCAGCTAATGTTTTTCGCCGTACTAATATAAGAAGCATGTAGCATACATGGATAGGTGTAATAGCCGCCGAAAATATTACTTAAATTGCATTATACACGGCGTTTCTACAACAAACTTTTTTATTTCTTTTCTATAGACGAAGTTATCGCATTTTCAGTGAGAGAGCCAACTAAAATATTAGTCAACGGAGTGCCCACTTTCTCTAATGTAACCACAAATATAGGGAACGGATATGACGTCGATACCGGTATATTCACATGTCCTGTTGGTGGATTGTACATGTTTATCTTCACAGTGGCCTTATATGGACAGAATGATGTGTGGTGCTATATTAGACATAATGGTACCAGCAAAGTGCAAGGCAGATCATCCAGTGATGACTCTTTCACAAGTGCCTCAGCTTCAGTGAACCTGTTGTTGCAGAAAGGTGATTTGGTTACGTTAGGAGGGTGCAGTGGCTGGAACCATGTGTATGGAGGCAGCAGCATGGTAACATTGCAGCAAGGGACGGAAAGGAAAAACTAACCATGTATTTTTTCCCGATTAGCAAGGTTTGTTGTTACTTTTGTGTCCTTTGGTAACTGTGCATTGAACAGCTCACAGCTCTCTCTCTCTCTCTCTCTCAGTTTATTTACTTCTTTCTCAAACATTGGTAAGAGAGAGAGAGAGAGAGAGAGATAGAGAGAGAGCAAGTCAGTGAATCGACTTCTTTCTCAGACATTGGTATATGTATGAGCAAAACAAGACCTTTACCAAAAACTCAAGTATTCTAACGACCTTGTGAAAAGTGCCAGTAACCAACAGTTTCCAACGATTTCCCTAATCCCCCCTCCCCCACCATTTGAGCACATTGGATTTGTCGTCTGCAAACGCTTTGAATTTGGAAAATTCTAAATTTATTTTGTCGGGAGGAGCAAACCCTAAGTAAAGACTTACATCTAACTAATAAATAACTTACGCATAGTATCTGTTCTTTTTTTTTACTCTTTATTACATAATCCGGGGTGTAAACGACCCTGGAAAAGACAGCTTTAAAAACATTGTGGGAAAATAAGAAAGTGCTGGTAATCAGCATTTTTTCCTTTTCCCACAATGTTTTCTGTCCTAACAAAGACAAATTTCGTCATTTTGTTACGTTTAATGTGTTTTCTGCAGTTACTTTGAATATTGACACGTCCAAAATTTTGTCGTGTAGAAATGGGTTAAGTTCTTTATTTGATGCGGATAAGGACAATATCAGGAGGCAAAATTTTTTTGATTGATTGTCTAATTAGAATTTAATGGGGTTGTACACCGCTTTCTGCATTGTTTCAGACGTATCACGGCAACAGCCCATGAATTTAGGCGAGCACTGGGTTTCATCAGGTCTGTTCTCTGAGGTGCTTTGCTCAAGGACACTCCTGGGTAAAATCAAGCCCCGAGGATCGCGTCTACTTCACTTTGTCATGAAGGACCCATTAGCATTATCACACGGTAAAGGTTAAGATTGTACTGTACAAAGTAACCAAACAACCACCTGAGGAAAGGCGTTTGAAAACATGTTGGAAAAGGAGAAGATGCAACTAGCATTTTCTCCTCATCCCATTCCAATCATTTCATTCAAATTTATTTTGGCCACCTTTAAATGCTGTCAATTTGACCTGTGTAAATTGAATGATTGATTGAATAAATTAGATTTGAACGCCGTTTTAAAACCTAGGTCTTATCTACCGAGGCAGTTAGTGCACCTACGCATGTATTCCCAGATTTTCTCACACCAGTACTGACACAACTTTCTTCCCAAGTCACTTACTAATTTCTCACATGGATCAGAGGTGAGACGCGAAAAATCGCTAGAAGGAAAGTTTGCCTCAACTGGGTATCGAACTCACACACCAGGTCACGAGTCCGATACGCTAACCACTAAGCTACCCGGGCGGGCGACCTGTCCGAACGGTTTTAGTCAAATAAAGAGTTGGGCAGAAAACTTTAAAAATATCAGATTATCAAATGTCATTGAAATATTGACCATTGCTTTAGTTATATGTTTTCCCCTGTATCTTTGTACATCTATGTTCTAATTTTTTACTTAGCTAAGACTGATTGGCGTTCACAATATATATCATTTGTTTTGCTCATATACTAAAATATATGAATATTATTGCATTTAATATATACCTACAAATCTTCCGCGGTTCAAATACTAACATTGCACGCTGATAAAACCGGACACGAAGGAAAAAATACGTATGTACACAGTGCCAAATATGGTTTCATACATGGTATGATGACGTAACTCACATGCGGATTCTTTATGTTCAGTTTCCGATTTGATTGGTCAAAATGTTACGTTAAAGTACTCATCCTCCATTCATAAAAATATATTGCAATATTTTTGTGTTAAAGCTTCGATATTTATATAATAAAAGATGTTCTAGCATTTGCTGATCGCTGCGGAGAAAAAGTTTTGCATCTCGCTCGACCTTCGAGTTCTCGCGATATCAAATTTTCCCACTCAGCTCGAGTCAAATGCATACAACAGAAAGTTACGCATGTATTTCTATGATGAAACATGGGTGTTTAAAACGTAATCTTGAATATTGTTTCTGCTTTTAAAGATCAATCAAATTATTTCTTGAATATTGACACATGTCAGACAGCACGTTTTTTTTTTTTTTTTTATTTTATTTTCTTGTTTCCTTCCATAAACCGTTTACTACATGATTCCGAGTTCTAAGGACCCTGACAAGGCGGGCTTTTGAATCATTTTGCATACAGAAGAAAATGCTAGTTACCAGTATTTTCTACTATTCCTACGGTGGCTTCTACACTATCAGAACAAAGTTTAGTATTTAACCAATCTTTAAATTGTCGTCTGCAAAAGGTTTCGTTTTGGACAGTATTACATTTTTGTCATTTGCTAAAGAATTTAATCTAGAAATGACGTAATTGATCTAAAACTGTTATCTTGTCCTATGAATTGACGAGCGATCTATATTATAATGTTGCTGAAGACGACCAGAGTGACGAAGATAATAATAATAATATTCATTCACTTTAATTCCTCCTAATGGAGATTAATTGAATAAATTACAATAAACAATATAAGAACATGTTACAAATCATTCGAAAATCAATTCAAAGTAATAAATTCATCCTTGTAGGATGGAGACACTGTACATAATCTCTATTTCTGAGTTAAGTCATTTTGAGAAATAAAAAAAGGAAGAAAAAAAAGAAAAAGGAGATCATTACTGTATATATGGACCTTGGAAGCATTGATAAACGTAATATACTGCTTTTATCATGAACCAGGATGCTTCCTCATTTGACATAACCGAGCTGCCTTTGGCACCCAAAACCATAACGAGAAATTTATCGTTTGGAGCCAGCACCAGTTCAGAAAAACTATCATAGCTTAATTTGCTATAAAGACAACTGAATAGGTGACCTTTTATGCCACCGGTAGACGGGCATTCTACCAACTTGTGCTTAATTTCGTCTAGCACTATACGATTGCAGATATTACATACAACTGGCGCATAGGAGGGAACAGTCACCCATAGCTTAGCCAAAAATGCTAATTTATGTGGGGCTATCCCCTTACCGTACAGAGAATACAAGGAACAAGGACTGATCGACTTGTGCAATTGACTTCGACGAGAAAAGTCTGCAGATTTCAAACGGTTAAAGAATTCATTAGTTTCCACAAAGTTGACCGAGCTATGCATAAATTGCCGCCAGACACGCTTTTGTGGCAAAAATCCTTTATCGTTAACGTACATATTCAGCAGAAAGTTTTAATTATATTTGATCAGGAGGCTACAAATATCGGGTGTAAATGCACGTTTAGATATGAGTGAGCTATACAAATAGTGAAATAATTTTCTTAAAAAGATTTGCTTACAAATCGAACTGTTGTCAAGATTCAAAATCTTAAACAAAAACATGAGCTTCCTTTTATCTACTAAGGCTGCGATGCGATTGAGACCTAGCATAGATTCTATCATGTCTGACCGTGCTCTTACATGAAATGTTTGTATTTTCCTTGTGATAAAATGCTGTAACTGGCTAAGCTTAACGGAGTCAGTCCTAGACATATTGTTCCATAACTCACATCCGTATAGTAAAATCGGGATAATGACTGTTATGTATAGTCTTACAGATGTTAAAGGCTTCAAAACCTCGGGCCTAAGACCTAGATCAGCCATGGCGTAGCAAGCATTCTTGGCCTTTTGGCAGCGCTCTGATATGCGATTTGAGACGGAGAAGTTGGAGTCTTGTCGAATGCCTAGATGGACGGCCGCATCGCTTTGCTGTATAAAGAATCACCCAAGATAAATTGTTGTGGAAAACTTTTTTTGTCATTATTGAAAACTACAATGATAGATTTTTTACAGTTTATTTCTAGTTTCCACTTATAGGTATACCTATAAACAATATCGAGTAGTTTTTGGAGATGATCGGTTGTCAACGATATAATGGCTCGGTCGTCGGCAAAGGCAGGATTACCGCAATTTGCATTTATTGGAGAAGAGAGACGTAGACTAGATTCTGAATGTTCTAGTTCTCGAAGTAATTCGTCGATGTAGACTAGATAGTATAGGGTGGAGGCTACCCCACCTTGTCGGACACCTCTTTTTATCGGGACCGGGCCTGACTTTTGACCGTTTATGATGACATAGCATTTAAGGTGTATATAGGAGTTCCGAATAATCTTCCATACTTTTCCGGTTATGCCGAGTTTATTTAGCTTAAGGAATAATGCGTTATGCCAAACACTGTCAAACGCAGCCTTAAAAGTCAAGAAAGGCGACGAATACTTTGCTATGGAGGTCTGCTATGTCATACATTGTTTCCTGAAGACAGAAGGCGGTGGTAATACAACTGAGGCCTTTTTGAAAGCCTTGCTGTTGCGAACACGGAAAGTGGACTCTACTAAGTAGTGCGCATGACTGTATTCTGTTTGTGATAAGCTTTTCAAATACTTTACAAAATGTTGGAATAAGCGATATTTGCCTGTAGCTGGCAGGGTCGTTTTTTGGCTTACCATAACCTTTATGTATTGGGATAATATAGCTACTACGCCAAGCGCCCGGTATACATTCATGATCTACTATTCTATTAAATAATACTACAAGGGCTTCTGCGATAATTTGTCCTCCGTAAATTATATGTTCATTCGTGATGCCATCATGTGACGGACTTTTACCTCTTTTAAGGTCTTTCGTCACTAACGAGATTTCTGCGGCATCGAACTTACGTTCGAGTTTAAATAGTTTTGGTGGATTTCGTCAATAATAACAGCTTTCGACTGATTTACTGACTTCCATCTCAAAATGGTTACTATTACATTTATTTGTTTCGTTGAAAATATCGTAGAAATACCTCTCAAAACCGTTTGAGACGTTTTCGTATTGAAACGTTGTCCCGCCGTATCTTTTCAATTTTCAACTGTGACAGGAGGGGATTTTTTCCGACTTTTTATAAGACTCCGCAATAGCCTGGAATCGACTTGGGCACTCCGATCGAGCTCTTCAAACATTTTATATAAATATCTTTTTGATGCAAAACGCTGCAGTTTTCTAAATTCGTTTTTTGCCGCTTTGTAATTACGATATGATTCATGCGAATTACCGCGGGGTCTACCTTGGTTAATCCAAATTTTGCGTTTTTCCCGCGCTGTCTTGTGGGCAAGTTTCAATTCGTCAGACCAGTATGGTTTTGTATATATATTGAACCTACTCTTCGGTAGATTAATTTTTGTAGATTTTTTAATTGTATCGACAATGAAATTGGACAACCAATGACGTCATTGTGATTTTGAATATTGACTTTTTTTTTAGCATTACTGCATAAGCTTGCAGATTAGACTGCATGTATTTATTTCAAGCAACATTTTCCGGAATTGATTCAGTATCAAACGAATTGAGTGGCTCAAATAATTCTATGTTAACTAAGAGAGGTAGGTGGTCTGACGTAACAATATCCTTTTCCGGTAAGGTTCGGAAATTTGTACATTTAACAAGAAAAGGCTTTTCAACAAGAATATGGCCGATTATAGTGCGACTCTTAGTATAGGTATAATCAATATGCCGCGTACTTGGGCTATTGCAAAGGGAGACAAGTCCGGAATCGCTTAGAAACTTGTTGAAAGCATTATCTTTATCACTCGAATTCGGTAAGATCCGGGTGTTTGAGTTAAAAGCTTTGGCATTAAAATCCCCGAGCAGTACCATGTCTCCATTTTTAGCACAGTTACTGCAAATAGCTTTAAGACATGCTGAGGTTTCTAGATAGGAGTCAATGTGACTGTCGGCTTGCATATAGCTTCCTATAATAAAAAGCGGTGGGGTCGATCGTGTTACAAATTTTATACCCAAAATTTGTTCATGTTGTGCTGTCTCTATCATAAAAAATTTTCGGTTTATCGTCTTCTTGAAAAGGATAGACACTCCTCCTTTTCCACATCTCGCTGGGCCATAACGGTCCAAGGATATGTCGGCTGTGGAAAAGGAGTAATACTTTTTATTTATTGTGTCCATAAAATGTAGAGAGTGAGTCATAAGTTTATGTTCTGTAACAACGCAAATGTCAACGTTGTTTTCGTCTAGAAATTCAGATAGCGCATACGCCTCGTACGTTCCAACACATGATTGACAAATTCATGTAAACAATGAAAAGTGACCAATATGATAAACACTTAGAATTATCTGTTTTAGTGATCATAATTCAGAGTCTTGACAAAAACGATTATGAATACCATTTCGGTACATATGCTAACTGTTTGGCCAGTCTTCGATACCAATCATCTTGTTCATTCCAGAATAGATTCCCAGGTCTGTTTTCAAAGTCGTCAGTCTCTAATTCATCATCTAGTGTGTAATCAACTGGTCGATAATTATTGCCCCAATAGTGTTTGTTTTTATGAGAGTATGTATATCTACTTCTGTACCTATTTTCACTCTTCGTAAAACGTTTGTCTGCATGGTTTCTGTCCCACTCACTTTTTCCCTTCCATCTACGCACTATTATTCTTCTGGTCAAAAATCATCGCTTTCAACAATATGTGAGAAATTATCGGGGATATTTACTTTCGCGGCCGATGCGTACTTTCCGTGAAACATTTTGATGAATGTAAGTCTCACCCCACTGTCTATTAAGTATTGTGCGATGTCATTTTCACAGACGTATGGGTCAATATTGCCTACATAATATGATGTAATTCTCCTCTTTTTCACAGCGATGAAATTATCTCCTGAAGGCTTATGATCGTTATAGTGGTTGTGTTCAAAATTTTTATTGTGGGTTTTTGATCGATAGTTCTGAGGATAATTTGTATTCTTATTCTTTTTAGCTTTGTTTATTTTTTTCATTTTTTCTTCAGGCTCTATTTGTATGTGTACTGTTGCACTATTCTCGTCTATAGTTTCGGCGTGTTTTGTATTTGCGTTATTTATGAGTTCAGTGTTTTTTGCAGGATTGACCGTATAGCGATCTGAACTCTGAGTAATGGATGTATTTTCAGCCGCTATATTGTCTTCTCTTTCAGGCGCACTTTTACCCATACTTTGAGAAACTGGTGTATTTTCAGCCATTATATTATCTTCTTTTCCTGGCGCACTTTTAACCATACACGTTTTCACCACGTCTGCGAGGGATGGGCCAGAGTTGTCATTCAGAGCCTTGTTGGCTTTATCGTTGTTTGAATTAACCTCAATATCGTCAATCTTTTTGTTAATTCTACCTATGCTGACACTTATCTGCTTGATGTCATTTTGAAGTTGGTCAATTGTATTTGTATCACAGGACCTACTGCGCAGCCCATTTACTGACGCCAAAATAAGCCTTGTGTTTGCTGCTATTGTTCTGCTTTCGTTTCCGATGTCCAACAACACTGCATTGTTGTGTTTAACAATATTAGAAACTGCTGCGAAGTCGGATTGTAGATTTAAGAGCATCTTAGTAATGTCCGGTAAATCGAGTTTATTTGAGCATCTACTGGCTGACGGCGTCTGAACATCTTGACTAGGTTCGGTGCTAATTGTAACGTTGGCAGTGTAGTCATAACCGCCATTTGTTGAACTGCCAAAGGTTTCGCTGATTTCACGAGAGGAATTGCCTTTTGTAAACATATATAGAATATAGCAGTCATGTGCAAGCTTTTGCGATTCTGTCGAATTTGGTGAGTTTCTACGATTGAGTAGTTTTGTTTTTGGGCACGCGGGGTTCACGTCCGTTCAGCAAGTCGCTCTCTGTAATCGTTTATAAGATCAGGGTCATCTCTGCAAAGCCTTATCAAATCACTTATATATATATCTTGTGGCTGATTATCTAAAGTCTGATCAAGATCTTGATAAAATTGCTGTGGCCTAGCTATTTGTGACAGTGCGATTTGACTGTTATATTCTGGCTCATCATGATCACTACTGTCCGAAAGACAACGTGACGTACGCATCGACATATTTTGTAGATTTTCGTTGCAACTATCTTATACGATTGGTCTGTATAATAACGGTAAATAAGATCAGCTTTGAAAACCTGACTATTCCGCTTGTTATAAGGTATGTACTAAATCTGGGTGATTAGTGGAGCGTCCATTCACTAGCCGTAGGCGGATTTTATAATGTTCAGTGTCATGTAACTAAAAATAGCACGAACAATAGCACTTTATCACACCTGATGGATATCTATTGTTTTCCTTTAAATGCAATTTTTTCTGCAATGTTACTTCTATTTTCACAAATCTTTATATGTCGTGATCCATATGATATTCACAAATGTCCATATCAATTCTCATAAATACCTGATTTTCTGAAACTGACTAAATGGTAGATTTTGTCCGGAGCCCAAGTAAACACATCTACCCCTGACTGCCTGCCATTTTTTTTTTATTATTATTATTATTATTATTATTATTATTATTAATGTTGAGGAGGAGTAGGACGATGACGACAACGATGACGACGACGATGATGATGATGTTATTGATGGTGATGATGGTTGTGGTGATGATGACGGCGATGATAACACGGCATAAGCAGTTTTTCTTTCTTTTCTAGAGCTTCTATTACCTCTGCTTTGCAAGGTAGGCTTTCAAAGCCAAATGTTGCTTCCCCACATCGAAGAACATCGTCGAAACAATGTTCAGCAACGTGATGAACTCGATTATGATGATGCCGACGACGATGAAAATGATTATTACGATGATGATGATGATCATAATTATTATTATTATTGTTGTTATTTTTATTATTATTTTTAATGTTGAGGAGGAATAGGACAATGACGACAACGATGACGACGACGACGATGATGATGATGGTGGTTGTGGTGATGATGACGACGATGATAAAACGGCATAAGCAGTTTTTCTTTCTTTTCTAGAGTTTTTATTACCTCTGCTTTGCAAGGTAGCCTTTCAAAGCCAAATGCTGCTTTCCCACATTGTCCTAAGAACATCGTCGAAACAACGTTCAGCGACGTAATGATGACTATCATGATATTGCCGAAGACTATGACGATGATTATTACAACGATGATGATGATGATGCCGACGACGATTACGATGGTTATGATGATGATGATAATGATGATGGTGATGATGATAGTGCTGATGATAATCTCATAGATAAAAGGAGAAAATGCTGTACTTAACCGGTTTTATCAAAGACAAACCTTGTTTCAGCCCTACCTTATATGTCGTCTGCATTTGCTTTCAATTTGTATAGGTCCAAAATTTGTCGTCTTGGAAAGTATGATATCTAAGACACCCTTGGCTTGTTTCTTGTTTAACCTCGATTAAACCCCACCCAACCATATGGTTTTCATTTTATCATTTTAACTCATTTCAAAACAACCTCGTGTTTTACTGACCCTGAGGAAGAAACCCTTGGAAAAAATTGTCGGATATTGAGAAATTGCTGGTGACCAGCATTTTCTCATTTTCCCACATTGTTTTCTACTATTTCAAAGCCAAATCTTATCATTTGAGCCAAATTAAATATGCCGTGTGAAAAATGTCCCCACTGTAGACAGTGTCTGGTAAAAAAATGTTTGCATCTTCATATGAAATGCTAATAACAATTTCCAATTTTGTGATACCGTGTAGCAAAATTTTGAAACTCTTTTACTACCATCGGCGACGTGAAGAGCTTTCAATGGATTGTGCAGATCTAAAATAGAATCTGCAGAATGCACCGTCTGTTCTAGACCAAAAAGTCAAGTCATTTATGGCAAGCTTGTAGCTTTAAAGTTGAATCACGCCATTCTTTATTGGCACCGGATCCATGAAGCTGTGAAATCTGTATCCAAGATTTGCAGTGGTAAATAGGATTTTTTGTTCATATTATGGGCAATGCCCGATAGCTCAGCCAGTTATGTGCAGGGTTTGAAACCAGAGGTGGGGGTCGATGATTCGATTAATTTCTTTCAGAGAATTTATGATGGCCATGGCAATGGTAAACTGGAGTTTTTGTTCATGATATGGACCGAGCTCGATAGCTTAGCCGGTTATGGACATGGCTTGAGACCAGAGGAGGAAGGTCGCTGTTTTGGATACCCAGCTAGCTCCGCCAATTTCTTTCCGAGGATTGTAAATAGCCGCGCAGTGGTAACCAGGACTTATCGTTCATAATATGGACCGATCCTGATTGCTCAGTTAATAACGTGCCCGGCTTAAAACTGGAGGGGAGTGTCGCTCGGCTACATGTCATTCGAGTGTTGGTGTTAGTTCGAGTGTTGGTGATAGTCATGATTGCGGCAGGATTCTTTATGACAGCGTTGGTAGATGCGTTAACTGACGCAAAATATCTGATATAATGTTGGAGTTGAGAAAAAAAAATTACAGACAAAATAATCATAATATAAACAGAGGTGATAGTCTTTTGTGAATATACCGGTATCAGTCCTGCTTGCGTTGTGTCCTGGAATACTATACATCGCTACAAAAGATAGCTCTGTAGCAAAGCAATTAAAGTGTCCCCCATCCAAACACGGGCTGTATACTTATATCTATCTGTAGGATAGACCAGTATACTACATTACAATGGGTAATATCTATCAAGACTTTTCTTTTCTTTGCCGGAAACATACCACTTTACTTTTCTAAGAATCGTTTGAATCTAGCTGATGATGGTAGCTTTCTTTGACAGGGTAGAAAACATTGCAGCAGAATGATTAAATGCAGGTTTTTCACAATGTTTTCGGATGTTTTTTCCTCAAAGGCGACAAATCATAAGGTACCAGGTTTTTTGGGGGTAAAGGTTTAATTTTATATTTAGTTCGAGAACAACTATTTTAGGCCAAATACATTGTATAAGTGAGTCATGTTCTAGCAAAAGGGGTTTTAATGCATCTCCGTGATGCAATTTACGAAACAAGTCATCTCATAATTATTTATCCATATAAGCTATTTAGTCCAACAATCGGCTAAATTCTGAGTTAGACTGATCCTTGCAGATACAGAAAAAACTACCAATAGCAAAAAGTTTCGACCAAGGACTGCCTGCGCAGACTGTGCAGGCTGACCTGGTTCGATGCTTTATGCAGATTAACCTTGACCTTTTTTTTGAGGACTTAAAATACTACCAACTGAAAACCAGAATTATTTCCATCTTTAGGCCTGACTAAGCAAACGGACAGTATAGATCAAAGATCAGACCGCTCACAATATGCAGTCCAATCTTGATCTATTCCGGCTGCAAAATCATCCGTTTTCGCCTATTGCGTTGAGAGGATTAAAGTATCTTTTTCTTACTAACAAACACATTTAAACTGACTTTTTTTTTCCTTAAATTCTAGCACTCGCTATTTTATTCACTATTTACGTTCTCTAGCAGCCAATCAGATGATTAGCCTTGTAAGTTAGATTTGATTTTTGAATAACGACCCTTAAGGGATGAATAATGGTAGTTTGGTAGCTCTTTCAGTTTTTTAATTACGTTAAGACTAAATATCATAAGAGTTATTTTTCCTGTGAAAAATTCTTTAAAAGCTGTTGTCTTATTGTGTTTTTTTGTGCTTAACACTGATTTCAACATTATTTGAGTTACATCGCAGCTGTCAGTGCTCCTATCTACGCTTTCTCCACCAGTTTCCTTTTTCACACAGTATTCTTTCCAAGTATCTGGCTGCTTAAAACACGGGATTGATTGGTAATTTTTTTTTTCAATTTTACTTCTCTTTTTAGAATACCTACGCGGAGTTGTGTTTATAGACCACGTGTTTAAACTCTTTACCCAACAATTTTAACGACCCTAAAGAAAGCTGCTTTTGAAAATATAGTGGGGAAAGAAGAAAAAGAAGAAAACCATTTACCAAACAATATCATGTTTTTAACGCTGGTTCCTAAATTCAAAGACTACATATGATATCTAATTGGCTGAAATGTTCTATCGCAGTAAATCAGATGGCTACTGATTCCTGAATACGAGCCCTAAAAGATGACTTGTTAAAGACATGTTTAGTAACTCTATCAGTTTTCACATTACGTCAAGGCTAAATGTCGTAATTGTCATCTTACCCCTGATATATTAATAAAGAGACGTCAATTTATTTGAAAGGATAGAAAACGTAAAAAAGGAGGCTACCAGCATTTTCTCCTTTTCCCACAATGTTTACAAATGCAGTCTTTCTCTGAGCTGTCAAAATCTGGGATTATTTGGTAACTGTTTAAGAAGATTTAATCCGTAGACTGCTAAGGTCGACATCATTCGGCAAACCTCGGGTGATCCGTTGATCAAGTCCCTCAGCTGTGTCACGTAGCTTGATATGCACCTTCACGGTGTATTTCTTCGCTGGAAGAACACCGCTTCACCATTCTTAAAATCGTAACACTCCACTTCGAAAGCAAACGCTAGTCACACTATTCCGTGGGAATCTTTCTAAATGCATTTCCTATGAAAGCAGTTTAAACATTGATTTTCAGACTCGGACTATCAGTCACATTGGCATTTTTAGCAATAGGTTGCTGCCGTTGTTAATCGATTTACAGGGCGCTGCCACATTTATGATCATGTGACTGGCATTATTTTAAAATGGAAATTTCCTGGATACGGCCGAGGTTAAATGTAGGTAAGGAATCGGCCGAGTTGTGACGACTGGCGCGAACAAAGACCTTTTTCGGACAGTGCAGATCAAAATCAGACTGTACAGATGATTAAGTCTTATCTTGGATCTATACTGTCTAATAAAGAGATATTTCCCCAAAATTCACTTTGAAAAAGCAATATTGTGATTTTGCACTTTTGGCTCTAAAGTGTTGTAAGTTAAGCGTTTTAAAAGGTTTTAGTGTTGATTTATTTCTTTATCAGCCACAGTGTTCCATAGACGTATGAAGCCTTCCGTTCTTGGAGGCGGACAATCTGTCAGCCTCCAGAAAAGCCATAAAAGTGTAAAAAGGAAAGAAAACAAAAGAGTAACGCTGAATTCTGCAAAGAATAACCCCGCAAAACTGTTATATGAGAACGCCAAACTCTTTGTGAATGTTGCCATTGTTCGGAACAGATAGGGCGTTTTTTTGCCATGTCTTAAGAAGCTGAATAACGAAATGAGTTGAAAACGTCTTATAACTGTACGCCATCGTTTTTGGCTTGGCGCTACTGTGACTGTAGTTTTCATAGGTCCGAATTTTCTGTAGTAAAATATAGCGAAACAACAGTTTTGATGATTCAGACGAGTAATCTGACCTCTTACCTTTTCTCAAATCATTACCTATTAACTTCAAATGATCGCCTGTTCGAGCAATCAATACTTCACAGTAGACAAGTTTTGTCGAATTTTAATTTAAGTTTAGTTCCCAATGAACTATTCTTTGTTATTACAAATGAGAAATGCTGATGTTCATTTTAAACATACAACACGTAACAGCAAAAATAGCGTAGAAATATTCAAGCGTTACCTGATCATGGCTCCTCGGCAACATATCTGTTGTATGTACGAGTCTTGGTCACAGAGACATGAACTGACAATCCATATACAAAGACTACATTTAAATCACGAATCTGGTGAATGTATTACTTGCCAAAATGAGGTATTTATGGGGAAGGAGAGGGTTGGCTTTTTTAAGCTTACAACAGATACTGGGGATTTCTTGAATACCTTTATTTTTACGACTGCTCTTTTCAGGGAACAAATCGAAAAGATGATTGAGCCACAAATTAGCCACGAGGAGTAATTTTGAAGATTACTTCCTTCCGAAACGCAAAGAATAAAAAGCAGCAGCAACTATTTTATTCTACATTGTCACTCAATATAAAGGGTCCAGAATTTGATCTTGTACAGTGCGGGTTGTACGTACACGTGTGTTTCATAATCTTTGTAGGCAGTACATTACCTAATTTTTTTCTCTATAACACATAACATACACAACTTACGTATGTTTCATAACCAGTTCATTGCCTAAAGTTTATGTCTGTAAAATACATACCATACGTAACTAAAACTATAAACAACCATTCCGCCTATACTTAAACTTCAATCTTGTGTCAGTTGTAGATACACGAAATAAAAGAAGCAGTACTGGTGCTATGAGTTTCGGAATTATTGTACAATTATGTATATTTCGAAATGAAATACAATATACATCGGTTATAGGATTTATGTAAGTTTTATTTTATATAGTTCTACTGAAAAGCCAATTCATTTAGAAATTACTAAGTGACATACTACAGCCGTAATATTCTATATGTAAATACATATAACGGTATGTCCCCTGTTGTTTTTGTTCTAGTCTTACAGCCGCCTGTCTTTACATTCTTGCCTGGTGGCAGTGTTCCACAAACAAATGCCAAATGAAAACATCACGCGCCATGAAAAAAAGTCCATCGGCTCATTATTTTACAAGTTGCACTTAAAGAGGGGAATAAACAAGAATTTGTTTCTAAGTATTTAAATGTCGCAATTTTGTGATCGAAATTTGCGATTCATAGTTTAAGAGCCGAGTCCCGGTAGCTCAGTCAGTAGCGGACTTGAGAACAGGGGTTCGTGGGTTCGATCCCTTGTTCGGCCAATTTCTTTCGGAGGATTGATGATAGTCATTGTGACAAGATTCATTCCACTCACACCGCTGACCATTGTTTCGATGATAGTTATGTGGGAAAGTAGCCAGTGGCTTGGAAAGAAAATTGTGCAGAGTGCTGGTAAAGGAAACTCCAGCAAGGCATGGATAGGTGTACTGGCCGCCGCGATATAACTGAAATAATGTTTAAAATGGCTTTAAACACTATACAATCAACCATAGTTTAGGAATCTAACCCTGTCAGCGTCGAATATCTAAGCTCCACCTCTTTCTATATCTAAAACTACAAACCATTGAAGCTCAGAGAGATTTTCATCTTGTAGGCTTGACGAAACAATGGGACGGTATAGATCCAAGATCAGACTGCACGTTCTGAGCTGAAAGTGTTAGGCAAACTTTGACATTTAACCTTTTACCAAACAATCCAGTGTTTTAACGGCCCTGTGTTGAAGGCTTTGAAAACATTGTGGGAAAAGGAGAAAATGCTGGAAACCAAAGTTTTCTTCTTTTCCCACAACGTTTTTTTATGCTTTTAAAACAAGTTTCATTATTTCATCCATTTTTTTTTTAATTTTTGAGCCGGTATCTGATCTTGATCTAACTGTCAGCAAAAGGCCCTTGAGTCGCGTTCAGCAGTCTAAGAGTTAATATACATTAGACTAAATAAAAAGCATCAGTGGTTCCTGCTCCCTCAAAGCTAAGTGCTAGACTGGTAAATGTTTGATTTTACGATGAAATTTAATAATTCAAACAAGGGAGCAAAATAGAAAGCTGAAACAAGAAGCAGAATTATCAGTAGTCCCGATGGCTATATATATTTATACTGATTATAAAAAGGAAAATGTCCGTCTCTTGAAACTTTGTCTTACGCTTTACCACGAAAGTAGAAAAAAAATATGACATGTCCAAACTGAAAGCATTTACAACTGACAAATTAGATGAAGATCAAATGACCCGATGTGCCTTTAAAAGGTAGACCACTTAACAGCTTTTTTCCCCTTTTCCAACATTCTTTTTTGGTAAGCTTTCGTGTTCAGGATTGCATGAGCACATTACTCCTACTAGCGACACTCATCAATAACTGCCAATGGCAACAATGCCTACTCAGAACATTTTTTTTTTTCAAAGGGAGTTGGTGTCTTTTGATTCCAAGGGTCACAGGCTTTGGCAAAAAGTCTTTTTTATTTAGAGGGAATTTGCTCGAGATTGAACTGCCCCAACCAATTAGGGATACCAAAAGCTTTCTTGGTTTTAAATCCGGATTAAAAAGTTATTTATTGTGATGCGTCTTTCTTGGATATAAACATTTACTTTGATAAGTCATATTTCAAATAGTCATAAGTTGTGATAAATCATTTTTGACTAACTGTGATTTTGTCAGTTATGAGGCATGTCTTCCTTTATCACACTTTTTTTTTTTATTATTTTTATTTATTGATTTATTCCAAGTACCACGATGGAAATAAAAGATTTATAACCTCTTTTTTGTGTTCTCTTTGTACCTAAATATAATTTGACATAATTTCATAATCATGTCCATTTTATCTCATGTAAAGTGCTTTTTTGTTGCCATATATTTTATAAAGAAAATAATTCTATCTATCTTAGACACGGGGTAGTTTTGTTGAGGGGTAAATGGGTTGATTGTATGGTGTTAAACGCTGTTTTCAGCATTATTTCAATTTTATAGCGGAGGCCAAAGCACCTTTCACTGCTCTTTCGACCAGTGCTTCGCACAATTTTCTTCGCAAGCCACTGGCTGCGTTCCCTGATAGCCGTCGTCGAAGAATAATCTGAGGTGAGAGATGAATAAATCCTGACGCAATGTCTATCATCAATTCTCGAAGAAATTTCCCGATCTTAAGATTCAAACCAGCGACCCGATGGTTTCAAACCCTGTATGTTACCGACTGAGCTAGCGGCCTCTAAGCGGTTGTAGTTGAAAATCTTCGTAAATCTTTGACGAGCAGGCCGTAGTAATTCGAATTCATAATTTGTGTCTGTACAGAACAACGGAAAAAATCCTCGTACATATACATTAAAGTGCATTTACTCCGTATTTAAAGATTAAGAGTGTACGACCCTAAGGAATAAGAAGTCTGAAAAGGCGGTAACTCTAATTACAAGCATTTTCTCCTTTTCAAAAAGTATTTTCCACTCCGTGAGAGAAAAATCTCACTATCAGTTGAGACACAGTTTTTTGTAGTCTGCGTATGCTTTCAATTTTGATAAGTCTTAGATAAATTTTGACGCCTGACAGAAACATTAACAACCCGTGACTTTCAAACAAGTATTACGTACTTGGCTAAATAAACGACTTCTTCATTGCAAAATTATATAGAGCTCCAGATGAATACTTACGACCATTGCTAAATGATGGAACAGAAGTACTGCTACACAATTTTCTACAATCCTGTTTGTCCAACTCTTCACCAGACAACACAATTGTTGGCCAACTGAAACTGAAAGTATTTTTACACGACGTTTTAGTACAAATGATAGTGTTTTTCTTTATAAGAGTGGAAAACATTGTGTGAAAATGAGAAAATGCTGGTTACCAGCATTTTCTTCTTTTCCTACAATGTTTTCAAAAGCCTTTATCCTGACATTCGTTAAAACAGGATAGAAATCTGGTAAAAAAAATAAACAATTAATGTATAGATAGGTGCCTATAACAGCATTTTGGCATGATCGAGATAAAACTGTATTGACCACAATTACAAATATCTTGCATGTTCATATTAATCAAATATTTTTTGTCACAAATTTCCAAATCACCAAATGTACAGACAGATAGACGGGTATAACTAAAATTGCTATTCTGACCGCAAGTGAGCATTTTGTTCAACTGTTAGGCAGCCTACCAAATGCAGAGCTGGTGTGGGGGAATATGCATGCCTGTTTGTCACGAGATATTATTCTACGGCTGTCAAATAAATTAACATTTCAATCCACTTAAATAAACAAACCTTAGGTTCCCACGTTCCAAAGGACGCACTTTTAAACAATCACAAACACATGTGACAAATACAGGAAACCGCAGAATCATTTGTTACCAGCCGCTCTGGGGTCTACAACCTCAAAGTAAACAGAAATATTAAATATTGCTTATATTGCACTCATAGTTAAATCCTTCATCATGCAGTACTTCATCACTGGACTTTTGTTAGCAATCGTCTTTTTGGACAATGTGAGAGCGCTGCCAGCTGAGCCGGTATGTTTGAAATTCGATTATAAAATGAAAACACTCTAAGCGATGCTTCGTATCGAAAACCGTGCGGAGAAAATGATGGAGGAATTGAAATCTGTCCGAGATTCAATGACGAAAGAGCTTGATAAAATCAAGAATATGAAAACTGAAGTTGAAAGCCAAAAAACAGCAATGGAGAGCAAGATCACAACTCTGAATTCTGAAGTAGATTCTATGACGAAAGAGCTTGATGAAACCAAGAGTAGGCAAGATAAAGTTGAAAGACAACAAATAGCAATGGAGAGCAAGTTCACAGCTCTGAAATCTGAAGTAGAAGAAGTGCCAGGTAAAAAATTGTTATCATACTGATCTTTTTGTAGACTGTTCGTCGTTTACCAAACACACCTGTTTAATGTCTCATAAGAATGTTTTTTTTTTTTTTTGCTACAAGCAATTTTACACTTTTCTAACAATGTTTGAATTCCACACTATATAAGAAAAAAAATCAACACTTCAGAGAAAATGACGGAGGAATTGCATTCTCTCTGAAATGAAGCTAAAAGACAACGGACAGCAATGGAATGTAAAATCACAGCGCTGAAGTCTGAAGTAGACGAAAAACTTATGCCAGGTAAAGTATTGCCTACTTGATTTAATCAGATCCTGACCTTTAAGCTGAATATAGGGGTCCTGCGTGGCTCAGTGGTAAAGTTTTGGACTCGTAACCTGGATGTACCAGGTTCCAACCGCAATGGATCTACTGGGCTTTCTGTAGAAGCGTACTCGGGCAAGACACTTCACAGCCCCAGTCTAGTACTGGTGAAATACGAGAATATGTGAGCTGTCCCCGTGATATGACTGAAATAATGTTGAAATGGGCGTTAAACACCATTCAATCAATCAATATTATGCTGAATATATAAGTGGGCATATAAAGAGAACTCCGACCATTATTCGTGAAGTTACAGGTAAGCAGTTTAAGTCGCGCATACTTTACAAAATAATTATTATCCGTTACCATTCGGGGTATCTGCCGAAGGCAGCCCTGTGCGATGTCGAGGGTAAAAAATAAAATTTTAACGTTTCTAAATGATGTTGTCCTGGGTCAGGTTAAATGAAGTAGGCAATAAAGCTATGGCATTGCTTATTTTTGCGGATTTGTATAATTTGCTTGATAGAACTGGCCGGTACCAAATACATCTTTTGCAACGACGCATGCGCGCTCACTTGACTATGTCATCAGTCTGACCTGAACCAAACGCATCTATACTGTCATACACATTTGCGCTTTACTCAGTCTACTTTCATTTTAAGCGAGTACACCCGGACATCGTTTTTGTCACTACCGTATGTAGTCCTACATGTGTTCATACAGTCCGAAATCTTATACCAGCAAACTGCGTCAGATTGATGGGTCAAATTGCTACTTCTTAAATATGCTGATGTGAAAAAGAAACGCCTCATCCTGTAAAAACTTGGCATATTTTATTTTTTCTGAAACCAAATTGATAAAAAAAAATTTTTTTCATTCGAGACTTCAATCATTTTTTGTGTAAAACGAGTTCATTGTGCGGGATTTCATGATTTTTATCGGGGTAAAATGGACAATGATTTCAGACTAGTCACCAAAATTTCACCAGAAAAGTCAGTAGCGTGTATGGCCACCTCTACTGGCAATCACTGCGGCAAGCCGCCTTCTCATGGAACCACACCATTTCTGGATCAATTATAGTGGGAATCTGTCCCACTCTTTGCGGAGGGCCGTAGCCAATTCTTTGACGTTTCTGGGCTGGGGTTGACGTCAACGTAAACGTCGCCCAATGTAATCCCATGCGTGTTTAATGGGATTACAATCAGGGGAAAGTGCTTGCCATGGCAACACATCAATGTGTCTATTCTGTAGAAAGTCCCTGTAATGCGTGCGACATGTGATCGAGCATTATCATGTTGTAAAACTAATCCTTGACGTTGTCTGAAGAGGGGTACAACTACAGGTTGCAAAATCTGATTAATGTTTGCCTGGCTGTCAGATTTCCTTCAACAATGACTAACTGAGACCTAAATCGACGATTTATGGCTGCCCACACCATAATCCCGCTGCCACCGAAAAGCGATCATACTCCAGAACAGTGTTGTTTGAGTAGCGTTCATGGCGTCGTCTATATACCCATATACGTCCATCGGCGTTAGGTAAGTTGAAACGCGATTCGTCGGAAAACACTACATTTTGCTAACGCTGCCCTCGGTGATTTCGAGCCCATTCACGACGTCAGTGACGATGACGAGCCGTAAACACTGGACCAATTATTGGTCTACGACAGCGTATCTCACGGGCCAACAGTCGATTTCTTACAGTGAACCGACTAATAGGCACCCCTCGGTTACCCACTACCAAACGTGACGTTGATTCCGCCGTCAAAAATCTGTCACGTAGGTGACGTTGACGGATATAATTATCCTGTCTCACTGACGTCACACGTGGTGCGCCTGACCTCGGCCTATCTGCAGTCGTTCCTGCCACCCTGACCCGTTGAACGAGACGCACAATTGTGGACCTAGCCACGTTAAAACGTCTCGCAACCTGATCTTGGGTAAGACCACACTCCAACATGGCCATACATTGAGCCCTTTCTTCGGCATTTAATCTCGGCATTTTAAGAAAACGACGCTTTTCGAAAAAAATCGCTTGCACTCGGGTTCTGTATCGTTGAATACATGTACCTCTGTAATTTTGATAAGCAAGACCACGTTGTTCATGACAACGGGCATCACTAGCAAAGCGTGCATATAAGCTTTGGCTTAGCTTTTGGATAAAGCAAATCGATCGATTTCATGTTGGCTAGGTTTGTCGGCGAATGTATATGTATGCATTATTTGCTTTCTCCAAAATGTTTTCTTATATTCAAATTATCGTCTGTTTCCGATGGAGCGTTTCTTTTTCTCGTCAGCATATATAGCAGCCAAAAGTATGCAGTGCAGGTCTGAATTTAAATCATACCATTAGCTATCCCAAAATAAAGAGTAGGCGAAAGTCATACTGAAGGAATTTTTCCTTTACCACACAATCCAGATTTTAACGACCACAACTGAAATGAATTTTTGAAAACATTGAGGGAAAAGGAGAAAATGCTGGTAACCAGCATTTTCTCCTTTTCCCAGAATGTTTTTTTTTTTTTTTTTTTTTACCATTTGGAAGAAAAAAATCCTAATTTCTGTAGTATTTAGTCTGTCTTCCTCAATTGCTTTCAATTTAGACCGGTCTAAAATTTTGTTGGGTGGTTTAAGGTTGACTGAGGCGCAAAGTGCCAAGAGAGGGGAAAGGAATTTCCCCGGAGGGTCTGAAGGGTCTCTCCCCTGGAAAATTATTGAGTTATAAATTTATTTAGTGGCCTGTGTTGACAGTTTTTTTTTTTTTTTTTTGCAAATTTGTCCTAATTTTGCAAAGTGTACGCAACTAAGTTTTTGTGTACAGGCAGCTACTCTCCTGCCATTCAAAGTATGGAAATTATTACGAAGATGACAATCAGTTACTGTACAGTCGGTCGCTGGAAGAAAAATGAATTTTAGAAATATGTCAAAAGTTGCCAGGTCACTAGATCTTTTGTTTACTCTTACCTAGTTTTAGAATTAATTTTTCTGCCAGCGACTTACACTTGGCCTGACCTTACAACAACAGATTGTCTTCACAAAATATTTCCATACTTTTAAAAAGTACAATTTAACTCTAATGCAATTTACCAGCCTCGCTGTTTACTTTTTGTCGCTACTATGCCTTTAATAAGTAAAGAAAAATAACAGTTACTGCGCGTCCCACTTGGCAGAATAACTTCGACTTTCCTCTCCACTGCTAACTCCACTAACTAATATATGTACATGCACCACATGTAATGGAATTTTATTTTTCATTATACCATATCATAGCTAATACACTTCCACAAATTGTCTTTTCATGGATTTGAGTCATGTGACTAACCCTACCAAACGATAAAATTTTAGCCTTGTCCAAATTGAAAGCATTTGCAGAATACAAAATCGGTGTGACTCAAATGATAAGTTTTATCTTTGAAGGGAAAAAGCATTGTGAGAAAAGCAGTAAATGCAGGTCACCATGTTGTCAGAAGCCTTCTTTTTCAGGACCATTAACGATCAGGTCTGAACTTTCCATAGGCAGAAGTTTTTCGATACAAACACGTTCTTCTTTTCTCACAATGCTTAAAATTAACCCTGTTTTAAGACATATTGCATCATTCTAGCCAAATCTTATTTAGTTTCACTCTTCAAATGCTTTCAATATGAACGTGTCTAAATATTTTCGTCTGGTAAAGAGTTAAAAACTCGTGTTCACAACTTGCGATATCTGCGTAAACTCTATAAACCCATGTTTCAAGCATGAAATATTTAAAATATTTCGATTCAATAATCAAATACAAGAAGCCGACATCTTAAACTAGGAAAATAACACCGGCAATCAGAATTGTTGCTTTATTGTTTTCGCCGAAGACCGTTGATTCACGTCTAACCCTTGCACAGCTAAATATATTCAATGACAAATGCAAGTTCTTTTGGTCGGAAGTTACTCAACGTATCGAACGGTGAAGATCTAAGATCAGACTGCATGTTCATTGGTTGCGGTCTGGTCTCGATCTACGCTAATTGTACCGCAGCAAAAGCACATTATGTCCTGCTCAGCAGAATAATGGTTGAAAGTACGAAACCTAAATTATCCGGTAAATGGTTATAATGGTGCGAGGGTTGTGAGCTGAAGCCTTCGCCGAGTCATATAAAAACAACTTGAATGGAAATCAAAGGACTGAAAG
Organism: Hippopus hippopus; assembly: GCA_946811185.2. NCBI lineage: Eukaryota > Metazoa > Mollusca > Bivalvia > Cardiida > Cardiidae > Hippopus > Hippopus hippopus. Next base: position 71,538,015 of record OX328096.1, read on the forward strand.
TCCTGAAAAGCGGATTTGTTGAACAGTTTTAAGCTATGATTTGATATAATGAAAATTAATTTTTTTATCACATATAATACACGTATAATATGTAAGTAATTAGTAGAGTAAGCAAGGGCAATGGGAGTCAAAGTTGTTCTACCAAGTGTGCTGCGCAGCAACTGTTATTTTACTACTTATTAGAGTATTAATTTGATCCAACAATTTGATGGGTTTTTTTTTTCCTGCTAGTATTATATTTTGGACTATAAACACGCATAGGACTGGAAAAAAACCAAGATGGATTTATAAGTGAAAGTTTTTTGACAAATATATAGAACACTTTAGTTGTTGATTTGTTGATGAGTAAGACTTAAAAAACTATACAAAACAGGATGATGATATGTAATGATATTTTTGTAAAAACACAGTGTTAAGGTCTGCAGCTGTCAATCAGTTTCAGCAATCATGAGCAAATTTGATCAAAGAGTACAATATATTGCTACTTACACATGTATGCAATATGAAATTTTTGTGCCTTCTTGTTGAACTTCTTACCAGAGGACAAGATTTTTGACTCCCCCAAATTAAAACCAACTATTTGGATTTTCATACTCTCAACAAACTAAACAATGATTTACTGAATTATAGCTGGAAAATCATTAGTAAAGAAGAAAGATAAGATTTAGAAAAAACATATCTGAATTGGTATTTCCTTAAAGTGCTACTCAGCCTCTTTGGGTATTATCAGATTTCATGCTACAGTTTTGGAAAGCTTTGAGGGAATAGTACTTAATCAATAACATGCGCCATCAACAAGGATTTATATATTCAAGTCAGTATCAAGACATCATATCTGGTGTAATAAAAATAAACAGAGTGACCTATTCATATGAAAAGAAATATATCTGGTAGTATTTATTGGCCTTTTACGAAATAATTTGATTTGTGGCATAAAAACTAAATAGCTTGCTATTTAGAGCATAAACAAACAATTCCATAGATATGGAGCCCTCAGATTATGTGGTTTGTATTTGTAAAGGGTAGAAAAATATTCTGGAAGAAAAAAAAGAGTAGAAATACTGATGTTTTGTTTTCCAACACTGTTTTCATAAGCCCTATTACACAGGACTCATAAAACATAGGATTTATTGTGTGTTAAAGGGCTAAAAAAAGAAAAATCCTGAAAAATTCTCCCAATTTAACTTTGTATGACATAAAATTCAAGAGTCAAATATAGGCCATGTTTGGACAAACCATAAGGTATTCTGAATACTAATTACATGTATCTGTAACAGTTCTGTTAAATAGCCCCAAAGGCTGGGATAGAACCTAGAACCTTCAGGTCCAAACTCTGTCGGCAAACGCTCTACCACATTGCTACAAAAGTTAGCTCTATAGCAAGACAATTAAGTTTACCCTCATACAAACACAAGCTATACATTTATATCGATCTGTGGGATAGACCAGTATACAACATAATTATGGTTCCATATCAGGTTTCCTTAGCATCTGACAACTGGATTTGGAGGAAATTTTGATTGGGGTTTACTTTAACACTTTACTGAACACTCATGTTAACCCTTAGGCTGCTAAGCGCAACTCACTGACCTTTTGCGTACAGTGTAGATCAAGATCAGACTGCACAGAACATGCTGTCTGATCTTTGATCTACACTGTCCGTTAAAAAGATATTTATCATCCTCAAAATTACCTTGAAATAGCAACCTTTGGGATTTTACTATCGACTTGAAGTATCATTTGAGTTATTCAGCAGGTCAAGGGTTAATAACCCTGAAGGAAATAGGCGATTTTCAGACAATCATGGGACAAGGACAAAATTCTGGTAGACAGTATTTTCTTCTGTTTAAACAGTGTTTTCAATCATAAGAGTGAACTTCAGCTCATTTGTATCAGTTTCTGAATTGTTGTCTGCAGATACATTTAAAAAGCCTAAACCTTATCATATGGGGAAGGAATGAATAATGAAATAGCATCCATTTAATTAACATTTTTGATTTAATAAAAAAGTAATTTATGCATAGATAGTGGACATAGACTAATCTGAAAATTATCCCCTCTAAATGTGGATCTGGGGTCCTGTATGGCTTACTAGTAAAGTTTAGACTTGTTACCTGATGGCCATTATGTTTTCTGTGGGAGTGTCCTTAGGCAAGACACTTCAGAGCCCTAGCCTGGTACTGCTGAAACCCAGACATACATAAATAAGCTAGTTGTAGCACTAATATGACTGAAATAATGTTGAAAGAGACATTAAACGCCATTCAATTAATCAAGTGTGGATCTAACATTGGGCTCCTGCAAGGCTAACCTTTATCTGACATTTCTGTCAGCCTCACAAAATGTAGCTCTTAAGTTTTTGAAAACATTAGTAGACAAACAGATTTTTTTTTCATTCTTTCCAGTCATTTTTCCCCCATTCCATAACACCATAAAGGATACAATATGTTTTAACTAAGGTAAGTGTGGCAATATTATTTCATTTTGAAGGATGTTCAGAAAAACTTTTGAAACAACTTATCCAATTGGCTGAGCTTTATTTGGCTGTACTAAAAATCAAGGGTTTTCAGAAGGACTAGTGATGGTGGTTTTTGTCTGAGATTATGCTTTAAGTCATATTGAAAATATCAACAGCTCACCCTAGGGTGTGTAAACATGTGAGCTTAAATAAATACACTAAACATGATGACTATATTTTCCTTTACATAGCATTTTAAGCATTTCTAAAATCATCATTAATCATCATAATGCAAGACTCTTTTGAAATATTGAAACTTCTGTACTCAGATATCAAGGTTTTGATTTTTAAAACAGCATTTTACAAACCTAGTCAGACTATAAACACAACACTTTCTAAACTTTCATGTAGTGGGTATAATCATATAGACTGCAAACAATTCAAACTAAAATAGTGTGCCTATAGGAGTGGGATTTTACTATGTTAGGTGGTCTGATCTTAATCTACTCTTGCTACCAAGTAAACAAACTGTCCTCATTCTGAAGTACATGTATAAAGCAGGTATTGCTTTGAAACTAATATGATTTAGTTTAAACCCTTACAAAACAATCCCGACTTTAAACGACCCTGAGGAAGGAGGCTTTTAAAAAGAATTTGGGAATATGAGAAAATGCTGGTAACCAGCAGTTTTCCTTTTCCCACAATGTCTTCAGACCTTCCAAAAATAATATTCATATTTTGAGTCACATTGATTCTGTTATCAGCAAATGCTTTCTATTTGGACGAGTCTAAAATTTTGTTGTGTGGTAAAGAGTTAAAATAAAAACACTGGAGTCCTCCCAGGGAAACAGAAACAATGGCTTTTTGAATGTAATTTTCTACTGAAAGCACATTGTCCTTTTCATGACTCTAACACCTAGGAATTCCTTCAAGGGTTCTTCCTTATTAATAAACAACTTGAAACTATTAATTTCACAATGAAATACAAAATCAAACTAGACACAACAATTTGATTGTTCAGATACAATGATTTCTTCTTTCTTTTAAAGTAGTATTATTGATCAGAACTGAAATTTTTGAGCGTTGATATTGTTTTAATAGGGATCAATCGAAAACTCCTTTTAATTCCTATTCACCCAAGATGAAATCCGTCAGGATATCGCTGGAAAACAGCATCTGAAAAGAAGTAGTTTTGTAAAGCCCCGAGTAAAAATCTTCGGGAAATTAGAATATTCAGATGACCTGGACCGCGACCTCTGTATTGCACATGCGCATTAACATTATATAAACGTAAATAACAATGGATTCCACGAAATTTGTCAAGCGAACGATCATAATTACACCTTTCTCGAACGTAGTTGTTTTCGGGGAAAAAGCTGTTTGATACATCTTGACCAAGAAGCTACATTGGCAACGAAGTAAATACATGGAATGTTTTCAAACATCACACGAAAGGTGAAAGGAACTACGCTGCAACAATGAGCTGGACTGTCACTGACAGGTTTCAGGTGAGCGTTTTGAAAATGATGTCTGGATTTCATGTATGTCGGTTTTTTGCACGCTTTTTTTGCACACACAGACTATTGATTTTGTATACATAATGTATTAAGTTGGATAGTGTTGTTCATATGGTGTTTTTCGATTGTGATAATCGACACGAATATACATGAACAATTTATCTGTATTTTGTGGGGCCCCATAAGGGGTATTTAGCATCTACTTGCACGACTGCTGCATATAATCTCGTTTTAATGGTCGTTAAAACATGATATAGGGTTGTAGATTATATTTATTTCATTCCAAAGGGGTGAAATATCAATAGAGTCTCTTTTCTTCTTTCAGAACAGCATAAGAATTAGAATGCTTCTAGTCTAACCATATATTGGTGTATGTTTCTAGGAGGTTTTCTTTTACCCCACCAGTGTACAGAGCTAGGATCCTTTTGGCTTGTTTTGAACACAATGAGCCCCTGCTGATCAAAGAAAGGTATAGATCTAATTGTTTGATAAATTCATTTTCATAGAAAAGTGAATAGAGTAAGATAATAAATGTGGCTGGTCAGCTGGCAGAAATGCTTACATTTTGTTACAGCATTAAACACATTATCAATGATTCTTAGTTTGGTTGGTGGACTTTAAATAAAAGTTTCTCTGTAGGAATTGTTGCAGGATCCGATCTTTGAGATGTTGATTTACAAATGAAATTCTTAGCCAAAATCAAGTTTTTAAACAGCAGTGTTATTTGGGTCTCAATTGACATGTACATTATATCCAGATTATCAGCAATTTTTGAGGATCTAACTTTTTAGTTTCAGTTACATACCTTTACCACACAATCCAGAGAGTTAACAATCCTAATAAAAAAGTGGAAACATTGTGGGAAAAGAAGCATAAGCTAAAAACAAGCATTTTCTCCATTTCATGTGATGCTTTTTTATTCAATTTTTCTTAGATAAATTTCATTCTTGAGTTATGTGCATTTGCTTTCATTTTCCTAGTGAGTAATGTTTTTTTTTTTCATTTTGTAATAGGTCAACCATTTACATGTAGATTACTCTACTTTTTGTTTATAAATAGACCTACTGATGATTGAACAATAGAAAGAGCCAGAGGTGCACAGCCTACACTTGCAAGACACCTAATACTTTCTCTCATATACCACATCTACCACCACAGGAAAAGTGTGCTCATTGGCAGATTGAAGATAGAGTGAGAATGAAAAGGAAGTTTTTGATGAAGCCTGTGATCCAAGAATATTTTCTCCCATTGGTGCTCAATGTCTACCTCCTATTCTATCCAGTTCTTTTCCTTGGAGAAAAAATAGAGCGTTTGAAACTGGACTTTTATTTTCAGCAATCAACCAGTAAAACCATGAAACAAATTTATAGCAAACAACTTTGAAAGCATTTTTATAAAATATTAGTAATCAGCAGCTTAAATTCATAAATAAAAGCAAAGGCATTTTGACAAAAGGAGCTGTTCAGTATGAGTAATTTATCCTTTTACGACAATGCTTTTGAAGGTACATGTAGTTTATTATCTAAGTATATTAGGCAGAAATCCAGTTTCACTTGTTTGCCTAGAGGATCTGCATGTTCATCTCAAGATTATGGCCCATGAAAGCATGAAAACCGCACAAGAATCTGCCAAGTGAATAAGGGCCAAATCTGAGGATGGCCATAGTTGTAAAGACAGTAAGTTCATATTGTGATTTCAACACACAGCAGTTCCAAAGACATTTATGATAAGCATCGACAACTTCTGCAAAAAATATACATGTTTTTCAGCAAACTAAAATGAGCATTTGTTATGGACTTTGCTAAAATAGATTGGCCAACTGAAACCTAATGTACTAGTATTGTTCAAATCCAGATAAGTACCTATTTGTGTTATGAAATGGTTTTCTGTGTAGATATTCAGCATCTTATTCTGACTGCCTTTGCACCAAATATGTTAGAAGAACAACTCCACTTGTATGTTCAACTTGTAAATGCCAAGAGGGCCTCTCTCCTTCCGAGTTTCAAAAGGGTTACTTTCACAGTATATATTGATTTTTGACAAGAGGGTAATTCTTTGTGAACTTGAAATTATGTAGAATCTGATCTGACAACATCTTTTTTGGCATCAGAATTTGATGTTAATTATTTATTTTCCATCTTCAAGTTACATTTTATGGGATATTTGGCTGAATTTAAAGATAAACTCTCAACTTACAGATGACATTTCAATTTTTTTTTTTTTTTTTTTTTGTTTTTAAATCGGTGTGTTGCAAGAGCTTGTCCAAATCCATGCTTGTTACAGAGCCTCATTATTTGCATTAACCTCAAAGATTAATTTTTGTCAAGCCCTATAAACCTAGGGTAGAAAGCTTTCGATAAAAGATAGGCAAAAAAAAAGAAAGAAAATGTCTATAAAGCTTATTGTTTAAACCCTTATATTCAAACTTGAAAAATAACAAACCAAATCAATTAACTCCTTATTAAACAATTATGTGTTTTCAAGACCCTGAAAAAGAAGTCTTATGAAAATGATGTGGACAAAAGAAAAAGTGCTGGTAATTAGCTCTTTTTCCTTTTCCAACAATGTTTTCTATCCTTTCTAAGACAAATACCATCATTGTAGCTATACTTGATTTGTTATCTGCAACTGCTTTCAATTTTGATCCTCTGGCAAAGGGTGAAATTACATTTGTTTTTGTTTTTTTGACAATTTTAGAATTGTGTCATCTGATAAAGAATCAATTAACTGGAAAGTTCTTTACTTCATAGATTTTATGTTAAAAATTCATTAAAACAATGCAGGTAAAAATTAAAACATTAGTATGAATATTTTGTTGCCTGTCTTGTGAGTAAATGGTTTTACTAGTATTAAACACAGTTTTCAACATTATTTCAGTTATACTGCAGCAAACAGAACCCATTCATACTTTTCTGCAGTTTCTTTTACCATTTCCCTCATGATCTTCAAAACAATGATCACACGTTACAGAGGAATGAATCCTGTCTCAATGACTATCATTAATCCTCAAAAAGCTATATGCCAAGACAGGTATTTGAACCAACAACCTCTTATTTGCGTGCATTGCCTTCATTTTAAATCTGCAATGGTATTCTGTCTTTCAGATTAGGTTTAATTGGTAGTAATTAAATAGTAAGTTACAGGGGTGTGATTTCTTCTCAATTCAGACGATTTCCTCCCTTGGGAGGTGAACCTATAATTTTAAAACTGTCCCAGGTTAGAGAATCTGCTAAAATTTACATATTTATTGTATCATGTAAGAAGGGTCAGGGCATTTTCCTCTCTAATCACATTTTATTAATCACATTCCCAAAATTAGGACAGTTTTCTATCTTTGTTATTCAAAGTATGTATTTTGGATACCCAGAAGTGCCTCTATGAGGGCATTCTACTGACTGAACATGTTGTTCCCCCTTTCAACAATATTTCAGTCATATCATGACAAAAACTCATCTATTTATGTGTGTCCTGTTTTCCCCAATGCAAGGCAAGAGTTCTGAAGTGCCTTACCCATGGATACTACTGAAAACCCCAGTCAGGTGGGTATAATCAAGTTCAGGATCTTTGGATTTGCAAATACTATAAACACTCTCATCTTTGCAATTCTGCCATTTACCCATCAGCTCTTTAGAACTTATACGTGCACTGTACACACAAGGGGAAAAAAGGGAATGAAAAAGATCCTCAAACGAAACCCCTCTACCTTGTTCGTTGTTCAGAACAATTGTATATGAGCCAAACTCTATGAAAAGGGGGCTTAGTGAATCTGCAAAAAGCATCGATTCAGGCCAGGGATCGTATAAACACGTGTATATACGATCCCTGCCCAGGCTGACCTTGGCCGAAACTTTTTGCTACAGGGCAATTTTCTACAGCTCAGTGGACCAGTCTACCTCATGATGTAGTCGGTTTTTAGACAAAACGAATTTTATGGATCCACAAATATATGAAGTTTTACTCCATATAATGCATCACGGAGATCCTATAACCTATTCTCCACTACAAAGCTCTTATTCGTTTGACACTTTTGGCTTCAACATCTTCATAAACTCTCTCTTCAATATCGCCCGTAAAACTACTTTCCCTACTGGACTGAAAATGAAATCAATTATTCCGTCTGTAAACAAAGTAAAAAGACAAAAAGTAATTTTGATTGGTTTCGATGGGGGGGGGGGAACTAAGCTTTGTGAGATGCGTATAATGAATCCACATTTACAATCATTCAGGGATAATACACAAATTTCCCAAAGGAGCCTCCATATCGTCTAAAGATTTACGCACCTTTCGGTAACAGACAAGTTCGGTAAATTGGACTAATGTAGTAAATCCATTGGATATTTCGGTTACAAGGTAAGATTTACGTAGTGTTAACGTGACGTTTTCCACTCCCAATACTTGGCACTGATTTGTTCCATAATTTTATTTCTTACTTTCTAAATTTGTCATTTCTATTGGTTTTCAGGTATAATATTTTTGCTCTATTGCTCTTTCCATGTTGAATGAACTGAAATTTATGATTTTTTATCACCATAACATATTTTCGATTTTCAACCACAGTTGATGAACTCAATACTAATTACCCAGTTCTACTCTTATTCCCTAAGGCACTAAGAAATAACCTGTTTAGGCCATTTTAGAGACATTAGTGTTAACATAGTTTCTTCCGGAAATAAACTGCCAGACTTCTAAACAAACCCTTGTATTCTTAGAGCACCTTTTAAAACTTTTGTTGCGTGCAGCCAGTGCTGATAAAGATTAAATGGCACAAAACATGCAAATTTGATTTTTTACCTATACTGCTCGCTTTTCTAAAACATTCTGAACAAGGTTAACATTGAAATCGCTTATATCAGGGTTTTATTTGTATAGTGAAAACGGCCGTTGGACTTACGTGGCACTTTAAGGCTAAAAGTTATGAATGATCTACTTGAGAGCAGAAATTCACGTGAAAATATACTGGTGGAAATACTGCTACAAATAAAGAGATGAAGTGAGTGAAATAGAGGAAAGACCTTGACAAAAACTTTGTTGCATAGGTCTTGTAATTGCGATTTTGTACATTTGTACATGTATAATAAAATATCGTCCTTTTTCAAACTGTTTTTCAAATTTGGTCGGTGCAAGACAAACCGTCGCCTGCAGATTATAATGCGCTAATCAATATATCACAGACTTCTTTGGGTCAAAAATCATATGGTTCCTGATCATACTAACACAGCTGAAAAGAATCTGTATAGACGTGTGTCTTTAATAGCCTGTTTTCACACCTCTAGTTACATTAAAGATAACGAATTTTCCTACAAATCTGCTTTATTTCTAAAATTGGATCCTTTGTAATAAGACTCGTGGTACAACTTCTTTTCACAGCTTGTCATAGATGTTACATGACATTTTGTTGAACCCTCAGTAACCAGTCGCAACGTATAATCAAAACAACAGGTTAACACACATAAAATCTAAAATTACTAAATTAAAAAAAATCAACATTTATGTATCGACAGCAAGATTGATATAACAGGCAGATCTCTCACAACAGCTTGATATGGTTGCAGACTATGAAAATACCGAAAGTGCGGCACAGGTTAAAATCATTTGATTCATGAGGGTTAAAAAGACTTTTGATTTTCTTTTTTAACTCGGAATAGGTATAGAAGAATTAAATTGAAAGATCCACGTACTTACACCAATATCTTACTATAAGTAATACCGTTAACCCCAAACTGCTCAGCATAACATCTGGTGTTTTAGCAGACACAGAAACTGCAGCCTGATCCTGGATCTCCCAAGTCTGATGTAACTTAACAGTTTTTAATGGTTCATAAAAGACAGAGGGTTACACGCTGTATACCAAGCTTTTGGGGGAAAATAAAGCGAAAATGAGATATGGTGGTACTATTTAGCATACCAAATGAGGAGCAGCAGAAAAAAAATGCCTGAAAATGTATAGAAATAAAAAAAGACAAAATAGTTTAAAAAATCAATTTTAAGTATCGGATATGAAAAACGTCAAAGTGCATAAACCATGAATAACTGTGTAACCAAACCATAGATTTACTATGCAAGTCCAATTTACTGAACTTGTCTGTTACCGAAATATCTGTCACCTCGTCTACACTCTCTCGAAAATCGTTTCCTAGCAAACAATGAGCGACTTCGCACACAAGGTTTTCAAATTCTATTTAGTTTATCCATTTTGTTCTGAACTTGTTTTATTGACATTAATTGCTGAAAATCTTTAAACAGTTGAAAAATGTAACGAGGAATCCAGCGTGCTGAGCAAATTACATCGATCGTTGCAACTTCTTGCGCATGCTCGAAGACTGTCTACAACTGCAGGCGAAAATAAACGAAGCTGTGTCGGAAATTAACGATGTAGAGATGACCACCACACGTTTAGAAGATATTTTGACTTGTATAAGTCTTTCGATTACTGGTGACTAAATTAAGAACTCTAATTTTGTATATACTTTCGTCTTACATCAGTTTCGCGGGGTAAAATATAGTTGAATTTTGAGCAATAATATTGCTTTAAAAAGAAAATTCTTGATGTTATTCCTGATCTAGATAAAAGGTTATGGAATAGTCTGAAAAGGTGAAAACTAAATGGCGTGTTTAGTATTTTCTAAGATTTAGGCCATGTGTAATTCATGAGTATTGAATATACCTTCCTTCTGTTACATAAATGAAAATTCACCTTATATCATCATTAAGACACAAGTCAAGAAATAATGATTTCACAAACGAAAAGTAAGGTTAACTTATGCACTGGCACAAAACATAAAATTGATCGTAACTACCTTCAAGAATAATTTGCTGATTGACTAATTTCTGGTGGTTACATTAGTTTCAACACTGTGTCAGTCTTACAGTGACAACAACCCATTTATTTGTGTATGGCTTGGGTTTTTCTAGGGCTAGATGATTCTATTCAGTGTCTTGTCTATAGGCACTCCTACAAAATCCTGGCAACTGGGTGAGGATAAAATAACTCAACCGACACCTTCACCAATCAGCCAGTCTCACAGAACCTCACTAAATAAATGAACAGGATTATGTCATTTCACCCCTACATTGGTGCAAATATATAAAATATATATAAAATAATATAGGCTGCATAGGTTAAAGCTTAGACCTGCACAGTCTGAACTCAGAAAAATGCAGGTGTGAATAAGTACAATGTAAACAGTGGACTTAAGTCTGACATAATATTTAAAGTTACAGTTAACGTGTGGTGGGATTTTGACATTTTGTCATTGATAATGTAAGTTTTATTAATTTACATATAGATGTAGATTCTTTTTTGAAGTTTTGAGCCACGTCTTTGTGAATTTGAGTCATATTACATAATTGAACCACTGCAAGGACATGTGCAAAAAAAACATGATGTAGAATGATGAGATACTTCAAATTCAATATTAACACTGGTAAAACGGCTATTTATTACTTCCAGTGCAGGTTTGAGTGAATCCATTTTCATGGTCTGAAGAAAAGAATTAAAATCATCACTCATCACCTTGAAGAACAAAATCCAGATATTATTTGCTTTTTGATATCTGCAAATCCTTGCCCTGGGTACAGCTGAAGCAGCCAGAATGGACCAAGATCACACTCAGTGTGACAAGTTGCCATGTGGACCTTTACATAATTAAAATGAAACTTTCAAGTTGATAGTACAAATTCTAATATTTCTATTTCAATGTTATTTTTTGGGGGAAGAATACCTCCTTAATGGGCAGCATAGATAAAGATCAGACTGCACGTTCAATGCAATCTGATCTTGATCTACATAGTCTGCAAAAGGTCCTTGAGTAGCACTTAGCAGCCTAAGGGTTAAAGGAATTGGTCCTTCTATAAAACGTTAAAAAAAAACTATAGGCATACTTTCATTCTGAGGTTTGAATTACTTGCTGTTTACATGAAGCACAGTTACCATCTCTAGTATGGGTTGAGCAGCAGTTCATCATAAATATGTACTTTATTAAATAAAGCACATATACTTCAATTTCCAAGCATAAAAAATATATCAAAGAATTTAAATCTACATGTCCAAACCGTAAGACGTATAGATCTAAAGTAAGATAAAATTGAAGCATATTAGAAGTACTATGAATGGACTTTTACACCTTGAGTATCTGAGGCTTAAAGTGCAGGATATTAGGTTAAGTAAGTGGATGTCCAGTTCACTGAGAAGGACACGATTTCCCATCGAAAATCCTCAGTATAAATTCACGTCACGGGTTTGTACTTGATCGGGGCCGTTTGTGAACGAAGGATTTCTTTATGTCCCATCGATAACTGGAGAGAAATTTTGGAAGCAGTCTTGCATGAATAGAACGCCAAATGTATTTTTTTAATAGACTACACGATCTTCATTTTTTTTAAACGTTTCACAGAAATGTTACAAGCAATTCGGAAATTCATCGATAGTGCACCTAACACGATGCCGAATCGACTTTATGGGTTCTGTGCATTCGTTATCGAAAGAGTTTTAAATCATTTACGGCCAAATTCTAGCTAGCTATCTGAACAGTTAAAGATATTTGATATAATACAGAGTTTAAAAATGTAATTTCATTAAGAAATTATTGCTTAATTTCTTTGTTTATTTCGACAGAGGACGACACAAGTTGTGAACGAACATTTCTTGAATGAAAATGGGGGCAGTCTGTGTAAACAATGTTCATACGCATATGGCAATATTTAATGAAAAAAAAAAAAGAACAAACCCTGTTGAAGTACTTAGAGTATTTCAAACTGACAATATTTTGTAGTTTTGACGAAATTTCGATAAAGAAATCAAACATAATTTGTATGATTTATTCAAAGTCAGAGCTGAATATTATTTGTATTTCTGTGTTGTTCGTCCCTCGGCCAGCCATGCAAAACTGAAAGTGAGCGCGCATGCGTCGTCACGCATGGTGTATTTGGTTCCGGCCAAAACGATCACAGTAAGCGGATTTGCTATATGGCAAATCCGCTAAAAAGTATGTTCACACGTCTTTATAAAAATATGCATGTTTTACCCACCCATACTACTTAACTTTTGGTGAAAGCCATGAAAAGGTTTAACAGCTCGTTCTTTTCATGCAGTGTGAGCTTCATCCCATGAGCAAAATGTACCTGTTTTTTAGTTAGTCAAAATTAAGACTTATGGCAATTATTAATTCCATACCTTTTTACAAAACGGCAAATTTCCAGATTTGTCCGAATTTAAAGCATCAGTAGACAGCAATGAAAAAGTGACGGTGACTCAAATGAGGGGCTTTGTTTTCTTAAGGATCTTAAATAGTTCTGATAAAGATTGGGGATGTTGTTATTGTTTGATATTAAAATGCTTTTGGTTAAGTACACATGTACTTAGATATTTGATTTTAATAATTAACAGAATTTAAACATTTAAGGCTAAATTTACCCTATCATACGTGTTGATAAGCTAACCACGTGTGCACTTTAGTAAAACTGTGGTTTTTTTACAAAGCTATGGTTGCATATTTCTGCCGCGATATACAAGATGGCTAAGATTTCCTAGAAATATTATCTAGATAATAAAAATATTCACGATAAAAATATCGCTATAATTCTAACTGTTATCATGATTTTTTTTTTTTCTTTCACGCCCACAACTAACTTTCACGGTAGCTATAATTAGATACGTTTTCAGAACATCTTCGTCTACAACCTTATGAATTCTCCTTTTCCTCCGTTGTTCGTAGGAGATTTTTCGAGTCGTCTTTGTGTTTAACATATTTCTGTTCATTTCGAAATTTGTCAAAATTTCCCAATTAAGCTACAATTATAAATAATACGAATTTTCGCTCTATACTGCAATCTTGTGAAGTCAAAAACTACCGAGTTCATCCAAATGGTGAATTTTCTTTTTATGGTTTTAAAGTTGTTCGTAGGAGGCATTTCGAGTCGTCCTCGTGATTTTATGGACTTTCTATTGATAGATATCGAGCAACGGATAGAACTTTTACGATAATTTTATTTCGAATGTCAGCTTCGTGCATGATTGGGAATTGCTGCGTTAATATACATATGTGGCATATTTCTGCTACGAGAAATGAGATAGCTATCATGATAATTTTGAAAAACTATCGCGATAAATCAAAGTTTCCTGCAAATTTTATCGATTATCGAGATAGTGAAAAGTTTCCTGAAAAAAAAAATCAGGATAAACTTTGTTATCTTAAATTTTTCATTGATCAGTACATATTTTAACACAACATTTCTCTATCATGCAGGAAGCTGACATTCGAGATAAAGTTATCGTAATAGTTCTATCTGTTGCTCGATATCTATAAATAGAAAATTTACGATCTGGGTGAACTCGGTAGTTTTTGACTTCACAATACTGCAGTAAGTAAAAATTTGAATTATTAACAGTTGTAGCTTAATTTGTAAATTTTGACAAATTTCGAAATTAACAGAAGTCCTGAAATCACGAAGACGACTCAAAATGCCTCCTACGAACACATTTAAAACCATTCAGGGAAAACGAGAATTCATAACGTTGTAGACGAAAATATTCCGAAACCGTATCTGATTATAGATACCGTGAATGTGAGTTGTGGGCACGAAAGCAAAAAAAATCATGATAACAGTTAGAATTACCGCGATATGTTTATCGTGAAAATTTTTATTATCCAGGAAACTTTGTTTTATCACGACAGTTCTCATACATTATCGCAATACCTATCTCGTATCTCGTGACAGAAACACGCCACCACATTATCGTGATATTTTATTCAGGAAACTTTTGACTATCTCGATAATATTTCCAGGAAGCTTTGATTTATCGCGATAGTTTTCTAAAATTATCACGATAGCTATCTCGTGGCAGAAATATGCCACCGTACAAAACACTCCATGTTTTTTCTTCTGTGTTAGTGGCCCTACCCGGTCGTGTGGTTAAGCGATTAAATCATAACCCACGGAGTTCAAACGCAGACCCAGCCACACTAGATATATCAGTCTTAGAGCTTTCTTCACCAGTCGTTTTACTGTAGATAATTATTTAAATTGCATAGATAAGAACATGGTCACCGAAATATGAATGCAAGTTGCTGTCGAAATCGCCCTTGTACACTAGAATTATTTTGCCTAATAAAAAAAACGTGTTTTTTTCATAATATAAAGGTGCCGTTCCACATTGCCTGCTTTACCATTTAGCATGCCTCTTCTCCCACCAGGCGGTGTCATGCTGATTTTTGGAGACATTAAGTACAGAGAAAACAGCATAAGGAGAATCTAACTACGTTATGAAAACGTTTGTTTGACCCTTAACCAAACATTCCAATGTTTTAACAACCGTAAAATGAAAAGCCTTCAAAAATACTGTGGAAAAAGGAGAAATGTATGTAACTATTATCCGAATGACAAAGTATGACTTTTCATCTTAAATATAGCTTTGTGATTTTTCAACCACTTTTCAATACTTCACAGTAGACAGGTTTTGTTGAATATCAATTTAAGTCTAGCTCCCAATGAACCATTGTTTGTTTTTACAAATGAGAAATGCTAATGTACATTTTAAGCATACAACATGTTACAGCAAAAATAGCGCAGAAATATTCAAGCGTAACCTGATCATGGCTCCTCGGCAATATATTTGTTGTATGTAACAGTTGACGAGTCTTGGTCAGAGAGACTTGAACTGACAAAACAGAATCAAAGCCTGCATTTTAATCACGACATCCGAAACTGGTGAAGGTACTACACGCCTAAATGGGGTATTTATGGGGAAGGAGAGGGTGAGCTTTTTAAAGTTTACAACGGATACAAAGGATTTCTTGAATACCTTTATTTTTATGATTGCTCTTTTCAGGAAATAAATCGAAAAGAAAATTGAGCTACGAATTCGCCACGAGGCGTAATTTTGAAGAATACTTCCCTCCTAAACGCAAATGATAAATCAAAGTGCTGTCAGCACTGTAATCGGTCGACACTGAATAACTACAGTGGTTTGAAATCACAAATCAAATGGCAGTTGTTTGAACTATGTATGGGATAGACATTTTATAACTGAGTCACGTAGAAACTCTCCGTCCCTTAAAAATTAGTACATGTAGTTTAACGGAATGCTAAAGATGTATGTCTGCCAGTCGACAGCAATAAAACGTAGAATGTAAGTGATTATTCTGACCAGAAATACCGATTTTCAAGCTTTAGATATCACTCATCATAAATAACAGTACCTACCAACCTTTTATAAAAGATTAAGAAAATGTAAATACATGTATTATTTTCTGTAACTTTTGCAACTTTTAAAACTATACTGTAACATATTTGCTGTGCATTCCGGGTTATACCCTTTTTCATCCTTCAATCAAAGTATTTACTAAACGTGGATGTCTTATATATGTCAAGACAGAGATTGGAGCATACAATATTGAAAATATAAAGACAAACGCTATAGAATATGTGCAAATAGGACTAAGCACAAAAGAAACAAACATTCTGGTTACCAACATATACCGTAGTCCAGCAGCAACTGAAGATGAGGTAATTTCGGAATTGGAAAATCTATTGACAACTAGAAATATAAACAATATTCAATATAATCTTGCAGTGCATGTTGGTGACTTTAATTTTAAAAATATTGATTGGTCCAAAGAAAAATGTTTAGAAAGACATGATAGTCCAACTTCTAAATTCTTAAATATCATTCAAGACTCTTTTCTATACCAAAACATTAGGAAACCAACACGACATAAAGATGGAAATATCTCCAATGTTTTAGATTTAGTCCTCACTACAGAGAAAGGTATGGTTGAGAGTTTAAACCATTTTGCACCACTGGGAAAAAGTGACCATGAGGTTATCGAATTTAAACTAATGACAGGTGAAAAAATGTCCAGCGAAAGAGTCTCATTATTCAGACCTAATTACTATAAAGGTGATTATGATAGTATACGTTCACAACTCAGAGATGTCAACTGGGACTTAGAATTTATTCATTGTGATATTCATCTGGCATGGGAGAAATTTGCCGACAAAATAACGAATATATGTAAAGAAAATATACCAGTGTGCAATTTCAACAATAAACCAGTTGATACACCATGGATGAATGCTGATGCCCTCAAGGCAGTGAGAAGGAAACGAACAAGGTGGAAAAAGTATCTTTACTGTAGAAATGATTTAACAAGACTTAGCTATACTCAGGCAAAATACTATGCTGCAATAGCAGTTAAAGAAGCTAAACGTGAATACGAGAAGAAAATAGTGGCTAATTTGAAAACAAATCCTAAAAAGTTCTGGAAATTCATAAAATCAAAGACAAAGATTAAGGAAGAAATCACAAGTTTGAGAGATATAAATGGTCAAATAATTACACTTAATGAAGAGAAAGCAGAAATATTGAATGAACATTTTCAAAGTGTGTTCATAAAGGAGGACAACAATGTTCCATATTTTCATTTAAGAACAAATAAAATTTTGGATTCTATTGTTTTCACTGAAGAAAAGGTTAGAAAACATCTACGCCAAATTGATGAAGGAAAAAGTATAGGTCCAGATGATATACACCCGAAATTTCTCCATGAGGTAGCGGACTTAATAACCATCCCTATTACAAGAATCTTCAATCTGTCCTTTAATAAAATGGAACTGCCTTCAATTTGGAAAATGTCTAATGTAACTCCCTTATTCAAAAAAGGATCCAAACAGGATGCATGTAATTATCGTCCAATTAGCCTAACTTGCATTCTATGTAAAATTATGGAAAAAATTATCCGAGATGAAATAATGACACACCTGGAAGAGAACAATCTCTTGACAACTAACCAACATGGTTTTGTAAAAGGCAGATCATGTACTACTCAACTGATTGAAACAATGGAAGATTGGACCGGAATGATTGATGAAAACAACAATATTGATGTCATCTATCTTGATTTTAAAAAGGCATTCGATACTGTGCCACACAAAAGATTATTATTAAAACTAAAAGGATATGGAATCAATGGGAAACTTCTCGGATGGATCGAACATTTCCTGATAGGTAGAAAACAAAGGGTAGTCCTAAATGGAACAAAATCCAACTTGGGAAATGTAACTAGTGGAATTCCTCAGGGTAGTGTTTTGGGCCCATTACTCTTTACGATTTTTATAAACGATCTTCCTGACGAGTAAAACAACACAACCAAGCTATTTGCTGACGATACTAAAATCTATTCTGTTGTGAACAATAAAACAGACCAAGAAATTCTCCAACTAGATCTATTTAAGCTTGAACAATGGTCAAAAAAATGGCAGTTACAGTTTAATCCAGAGAAGTGCAAACATGTTCATTTTGGAAAAAATACAGATTTTCATTATCAAATTATGGGTCAGAAGATCTCAACAGAACAGACGGAAAATGACCTAGGGATATGTATGGACAATAGACTACTCTTTCGAGATCACGTAGACTTGAAGATCAAAAAGGCCAACCGGATGCTTGGTCTGATAAAAAGAAGTTTTATACATCTAGATAAAGAAATGTTTCTTACTTTATACAAAAGCCTAGTTAGACCACATTTGGAGTACGGGAGTTGTGTTTGGTTAACAATATACAAAATGGAAAAAATAAAAATTGAAAATATTCAAAGACGTGCTACAAAATTACTCCCTGATTTGAAATATAAAAGCTATACAAAAAGACTAAAGAGTTTGGGGTTGCCGTCTTTAGAGTATCGCCGTTTAAGAGCTGATATGATCCAAACATACAAAATTTTCAAGAATATTGATAGAATAGACAAAAAGAAAATTTTCAAGCAGTATCCAACCACTATATTATCAACTAGAGGGCATAATTTTAAAATTTTTAAGCCACACTGTAAAACAAATTTAAGAAAGAATACCTTCTCAATACGTGTTATTACACCTTGGAATAAACTGCCTGAGGAGCTGGTGAATGCTAATAGTGTAAAAAGTTTTAAAAGTATTTTAAATAAAGTGTGGAGAAATAATCCTGTGAAGTTCAGTCCCGAGTGTTACAGGCTGGAAGCGGGCACTGTGGACAAATTTAAAGAAAAGAATCCAAGAGGCGATTGCCTATAGACGATTTCAAGAAACAGGTAAACAGGTAAACAGGTAAATATTGTCAGATATTATCAATAATATCCATATTGAATGATGGACATGATGAATATGTCGTACAGAATGTGCCTGTATTATGGCTATCAAAGTGATTACTTTTGGCTGCGCGCATTTATCTTGACAAATTGTCCTACCATACGTTTTTCGGCTGGCTAAAGTGTCCTGGGCAAGATTCTTCTGTTCAAAACATCGGCTGGCCAATTTCTCCCACATTACTTTCAAAGCATGTTGTATCTACCAAACTCTCAACCCTTTACCAAATGATGTAATTTTAGACTTGTCCAAAACGAAAGCATTTGCACATGACGAATGAAATGTAGACCAAATTAATGATGATTTGAATCGTTGAAATGGTAAAAAAAAAAACATTGTGAGAAAAGGAGAAAACGACGGTTATTTGCATTTTTCCACAATGTTTTTAACAGCCTTCTTCCTCGGGGTCATCAGAAACGGGAAAGTTTGGTTAAAACACTCAGTTATGGCCTTTTATAGTCAGAAAAACAATATCTAAACATTACTATTTCAGTGTCGAGTTTTTTTTTTTATATGAATTATTCATAAACAGACAATTAAGATATTCAATATGTATGTCTGTGATACTGATCTGCATTGCATTCAAAGGACAGTCTGATCTTGATCTTTTATTGTCTTCAAAAGCGACTATATGTATGTCACTGGAGAACATGGGCCATTGTACTGAATCATTGTAATGAGCAAGAGCATCACTACAGTAAACCTTGTGCTTTTAATCTGGAATATGGAGAGGATGAGAGTCAACCAGAATGCTGATGAGACAAACATGTTACTGAGAGTTTTACACTAAAGCGCTCAATTAATGAAATAGATCTGATAAGCGTGGAAAGGCAACCTAATTATTGCAGGGTCATTGCTGTCTTGACTACGATATCTCAAGAAATAGGAATAGCAGATCCAAAATTTGAGTGACTGCATGTTCCGTGCAGTCTGGTCTGAATCTGGTCTGAATCTGTGCTCTCCGAAGAGGCTTTTTCCCTGGTCAGTTGATTCAGACATGGAGAATATGACGTTAAGTGAGTTTTTTGTATTGCAATTTCAGGGTTTTTTCCATCTAAGAAAATGATCTGTTTAACTCTACGAAATGACAAAATGTTGAAAATCTTTCAAATGATGAAAAAATGCTGTGAGGAAAAAGAGAACATGCTTAATACATGTATGCTGTTTTTCCCACTACATTTTTAAAGCCCGAAAAGATTGTGTGGCCAACGGTTAATAGACTGATTCCAGTCTTAAGAATGTCATCAAAAAGAAACATGTTAGTGAGCGTGTAAAATGGTAGAGCCGTGGTTAGAAGGAGAGGAATAGGGGTTATGAAAACAATTTAACCTTTAACCTGCTAAATAAGTGAAATGAAACTTTCAAGCTGACAGTAAAAACCCAGTTCTTTACTATTTCAAAGGTGTTTTTGTTTTGGAAAAAATATCTTCTTGTCGGACATTAAAGATACAAAATCAGACAGCATGTAGTATACAGTGTGATCTTGATCTACAATGTCCGGAAAAGGTCATAAATTCGCGCTTAGTAGCCCAAGGTTTAATACATCCTATGCTGAAAGATGCATAATCAAATATATGCTGGTCAGTATAGTGAATGGACAGTCTGGTTTCTAAGGTTGAAAGCGTGGGATAACCAGACCATTCTGAAATGACTTCTCCACTAGGGTTATAACTCTTAAACAACTCTACATCCTTTGTCCCACACTGCTTCACACGCTTCACCTTGCTTAAATTAAACTACCAACGGCAGATTACTTTTTTAAACAGCTTTCACCACCAGCATGTACATAAGTTTGCTCCAAGGCAAAACAATCTAAATTTTCAAATTCTTTTAAAGCAATGTTTCCTTACAAATTCCGTTTCACTGCAAGTTTATCCTTGCTCCAGGCCAAATGACCTATCATCTTTTCAACACAAGGTGTGCTCGTAACATAATCCAGATACTCCTGGATTCGCTCTTGTTTCATTCATAAGTTGTTGCTTTATCACTGACACCATTCCTTATGGCTTATTAGGGTTAAAAGTTCAACGTAATAAGGCCCCAACAGCTAGTATTAGTGTTATTAGACTGTAGGAAAAAGCTGTCACGAGATGCAGTTAAATCAGTTTGCCCTCAGCAGAGGATTTCCGAATGTTGTGGTCTCTCTAATTGTCCGGCTCACGCCGACCGATTAAAAACAGCAACAACTATTTTATTCTACATTGTCACTCAATGTAAGCGGTCTTGTACAGTGCGGGTTGTACATACACGTGTGTTTCATAACCTTTGTAGGCAATACATTACCTGAAGTTATTGTCTATAACATAACATACATAACTTACGCGTGTTTCATAACCTGTTCATTGCTAGGAGTTTTTGTCTGTATAATACATAACATTCGTAACTAAGTCTATAAACAGCCATTCCGCCTATACTTAAACTCCGATATTGTGTCAGTTGTACATACACAAAAATTCCAAATAAAATACGCAGTACTGGTACTATGAATTTCGTCCCCTTTAAACGTCCCCGTACATTTTACAAAGTTATTTGTTTCATCTTGTTTGATTATTTCAGAAAACGTTCACATTTGATGTTAAACATTTTGATGTTGTCATTTGTTGTTACAGGTCATTGAATTTTAACCCATATCCTGCCGAATTTATAGTTTTAAGAGGCACAACATTAATTTTGGACAAATATTATGACATTCAGCTTAATTAATAGGACTTAAATCATTATATTGATATCGTAACTGTGTACTTCAATACCAGACTATCCTCATGTATGTAGGGACCCTTTTCTACGATTTTAGCAAATAGGATCAAGATTGTTTAATGTAGGCTAAGTAGAATCAAGATTTTATATTGAGTGATTGATTGATTGTATGGTGTTTTAACGCCGTTTTCAACATTATTTCAGTTATATCGAGGCGGTCAGTGCACCTATCCATGCGTTCCTGGAGTCTCTTTTACCAGTACTTCGCACAATTTTCTTTCCAAGCCACTGGCTGCTTTCTCACATAATTATCGTCGAAACAATGGTCAGCGGTGGGAGAGGAATGAATCCTGTCTCAGTGACTATCATCAATCCTCGGAAAGAAATTGGCCGAGCCAGGGGTCGTAGCTAGGGATCGAACCCTGGACCACGTGTTCTCAAGTCCTGCACGTTACCGACTGAGCTACCGGGATTCGGCCAAGATTTTATATAATGTAGGCTAAGGGTTAAGGCTCATATTGTCTCTCTGCATGAATGTTTATTAGACACGCTCAAACGCCTCCTAGACTGGCTAAAACGCCTCCGTGTCTACAGTGTTCTAACTGATTTTAGTATGTAAAGTTTCCATTTAACCCTTATCCAAACAATCTGAAGTCTTAACGACCAAGAGAGTGAAACATTTTCATAACACCGTAAGAAAAGGACATATGCGAGTAATTAGCATTTTAATCTTTTCAACAGTGTTTCTCGAGAAAGTAAGTTTTTTTTTTGGGAGTAAATAAAGAAAAGAGCAATCACTGTTTACGGGTCACTGGTGTGTTTAACAAAAATGTCTCTATCTCTGTTCTTTTGTTTGCCGTTAAAACACGTATGTAAGTGGAATTGTATTAATTTTTTTCCGTCTTTTTCCTGCATTGTAGGACAGTCCTAGACAAAACTCTTCACTTTACAACAACAACAAAAAAAAATGGACTCTTCCACGATTAAAGACATTTTAAAACAGAGCTCTGTTCTATAAATCAAATTCGCTTTTGAAAAGATAAAAAACATTGTGGGAAATGGAGAAATTGTAGGTATCTGGCAGTATCTATAGTGCCTATATGTTTTAACCACTATCTCAGGTTTAGTTAAATTGAGATTGGTAAAGTGTAAAAACATTGTTTCACGAGGAGAACACGCCGGTAACCGGGATATCTCCTTTTCTAAACGTAGGGTCGGTAAAGGGTAAAAAAAACATGCAGATGACAAATTCAATATGGTTCAGATAACAGGATCCGAGTAAGAAAGGATAGAACACAATCCGGGGAAAAAGAAGATGATACAAAGCCAAGGGAACACACACACTCTCTCTCTTTCTCTGTCATAAATCTATTACATTGATTGTTACGACTATCAGAAACATTTCTCACCAACATGTCGATAACCTATAGCATATGCTATAAACCATACGAAAAGTCTTGCCAAAAGTGTTCATTGAACTTCGACTCCACACCGTAGCATGCCGATCTCAGCCCACACTATCCGCCTTTGAAATTTAATTGAAAGAGTATGGTGTTTAACCCCAAGTTCATCATTATTTCAATTATGTCGCGGCAGCCGGTGCACCTACCCATGAAAGTATCGTGGATACTGGTAAAAATGTCGGTAACAAGAATTTTTTTTTTCCGTTTTCTTACAGTGTCCGAGACAAAAAAACCATCAATTTACCGAAATTTGATTTTTCGTCCACAAATGTTTCCAAAATGGACTAATCTTACATTTTGTTTCCTGGTAAAAAGACACCCCACCCAAACATACTCACACATACACAGAGAAAAAAGTCGTAATTCGGTTTTATAAACTTAAGTCGTAAACTAGCGTTTGTTCAGATATGAGTTTAATAAAATCATACGAGGACTCGTTGTTGATTATGAAAGAAATAAACTATTTGAAAAACATACAGGAGAAGGCAGCAATTACTTATCACAAGCAACAGCCTCTTTTCCAGCAATGATCTGAGAGACTGCCCGTCAGGGATCGTATATATAAGATCCCTGTGGCCATTAAAAGGAGCATTAGTTGACCACATACATATACCTAAATGAGTTAATCGGACATAAATACAAAGCAGCTGCAAACGACAAATTTACTACGGCTTTGCTGTAATGGTATATGTGGTCTACGAAAGCACTACAGGAAGGTGAGATTGTTTGTTACTGGCTTTTCCTATTTCCTATACAATGGTCTCAAAAAACCTTTTCTTCAGTGTCGTTAAAACACGGGATCGTTTAAAGGGCAGCCTGGATTCAGTCCGATCATTTTTTCCTTTTATATATTCTGACATTACTTTGTCAAAAATGGGCGTCATTTTTGACAAAAAAAAAATTTCCAAAAGTAAAAAGGGGAAAAAAATGATCGAACTGTAACCCAGGCTGTGTAAAAGGTTAGATGTTAAAACCAAATTTGTCACACTTAATAGTAATATGGCTGATCGAAAGAGTTGCTTCTGAAAAAGTTACCTGACCGTTCGATCAATACTGCAGCAAAACTAATGATCGCCAAGTGCAGGGAAAACGTACATGATAGTTACTGCAACTAAAACTTGAATTGTTTGTACTTATTATCTTTCGTATTTTCTTTTTTCCCACGTGGTATGACATTTGATTTTTAGATCTAACTCTTTATAAAACGACCAAATTCTGGACTAAACCAAACTGAAAGCATTTCTAGGCGTATATACTCGACCAACTACATTTGCTCAAATTATGTTTATTTATTTTATTCTTTTTTATATGGAAAACAATGTGAGAAACAGGAGCAAAGGCTGGTTACCAGTATTTTCTCATTGTCCAACAATGTTTTCAAAAGACTTCTCTTTCATAGTTTTTTAAAACTGGGGATCGTGATACCTGTTACTTTAAAGTGTATTTTTTTTTTTTGTTTACGCAATTTTCGTTTTAACGAGTTTTGATACACGTTTAAATTTTTTTCAATCCATTGTGCTATCCTTTGTTTTCCCTTTAACCTCTTCCTTAGTTCAGTAGTCGACGACTCCTTGGTAATACAGTTGCATTATAGCCTGTGTGTATTTTGGTATACAATATCAAATTTCACCCAAGATTTCTAGAAACAGACGGCAACTGCGAAATTATATTTTCGCCGTGCTATTCCCCTTTTTGCTGCATCTTTGCAGCAACTTTTGTACTTGTTTAGTTTAGAATTTACTGAGTGACATACTACAGCCGTAATACTGTATAAATAAATACATATAACGGTATGTCCCCTGTTGTTTTTAATCGGTCGGCGTGAGCCGGACTATTAGAGAGACAAGAAATTTTGGAAATCCGTCTGCTGAGGGCAAACTGATCTAACTGCAACTCGTGACAGCTTTTACCTACAGTCTAATAACACTAATACTAGCTGTTGTGACCTTATTACGTTGAACTTTTAACCCTGATAAGGAATGGTGTCAGTGATAAAGCAACAACTTATGAATGAAACAAGAGCGAATCCAGGAGTATCGGATGATGTAAGCACACCTTGTGTTGAAAAGATGATAGGTCATTTGACCTGGAGCAAGGATAAACTTGCAGTGAAACGGAATTTGTAAGGAAACATTGCTTTAAAAGAATTTGAAAATTTAGATTGTTTTGCCTTAGAGCAAACTGGTGTACATGCTGGTGGTAAAAGCTGTTTAAAAAAGTAATCTGCCGTTGGTAGTTTAATGTAAGTGAGGTAAAGCGTGTGAAGCAGTGTGGGACAAAGGATGTAGAGTTGTTTAAGAGTTATTACCCTAGTGGAGAAGCCTTTACGTAAACATTTTCAGAATGGTCTGGTTATCCCACGCTTTCAACCTTAGAAACCAGACTGTCCATTCACAATACTGACCAGCATATATTTGATTATGCATCTTTCAGCTTAGGATGTATCAAACCTTGGGCTACTGACCTTTTCCGGACATTGTAGATCAAGATCACACTGTATACTACATGCTGTCTGATTTTGTATCTTTAATGTCCGACAAGAAGATATTTTTTCCAAAAAAACCCTTTAAAATAGTAAAGAACTTGGTTTTTACTGTCAGCTTGAAAGTTTCATTTCACTTATTTAGCAGGTTAAGGGTTAAATTGTTTTCATAACCCATCTTCCTCTCCCTAAAGCTACGGCTCTACCATTTTACACGCTCACTAACATGTTTCTTTTTGATGACATTCTTAAGACTGAAATCAGTCTATTAACCGTTGGCCACACAATCTTTTCGGGCTTTAAAAATGTAGTGGGAAAAACAGCATACATGTATTAAGCATGTTCTCTTTTTCCTCACAGCGTTTTTTCATCATTTGAAAGATTTTCAACATTTTGTCATTTGGTAGAGTTAAACAGAGCATTTTCTTAGATGGAAAAAACCCTGAAACTGCAACATAAAAAACTCACTTAACGTCATATTCTCCATGTCTGAATCAACTGACCAGGGAAAAAGCCTCTTCGGAGAGCGCAGATTCAGACCAGACTGCACGGAACATGCAGTCACTCAAATTTTGGATCTGCTATTCCTATTTCTTGAGATATCGTAGTCAAGACAGCAATGACCCTGCAATAATTAGGCTGCTTTTCCACGCTTATCAGATCTATTTCATTAATTGAGCGCTTTAGTGTAAAACTTTCAGTAACATGTTTGTATCATCAGCATATTGGTTGACTCTCATCCTCTCCATATTCCAGATTAAAAGCACAAGGTTTACTGTCGTAATGCTCTTGCTCATTACAATGATTCAGTACAATGGCCCATGTTCTCCAGTGACATGTATAGTCGCTTTTGAAGACAATAAAAGATCAAGATCAGACTGTCCTTTGAATGCAATGCAGATCAGTATCACAGACATACATATTGAATATCTTAATTGTCTGTTTATGAATAATTCATATGAAAAAAAAAAAAACTCGACACTGAAATAGTAATGTTTGGATATTGTTTTTCTGACTATAAAAGGCCATAACTGAGTGTTTTAACCAAACTTTCCCGTTTCTGATGACCCCGAGGAAGAAGGCTGTTAAAAATATTGTGGAAAAACGCAAATAACCGTCGTTTTCTCCTTTTCTCACAATGTTTTTTTTACCATTTCAACGATTCAAATCATCATTAATTTGGTCTACATTTCATTCGTCAAGTGCAAATGCTTTCGTTTTGGACAAGTCTAAAATTACATCATAAATTTTGGTAAAGGGTTGAGAGTTTGGTAGATACAACATGCTTTGAAAGTAATGTGAGAGTAATTGGACAGCCGATGTTTGCACAGAAGAATCTTGCCCAGGACAATTTAGCCAGCCGAAAAACGTACGGTAGGACAATTTGTCAAGATAAACGCGAGCAGCCAAAAGTAATCACTTTGATAGCCATAATACAGGCACATTCTACACGACTTATTCATCATATCCATCATTCAATATGGATATTATTGATAATATCTGACAATATGTTACAGTATAGTTTTAAAAGTTGCAAAAGTTACAGAAAATAATACATGTATTTATATTTTCTTAATCTTTTATAAAAGGTTGGTAGGTAATGTTATTCATGATGAGTGATATCTAAAGCTTGAAAATCGGTATTACTGGTCAGAATAGTCACTTACATTCTACGTTTTATTGCTGTCGACTGGCAGACATATATCTTTAGCATTCCGTTAAACTACTAATTTGTAAGGGACGGAGAGTTCCTACGTGACTCAGTTATAAAATGTCTATCCAATACATAGTTCAAACAACTGCCATTTGATTTGTGATTTCAAACCACTGTAGTTATTCAGTGTCGACCGATTACAGTGCTGACAGCACTTTGATTGTTCTAGTCTTAGAGCCGCCTGTCTTTACATTCTTGCCTGGTGGCAGAGTGCCACAAACAAATGCCAAATGAAAACATCACGCGTCATGAAAAAAAAAAGTCCAACGGCTCATTATTTTACAAGTTGCACTTAAAGAGGAGAATAAACAATAATTTGTTTCTTATTATTTAACTGTCGCAATTTTGCGATCGAAAATGGCGGTTCATAGTTTAGCAGCCGGGCCCCGGTAGCTCAGTCTGTAGCGTGCAGGACTTGAGAATAGGGGGGTCGTGGGTTCGATCCCCTGTTCGGCCAATTTCTTTCCGAGGCTTGATGATAATCATTACGACAGGATTCATTCCTCTCCAACCTCTGACTATTGTTTCGACGATAGCTACGTGGGAAAGCAGCCAGTGGCTTGGAAAGAAAATTGTGCGGAGTACTGGTAAAAGATATTCCAGGAAAGCATTGATAGGTGCACTAGCCGCCGCGATATAACTGAAATAATGTTTAAAACGGCTTTAAACAGCCTACAATCAACCATAGTTTAGGAATTTGACCCTTTCAGCGTCGAATATCTAAGCTCGACCTCTTTCTACATCTAATACAGTGTACTACAACCCAATGAAACTCAGAGTGATTTTCATCTCATAGGCTTGACTAAACAAGGGAACGTTATAGATTCAGATCAGACTGCATGTTCTGTGCATTCTTATCTTGGTCTATGCTGTCCGCAAAAGCCCCTGTTTTTGACGGTGGCGCTGAAAGGATTAAAACGGCAAAGTTTGAGATCTAATCCTTTACCAACAATCCAATGTTTTAACGACCCTGGATAGAAGATTTTGAAAACATTGTGGGGAAAAAGGAGAAAATGCTGGAAACATGTTTTTTTTTTTTTAACTTTTAAAACAAATTTCATTATTTCATCCATTTTTTGATTTGTTGAGCCGGTGTCTGATCTTAATCTACACTGTCCACAAAAGTCCTAAAATCGCGCTTAGCAGAATAAGGATTAATATTCATTAGACCAAATGAAAAGCATCAATGGTTTCTGCTTCCTTAAAGCTAAGTGCTAAACTGATTACTTCTAGACTTTACCATGAGATTCAACAATTCAATCACGCGGACAGAACAGTGTGCAGAAATGGTTCCTGCTCCCTCAAAGCTAAGTGCTACACTGATTACTTATACACTTTACAATAAAATTCGGTAATTCAAACACGGGGGCAGAATAGGGTTCATGAACGGTTCACGATCCCTCATAGCTAAGTGCTAGACTGATTACTTCTAGACTTTACGATGAAATTCGATAATTCAAACACGTGGGCAGCACAGGGTACAGCAACGGTTCCTGCTCCCTCAAAGCTAAGTGCTAGACTGATTACTTTTAGACATTAAAATTCGATAATTCAAACACGTGAGCAGAACAAAAAAGCTGAATTATCAGTACTTCCACAGGCTGTATATACAAAAAGAAAATGTCCGTCTCTTCGAAAATTGTCTTACACTTTACCAGGCAAAAAATGACTTGTCCAAATTGAAAGCATTTACAGGTGACAAATTAGATGTAGCTCAAATGACCCGATGTGCCTTTGAAAAGGTACAAAACATTGTTGGAAGAGAAAAAATGCTGGTTACCTGCCTTTTCTCCTTTTTCAACAATGTTTTAAAAACTATTCGTCTTATCAGCATTACTAAATTATAAAACAGAAATACTGCTACACAATTTTCTACAATCCTGTCTGTGTAACTCTTCACCATATAACAAAATTGTACGCCAACTGAAACTGAAAACATTTTTAGACGACATTTTAAGCCCGGCTCAGTTTGTCCTAAGTATTGTAGAAAACATTGTGGAAAAAAACAAGAAAATGCTGGTTACCAGCATTTTCTCCTTTCTCACATTTTTTTTTTTTTTTTTTTTTTTTGTTTAAACCCTCTATCGTGAGGGCCATTGAAGCAGGAGATTATTTGATATAGAGTTAAACAATTAATTCGAATCAACATGCAATAAGCAACAAGCATTTGGGAATGATCAAGATAAAACTATATTGACCACAGTTGCGAGTATCTTGCACGTTCATATACGAAAATAACTTGACATGGACAGATAGACGGACACAAACTGAGTTGTTTTACTTAGAACGCAAGAGCACAATTTGTTCAAACATTAAGGCACCTGTAAACAGTTTGTTTCGAATTGGCAATGGTCAAAATTAGAAATAATTGAGAAAGGTAGGTTTTCAGTGCAATTTTGATAAGAAGAAGAGTTATTACACCAATGAATTGTGTTAGATTAAGGAAAAGAAGCATTTAATTTTTCTACGAAACAGGAGGTCATGACCTTTCCTTCTTTGTTCTATAGATTTGACCCCAAATGCGAATCTGAGGGGTCATGGAGCTAGCAGGCATTTTTAGCGGCAAATATAAGGGTGGGGTAAGGGCATGAAAGATTGCGAAAAAACGGCATGGAAACGTGCTATTTTGGACTTTATCCCCAGATTATGTGTTGTTTTGAGTTTCAATTCAGCTTGGCATTTTCAGGCTAGCTTCCTGAGTTTGCATTTTGTGAAATTTGGAATATAGGCTAAAATGGCATATTTTGTCAGTTTTTTTCCGACCATCCCACCTGCCTGTATTGATCAGTAATTTTACTATTTCACAAGTTGAACAGGATTTATTGATAAAATCTAAAGAAATAGGATTGTGCTGTTGCATTTAAGTACTTTTTATAATTTCAGGTTGATTATTTTGACGTTAATCTGAAAAGTTTGGTGTGACGTCCCAAGTACCTACAACATTTTACACCGAAACTGTGTTCTGCTGCCTAAGCAGGTGATGAAGTTAAAGTTGCATGTCTGTTTTACATAACATTTTTATTGTATGGCTGCCGATAAAGATACCAAAATAGCCAACTGCGATCGACAATCCCAAGGTTTCCGCCTTTTTTTCCGGAAAACACGCCCAGATATATCTTTAAAAAAATAAACACTTGAAGACGCAAAAGCACCTGTGGCAGGTAGAGAAATGCGCAGAATCACTTGCTACCAGCCTGTTTGTGCTGTAGCATCAGAGAGTGAACAGGAACATTAAATATTACCTATATTGCACTCGTAGTTTAATCCTTCATCATGAAAGTTATGCAGTTCTTTCTGATTGGACTTTTGTTAGCCATCGTCTTTTTTGATAATGTGAGAGCAGTACCAGCTGAGCCGGTATGTTCGAAATTCGATTATGAAATGAAAACGCTCGAAGCGATGCTTCGAATCGAAAACCGTGCGGAAAAAATGATGGAGGAATTGAAATCTGTCCGAGAGTCTATGACGAAAGAGGTTGATGAAGTCAAGAATTTGAAAGCTGAAGTTGAAAGACAACAAGCAGCAATGGAGAGCAAGTTCAAAGCTCTGAAGTCTGAAGTAGAAGAAGTGCCAGGTAAAGTAATGTAATCATACTGATCTTTTTGTAAACTGTTCATCGCTTACCAAAGAAACCGGTTTAATGTCTCCTAAGAATGGCTTTTTTGTTACAAGCAAGTTATACTTTTCTCACAATGCTTGAAATCGACACTTTTTAAGAAAATAAATCAACATTTCAGAGAAAATGACGGAGAAAATGCAATCTCTCCGAGATTCTATGATGAAAGGGCTTGATGAAGCTGAAAGACAACGGACTGCAACGGAGAGTAAGATCACAGCTCTGAAGTCTAAAGTAGACGAAAAACTAGTGCCAGGTAAAGTATTGCCTACTTCATTTAATCTGATCCTGACCTTTATGCTGAATATATAAGTCGGCATATCAATAGAACTCCGACTATTTTTCGTGAAAAGTGTGTTTTATATATATACACACACACACACACACACACACACACACACACACACACGGGGAAGGTACAGGTAAGCTATTTAATTCGAGCATACCATACGAAATATTTCTCTGACTATTCGGGATGTATGCCAAAGGTAGCCCTGTGTGATGTCGAGGGTAAAAAGAGAATTTTAATTTATATAAATGATGTTGTCCTGGATTGGGTTAAACGAAGTATTACTCTTTTTTTAGCAGATTTGTGTAACTTACCGCAATGGAACTGGACGAAACCAAATACATCGTTCGTAACGTAACCAAATACATGTATGCTCACGAGTATGAAACTTCATATTCGGAGCCAATAGCTCTGAAGAGAAAATGTTGTGTTGGTCTTCCGTTTCTGAAAATATCGGCTGAAAAACAACCAAAGACCAGGTAAGCTTGTCATTATTTGTAAACATGTGTTCTTATGTCTTTGAAATTCCAAAAAATGAGAATGTCATGCAATGCTCTGGTCTTTCAACGTGTTTTCTAGGCTACGAAAAGTGTACGATGTTGTCTGAATCATTTGTGGCGTGGGTTGACAGTAGCCGAAATAATACGTCAAGGACCTAAACTCAGTCTATTATTGCCATTTAACTGGCAAATAAGAGAGACTCTAGCTGTACCAAAAGCATGAATTAATGTTTTGTAATGTTATATTAACAGCTGGTAAAGAACTGAACAGAAATAGCACAAAAATGATAAAAATAAAGAAGGGCTCCAATTATGTGGACCAGCTCTGAATATGTAAGTCGGCGCCTATTAATAAGGGCTTGCTTTCAAAAACTTAGATTTCTGTATAAACTTTTTTAGGAAGTAGGCTTGTTTTTTTCCGTTAATACATTTCAGTCCAAAATGTAGTACATTTGTTGGATGGAACATAACCAAATTCATGAGTGCAGCCCACACGTTAGCAAAAATAATGAAAATTATTTGGCATCTTCGGAAGACTATTTGGTCTTG
The DNA here is from genome assembly GCA_946811185.2 of Hippopus hippopus. Classification (NCBI taxonomy): domain Eukaryota; kingdom Metazoa; phylum Mollusca; class Bivalvia; order Cardiida; family Cardiidae; genus Hippopus; species Hippopus hippopus. The sequence goes on from OX328096.1 coordinate 71,570,417, forward strand.
AAATAGTCATTAATAAGCTAAATGGAAAATGTACCGACCGTAGCAGAGATATTGAATCGAAATAAAAAACTTTTACAAAGCGTGAGAAATTGACCTATTCGCAATACACGCCTAAGGGTATATGTGTGAACACTCATAACTTTTTTCAACACTTAACACGACACAACCGTACGTCAGGTGGATGGGGTATAGACAAGTCTATAACCACGAAAAAGAATCAATTTCACAAGCACGTCAAGACCAAAAAATGTTCATAGATCCCTTATTCTCATTGTACTTACTCAGATCCTTCAATGGTCAATTAACCAGACGCTTATTGGATCAGAAAATGTCACATATCAGTTATTTTCTAAGCCGATGATAAGCAAACATCCATTCAAACGAACGATCACGTTTTGTGCAGTCTGATCTTGATCTACACTGGCTGCAGAAGCAACTTAAGTTGTGACAGGCACTTTAAGGGTTCATAATATTGTATTCTTCGTTAAGAATAAGTTGACAATTGGAATTCTCAAATGAGGGTTAAATAACAATATAACACAAGCGTGTGGTTACTTTAAAATCTATTCCAAAAGTGAGGTGGCGGTGGACACTGGAGAAGTATTTAGGCATGCGCAGTAAAACATATACATGTACAATACAATATACTACATTTCCCTTCTTTAAAAAAAAAAACTTTTGATAAGTTTTGAAGCAAGTAAAATCAAACGAACGAAAGTGATACCATGTAAAAAAAATTTAGGGGTCTTATACAATCAACAAACAATTGACTTATCGTAGCTAACAAGTTCATTGACAATAAAAACTAGCACACCTAAAGTTTATTCAACAATCCTGTCTAATTTAATTATCTTTATTTAGTCCATTCCGCATTGTTGTATCGCTGATTACATTTCACTACTCTACCAGACCGTGTGATATATGGGTTATTTGGCCATGGGTCTGGGGGTGTTGGCTTGATTTCTTCTTGAGGTTCATTTGGAATAATATTCGAGGGATTTGCCAAAATATTGAAATCTGCCGGTTTAATGTCAGATGCACTTTCATTTGTTTTGTTAGTGAACCTACGGTTTCGGCGGTAAACTGTACCATCCCTAGTTTGTATAGAATATGACCTATTTGGGTGAATTTGCACCACTTTCCCAGGTCTCCAGATTTTACCAAACTGAACTCTAACCGAGTCATGTAAAGAAAAGAGCTCTAACGGTTTAGAAATTTTATCGTAATTTTTCTGTTGACGATTTTTGGAGTTGTTCATTGACCTACGTAATTTGTTGTTATTTACGAGTTCTGGGGTTAAAGCCTTGTTTGAAACTGGTAAAATTGATTTCGTTCTTCTGTTGTAAAGAAGTTGTGCGGGTGAGTAACCACAGTCTAGTGGAGTATTTCTGTACTCTAGAAAACTGATGTATGGACTTTGACCAATATCCTTTGCTTTTCTCATGAGTTTTTTCGCGATTCCCACACCTTTTTCCGCCATAGAATTGCCTTGTGGGTAAATTGGCGATGATGTCGTATGTTTGAAGTTCCACTCTCGAGCAAAGTTTTCGAACTCCGAACATGAAAATTGAGGTCCATTATCAATAACGAGAATATCGCAAATGCCGTTTCGTGCCAAATGCACTGTAAGTTTGTGTATAACTGTAGCGGCACGCGTGTTGGGTAAATAGTCAACTTCGAAAAATCGGCTATAGTAATCTATCGTCAATAGATAATTCTTTCCATCAAAATGAAACAAATCTGTGCCAATTTTCTGGTATGGCCTATCAAGGAATTCTGATGAAATCATAGGTTCTCGCTCGTTCGAGTCTCTGTGCGTCAGACAAGTTGAGCATTGTAGCACATAGTCTGTTATTTGCTTTTGCATGCCTGGCCAGAAGATACTGTCTTTTGTGCGTTGGACCGTTTTCGTCACACCTAGGTGACAGGTATGAACCTTTTTAACCAGAGATTTTGGAATGAGAATAGCTTGACCTCGAAAAATAAGGTCGTCTTCAACTACAAGTTCATCCCGATGATTCCAATACTCTAGTATTAATTTACTGCAGTCTGATCTGCTACTCGGCCAACCATCAATAATGGTCTGCTTTAATTTACACTTTTGTAAATCTTTTTGAGTTTCTGTCTTAATGATTTCGATTCGTCTATCTGTGACAAAAAGATGCTGTTTGACAGCATGTACATGTAGATCAAGACCATCGATCAATTCAGGGCAAGTGTCTTTAACCGAATGTCTCGATAAGCAATCACTAACTGGTATATCCTTACCGCTGACATGTTTCACAGTGATGTCATACTTTTGCAACTGAAGCATCATTCGTTGCAATCGCGGTGGGGCTGCTGACAATGGCTTTTTCATGATAGCAGCAATCGGCTTGTGGTCGCAATGGCATATAACCGGTCTACCGTATGTAAACTGGTGGAACCTTTTGCATCCAAATAATATGCCTAAAAGTTCTTTTTCTATTTGTGCATAAAGCATTTCGCTTTTCGTCAAGCTCTTTGACGCAAAAGCAATTGGCTGACCATCTTGCATGAGACAACAACCTAGTCCACTTTTACTAGCGTCTGTCTCAAGGACAAGTTGTTTTTTTTGGGTCAAAGTAACCTAATACTGGCGCGCTGATAATGACATTTTTTATCTGCTGGAATGCTCGGGTTTGTGGTTCATCCCAGTGAAATTCCATCTCCTTTTTTAGAAGGCTCCGAAGGGGAGCTGTCATCTCCGATAAATTTGGCGCGAATTTCTGCATGTAGTTCACCATGCCTAGAAAAGTCTCTAGTTTTGCGCGGCTGTCCGGGATTTCGAGCTGCGTTATGGCCTCGACCTTAGCTGGGTCAGGCTTCAGCCCTTTGTTGGTTATCACGTGACCAAAGAATGGCACTTCTGAAACGCCTATGATACATTTGTCTGGGTTAAATTTTATACCCTTATCCCGCGCACGTTTCAAAGCATTTTGCAAGTTTTCGTCGTGTTCTTTTCGCGTTCTACCGAAAATAAGAATATCATCCACTATCGCCTTAATGCCTGAGAGTCCTTCAAAAATCTCATTGACCTTGCGAAGGAAGATATCTCCCGATGATTTGATGCCGAACGGTAGCCTCAAATACCTGTACCTACAAAATGGGGTTGAGAATGTTGTCAGCAATGACGATTCTCTGTCCAGCTTTATACTCCAGTAGGCATGTGTGATATCTAAGATATTGAAGCATGTTGCACCTGCAAGCTCATATGTAACGTCATCTAAAGTTGGCATTGGCTGGTGAGGTCTGCGAATAGCCTCATTTAACCCTTTAGGATCTAAGCAAATTCTTAACTTTCTAGTTTTTGGTTTTTCGACAACGACTATCGAGTTGACCCAGTCAGTAGGTTCATCAACCTTTACTATGATCCCGTCTTTTTCCATCTGAACAAGCTCGGACTAGAGTCGCGATTTTAAAGCTTCGGGTATCCTACGAGGTGAGCAAACTACAGGGACTGCGTCGTCTTTTAAGTGTAAGCGACTTGTACCTGGTATAACTTCTATCCCATTGAACAAATCACAATATTCAGTGGTAACAGATTTCTTGCAAAGACCTTTTTGTTGTGATTGCGGTGGTGACTCGACATGATAAGTGAGCTTTAGAAGACCTAAGTCAATGGATGACTTTAATCCTATGATAGCTGGGGCATTGCTATCCACAACATAAAATGATGTCTTAACTGATTTTACTTTAAAAGAGCAGGAAACAGTTATCTGTCCGATGACATTTACGGCATCGCCCGAGTACGAGGTGAGTTTGCAATGTGGGGCCTCTAGCGGGGTTTGAACTTTTAACTTGTCTAAGACTTTACAGGAAATGATATTCACTTCACTGCCTGTGTCGATTTTAAATTGTACAGGGATATTCTTTGGACCAAGGGCTAGGGACACAAATGCACGGTCTGGAGAATGTGAAAAAGTGCTTACCCTACCCTTATCGATAACGTCAATAAAATGCTCTTTATGTCCATCATATGAAAAACTATTGTCGCAGCCACTGGCACCATAATAGTCACTGTTCTCTTCGGCTGTGTCAATGTCGTGCACTACTTTTGACCTACACATTAATTGAAAATGATTAAGCATATGACATTGTCTACATGTTTTTCCGTATGCTGGACACAGTTTTTTGTTCTTCCCATGTACTTTTCCGCAGTTCCCGCATTGGTTGTTTTTGGTGGAGGGCTTCGTCGTCTGCTTTCTGGGTCCCCGATTGTGGTTCGAATGTTGTTTCTGGCTCCTGATAGCGTCAACGGCCTGTTTGTCAGTGTCGACCATGTTCATCGTGGCCATTTGTTGCCTACTGTACTCGTAATTTTGCGCAATTTGAATCGCTTTATCCAACGTTAACTTTTCACCTTCGTTGATGAGTTTTTCACGAATTTGTGAACTGCTTGTACCGAAAACAATTCTGTCCCTTATCATTTCGTCTTCCTTGTCTGCGTACCTGCAGTCTCTGGCTCGTAACCTAAGCCTAGTCACAAATTTGTCTATCGAATCGTTTCCTTGCACTTCATTATTGAATCGAAAACGAGCAAACACAGGATTGACTTTAGGTTGCACGTGACTTTTAAATCTGTCATAGTATGTTTTGAGTATTTTGGCCTCGTCACTTTCGAGAGACCAAGAGTGACATATGTATCTGCCTTTATCGTCAACCCAAATTAACAAGTATGCAACCTTCTCCTCTTCTTCCTTGGATTTTAGTGGACCTTGAAATATGAGTTCCACGTGCCTATGAAACTTTTCCCATGCTTCTGGAAGATTCGAACTATCCCAGTCCATCCTGGGCGGTGTAATTCCAGATAAATCCATTTTAACGAGTGTTACTACGTTTAACAAATTATCGCATCTAGTCCACAATAAGTAGTTTGGGTAAGTTTATATTTCTGACACCATGTTGTATTCTTCGTTAAGAATAAGTTGACAATTGGAATTCTCAAATGAGGGTTAAAGAACAATATAACACAAGCGTGTGGTTACTTTAAAATCTATTCCAAAAGTGAGGTGGCGGTGGACACTGGAGAAGTATTTAGGCATGCGCAGTAAAACATATACATGTACAATACAATATACTACACACAATAAATAGCTTTGAGTTTTTTTTTATTTTTCTTTTTCCATCTCAGATATTTGTATGAATGTCCTATACATTGTCGTTTACTCTTGGCGGCTACTGGGCATTTAAGAAGTAGCAATTTGATCCTTCAATCTGACGCGGTTTGCTGGTATAAGATTTGGGATTATATGAACACGTATAGGACTGTATATACGGTATTGACAAAAACCATGTCGGGGTGTACTCGCTAAAACTGAAAGCAGACCGAGTAAAGCACAAATGTGTATGGCAGTATCACGGGTCGGAAACTTCATATCTTTCATAGTTTTTGGTTGTTTTTCAGCCGACATTTTCAGAAACGGAAGACCAACACAAAATTCTTTTGTCAGAGCCATTGGCTCCGAATATGAAGTTTCCTACCCGTGTATAGAGTCGAATTCACGTGTCATGTTAGAATAGAAAATACTAGATATTTGTGCGGCGCTCTGGCAAATGGGGGTTTTATGCATCTCCGGGTGATGCATTATACCGAGCAAGCCATTACATGGTTATAGATCCATTTTGTCCAACAACCACCCGAATAAGCGAGTAGAATGGTCCCAGGACATGCAAAAAAAAATTCAAATAGCGAAAAGTTTCGACCCATGTTAGCCTGCGCAGACTGCAGGCTGACACGGGTCGATCTTTTAAAAATGCGTTAAATCCTCATTTCAAAGAGCACGGCTCATACGTTTGTATTTTCCAAAGAATATACGTAAAGTGCGGGGTGGTTTGCTTATATTATGTTCTTTGACTCGGATTTTTGAAATGGAATCCTTGAATTATATCCATAAAAAATCATTAAAAGTTAGTACATGTAGTATTTGCTCTTTTCCCGTCTATTTCAAGGTTCGTCATACAATATACGGAGCAAAATGAGTTTCTATTCGTTCGCAAATGTAGAATTACTCCATCAATAGACATCTATTGTTGTTAGTCAGCATCTAATACATGTTGAAAATAGAAATTTAAGTTAAATGATAATAACCCCTTGTGATACCCAAAATACAGGTATAAGTTTGAATTATCACTTGTATTTTGATCGTTGAAAAGCCAGTTGCAAGGTTTCCTATAGACTTGTATAGCATTTACCAGATTATTTAGGTTTCGTATTTTCAACCATTATGCTGCATTGCAGGACAAAATGTGCTTTTGCTGTGGTACCATTATCGTAGATTAAGACCAGACTGCAGCCAATGAACAGGCAGTTTTATCTTAGATCTTCACCGTTCGACACATTGGCCAACTTCCGACCAAAAGTTCAATGTGAATCAATGCTCTTCAGGGAAAACAATAAAGCAACAGTTCTAATTGCCGGTGTGATTTTCCTAGTCTAAGATGTCTTTTTTGTATTTAAGACGTTTACCGAAATATTTCAATTATTTCATGCTTGAAACGCGAGTGTTTACGAAAATATCGAAAGTTGCAAACACGAGTTTTTTACTCTTTACTAGACGAAAATATTAACACTCGTCCAAATTGGAAGCATTTGAAGAGTCATATCATCGTATTTATTTTACTGTGGTAAAATAGGCCAGTTGCCGAGTTTAGAAAACATCCAATAGCATACATTGTAATGGCAACATGGAAAAAGGTCAGTATTATTTGATTGATTGATTGATTGTATGGTGTTTAACGTCGTTTTCAACATTATTTCAGTTATATCGCGGCGGCTAGTGCACCTATCCATGCTTTCCTGGAGTCTCTTTTACCAGTACTCCGCACAATTTTCTTTCCAACCCACTGGATGCTTTCCCACATAATCATCGTCGAAACAATGGTCAGCGGTGGGAGAAGAATGAATTCTGTCGCAGTGACTATCATCAATCCTCGGAAAGAAATTGGCCGAGCCAGGGGTCGTAGCCAGGGATCGAACCCTGGACCCCGTGTTCTCAAGTCCTGCACGCTACCGACTGAGCTACCGGGGCTCGGCAGTATTATTTGAAGATCAAAACGTACCACTTTCACATGTTGATTCTGATCAACACCCACCGATATGAATTTCAGTATATGCCAAATATATTAACAAACTCGACAATTAAATCGAAAAATGTGACAAATACAAAGGCTGAATATCCAGTAAATATTGTCCCCCAAGCTACAAAATAAATGAAACGAAGTTTTCCAAGAAACAGAAACACCTAAAGTGTTGCAATTTCGAAGTTGATTTACTGGGAAAAATACCTGAAACTAAATGAAAAATTATTGGCTCTGAAAAAGGCTTTTCACAACATGGAGGGAAAAGGAGAAATTGCTGGTGGCCAGCATTTCCTCCTTTTCTAACAATGCTCTTACTCTTTCAAAGATAAAACTTATCATTTTAGCCGTACTGAATTTGTACTCTGCAATGCTTTCGATTTGGACGGGACTAAACTGTTGTCCTTTGGCAAAGTGTTTAATCAAAGGACTCAAAGTCCTGTAAAGCGAATTTGTGGAACTGTATTAAGCTACGATATGATATAGTGAAAAATAAAATTTCCAATTCATACAGTGCATGTACATATGTATGAAATTAGTTAGTGGAGTTAGCAAAGGAGAGGAAAAAATCGAAGTTGTTCTACCAAGTGGGACGCGCAGTAACTGTTATACTTTCACTTATTAAAAGCACAGTAGCGGCCAAAAGTAAACAGTGAGGATGTTAAAATGTATTTAAATTTAAATAATATTTTTAATAAGTATAGAATTACGGTGAAGATAACAATCTGTCGCTGTACGGTCAGTCCAAGTGTTAGTCGCTGGCAGAAAAATGAATTCTAAAATTAGGTAAGAGTAAACAAAAGATCGAGTGACCTGGCAACTTTTGACCTAATTCTAAAATTCATTTTTCTTCCAGCGACCAACCGCACAGTAACAGATTGTCATCTTTACAATAATTTCCATACTTTTAAATGGCAGGGTAGTACTGTACACAAAAAATGTAGTTGTGTACACTTTTCAAAAAGGGATACATTTGCAAAAGAATGTCACCATAGGCTACTAAATAGATTATATAAGTTAAAAAAAATTCAAAGAAGAGACCATTCAGACCCTCCTTCACTGATAAAGAATTAAAAGAAATAGCACAACAAACGATAGAAATAAAGAAGGGCTCCGATTTTGTTGACCGGCTCTGAATATGTAAGTCAGCTCCGATTGATGAGGGCTTCATTTCAAAAATTTAGTTTTCTGTAAAAAATTACTTAGGAAGTAGGCTTTGTTTTTCCGTTAATACCTTTCAGTCCAAAATGTAGTACATTTGTTGGATGGAACATGACCGAATTTATGAAAATACAAAGAACTGGTACTGTCGAGGTTGAAAAATGCTGTCGAACAGTAGTCTATCAAAATTTTGAAAATACTCCTGTGTAGCTTTTGATTAACAGAATGGTCTATACATGTATATAGCATTTGTCATGCTTTCGTCGTGAGAGCAGTCCACACGTAAGCAGAGGTAAACGTAAAATACATTCGGAAAATTCCCTAAACTGTTCGAAAAAATGACAATACGCAGCTGCATCGTAATTAGTTGTGTAAACACTTGTATATTTAAATTGCAGGATGAGGGTCGACCTCTAAGTTGTAATAACTTGTGACCCAACCCCATTTCCATGTATATTTGAGGGAAAGTAAATATGTTTAAACTAAACAAATCATCATTTTCCGCTCCTCGACCAACGAGAAGGAAAATCCTCAGGTCGATATTAACTGTTTTAAAAAAAATGACAACGATGGAACTATATGAAATTTTACCAGTAAACATATTTAAATCAAGTGTCTTTTCAAGTTGAAGGTTAGTTAAAATTGAACGGTGTTGCATTGGAAATGGGATTGGAATTGGATGGAGTAATACTCAGAGTATTCGAAGCAACTGCGACTCTTGTGCTTGACAATACATTCATTCTTCTTTGTCATTTGAAAGAGAGAAAATGTAACAGTAAAACGGTACGTTTTTTTTTTTTTTAATGTTGTGTTTGATACCTTTAGAAGATTTTAATGAAATTTTGATTCTTTTCATATTTACCGACTGGGCAGTGGGGTTTGTTTTGGTAAGTAAGTGGAACAGCCGTGGTTTATTCAATGGAATATTATCTGCATCCGCGTTTTTACTGTACGTATGAACTTGTCTTCCTTTGGTTAAGAGTTGGTCATGTTAGAATGGAAATAATCTTTTTTCTCTATCCCTCGTGGATTATTCATTGTGCCTCATAACTCACAACCGTGGTTTATTGAACGATAAACCACGATGGAAAGAAGATTCTTTCTTAAAAATACCAATTAGTTATGATACTTTCAGTTTAAAATCTTTTTTTGCTCACTTATATATTATACATTTGTTATTTGAACCATCATCTGGGGGTAACAAGAGAATTTCTTTGATTAGTTGTTTATTGAATTGTTTGGTGTTTATCGCCGTCTTCATCAACATATCAGTTACATCGCCGCGGCCAGTGCACCTGTCCATGCTAACCTAGAATATGCTTTTATTAGTATTTCGCACACTATTCTTCAAAAGCGACTAACTAATTTTCCACATAACTATCGACGGAACACGAATCGGCGGTGAGAGAGGATTGAACACTGTCGCAATGACTATCATCAATTCTCGGATAGAAATTTACCTAGCTGAGGATTCCCCAAGTCTTGTACGCTACAGATTGTGCTACCGGGCACAAAAAAAAGGGAATTGAATACGTTAATTACGTACACATTTAAGAAAAAAGGAGTAAATGTTGGCCACCATTAATGGGATTTATCTCTTACGGAATAGAAAATATTGTAGAAAAAGAAGAAAATGCTTGTTATCAATGATTGGATTTCTCTCTAAGAGGATAGATAACATTGTAGAAAAAGGAGAAAACGCTGGCTAGCAATGATGGATTTGTCTCCAAGAGAATAGAACACTTTGTAAGAAAAAGGAGAAAGCGCTGGCTACCAATAATGGTATTTTTTTTAGTGATAATAGTGTGTAATTACCCCCCTCTGAGCCAAGACGTGTCGATCGAGCTAATCCGTTCGCTTCATCGCGTCGCGCCAATTTTCCTTTTCAACCATTCATCTGGTTAAACAACGCATCGCAACGCTTCAACGCGTCACACCGATTCATTCGACTAATCGATTCAACCATTTTTAGGTTAACCAATTCGTCCGGTTAAACAACGTATCGCCCGCTTCGTCCGGCTAACCAAAAAAAAAATCTTTTTTAATTGATGTAACGATTAACCGATTTTCTAGAAAATTTTTTTTGAAAATTAAGTTAAAGAGTATATATCTAATGTGTAAAGATGAGTTTTCGTGAAAAATTAAATCGAGTTATTGAGAATAAAATATACCACTCAAAGAGTATTCCAATTGAAATTGATTATGTTCCAGATCATTATAGGATGGAGGATTTTATTAATTTAAAACGTGGTATACGTATTTTTTGTGAAGGAGGAACCGATCATGTTCATGCTCTAGAAAGAATAAGAAGTGCTTGGTATTATGAGTATAGCAAATTTATAAAAGTAAACGATACAAAAGATAACCTAATATATTTTGGTGTGGATGAAGGTAATTCGGATTATGATCCTTCGAGAGTATATTAAGTAGTAGACTTTCCAAGAAATATATCTATATTAAATTTTTTAGGAAGGGATGGAAGTATTCTGACTAAATTTGATAACTATATAAAATTAGAACAACAATTAGGAGGTACATATGTTCCACTTGATTATATAGATGAAGTATATATAAACCTAGGAGGATCATTTTATGCATTTGTAATTTTTGAAAAAAATCTTTCGTAATAAATGGGGTGATATAGATTTTTTAGGTGGAGATTTTTTTAATAATCGTGTAAATTGTGATTATTCAGATATATATGAAAATCAAAATAGAGTTACACCAAATCTTGTAAAATTTTCAAAAGATGTAAATTTAGAAATAAAAAGAAAAAGAGAAATAGAAGAATATTATAAGAAAAAAAATGGAATTAAATTTTTTAAAGAAGAAAAATGTATAATCTGTACTGAAAAAGAAGCAAATATATTATTTTGTAATTGTGGTCATTTATGTATATGTAATGAATGTAATTCTGAAAATGAACTTACTAAATGTCCAATATGTAAGACAAATAATACCATTAAACGTGAAATATAAAATATAACTTTTTTATCAAAGTTATATTTTTTAATTATTGCTTAATTTATAATGACCCCAAGCTAGTGTATCTATTTTATTTTCTAAGACAAACCTTTTATCATCACTTGATCCTAACGCTTTTTTGTTTAACTCTTCAGTATATATATCATGACCCCCTACTTCTTAAAACAGTCATCTTTCTATACTGATCCTTTCCTGTAAGCAAACACTCTTTGTAATTATCAAGGTTTATCTCTTTCTTAATAACCGCTTTTTTAACACCTTTACATCTTTTATCTTCCTCCCCATCTAAAGTTTTATAAGCATACATTTTTGCCCCTAAACCAACAAACTCTGTCATAAGCTTACCACCTAACTCATCTTTAAACTTTCCAACTACTCCTGCATCACAATCATTTCTTAAAAAATGATCATCAGGACAGTTACTTGTATCTAACATTGTAGATACATCAGGAGCAATATCTTTATATAAATCATCAGTTTCTATTTCAAGAATAAAACTATCTGTATCAGTATAACACAATCTAACCTTTTCACCATACTTCTTTTTATAATAATTATAATAAGTTTTCTGCATATGTGTTTTACTAATATCTAAAATACTCATTCCTGAGTAAACAGTTTTGTTGTATTTTATATCAGTCTTTTTCATATGCACAGCTGTTAAGTTTTCATCAAATATTGTTGTATAGCTATAGTTTGGTTTTGCTACAAGTTTCCTATAACGCTCTTCATTAGAAACTAGGTATATCGTTACTCTATTTCTCAAGTTTTCCATAGTTTTACTAAAAACTGAATTATTCATCAACTTAAAAAAATCCTTTTCAAAGTTATTTTTAGCCGCTGTTCTTAGTTTAATGTTTGTATCAATATATTTTTTAAGCCAATTACATTCCTAAAACCTAATTCCTCGATGTACTTTTGTAAGCTTTAAACCTAATTCAACACATGTTTTTAAAACCTCATAATGTAAAATATAATTTGTTTTATTTTCTAAATTTGGAATAAGTTTTTCTACTTTTTCTATCTTTTTACGCTCAGGTGCTAAAGGAAAGTCATTATGTAAATCATGTAACTCTTTAGGATATTCTAAATCTACTTCTACTATACATGGATGTTTCTCCCAGTTTTTTAATTCTTCATCATTCATCCATTCAAAGTTATGAGTAGGAAGAGGACGGCTCACTGCCCAAGGGTAAAGACTGTTTACATCTATATATAATAAATATTTTGAAGGTTTACTAGCATCATAAGATTTCCCCATATATTTATTATTTTCTACTGAGTACCTTTTAGTACACATACTAACACCATCTCTGATACCCATTTCTACCATTAAAAGCATATCAGGATCAGATAAAAGTTCTAGGCTTACTTTTGTTACTTTTAATGCTGCATCCCAAGCCAAACCTGGAGCAGTAAAATACCAACTAGTATCTAAGTCATAATTTTTACAACAAACATCTCTAAAGTTCTCAAAAACATCAGCTAAAAGCAGCACATCTATCCTATTTTAAAGTTCTAAGTAATCCTTAAACGTTTTCATATTAAAAGCTATCCAAACCTTTTGCGCATAATCATACTCTTCATCTGTAATTCCTTCTTTGTTTAAACTAGAGTAAAATGCTTCTTTAGGTGGTAACTGAGTTTCTTTAAGTTTATCAAAAGAATCTAGGTACTCATAAGGAAAAAATCCTTTTCTTCTAACTAGTGGTAGTTGTTTTTTCGTAAAATATTTTGATAAAATTTTTAACTGATCTTCCTCTAAGTTGCTTGAAAGTTTATCCAAACTAGAAGACATAAATTTAAAACTATTAAGAAATCTAATTTTATGGTATTTATTTTCTCCAACAAAATTCATTTTACTAAAACTAATATATTTTTCTTCATTATTTGGAATACAATCAATCTCACCATCAGTTTTACCAAGACATTTAATAAAAAGGTGAGCATCATACCCACTTAAATTATGGAAGTACACAGGTGTAAAGTTAGGGGTTGCAGCTTTTAAGTTACATGTTTTATGTGCGGCACCTCTATACTTACCTGTAAAATGACAATGATCTCTTACTCTAGGGTTATCACGAGTAAACCTACCCCCACAAAACCAACATCTTGTTTGTTGTGAATGTTTTATTTCTTCCTCTCTTGTCATATTTAATGGTAATGGGTTTTGAAAGTATTGTTGATGAATTTCTCTTATATCATCTGTTAACCAATTTATAAAAAATTCTTCCGATTTTTCTCCACTATATTTTCTTTCTATAGGTGCGCAAACATCATCATCAAAACATTTTATAATATAATGAAAACTGCAAGGTATATGTTTTTGACGTTGTATAGTGTAACTTTCTTTAGAATTTGGTTGACATGTTGCTATTGGTTCCAAAATACTTTCAGAATCAGCGTATACAGCAAAATTGACTCGAATCTTTCTAACATGATTTTCAAAACGAAGTTTTTCACCTTTTTTTGGTAATTCTAAATTAATAGGTTCATACAAATTACAGTATTGTTTATGTTTTTCTAAAAGTTTTTTATTGCCAAAATGATTTAAACATCGCCTGCAATACGATACACTACCATGATCAATTACTTGTTTTCTCATTAAACCATTAAAGTTTTTTATGAGTGTGTAGTGCATATTTTCTTCATCATTAATAAAAAGAAGATCAATATGTTTACTTTTTTCATTATCTGTAATTCTTAAAGGATAAAATTTACGATCATCGGTATACCCATAAACATTTACACTAATTTCAGGATTTTGTTTTTCAAACTTAATAATATCTTTAAAAGAAACAAGATACTCTATTCCCTCCATTTTTACACTACTTTCCTTTGCTTGTAAATCCCTGTCAATTCTTTCAGGATGGCTGTCTTTAGGGAATAACGCTCTTAAAATACACCATAAAAAGCATTTGTTACCTTTATTTTTCATATTGATAACTGCTTTTGTATTAGCAATCCATTTTGGTAAAGGTAAGTGGGCTCTAGCCCGTAAAGGATCATAAACAACTTTGTGTAGTTCTAGCTGTAGTACACGTCCAAAAGTCCAACCACTACCTTCTCTTTGGAAATTAGCTAAATTTTCTAAAACTTCATCTATCATTTTATTCAACAAATCCTCTACTTCTCCCCTATTTAAATTTAAATGTTGTTTACTATGGAAAGCACGTTCAACAGGACCTCGGTCAAGATCTGTCATTAACCATAATTTACACCTAAGTACAAGTTTTACCTTTGTTTGCAAATTATTTTGAAGAGTATTTATAGGAGGCATCCACGTTTCTGCGAAAAATCTTTGTGGGGTATAATCTTCTCTACCCTCTATAACATGTTGAGTAGCATACTCTCTAAATGCGGTTTGTTCAACTCTAATTTCAAACGGTTGAATTGGCTGATAATTTTCACTTATATGCTCTTGTACATCATCCAACATTTGTGGTATTTGCGTTGGTTCTACATTACCAGTTAGCACATTACCAAAATTAGTTATTCTTCTATGTATGGATTCCGGAACGACAGCTTAGTGGGGTATAATCTTCTCTACCCTCTATAACATGTTGAGTAGCATACTCTCTAAATGCGGATTGTTCAACTCTAATTTCAAACGGTTGAATTGGCTGATAATGTTCACTTATATGCTCTTGTACATCATCCAACACTTGTGGTATTTGCGTTGGTTCTACATTATCAGTTAGCCATTTACCAAAATTAGTTATTCTTCTTTGTATGGATTCCGGAACGACAGCTGAGGCTAGTCGTCTTACTCCAGAGTAAACATTAGACGCAGCTTGTCTAGCTGCATTTGTAAATCTATTAAACAAACTCATTTTTATATAATAGATATAATTTCTTAAGCTATTTTTTTATTATTTCAAAAGATTTCATTATGACAATGTCATAATAAAATTACTGAATGTTAATCTTATATTTATTTTTCCAAACCCTTCCATTCCAGTTCACAATCGTTTGAGGGCAATGATCTATAAATATACCCGCCATGTAAATTGATGGAAAGGTTTTTATTTCACCAGTTTCAACATCCTCTAAACTAACTTTTTTAGGATTATGCATAATAATTTTTAATCTATCAAACCTAGGTTCCTTACTTCTTTCTTTTTTAGGTGACTTAGGTGACTCCTCTGGGAACAAACCATGTTCTTTCACCAACTCAACTAACCGTTTTTTATCCCAGTAAGAGTAAAATTCTATATTATTTTCTTTAAGATTTTTTTTTAAATCTGAAACCTTTATCATTTTTATATAAGAAAGAAAAAATCTTAATAAACTACACTCATTTTATTTCCATCAGACTGAAAGTTAATTAATCTATCACTAATAATAACAGCATATGCCTCGGTGTCCGCAGGCACATTTGCGTTAAAATTTGCCTTGATTTGAATATCAGTAACAGAATATTTTAACTTTTCACTCTGCTTGGAAACATCAAACAAAAACAAAGGATAAAGGGTTTTGTACTCTGAAGGGGTGAAGTTAGGATTTGATACCAACTCATCCATGTTATAAAACTTAGATCTACATAACGCAGCATCACCATACACTCTACTAAATTGCTGTTTAGTAAATGAAAGATTGTAGTCAACCGCAGGGTATCGGGTAGCATTTAACATAACATAAATATTTTTAGCGTCTACATTGTCGAATAGGGATGGATTTTGCTCTTGATTACAAATTTTATCAGTCTGAAAGCCAACAATGATAAAACGTGGTACCTCGGGAGATGATTTAACTGAAAGTCTCCAGGTAAATGTTGTTGACTGAGGAACCGTGATAGAGTCACATTGTAGCATCCTATATCCAACTGGAAATTTTTCTTTTTTCTCGATAAGTTTATAAAGTTCCATCTTCTCCTTATCCGCGGGTAGCACGTGTGGCATAAACCATGATATCTTATCCAAAGTAATTTTACCAGCATCAACACCGTTAGCTCTAAAAATCGCATCTGCATCATTATTTCTTGTTAATGTGACAGTTTGCTTCATTCCATACAATATCTTATTATAATCTTCGCAAAAACCAAATATATGTTTTAATGGAACTCTAAAGCTAAATGTTCCCTTTGGATCGGAATTATTAATGATGTATAGTTTTCTTACATTCCAACCTACGTTTTGAGCAGCTGCTCTAGCTAATGTATCCTTATACCACAATTGGTGTAATCCTTGTGATTTGGAGAAATCATCCGGATATTTTAACAACCCAAGCATTGTAGTAGCCTGACCAGGATGTGTTAAGGATTCAATCTCCATACCTGAAAGTTGATACTTAATATTTTTAAACAGGTGCATCAGGGCGTTGTTTGTCAGAGAAACGTTGTCAGCATCTGCGTAGGCTGTTCCATCAGCCTTTGTTAATCGACCTTCTATAAGTAAATAGCTCTCACTAGGATGAGTAAAAATATCTTGCGTTTCGATACTAATCGTAATATCTCCTCCTGAGTTGTTGAGATTTGCACCTGTGATTGGTTCATACTCATAGTGCTCATACTCATCAATACTATCGCCTTTTAAAATTGGTTCGGTAATTCTTAAAATGTCCATTTTAATTATACTACAATTATAATTTAAAATAAAATTACAATTGTGTTACTTTACTCTAAATCTCTAACAAAAGCTGGGGAAAAGATTTTTTTTTCATTATTAACAAACACACTTTTAAGTCTAATGTATTTTTTTATGCCATCTGTACTAGTTTTAGGATAAACTTTATTACCGTATACAAGTGTTATTTGGGGTATATCCCACTTTTGTAAATAATTATTCACCTCTTCCTCAATCTCTTTCATTTTGATTACTTTTTCAGGGGACAACTTCACAACGGCTTTTTTATAGCCATATTGAATGTCATTAATTTCGAGAATCTCACAATCTTCTAGATTAAAAAATGCACTTAATATGTAAATAGAACTACTATTGTGCCCTACATGAAATACACGTTTAAATATAGAATTTACCATTTTCTTTTTTTATAATGAATATAATTATCTTAACTTTTTTTCATTTTTTTTCTTCATACTACTTTAATGCCAGACCCACTGTTTAATTTTTTAACTAAGTCTTGAATAGCAATGGCACTTCCTTCTATTAAGGTATTAATGTCTTGTGTCTCTGGTGTACCTTGCGTTGTAGGTGTTGCGGTATACTTTTGTAAAATTTTCTTTGATTTTGGTGTTAAAGCTTTTGTAACTAATTTTTTTACTGCGTCTACAGCTGCACTCTTTCCAACCTCTAAAGCCTTCTTTGCACCTTCCTTAGCTACACTCTTCCCCACATCAAGGGCAGAAGATGCAATTTGTTTAACTGTGCTACTTGTAAAAAGCCTCGCTAAAAAGTTAGCTATGCTGTCAAAGATTCCAGCACCACCATATGAATACTTTTTTTTAAATCCGTGGTTTTTAGTGATAATCATTGTTTATAGTATAGACATTAAATTTTTATAACTGATTGAATCTAAAACACCTTGTCTTTTTAATTCATCACATATGCTCACTAACTCGTTTCTTACACCTGTGTTGCCTGCTTTTTTGCTTGTCAACAACAGGTCTAGTCTTTTTATTAATGCGTTAGGGTCACATGGGATAACATCGATATCCTTTCCTTTAATTTGTTTTTCTATTCGCCCAAATAGGTCCAGGTATATTAATCCACTTTTCCCATCTAGAACCTTTAGGATATCTACTATCTGGGTTATTATTACGATAAAGAGCGTTGGTTTTTAGCATTAAATGTTCGTAATTTGCAAGATCCTCATCTGTATAAATGTTTTAATCTGGTTCTTTAGCAACAATTAACTCCCATAGACCAGGTGTTCCTTTATATATCTCAGTACCAACCAAAATATCATCATCATCAAGTATGTTTAATCTGCTACTAATATAAAATTTACCATTTTTATCATATAATCCATATGTTCTATCAACATTAGTTTTACCAACAAATTTCGTTAAATACTCCTTTGCAATTGGTCCAATAAAATGCTTATCTTCATCTTTCCACCATTTCTTTTCCCCTGCACTTGGTTCTTGTCCTTCAGAGGAATAAGCTTGTATTGTTGGAAATGCTGGTAAATTAATAGCTTGCGGTAAGTTTTCTAAACCTTCTTTAATAGGTCTAAGCCTCTCAGTAATCTCCTTTGTTGTAGCTTTTTGTGCTTCTGTAATCTCCTTTGTTGTAGCTTTTTGTGTTTCCGTAATAGGTTTAAAAAACTTTGAAA